>CAMTDV010000005.1:27470419-28689959 GCA_947069175.1 Scalesia atractyloides
TGATTGGTTGCATGATCTTGGTCAAGTCACGCGCCTCGCAATAATACTCCGCATATGGAAAACTGAGGGTGTAACAGATTGGTATCAGAGCCATTGGTTATAGTGAACTTAGTTTTAAAAAGAAAAGTCTTTTTGAGAAAAACCAAACTAGAACCTGATTTGCATTAAACGGACCGCAACGACACTACACTCCAACTGCAAGGCTCAACAAACTAGAACTGATAGCTCGTGCATGAGTTTACTTGTTGCTTACTTGATACATATTTGATAATATATGTAACTATATACTTAGTGTGCAAAATTCTAAATAGTAAGATATGTACATGTGTGTCTTGGTCAAACTTTCCTTTACTGTTCTCACATCACTGCGGCGTCGTTCTTATTCTGTGTTTTGTGGATGTGAAGAAAATGAGCGGACGCGGAAGGAGCAATGATAACTTGACTCAGGGCCAACTGGAGGCCATGATTAGCGCACGGGTTGTGGAGGCTTTGGCAGCCCATGCCGGAATGAAACCTTCACAATTAGAGTTTGCACTTTCAAGGCTTTCATGGATTGCATACCTCACTCTTTCAATGGCACCGAGGGAGCTGTAGGCCTTCTGCACTAGATCGAGGAGTCTGTGTTCGAGATGTGTGAATGTCCTTCTGACAATCGAGTGAAGTATGCTACTGGAACTCTTGAAGGAAACGCGCTCTCCTGGTGGAACGCGCAAGTTCAAATGCTCGGATTGGTGGATGCCAATGCCACTCCCTGGAACCAATTTAAGGATCTGATCAAGGAAGAGTAATGTCACAGGGATGACATTCAGAAACTTGAAGTTGAGTACTACAGTTTAAAGATGGTTGGATCAGAGATCGAGACGTACACGAAAAGAGCCGGCGACTTGGCTGCTTTATGTCCCAACTTGTCATAGCCTGCTTACAAACGAATTGAGCTTTATCTCAAACGCCTAGTTACCGAAATCGAATGCTTGGCAACTTCGGTTAATCCCTCCACGATTCAGCAAGCCATCCGTTTGGCACACTGTCTTACCGACCAAGCGGTCGAACAAGGCAAGCTGCCTAAGCGAATCAGTGGTACTACTGAAACCTCTGGTAACAACAAGCGCAAATGGGATAACAACCAAAGCAAAGGTTCTAACTCCTCACAGCCTCAAGCTCAGCAAAGGAAGTTCAAAGACAACAAAGGTCCCAATCAGCAAGCTCCGACTAACCAAAATCAGGGTGGTTACCAAGGAAACCGACCCAAGTGCGACAAGTGCAATCGGCATCACAACGGGCAGTATGAGAAGAACCGCTGTCAGCGGTGCAACAGGCAAGGGCACTTGGCTAAGGATTGCAGAAGCCAGTTCCCGTTGAGGCAGAATCAGCCACAACAACAGCAGCAACAACAACGGGGTAACAATCAAGGATGCTATCAGTGCGGAGCTGAAGGGAACATCAAGAAGAATTGCCCTCAACTGAAATAAAACAACAACAATAACCAAGGCGTTGGGAACAACACTAACAACAAAAACGAGAATAATGGTGCAAGAGGACGAGCTTTTGTGCTCGGCGCAGGTAAAGCAAGGAACGATCCCAACGTTATAACGGTAAGTTCCTACTAAACGATCTTTTTGTTTCCGTACTTATTGATTTTGGAGCAGATGCTAGTTATGTACCCATACGTATAAGTAAGACGCTTAAGCTTACACCTACTCTCTTAAAACCTAAATGCGTCGTCGAATTAGCCAGTGGTAGAAATATCGAGGCCACTCACGTCGTCAACGGTTGTAAACTTGTATTATCCAGTAATACGTTCACTATTGGTCTCATCCTATCGTTCTCGGAAGCTTCAACGTTATCATTGGATTGGATTGGTTAACACAAATCGAGCGGAATTACTCTGCCAAGAGAAAATTGTCCGCATCCCTTGTTCGGTCGATGAACCTCTTGTATCCAAGGTGAAAGGAGTGGTGCTGTTATAGGCATCATCTCAGTATTAAAGGCCCAGAAGTGTTTGCGAAAGGGCCATACCGCTATTCAAGCTCTCGTAACCGATGCTCAAACTGAAGAAAAGAAGCTTGACGATATTCCTATCATTTGCGACTTTCCCGAGGTATTCCCTGGTGAATTACCTGGTCTCCCACCTCACCATAAAGTCGAATTTCAAATCGAGCTAACTCCTGGAGCGGTACCCATAGCTCGTACACCTTACAGGCTAGCCCCAAGGTTTTTATTCGTCCTAGCTCGTTACCCTGGGAGCCCCCGTACTGTTTGTTAAGAAGAAAGATGGCACTTTTCGTATGTGCATCGATTATCGCGAGCTGAACAAAGTACCCGTCAAGAACCGTTTCCCACTCCCACGCATCGACGACTTATTCGATCAGCTGCAAGGATCAAGTTTCTATTCCAAGATTGATCTAAGATCAGGCTATAACCAGTTGAGAATCCGAGACGAAGACATCGCTAAAATGGTATTCAGGACTCGTTACAGCCATTACGAGTTCCTTGTTATGCCATTTTGGTTGACTAATGCACCTACGGTATTCATGGATCTCATGAACCGAGTGTGCAAACTTTACATTGATAAGTCCGTAATCGTATTCATCGACGACATCTTGATCTACTCGAAAAGTCAAGAGGAACACGAGCAGCACCTACGTCTTATTCTGGAACTCCTACGTAACGAACAACTCTATGGCAAATTCTCGAAATGCGACTGTTGGCTTCGTGAAGTCCATTTCCTTGGACACGTGGTCAATGAAGCTGGGATTCATGTTGATCCAACTAAGATCGACTCTATCAAGGACTGACCTGCACCTAGAACTCCAACCGAAATCCACCAATTCTTGGGTCTGGCGGGTTACTTTCGTTGATTCATCGAGGGTCTCTCGAAGATCGCCCAACCTCTCACGACTCTAACCCAAAAGGGTATCACCTACAAATGGGGTGAAGCTCAGGAGTCCGCCTTTCAGCGACTGAAGGAAAAACTCTGCAGCGCACCCATTCTTTCATTACCTGAAGGCATAGACGATTTTATTGTCTAGTGTTGTGCATCTATCCAAGGACTCGGTTGCGTGCTGATGCAACACGAGAAAGTCATTGCTTACGCATCATGCCAACTCAAAATTCACGAAAAGAACTACACTACCCACGACTTAGAGCTAGGAGCCGTATTTTTCGCACTCAAGATATGGAGACATTACTTGTATGGCACCAAGTGCACGATTTACACTGATCACAAGAGTCTCCAACACATACTAGATTAGAAAGAGTTAAACATGCGACAGCGTCGTTGGGTCGAACTCCTAAACGATTACGATTGCGCGATCAAATACCATCCGGGCAAGGCAAACATTGTAGTCGACGCCCTCAGCAGAAAGGAGACCAAACCTAAGCGTGCTGTGCGCTTCAGCTTACCATTCATTCGAACCTTCCTGAGCAGATTCGTAACGCTTAAGTCGAGGCCCTAAAGGAGGAATACCTCCTAGCTGAGTCCATGCGAGGCATGGATAATCAACTCCAACTCAAGGACGATGGCATCCACTACTTTATGAAACGTATATGGGTTCCATCCTATGGAAACCTCCGAGATATTGTGATGGATGAAGCACACAAGTCTCGCTAGTTGATACATCCTGGTCCTGACAAGATGTATCACGATCTCAAGGCTTTATACTGGTAGCCTAACATGAAAGCGATCATCGCGAAGTACGTTAGGAAGTGCTCCACCTATGCTAGGGTCAATATCGAATATCAAAAGCCGTCGGGATTACTACAACAACTGGAATTACCAAAACGGAAATGGGAGCAAATTTCCATAGATTTTGTCACCGGTTTGCCTAGATCTCAAAGCGGAAACGACACCATTTGGGTGGTCGTGGATCGCTTAACTAAATCTGCGCATTTCCTCGCGATCAAAGAAACCGACAAGTTTTCGAAACTTGCAAGCATCTACTTGAAGGAAGTAATGGCTAGGCATGGAGTGCCAACTTCTATTATCTCTGATCATGACCCACGTTTCACATCTGATTTGTGGCAGGCTATGCACAAATCTTTTGGCTCACATCTGAACATGAGCACCGCTTATCAACCGCAAACGGATGGTCAAACTGAGCGTACCATCCAAACCCTTGAAGATATGCTACGAGCATGTGTCATCGACTTTGGCAACGGCTGGGAATGACACTTACCTTTGGTGGAATTTTCTTATAACAAAAGTTACCACACTAGTATTCACGCTGCATTGTTCGAAGTATTATACGGACGAAAATGCTGATCACCTTTGTGTTGGGCTGAAGTTGGCGATAGCCAAATTACTGGCCTTGAACTCATACTCGACACAACGGAAAAGATTGCCTAGATCAGAAAATGAACGACGGCCGCCCGCGACTGCCAAAAAAGCTACGCTGATAAGCATAGGAAACCTTTGAAATTCCAAGTTGGGCACCGAGTTTTGCTGAAGTCTCACATTGGAAAGGTGTGATATGTTTTGGCAAATGGGGCAAGCTTAATCCGCGCTATATCAGACCTTTCGAAATCATCAAGAAAATCAGTGCAGTGGCTTATAGATTAAACCTGCCTAAAGAGCTCAGTGCGGTACATAACATCTTCCACATGTCGAATATGAAGAAGTGTTTATGAGATGAAACTCTCATTTGTTCCTTTCAAGGAACTCACGATCGATGATTAGCTTCGTTTCATTGAGGAACCAGTTGAGTTCATGGATCGAGATATCAAAACCCTCAAGTGTAGTAAGATACCTATAGTTCGAGCTCGCTGGAACTCACGTTGAGGTTCAGAGTTTACATGGGAAGGAAAGACCGAATGATGCGCAAATATCCCCAGTTATTTAAGGACAAGACGCCCAGTAATGAAGCTACTATTGAATTTCGGGACGAAATTCCAAACCAACATGGGGTTGATATGACACCCCCGCGAAAACGCTTAACTACTCTAGCTTCTCAGTGACTGCGAGCTAAATTTCGGGACAAAATTCTTTCAACTTGGGGATAAGGTGACAACCCGCACTATCAACCTCGAATCGTTTCTTCTAAACTATTGTTGGACTATGAAACTTTATGCTTCCGCTGTTAAATTTTAATGTCATTTTGAACTATTTAGTTTAGTCACTAATCGTATTCTGGTGATGAACTTACTTTAATTGGTTTTAAATAATTGTTCAATATGATTGGTGGCATGATCCTGGTCAAGTCACGCGCCTCGCGGTAATACTATGCATGTGGAACTTGAGGGTGTGACAGAAGAAATGCTGGAAAGATGTCTCTAGCTTGTAAAGATGTATAATCTTTCGGTATGAATTGAATCATTGGACTTCTACTTCTACTCTGTTCTTAATAACATTCTATCAAATTAGTGATATCTCGTCCAAACTTCCTTCTACACCCGCCGGTTCATGGACTTTCAATTGGTATTAGAGCTACGGTACCGATTCAATCAATCTAATAGTTGATTGGATCACCTACGCTCATGAATTATGGACTTTTATGGGTTTTATACGTAAATCATCAAATAAACAGACAATCCATGGACAAAAATTAAAATTGAAACCATAGGATTGTTTAGAATTGAATTTCAACTATGTCTGTGAAAGAATCATCATGAAATTCAAAGAAAAAAAGATTTGGATCGAAAAATTGAATCAACACTGTTCGAACAGAGGTACTACGTTCGCACGGAGGAATTACCTCCGCACGAAGGTAGTTACCCTCATATGAAGGTACCCAAAAATGCCCAAAAAAGGGCATTGAAAAAATTTGTTGATCACGGTGATGAGATGAGTGTCCAGAAAAATTGGTGATAGAAATTTTTTCGAGATTTTAACGATAAATACAGGTTGTTCGGGGACACCGTCGAGAGCTTTAGAGAATAGATTTTATGGTACGATCACAGAGTGTTGAAGTTAATGGGGTAGTCATTAATACCTACATTAGTAAATGAATCTGTATTGTCGATACTTAAAAGATATCACAACTTTGTGATAACGGTTAATCTTCGAGCAGATTAAATTTTTTTTGGACTAACCTTTGGGGAATGATGATGTTTCTTGATTAAGTTATTGTCGGGTATAACTGAGAGGACTATGTATATGTTATCGTGACTGAAGAGGAAGAATGTGATTCTGATCATGGAAGAATATTTCTTAGATCTAATGTGTTACCAAATGATTTGTTATCTGATTTCAGATTTTGGTGGGTATTCACAGACTTGAAGTTTACCGGTGTGGTGATTCGAAGTTTCTATCAATTGCTGGTTGGGTTTTTGAAGATTAAGAGATTCAGCTCAAGTGCTAAACTGTTAAATCAAAAACCAAACGCGGATGTGGTTATAGTCGAAACTGAGAAGCTGCATTGTTTAGCTTCGAGTTGGTGATTATTCGTGATTACATTTAAGCAAATCAGAGGAGGTCGGGAACCGTGCAAACAAAGACCTGAAGATTCATTTCAGGTGGAATTTGTGTTTAATGAAGATAATGCAAGCCCAAATCATCAATCAAGGGGGAATTATATGAAGAGATCAAGATGCTTGATTGAAGTTGCAAAATATTCAAACACGACTCTTATATTTGAAGATCAAGCTTCGACAGTGATGACCAATGGGGAAATTGTTGGTGCATATTTTTTAGTCCGTCACTGTGCGAATAGGCTAGATAGAGCTTGTATTGAATATTGTATAGTTTAGTGAGAAAAACAAACACATGACATGATGGTTAGGAGAATATCACCTTCGTACGAATGTAAACAAGTTCGCACGAATGTCTCCTCCGCATCAAACCCGTGTCTATATATAGTGTTGTGTGTTCATAGTTTGATAAGTTTTGGAGTTTCCAGAGGGGAAATGTTGGAGAAGTTTCAAATTTCTCCAGCTTGTAAAGAATGGAATCATCGACTTCTGCTTCTACTATGTTCTTAATAACATTCTACCGAATTAGTGATATTCCGTCCAAACTTCCGTCTAGACCCGCCGGTTCCTGGACTTTCAAGAAAATTAAAACATTTTGAGTAACAATAACATTGAAATACGAAATGGTATTTAGAATCTATTGGAATGGTAATTTAAGAAATGGTGTTGCAATTAAAAGATTTTTTCTACTATACAAAATAAACGATACTTAGCAAATTCAAAATTTTTTTTAAAAAAGTAAATTTTAAGATAATATAACATCCATGGTTTAACATTAAAAGTTAGTTAAATTATAACTTGATTGATCTTAATCTAGTCCATAATATATTACTACCATAATTACATATATTTTATATTCGACGATAAAGAAACAAAATTAGTTTAGGTTATAAGGTTGTTAAATTAGGAAGTTAATAAATGATAATTACGAATTAAAAAATAACTAAAATTGATTTAGAAATCATCCATAAATAAACACATTTCAAATTTAAAAAATATAAATATCAGAATATGATATTGTTAATTGGTAATTCGGTTTAGTTTATAACTAACTAGTTTAAGATCCCGTGTGTTACATGGGTTGTATAAGGAAAATAATTCTTATAAATTTGTTGATTTGATAATTACACATAAATGTAGATTCTACTATACTAACAACTGGTTCCCGTATTACGATTATTAACAGATTTTAATACCTATACTCTTTAGCACGAAGTTGCTTTTCATTAACAAATAAATACGAAAAAAATCACAGGTTGTTTTATAATATATATTTTACTTTATATAATATAATTCATTTTATTATATAATATAATTCATTTTATAATAAAACGAAATGATGCATTGAATATGGGAAAAATTAAATTACAATATAACGGGTCACCAACCTTTTTGGTAAGTAACAAACATATAAGCAATCCATGAATCTTTAATATTTCTTTGTACACTACATTTGTGGTCTTATTTGTAACATTTTTTATCTTTATCTAATATTAGTAATTTGACTTTATGTCTTATTTTTATTCTTGATAGTGTCACATACAACTGTCATGAGCAAAAACTGATTCTTTTATGTAAAATCAAACTTTTGAAAGTGATTGTGTTTGATTTTTATTAAGAGTAAAATGCCAAAAAGTCCCTGAGTTTTTGCTACTTTTGCCACTTCAGTTTAATAATAAAATATTTTGCATCCTGGTCCCTAAGGTTTCATTTTTGCTTCCATTTTCATCCAATTGAAAAACTAAGTTCGATTTTTTTGTTAACTTCTCCATTTTTTTTTTGTCATTTTTCTCATTTAGTTTAAATAATTTATGGCATAAAATAACGATTACACCATTCATTTAAATGAGAAAAACAACAAAAAGGGGGATGTTAATAGAAAATTCTAACATAATTTGCCAATTTGATAAAAATGACAACAAAAATGAAACCTCAAGGACCCGAATACAAAAAGTTTTATTTTTGGACTGAAGTGACAAAAATAACCTAAATTCATGGACAATTTTAGCATTTTACTCTTTAATAATCATTTGGTAAACATCAAATTATTGTTTATTTATAAGATATGCAAACATTTTATATATGGAAATGATATTTGGTTATCATTCGATTTCATTAAAAAATAATAATAACAATACACAAAAGGTAATAATTACTATATTAATTTATTTAAACAAAAAAGGCAATTTAAACTATTTTGATTGCGTAAAATATATATTATATTTTTTACAAATATTTTGATATTAGTTACAATTATAGATTATATTTTAAAAGATAATTATATTATATTTATTAAGATTTGTGATTTGTAATCATATTTAAACGGAAATGATCTCACAAAAAAAGGAAACTCTAATTACTTTAAAATTTGTGAGAAAAATATTAACAAAAATCTTGTGTTTTCCCAACTAAAGTAAACAATAATGAGTATAATATTGACAAATGTCAATTAATAGCTTAAGAGAGTGCCATGTGGCATAAGATGATTTTGATTTATTATATTTTATAGATACATAAGTTTGGAATACTAAGACTATGAATAACTTAGGATTCTATTAAAGTTTTAAATACAAATTTCAAATGGTATAAATAGAAATTATTATGAGTATAATTGGTATTATTTGATCCTTAAATAAATTATCCCCTTGATTACAACTTATTGATTCAAAAAGATAGTCAAAGAATATAAGTTATTGTTGTAAGTTTATTAAGTTTTAAAGTTAATAAATAATAAATAGATATGAAAAGGTTATTGAAACTGATTTGTAATCAATGAAATCGGTCATAAATAAACATATTTTTAAGAAAAAAATTACGCCGTTAGTCCTTGTGGTTTCCACAAAATTTCAATGTTGGGTACTAATAAATTTTTGTTGCATAATCAGGTATTAACATTCTAATTTGTAACAATCCTAGGCTTTAAGCCTTAACACCGTCACTGACTAACGTCCAAGACCCCCACGTGCAGAAAACGTGAGGGTATTTTCGTCTTTTTCCACTTTTGTTTGAAAAACCCTTATAAAACCCCATGCCCCTTTATTTTCACACCTGGTATTTTCATTATCTTCAACATCAAGGCATTCACCCAAAAGCTATGGTTCTGTGCAAATGTGGAAGCCAAGCAACAATGAAAACTTCATGGACTGAAAGTAATCCTGGGCGACGGTTTTACACTTGCCCTTAGCTGGTATGTATTTATAGCCCTAATTTTAACAACTTTATTCAATCCCTAATTATTACATTTGCATTCAGTGGTCTAGGTGCAAATTCTTCGCATGGCATGATCCTCCATTGTGTAATCGTGCTAGCCAAGTCATCACAAGCCTACTAAATTCCAAGAATGTGCTTGAACTCGAAGTTACGGATCTAAAAGATCAAGTGCAGATGTACAAGTTGCAAGTCACAGAAATTGAAATGAAGCATTCCAGGGCTGTTCGTAAGAGGGATGCATGTTTGATAATCAGTTGGATTATGTTTATCTTAGTTGTATTTGTCTTTGCAAGTTAATGTGCCTTGTATTGTAGGATATGGTACTAATGCTACTTATGGTTTTTTTGGACTTTCTTGTTGTCTGGTTTGTAATGTATGGGAAATTCTCTTTTTTGGAATTGTATGGTAGTTTGACATGTTTAATTTGACAATGAGTTGGTATAACAAGTTAAAGTTATATAAACTGAAGTTTGACTTTAAAAGTCAAACTGCACAATTAGGTTAACAAAACAGGTGAAATGTTATATAAACTGCAGTTTGACTTTAAAAGTCAAACTGGACAATTAGGTTACAAAGCATGCAATATATGACCATTTTATGCAGGTTGACCTAATAAAGTCAAACTGGACAATCAAAACGGTATATGACCACTACAAGGACTCACAGCCTCAACAAATATGACCATCTAGTGCAGTTGACTTTAAAAGTCAAACTGCACAATCAAAACTGTATATTACCACTACAAGGACTCGCAGCCTCAACAAATATGACCATCTAGTGCAGTTGACTTTAAAAGTCAAACTGCACAATCAAAACTGTATATTACCACTACAAGGACTCGCAGCCTCAACAAATATGACCATCTAGTGCAGTTGACTTTAAAAGTCAAACTGCATAATCAAAACTGTCTGTGACCATGTGCAGTATGTGCAGTTGACTTTAAAAGTCAAACTGCACTAGATAAACTATATGTGACCATGTGCAGTGGACTTTAAAAGTCAAACTAAACAATTTGTAACATGATTAAAAGTAAAAAAAATCAAAAGAGACCATAAACAGGTTCAAATGTCCATAAACAGGTTCATACATGTCCCAAAAAAGGCAATAAAAGTTAACCATAAGTAACCATAACCAAAAGAGACCATAAACAGGTTCATACATCCCAAAAAATTATAAACTGCTAGAAACTAAATCTTTCTTTTCTTTGAAGTTCCAGCCCTTGATGTTGCAGCCTTGGATGTTGCAGCCTTTCTTTTCTTGTTAGTGCTTAGCCCTTGATGCTGCAGTCTTGGATGTTGCAGCCTTTCTTTTCTTGTTAGTAGCACTTGATGTTTCACCACCTTGACCTCTACAACCCCTCTTATTATTTCCTTTGTTCCCACAACTTCCACATGTGGTTGTCTTCAACTTTCTAGTTAGTTTGTTACCCTTATACACAACATCTTCTTTCTCCAAAGCATCCTTTCTTCTCACCTTTCTTGGCCTTCCAATTGGTTTGTGATACCTTGGTTGGACTAGCTTAGTTGGACACTCAGATCTAGGCCACATCCTTTTGCCACTGGACTTCTTTCCATGTAGATAGCCGGTAACAGGGATCCACCCACTTTTCTGGTATGTCTACCTTTTTACCATGTAATACCATGTCACAGTTAGTAGCCATGGCGTAATTTTTTCTATTTTTAAAATTGTAGATAACTATATATATATATATATATACTATTATTAAATGGTAATTCAGTTTAAATAATAAAAAAATTAAATAATATAATGCTAAGATTTAATAAATCTTATTTTAAGAAAATATTAAAATTTTAAATACAAATACAAACCGATATCAATGAAAATCGTTAAGAAAGTCTATCAATAAATGAGGAAATAATGCAAATGTTTTTTCCTTAATTGAACATGTCATAACAAAAACAAAAGAAGTAAATTCCAAGACAAAAATCTTTTAATTAATAGGAAAATTCATCTAACAAATAACAAAATTCGTTTAAAAAATTTTCATTTCCTTTTGGATTTGTGCAAACAAAAATATGAAAAACCAAATTTTTTTTCATAGATACAATCCTCTTTCAAAAAACATATATGCAATTGAACAATCTATAAGCCAAAAACATTTTATATTAAAACCATCTTTATTATCAAAGATAGATCACATACATAAACCAATAAAAGTTCATAGTTTAAACCTTACTCATAAGTCTTTTTATAATTCAACACAAATATTTGGATTTTTATGTATAATAAAACCTAAAACATCTCATTATTTAGAACATCTATTAAAATATATTCATAACAAAAACTGCAAAATCCAAAAAAACAAATGTTTTTCATACTCAATACCATCCTCTTCAAACATGGATTACAACCAACAATTGTTAATTAAACCAAATATTTCAAAATTTTTGTTTAATCTTAAATCTTAATATAACACAATACAGAAAAAACATATACAAAAATACAAAAAAGAATACCTGTAGGGATGCTCATGTTTTTAGGTGATGAACCAGAGAAGCGTATGAACCGATATTTGAAGAACTGATGTTAAATAAAAAAAACAAAACACATCTTTAAGACAATATCAATCATAAAATATGAAAAAAATGAAAGATCACATAACTTTGGTTTAGATTGAGGAATCAGAGTGAAAAGTAGCAAAAATTGTATACATTGAAGATCAGGATTACAATTTAAAAAACAAAAACAAACAAACTATTACTAACTTGGATTAACATATACAAATACATAAACATTAAAAGATTCAGCATACCTTTCTTAAAGATTGAATAATCGTCATTCAAAGAACCACAAATTGAATAAATCGAGTAGTTAAGGTTTCCAAGCTAAAAAAAACAAAAAACAAACAAAACATTAGTAAATTCAATTAAAATAAGAACATCCATAAACATCTAATCATTGAAACATACCACTGATTTTTTTTATGAACCGAGAAATCAAGAAATAGATGAAAACGTATGTCGGTTAGGGTTTAGAGAGAAAAGTAGGTGGAGAATGTGATCTCAATAAATGAGATATAACCTTATATATGGATCAATTTCTTGGGTAATGGATGACCCGAACTTATATGGATCCCGCATAAAATAGTTTAAATGAAGGATATGCATTCCTTCCCAAATCACCTTGAGGTTCCACCACAACATGCTAAGTGTCCCAAATCATTTTCATTCATTACATACTAGGTTATTCCCTGTGAACTTCACGAGGTTGGACTATTTAAAGTATGTATACAATAAATATAAAATAATAAGACTACCTGAACTTCCCGGGCAAAAAAAAATAATTTATATTAATCTAACTATGTCGTTAAATAAAATAAAAAGAAATGTTTTCAAACGTTATATTGTTTTATAATTGTTTTGTATTAACAATTGTAGTTGAGATAAATTTTAACTTAAATGACAAAATTTGTAGAAAACATACATTAAACAATGCTTATTGACATAATAAATGACTCCGTAAAAATACTTAAAATTAAGTCATAAATATTTATTATAATTACGACACATTATAAATGTTAGGTTTGACTATTAATATAAATCTATTTGCATATTTATATAAATAATATTAAAAGCAAATATCACCAATAAACACATAACCCAACATAAATAATGAGAAAATATAACATTACTCATTTTGAATGATGCGTTTACGAAGTAAGAATTTTGTTTTTTTAATACAAAAGAATTAGTATATTTTATTTCAAATAAATATTTTCTTATTTTAAAAAGTGTTATCAAAGTAAGAGATGGAATGAAATTAGTTCATGATCTAAGATTATATATATATATATATATATATATATATATATATATATATATATATATATATATATATATATATATATTGTGAAACAAATAACACCTACATGTCTAAAAAACACCATAAAATGAAATATAACGAAACACGCCACTTTTCCATCTTTGGAATAAATTGTTTGCTAAGTCCATCGGCCTCGGCTTCATCCTTTTCATCTCCAATCTGGCGTTTTGTTGAAGAATAATTTAGAGAGTCGTCCACCTCATAGAATTCACGAAGGTTAAGCTTAACTTCACCAGGGATGATACTTTCTGATTACTTTGAATAGCATTAGATATAGGTGTTGAATTGTCTCCGGTATAACACACTTCATTCATAAACAAATACATAAACATAGTTTTAAAAAATTGTATTCAAAACTATATAAAAAAAACTAAAATAACATTTGATATAACCTTAGAAAATTCAGGAGGATTAGATTGATGTTCCGACGTAGGAACATCAAATGATTCTTTTATGGTTTGAGAATCCCTTCAGAATTGAACACCTATAGTATATGAGTGCAATATAAATTGTATAAATGTTTATAATGATAGATAATGTCATTTGTTAATCTGAAACAATTTTTGTATACATTGTTTTAAAATAAATTAATTTATTAAAGATCATAGTTTATGAACCATCTACTAACATCAAATGTGTTAGAAACACCATGTATACCTACATTAAAAATGTAATCAATTTAAATATCATTGAAATACAAAACGTTATTTAGAATTTAGAATCTGTTATAATAAAAATATTTTTTTGACATTTAAATTACTTAAAAAAATATGAGAAAGTGTAATGTAGAATTGACCTTAACGTACGTTGTGTACGTGATGAGAATTCTGCACGTTATAAACATCAAAACAAAATCCTGCATGTTGAACCCATAAAATCTCGCATGTTTGAATACATAAAAAACCCGCATGTACACTTTCTCTATATAACATCCGGATTTTACTCCCATAAATCGAATAACCGCATGTTATAAATCCCTCACACATGAACCAAATCTGCATGTTATAACCACAAATCGGCATGTTATATTCTCATTGTGTATTTTACTTTTGATCTGATTTGATTAAAAGCTAACATATGCAAATATTTAATTGAGGAAAAATAATTTAAAATTCGAATTGGATATCGTAATACACCATGTTATTATGTATTTTAATTAAAAATATTTTCCAAACATACAAAACAAAAAATGCTTACCAAATTGAAAATTAATCAATAAAAATGAGTTTCATGTAATATAACATATATGCTTTAAAATTAAAAGTTAGTAAATAAACACCTGATCGACCTTAATTTTCTCCATAATTATAGAACCATAATAATCAAATCTTTTATCTTCGTCAATAAATTAATAAAGTAAGTTTTGGTTATAAGGTTGTTTAATTAGGAAGTTAATAAATAATAGTCACAAACAAAAGAATGATTGAAACTGATTTAGAAATCTTGCATAAATAAACATATTATAAATTTCCAAAGTACATATAACTGAATATTCAATAAAAATGATTTTCATATAATATAACATCTATGTTTTAAAATTAAAAGTTAGTAAAATAATCACTTGATTGGTCTTAATGTTGCTAATTTAGAAATTTAATAAATGATAACTGCAAATTAAAGAATGATTGAAATTGATTTAGAAATATGACATAAACAAACATATTTCAAATTTAAAATTTCAAAATATAACTGAATATTTAATAAAAATGACTTTTATATATAATACACATCTATGCTTTAAGAATAAAAGTTAGTAAAATAATAACTTGATTGATCTTAATTTGCTCTATAATTATATTACCACCATAATAAAATATTTTAAGAAGTAAATAATTAATAATTAAAATTTAATGAATAACTGAACTTGATTTAGATATCTGCGATAAATACAAATATTTCAAAACTTAAAAAATATGTATAACTGAATATTCAATAACAATGAGTTTCATATAATATAACATCTATGCTTTAAAATTAAAAGTTAGTAAAATAATAACTTGATTGGTCCTAATTTGCTCTCCAATTATATTACCACCATAATAAAATCTTTTATATTCGACAATAAACAAATAAAATAAGTTTAAGTTATAACCACTACTAGAAAATTAGCCTAATGCAACTTTTTATTAGCAACCTTTTTCAAATGTGTTGCATTTGACTCTAATGCAACTTTGTTGAACATAAAGATTGCATTAAAATATCTAATGCAACCTTTTTCAAGAAATGTTGCAAAATTATATTGAATTTGCAACCTTTTTGTTAAAAGGTTGCAAATTTTGTTAAAAATTACAACTTTTTTCATGAAATTTAGTTGAAATTTGCAACTTTTGTTAAAAATGTTGCATTAGGAAATTTTAAATGCAACTCTTAGATAAAAGTCATGTTAATTTAGTGGGTGGGTTGCAAAAAATGTTAATTTAGTTGAAATGGCTTTAGACAATAATAATAATATTAACAACAATACTATATTATATACAAAGTACATAAATAACAAGTTTATTTAAACTCATGAGCCCTTTTGAGCTCGATAAGTGAACCTTAGGCTTGAATTCATTTACTTGATGGTATGAGTGTTAAAAAAACCAGTTGAAACTGCTTGAACTGCTCAACTCAAGTCAAGTTAGCCAGTTTGGCCGTGTTAAGAGAACCACTGTTCAATTTAAGATAATTAGATTCCTTTTTGAAGTCTTAGTGAAGAGATGGTTATGCGTCTTTATTTTGCTCGTTGTTTGTGTTTCTTACTGTTCAAGATGCTGATTCTTTTATTGATATATGTTATACCATTAATGTAGAGAAATGATGAATCAAACAAGGAATTACCTAGTTAAACCAAAATGTTTGAAGGTGCACCTACAAGGACCAAGGGGTGGGCATACGATGACACTACGATGGAAATTGTAAGTTCTTTTTTAGTTTTTTCGTTTTGAGAATTTTGTTTGAAGTATCCTGTATCTGTTGAATTCAGTTGCTTGTTATTGTTTTACGTTGTTTTCAACAAGCAACTTGTATTGATGGTTTGTTGGATGATGTTTTTATAAAATATTTTCTTTTTTTCTTTTATAGACAATTAAAGAACTTCAAACCTCCAGGAGATGGAAGTGCTTTGTTGTTCATTTTACAGACGGCTAGCTTTGACTTTTTGGCGGATGTATTCCTAAAATAATGATGAAAAAATCGATGGTGGCGTGGAATCATACATAATTCTGGGTGGGTTCATGGAATCATTCAACGTGAGTCTTGAAGTTGAAAGAACACAACAATGCGAAAAGAAATTGAAAGGCCATCACATGAAAAAAAACCTAAGCTAGAAGCTATGTAGAAAGATTATGACAACCGACAAGCAAATTTTAAAGTTACGATGGGGGGTATTATAGAAAAGCTACCTAATGGAGTATTATAGGATCTTAGAGATGATTAGAAGGTTTTCGTTACTTTTTATCATTATACTTCACAACTTTATTATTATTACATTGTTCTTTTGATTTTGGACACATGTTATATTACAATATAAGATTATCTAATATAATTATGTTATTATTATGTTTGTGTTTTAAAAATACTAGTGCATACTAATAGAAATTTTAGTATTTCAAATAATAATGCTATAGAGTTCCATTTGACTTTAAAAGGTTGCATTTGAGTTTAACAAAGGTTGCATTTTAGTGTAGCGAAGGTGGCACATGAGGTAATAGAGGTTGAGTGTTAGAAATGTTGCATATGAAATTAAAAAAAGTTGCATTAGCATGTAAAAAGGTTGCATCACAAAAAAGTTGCATTTGAATAGAAAATGCACCTCTTTAAAAAAAGTTGCATTATCTAATAAAAAAGGTTGCATTAGGTCTAATGCAACTTCACCCAATGCAACCCTTGATAAAAGGTTGCATTAGGCCTAAGGCAACATTTTCAACGCCTAGTGCAACACTTTCTTGGGTTGCATTAGCTTCGTTTTCTTGTAGTGAACGTTGTTAAATTAGAAAGTTAATCAATGATAATTAAAAATTAAAGAATGATGAAAATTGATTTAAAAATCGGCCATAAATTAACATATTTCAAAATTTCAAAAATATACATAATTAAATATGATAATTATTTAGACAACGCAATAAATATAGTAAAAAATGACAAAAAGTATTATTAACATTTACTCGGTATAAATCATTAAACATGTAAAAATAACAAAATCCGTTTTATAAAATTTCAAATATTTTTGAGTTTATCTAAACATGACTTAAGAACATTGAAAATAAAAAAAATTGAAAATTTAAGACCTAAAACATCTTATTATTTAGAAAATCTATTTAATTAGATATAGTTAACAACTATTTAGGGAATTTGAATCGATTCACCATAACGCACACTGCCTCCCCACAGGTCGGCAGCAAAATCACATGGTATTGTCTGTGAAAGAACATAATAAAAAGTCATATTATGAGAATAATTAAGCTTAATAAAACTAAATATAAAACTAAATAATGTAACATGCAAAGTAGAATGATTCTAGATCATCGATAAATTTAAAGAAATTGAGATTCATCTTATTTTGATTCATATTTGTAGGAAAATTTGTCACCACAATTGAAAAAACGTATTATATAATAATGATAATAGTAATAATAATAATAATAATGATAATAATAATAATAAAATAATAATAAATTATTAACAATACTAAATACAAATTATCAAAAATGTAACTGAAGTTTCAATATATTTCATTTAGTGTAGAATTTCTAATTGAAATTATTTTTCAATACTTTAAAAAGGCAATAATCGAAGTATTAATATTTTTCATCTTTAACAATAATGAATGAAATTTGGAAAGATCTAAAACCTAAATATTGTAATTATTCAAAGTTTTCTTGAATGCAAATAACCATGAATGAAAAACATGAATAACCTATAAAAAACTGAAAACAATAAATCTGAAAAAAGACAAATCTTGATAACTTATACACGAACTATAAATATTTTCATGTAAAAATTTGAAAAATCCACTAAAAAAGCCTTTTATATATTAAGATGAGAAGATCATCAAACATGTACTAACAATTAAACCGCATAAAATCTATAGTTTTTTTTAATTTAGAAAAATAATAGAGCTAAAACCTTAAAAACACGTTTAAACTTATTAAAATCAAAAAACAAACATTCGCCTTTTGATTGATAGTTCAGATTTAAGGTTTTAGCATAAAAAATCAATACAAAAACATTAGTAACTTCGATTAATGTTGAACAACCAAACATAACACACAAACAACATACCTATGATTTTGTCAGCACAATGAAGAAGATGATGTCGAATACGTCGGTGTTGATTTAAATAACAAAAAAATATACAATCAAACATCAACAACTTCGATTAACAAAAAATAATACATAAACAACACAAATATATCACATACTTTAATTTTTTTCGATCTGAAAGATAGTAAAAGAAGAATATTGTTAACATGATTCGATTCAATGTTTTTAAAAACTAATAATCTACATGATCAAAACGATGACATACACAAAGAAACTAATAGATCAACAACTACCTTCAATCTTGAAATATTGTTAATCTTTTTTAAGAAGCAAAAGAAAAAGTTAGGTGAGAGAGAGAGAGACAGAAGAGATGTCGTGTAGACATGGAATGAGATTATGATATTAATAATTAATATATTTTAATTTATAATACATCCACATGGCCTAGAATTCATTCCCTTTCAAAATAGGTTTGATGCTCCACCATAACAAGCTACGTGTCCCAAATTCATCTCATTTAATATATTATATAGATGCTAGTGCTAAATCTCGAGTATTACATATAAATACAACAATGTATGAAAAAAAATTCTTAAAAAATACGTCTGGTGTTAGTTACCCATGTATTACACGAATTGGGCAAATGTAATGTTATACACTGAGCAATACTAAAATTATGTCTTTTAAAAACTCTTCTATTGTATAAACCCGCGTATCACACGGTTGTATAAAATACAATGTAATTGTTAACACATATTGTTGTCAAGATGTATTTAAAAAAAAAATTAAACATTGAGATGACAATTATAAACATAGTTAAGTTAATTTTTATAATATCTTTTTAACTGAGTATTAATTTTATGTTATTTATAAATCAATTAACATGTCTTGTTGTTTAAATATCCTTTTAGGCTTTTAATATAGTTAAGTTCCATTAAACTACAATTATATAAAAAAATAAAAGTTAGTTAATGTATAATAACTAACCATAATTAAATAAAAAGTATCTATAATAAATATTCAAATATAATATGAGAGACATTATTTCATAAGAGAGAGATATTTATTTAATATGAGAGAGAGGTGGGAAAACTATTTTTTAAGACCCTAGAATAATGACATGTGTCCCTTATGTATGTTATTTATTAGGTAGTATAGATAGATACGGTAAAATTAAGTTCATTTTAAAATATTAAGAAGTTAGTTGATTGTTCATTGTATGTAGTAAACCCTACAGAGGTAAATGCTATAATCAAATAAGTACGATTGTTCTTTCATATATATAACTTGCATGTGTAGGTACGTTGATGCACTTTGTGTCAGTCACTGTTCGAATAGGCTAGATAGAGTGTGTTTTGAATATTGTATAGGTTATAACCGAACAGACGACCAAAAGTACGAACTGAAATGGTGAAAAAAGAGCTAATTCGTACGAAATACCATGTTCCAGTTCGTACGAATTACCATATATTGCCTATAAATAGTGGTGTGTGTTCATTTGTGATTAAGTTTTTGCGCTCGCAGATGGGGAGGTGCTGCCGGATTCTCTCTAGGAACTCCGGCAGCCTGACAAGATGTATACTCTTTTGGTATGAATGAAACATATGACTTCCGCTGCTATCTACTTCTACTCCTTTCTTAATAACATTCTACCGAAATTGACACGTTATATACTAACTTCCGTCTAGAACCGCCTGATCACGGACCTTCAATTGGTATCAGAGCTACGGTTATCACCTACGCTCATGAATTTGGACATTTATGGACTTAGGAGGAGTTTTAGACGTAAAGCATCAAATAAACGGACAATCCATGGACAAAAAGTAAAATTGAACGGATAGGATTGTTAGAAAACCATTTTCGACCAGATCTGTGGAGAAATCATCTCGAAATTCGAAGAAATAAAGATTCTGGATCGAAAAAACGAAATCAGGCTCATTTGGTGAGAAACTAAAACTTCGTACGAATAGTTCGTACGAAGTGGCCAAATGTCACACCCCAACCGATGGCGGAAACATTGGGATGAGATGAACAAATCGCTCAAAAGCATCATAACACTATTGTGATAATATAATTAAATCAAATTTCATAGATAACTAAGAATTCAATTACAATGTCTCAAATGAAATATAACAAAACATAACAAATGTTAAAATGTGTTTCTAAGGTTCACCCTAACTTGTTTCTTTACTTCATCTTGACTATCAACTTGCAACATGCATTAAAATACATCAACAAAAATTTTGGCAAGCATACAAGTTTGATACATAGTATAATATGAGTAAAAAGTTTAAGTTCTCATATCCAACATGAACAACATGATACAAGCTACCAATATGCTGGAACGGTGTCACTATATGTCAAACCTGGTTTACAACGCATAACCTATCCCAAAGAATAACGGGAGGTTAACACGTTCAACTTAGCAATACCCAAGAATAAACGGGTAGTGCATTACTCCTATAGCGCTATAATTGTATAGCATATGAGTTTAACAAGTCTAACAAGTCTAACAAGTTTAACAAGTATAACAAGGTTAATGAGCATATAAACACCAAAAATTCACATAGCATACAATATCAACAAGCATCAAATTGTTTCATGTTTAAAAATGGATAGAGTGTGCATATAACAAGTTTCAAGCGTTGCATGTTTTTGGTATAAATACACGTTGCACCAAAAAGTGATAAAAATAAAATGGGCTCGAGTATACTCACCTTATGTTGCGTATGGTTTCTTGGATATTCGCACGAGTAAAGTTGAAGATTAACAAAAGTGCTTAACCTAGAATAAGATAAGGGATTCGTTATTGGTTATGGACTTGGTTTGGACGATATAGAGTTTAGGGGTCCTTCAATTATTCGCTCTTGTTTATGATTTAACTTGGTAAGGGTTTGTAATTAAAATAATAATAATAATAATGATTAATATTTGTATTAAAATTTATAACTTATTATTAGTAATAATAATAATAACTATAATAATAATAATATTAGTAAAAATTTTATGTTAATAATAACAACAATAACCCTTTTAAATAGTGTGGCCCATACAGAACCGGCCCAAGCTTGCTGACCCAAATCAATATAGGATTTGGCCCAACTGATTACAAAGGAACATAAAAAAATATGGCCCAAGAGGGCCGGCCCAATCATGGCCAAACAACATACAACAACAACAACAAATCAACGATAAAACCAGACAGAGCAGGGTTCGAACCCTGTGTCTGAAACGTATGACTTCCGCTGCTATCTACTTCTACTTCTTTCTGATCGGAGTGTCGCGCTCCGGTCAAAGATAATATTTATAGTCCCAAATTACCCTTAACAATGTGTTAGCGGTAGTAAGGGGTCGAACCACGAAGAGTCTGTGGTTTGTGATAGGATATGATTGATTTAAACAAATGTGTCACTTTTATGAAGCTTGCTACGAAAATAATAGATTTGTTTGGTTGTTTTAAAAGGTTGTCGGAATGAATCGACAAGTTTGGTTTGATTACTTAGCTACTAAACTTTAAACGATTACAGAAAAAACTTAATTAACGATTGTAAACAATGATGAGAAAACTAGGTTCACACCCAGTTCAACGATTGCCAGCCTAGGGTTACTATGTGTTTTAATTTGGTTTAATCAAATTAGTTCATTAACGATTTAGAATCACAAGGCTCAAGTGTCAATTGCTATCAACGTCATAGACAACGGACCACAATGCACCTTCGTTGCCTTGGACAAGTGAAATCTATCAAAAGATAAAGCATAAATACACATATTCATTTCACAAAGACAAATTTCATAACTCATTCGTCAATTCGCAAATACAATACAAACGTAGGACAATTATCTAAGAATCAAATGCAATTCAATTAGTCACAAACCAAATGTTGAACAAATAGTAAACCCTAGAAACCTTACAAAAGTCTACACCGGGATGAAACCTCCGGGAATTAGCCGCTCATGGTGAACGGGACACGATCAACAATGGATGAGAATTCGAGTCTTGACATCTTGAAGCTTTGAATATTATGAAGGTGATGATTAGGGTTTAGATGTGATGGTGATGATGAATGGATTGTTGATTGATGGATGATGGTGATGATGGTGGATTAGGGTTAGGATCCGTGGGATGATTCAGATTATTGGTGGTGATTGTTGATGGTGGTGGATGAGTTCTTCACTCCAAGATGATGTCTCCAACTCAAAAACTCCGTAACTCCCTTGAATAGGTCAAGAAGAAGCCATATAACCCGTCCCCACAGTAAAAAACTCAATTTTTGCGAAGCGAACAACGAAGGCCCGTCGCCGACGGCCAGGAGTGGCAACCGCGATGGCACTTGTAAACTTTGGTTTCCTGCGACGGCTAATCCTACTGTATACGGACATTTTTGGCGACGAGAGAGAGCACGGGGCGTCGCCGACGGCCCATAGTGGCGTCGGCGACAGAACCCCCATATCCACTTTTCTGTTTCCTTCATTTCTTAGTTCCGGTTGATCACGTTCGCGTCCTGATGCTCCGTTTTGCTCCCGAGTAGCACCTTAAACTCCATAAGACCTGTAAATACAAACCTTATTAAAAGTAGGCTATCCGGAATTAAAAGTTACATAAAAACATGAACTTAAACCAAACACCGGTTTTCGACCACGTATCACTTTCTTAATAACATTCTACCAAAATTGACACGTTACGCACTAACTTCCGTCTAGAACCGCCTGATCACGGACCTTCATGGTAAATGACACAAAATATCAAATCTACATACATGTTAGTTTGATGGTTCTTTTTATGCAGATGATTTGCACACCTGTTTGTGAGCTATTCAAAATTATATAAATTATGAGCTATTGTCCAAAAACTTATATTACACATATTTGTTCCGCTTTTTTATTAAAGATTTTGTGAAATAATATTGATAGTGTCAATACCGTTAATAATATGAATAGGAGAATCTAAGTTCAGAAGACTAATAAAAGCAAGAACCAAAAGAACCATTTTGAGTCTTACATGAGATATTATCAGTGGTACTATTTGACTCTGACTATTTTATAAATCAATATCCTTTTAACTTATTAATAACCTAAGATCATTCGCAATAATCTCGTTGTTGGCCATTTCACAAGTCAACTACGAGGGAACACCGCCCCTTTGCTCGTGGTTGGGCAAAAATGGCTCCATCTTGTGCTTCAGACCATGCATTGTTGTTGAATAATGCAAGGTAAGTTATCTTACCCATTTAATAAAAAAAAATTAATTTCATTTATTTTTAAAATTATATGTATATACGTACACACACCCTCTCTACTAAACTAAAAGTTACAACTTATTCTCAAAACACTCTCAAAACATATTATCTCTTTCGTATTTCCATCAATTTTATGGCAAACCGATAGATTGAGGAAGAGGACATCGCTTTGGCTACGAGTTCGTGCATGTTGTGGAGTTAGGGCACTCTCTAACTAATGCTACTATTTGGAATGAGATTTTGATGCACATTTGTCATCAAGTGGGTGCAAACAATAGTAAATTGAATCACATTACTATAATGTTTATTATGATGCGAGCAAGTTGTGGGTTTTTGAGAGGCTATTTATCAACATCCTCAACTGCGGATAGGGCATGACTGAAGATCAAGAGATTTAGGCCTCACGTGTCAAGTATGAAACACATAAGAACATAAGCTTCCATCATCTTGCGGCTTGCAGAATTTTGCGTGCACATCTAAACAATTAGTCCGTTTATCCTAGTTTTTATGTATTGGTTTTAATTTAGTCGATTGGTCAACCTAAAGTGTGATTAAAACTTACCACGTGTATGATTATACCTTTCGGTCATCGTGTCTTGATGAGTCAAATGATCAATCATACATATATATATATATATATATATATATAATATTTCTTATAATGGTCCGAAATACCCTTTTAAGCGTAATGCAATCTACATTTTTAACAGTGAGACTAATTATATGACTTCTCGTCTTAAATCCATTTGACCACCCGAACCCGCTTTTACTTATATTACTAGTTATACGAACATAATCCATATAAACTAGTTGTAACAAGTCAAATAAACCGTATCCAACAAGACTTCGCACTCGGACAGATATAAACCACATTCTATCCGGTCAACACTTTATCTAGCGGAACCTAGCGTAAATCGTAGTAAATGGGTCAAAGTCAAAGACTTACCAATGACCCGTAAACATCCTAAGAAATAATAATTCAGTTCATTATAGAATATACAACCCTCCAGATAATCGTGCCTAGAATTAATAAACTTTGAAGACGGCTTTGCTACAATAACCAAATACACTGTTTAGACATCTAGCAAAGGTAAATACTTTTAGCCTATTTGTTTCAAAAACTTGGGATATGGCATTAGCCACTTGGAACAAGTATTATATAAATGGGCAAATGCTTACATAAAATAAGAATCAGGTTTAATCTGTCTTGGTTGATTAACATTAAACACTTGGGGGGTTAATTGTACTGTGTCTGGGCGTTCCGACTCATTAAATTGTAATGGCCTCATAAAATATGTGTGGGGTGCAGGCATAAATCTAGTAGACGCAAATATTAAAGATGGTGTGTACATTGACCAAGTACCGGCATATGATTTCTGGTCTTTAACTGTATTGACAAGCATATAAATCTAGTGACAAGAAATATATCCCAAGAAATACTAAAGTATTACCTACGGGTTTTCATAATACACATCAAAGGAGATATCAAAATCATTACAAAAAGTCAGTTAATAGTATTTACCAATGAAAACTGACGTATTCTTAAAAGATTGGCCACAAGTAACGAAGCTTGATAGTAGGATGGATACGGTTTGGCAAGAAAGCTTTGGAATTTGCGAGTCCATGGCTAAAGACCTATGATGTCTGAAGTTTATTATATTTGATCCTACCTTGTAGGATATTTTTGTACTCAACAAGTTGTTACATATTTTATTTAATATATTTCAAACTTTTATATTTAATAATTTATCATCCTATCTTCCGATGCCAATTGTGAAACTGTTATCAATCGTCACGCATAAACTTACCGTCCCGGCCCACCAAAAATCGGGGTGTGACACATAGACACACCCAACTATCTAGTTCTAAGTAACTAAGACATTTACTAATCCCTTGTGATCTAAGAGTTTCTTATATTGTTCTAGCAACCAAAGATTAACGAACCAAGCAAATTACTATCTAGGCTACTCAATTTAAAGCAAACCCTCAACTAGTTTCTAAATCCTCTTAATCAGGTTCTTCGCGTAGGTGACCCATATGAGTTACCAACACCCAAACAAGTTTATCCTTTGCCTAATCAGCTTCCATCCTAGACTAGCGATCGAAATATATCCTAAAGTAAAACAAAGTAGATCTCACATGCATAACCTCATAAAAAATACCTAAATTATCCACACAAAATCATTTGAACATCAACATTCAGCATACAAATGACGCTATCACAAGATCATAAGCAAACCTTACTAAAAACACACTATTAAAACAAAGTTACCCAATTCTATGCAAAGTATCAAGAATCATACTACCTTAACCGGCTATTGCGCAATTAGCTACTCATAGTAACAAACACAACTATTGAGTTCAACGAATACTTGATTGAAATCAAAAGGAAAACGATAATACGAAGGGTCTAACTTAGTAAGGATCAATCTCTCGACCTGCTGTATGGTATTCTTCCTTGAATCTTCCTCCTAGTGATCCAATCTTTAATCCTTGTTCTTCGTTAACCCTCTTTTTTCGCTATTCTCTGGTGAGTTCGTCACTCCTTAGAATTTCAACGACATCTCATTCCTTAAATATGGTCCATGTGTAGTTTTGGCGGTTTACGACTTGTAAGCAAGCCCCGAGTCACGACCCATAAACTTTCCACCTATTACTTTCTCATTCTAGGGTTTCCACTCTTTAGGTAGGTGCACTAACTTGGGGCCCATGACTTGTGGCTCGCACTCTTGTTCACGGCTCGTAAGCTAGTGGATTGGGCATGCCTTCTTTGCAACTTCAGTTATCTTCAATTCTGGCCTGGAAATCGTTTATTTCACTTAAGAACCTGTAAAACACTTAGAAAAAAACATGTAGTTTATTCCAAGCGATATTTACAGCAAACAACTATCAAAATGTGGTTTTAAACACTATGAAAACATGTTGTCTTTCAGACACATGAAAGGTTTAATTTTTAGAGGTTAGGGTTTAGCTTTAGCTTCTAGCCGTTAGTGTATATGGTTTAGCTTTTAGGGTTTAAGGTTTATGTCCTATGGTTTAGAGTTTAAGGCTTAATAATGGTTAAATAGAGTTATCTCAAGTTTTCACACAAAGATGAGTTTTCTCATGACCCCTCCCATATATATATATATATATATATATAATAATATATATATATATATATATATATATATATATATATAATATATATATATATATAATATATAATATATATAGGATGATGATCCGTTAGGAACCACATTTTATTGCGAGAACTGCGATAACCAGTGTCAACACAATCAAAATATGAGACGGGTGATTTATGAACTAAGAACAAACACTAAGAACTAAGAACAAACACTAAGAAACAAGAAATGTAGATAAATAAAGGATTAGAACAAAAAAAACTTCATTGATTGTGAAATAGGATTACAAGATAGTCATCCACCCCTGGTGAGCTCCCCGAGGTGGTGGCTCACAAAATGCACAGTCTACAAGTAAGGTGTAGTCTTCTATTTATAGCCCTTGAGCCTTATCCTCCAAGCATGCCGTACCTTGCTTGGAAAACCTACTAAACATGCTAATACATACAAACACTAATGTCGCTAAACTAAAGATGTCGTAAATGATAACATCATTCTCCATTTTGACCCAACACAACTACTAATTCACATGTGCATATTACATATTTCTTGACAACACTTATACAATTTCCCTTCCATCTACACTACCATCTATAATACATTACCAATATTATACAATTTCACTTCCGTCTACACTACCATTCGTAATACATTGCCAATATGTATAATATTTCAAACTATGCACATGTGCATCACCAACCTTCATACCAAACCAAACAATATATTACATCATAAACATACAAATATAACCAAACTATCAACTACCAGATATGCATACAAATGACAACATTGTTTATAAAGTGATGCACATGTGAATATCTTCCCAACTGCATCAATAAATAACAAACAACCTTTTTTTAACACTTTTTGATTAACCATTACGTAATCATCATCCATAGCATCATTACGTCATCATCCTCCACAACATCTATTTTTTTGTACCCTTTATTGACGATTTCAGAACAAAAGTTACCATCTTCATTTTTTTTTTCAATTTATTGATCTACAATAATAGACAACCCATAAGATAACCAACATACAAACTTAATGCATATTTGCATTAACATTAATTCTCTTATTACTATATATACTATGCACATGTGCATCAATACGAATGACCTTAGTGATTTTATAAAAAAAATTGTAAAAATATTTATAAGGGTTTTAATTTTCTAAATTGTAGTGTATACGGCATATAAATTTTACAATATTGGTGGTATATTACGGATGGTAGTGATTATATAGGTATTGTGAAGAAATATAACATATACACTTGTGCGTCAATAATTGTTATTCGGATTAAAAAATTATTATTTTTTGAATAAAATGTTGCATTTTTAATGGAAATTTAAAAAAAAATGTGTGTTTTTAAGCTTTTTTAAGTAGTTTTGGTTATGTTCACACTCGTTCTCATGGTTATCTTGAGAATGCTAAATATTGCGAGGCTCGTGTGAACGAATAAAAAAGCCAATTAAAACCAATATTTTGTAATACAAACCTCATTGTAATTAAAATACATCAACTAAAGAATTTTCCATGTCAATAATTCATGTCTTCTCTCAACGTCACTCTTATTAATTTTTTTTACACATGTGTAATGAAAAATTTACACATGTGTAAATTTTCTTTATTTACCAATACATGTAAATTTAAATGTGTAAATTTAATTTCTAACATTGTATTCAAATAATAATGATAAGTGTAAAAAGAGTTATTTTTTTGGATTTGAATTTTTTTATCAAGTTTTCACGGTTTTTATATTGGTTATCACGGTTCTCACAATATTTATTGGTCTCAATTAAACATTCCCATATATATATATATATATATATATATATATATATATATAGGGTAATGTTTGTTTGAGAAGAAAATTTTCTTGAGAATAAAAAGAACAAAAGGATACAATTGCAAAACATTAAATAGTTTTTTTCTCATCTCATTTATTATTATGTTTGACTAATTAATTAGTCTTAAAGACTAGCATCCTCCGCACTAATTTTTTTTGTCTACATACATCAAAAGTTATCCTACACATTTCGAAATTTATTCTACACATATTGAAATTTATCCTACACAACTCGTAATTTATCCTACACACCTCGTATTTATCCTTCACTATAAATGAATTTTTATTTTTATTTTTAAAAAAAAATATATATCTTAAAAATAAGTTACAACTTTGATATAGTTACTTATTAAAGATGAAACTACCAATTAATGATGTGTGTAAGTTTACCAATACACCCTTATAGTTACATTAAGTACAAATATTAAATGAAGTCTAATAAAACATTCCTATTGGTTGAAATTTCTTCTTTTTTCTTCTTACAAAAAATTTCTTCTCATTTGAACCTTCCTCATATATATAGGGGAATGTTCATTTGAGAAGAAAAATTTTATTGAGAAGAAAAAAGAACAAAAGGGTACAATTGTAAAACTTTAAATAGTTTTTTCTCATCTCATTTATTATTATGTTTGACTAATTAATTAGTCTTAAAGACTAGCATCCTCCACACTAAATTTTTTTCCCTACACACATCAAAAGTTATCCTACACATTTCGAAAATTATCCTACACATATTGAAATTTATCCTACACAACTCGTAATTTATTCTACACTATAAATTAATTTTATTTTTATTTTTGAGAAAATATATATCTTAAAAATAAGTTATAAATTTAATATAGTTAGTTATTAAAGATCAAACTACCAATTAATGATGTATGTAAGTTTACCAATATACCCTTATAATTACATTAAGTAGAAATATTAAATGAAGTCTAATGAAACATTTCTATTGGTTGAAATTTCTTTTTTTTTTCTTCTTACAAAGAATTTCTTCTCATTTGAAACCCTCCACTATATATATATATATACATATATATATATATATATATATATATATATATATATATATATATATATATATATATATATGTATATATATAGGGAAAACCTCTCCAAGTTTTGAGAACTTAGAGAACTTGACCTTTTCGTGCGAGTTTTGCCCCATTTTTTCACACCCCTAGATTAAAATGTTAGAAAAAACTGCCCGAAGTAGTGTTTTTCGACCCCTTACAGTAGGTGTAAAATGGTGATAACATAAGCATTACATCACTTTTTACAGGATTTACGGTTGCCGTAAATGAAAAAAAAACAAGTTTTTTTATTTTTTGGAAAAGTTGATTTTTTTAAAGATTTTTGGTAAAAATTTTTTTCTGAAAAAACCTTTTGTAAGGCCGAGTTCTATAAGTTCTCACAACTCGTGTAGCTTTTCATTCTTTTTAGATTTTATTTTGCAATAAAGGTGGTTCTTGTGGTTCTCGCAATAAAGGTGGTTCTCGCATGAACCTAACCCTATATATATATATATATGGAAAGGTTCATTGGGGAACACTAAAAAAGTGGGGAACAGTGGGGAACTGACTCAAACGAACTCCGATTGGACTTATTCCAGCGGCGTTAGAACTGGCTCGTCGAACCCTAACTATGATCTCTTAACCCTAAACCCTAACCCATAAACCCTAAATATATTAGGGTTTGTATTTAGGGTCTTATATTAGGGTTTAGCTTTAGAGTTAATCATTAGTATTTAGGGTTTAGCTTTAGGGTTTAAGGTTTTAGGGTTTAGCCTTTAGGGTTTAGCTTTTAGGGTTTATAGCTTAGATTTTACGATTTAGCTTAGGTTTTAGCCTTATTTTTTAGCTTTAGGGTTTAGGGTTTTGGGGTTAGGATTTAGGGTTTAGAGTTAAGAGATCCTAGTTAGGGTTTGACGAGCCGGTTCAACACCGCTGGAATGAATCCAATCGGAGTTCGTTTGAGTCGGTTCCCCACTGTTCCCCAATGAACCTTTCCCTATATATATATATATATATATATATATATATATATATATATATATATATATATATATATATATATATATATATATATATATAAAATAGGGTTAGGTTCATGCGAGAACCACCTTTATTGCGAGAACCGTAAGAACCACCTTTATTGCAAAATAAAATCTAAAACAAATCAAATAAGCACTGAATTTTTTTTATTTTTTTAATATTGTTTTAAAAAAAATCGCTATATTTAGTTAAAAAAAAAACTTTTTTTTTGAGTAACAGTTATCCATGCACATATGCATATGTATCATAACTTCGACAAATTCCATAAAACATTATCAGTAGTAGACAATTGCACTTTAATTTACAATACCATCCGTAATACACTACTTTTTACATTACCAATATTCAAAATGCACATGTGCATCATTATGTATAACCATTATATAACATGTTTTGGTACTAAAAGTTTGTGATTTTGAATGATGTAGTAGGCCCATATACATGTTTTTTTGTTAGTTATATCTAGTGGTTGATGGTTTGTTTATAAGTGTCACTTTATGATGTAATATGTTGATTGGATGGTATAAATGGTGTTGATATACATGTAAGAAAGTGAAAATATTGGTATTGTATTATGGATGGTAGGAGGTATTTGTATTGTATTATGGATGGTAGGAGCTAATAGAAGTGTATTATGGATGATATGATAGATGAAAGAGAAAGTGTATTCAAAGTAGTATACCAAAACACCTTATTTCACGTTGATACATATAGATGCACATGTACAATTATAATATTCGTAACGTAAAAAGTAATGCATTACACATGGTAGTGTAAATGAAAGTACAATTTTCTAATATTTGTAACGTATTACGGAATTTGTCGAAGAAATGATACATATGCACATGTGCATGGTAGTGTATTATGGATGGAATGATAAATGAAAGAGAAAGTGTATTCAAAGTAGTGTACCAAAACACCTTATTTCATGTTGATACATATAGATGCACATGTGCATTTCTAATATTGGTAACGTAAAAAGTAGTGTATTACACGTGGTAGTGTAAATAAAAGTACAATTGTTCAATGTTTGTAATGTATTACGGAATTTGTCAAAGAAATGATAAAATGCACATGTGTATGGATAACTGTTACTCAAATTTTTATTATTTTTTTTTAATTTTTTTTTGTTGACGAAATATAGCATTTTTTTTTCAAAAAAAATAAAAAATTTTGGGTGTTTTTTAGATATTTTTAGGTATTTTGGGTGGTTCTTGCAATAAAGGGTGGTTCCTAACGGATCCTTCTCATATATATATATATATATATATATATATATATATATATATATATATATATATATATATATATATAACTAAAGAGTAAAATGCTAAAATGATCCCTTAGTTTAGGCCTCTTTTGCCACTTTAGTCCAAAAATGAAACTTTTTGTATATATCCTAAGGTTTTATTTTTGTTGTCATTTTCATCCAAATGGCAAAGGATTTGAATTTTGTGTTAACTTTTCCCTTTTTTGTCGTTTTTCTCATTTAAATGAGGGGTATAATCATCATTTTTTGCAACTATTTTAATTAAACGAGGACAACGAAAAAAAAAGGATAAGTTAGAAGAAATAGAGTAAACTGCCATTTTCGTCCCTGTAGTTTGTTAAAAATTGTCACTTCAGTCCAAATTTTTTTTCTTGCCATAATCATCCTCGACGTTTCTAAAACGTGCCAGTTTCATCCAAAATGTTAACCCTAGTAAAGATGGCCGGTTAAAGAAGGGCAAATTTGTCATTCAACTATGTATTTGATTTTTATTTTTTCACAGCATTTAATATAACACTTTCTTTCTTCTCCCCCTTTATTCCTTCCCAAACACTAAAATCACGATCATCAATTTGACACCAAGTGAAGAAGAAAATGGTCTTTTGCTTATCATGTGGATCTGAAACAATAATTCGCACCTCGTGGACATAACAAAACCAGAAGATTCACAATTGGTTTGGTACAACTATGACAAAATGGTCTTTTGCTCGTCATGTCGATCCGAGCTTTATCTTCATCCTTGAACCAACCATGGTCAAGGAAACTCTGGTATCATAGTTGTAAGCTTTCTTTATATTCTAATTCTTTGTACTAAGTTGCATCATATGTACAATTTATGTGATGGGTCTACTCGCTGATTGCTAAGCAATCAGTGTGAACACACCCACCAACTGTTTGACTTATGCTGATATACACTTTGATTGTTAAGGTTTCATGTAACTTGATTGAAATTGATACAATTATGGGTTTAATTTAGTAGAAACAAGAACTGGGTATGACCTAACAAGAATCACAAAATAAAAAGGGATTATCTTTTCAAAATTTAAAATTGAATTGACATGAAGTTGTCTTGAAATTATGATAAAAAAAAATAAATCATGTTTTTTCCCTTCTAGGAAGAGCAATCTTACATGTTGGATTGTAGTTTGTGTTTATGAAGTAACCAAGCTTTCATGACTATGCTCGAGAATATTGGATTCACATCACTATAAGTCCAAGATGATACTGTTGTTGTCCAGGCTTTTTAGTGGTCAAGAGAGTTTAAAGAACCAGTGATATCCTCCTTCGATCTCCTTTGGTTAGTTCAACAGGTTTGGCTTGGCTGGCTTCAAACGTTTTTAGGAGCCTTAAAGGCATGAAGATCAAGCTAGAATCATGACAATTGAGACTAGCGGACATGAAGAGCAAGCTAGAATTATGGCACTCAAGAATAGAAGATTGAAGTTTTATTTAGTTTTTAGCTAGAGTAGTGTTCGTTATGTGTATTGTATATATTGTTTTACATTGAATTAAACCAATGTACCAAGTTTGAATGAATGAATGGATATGTGTTGATGTTATGTACCAAATTTGCTGAATGGCTATGATTTTATACTACGTACAGATTGATGGTAACAATGTGTTTTTGCAGCCTTATAAAACTGCATTTATACAGAAGTTTAAAGACATGTTCATAACAAAAGACATGGAAGTTAAAACTGATGATCTTTTTGAGCAGAGTAAACCTTAAATATGCTATCATTCGTCAAAGCAAGCCAATTTTATGCCTTGGTTTAGCAATTTTAATGAAAGTCCTAGCTCTATCAGGCATGTCTAGGTTATGCCTTGGTTTAACATAAATCTTTAATACACAGATAAAAGGAGAAAATCCATTTTGTTAATAAGTAGTTTAAAGTTTCACTTGGTATGCATTTCGTTTAAGGGTGTTAAACGGGTCGTGTTCGTGGGTTGGCGGGTTCAACCCGGCCCTAACCCGAAAATTTTAGATGAACCCAATTACGACCCGAACCCGAAAATCGTGTCCTATATATGAACCCGAACACGACCTGAATACTTGTAGATTGACTCGAACACGACCCGTTCAATACGAATTTTAATTTTTTCGCAAAATAATATATTAAAATTAGAATTTTACTAAAATAAACACAGATGTATATCATACAACTACATTTTAATTATAAATTCTAATGTCAAATTCATTTTAAATTATGGTTTGTAAGCATATTAGTTACCAGTTAGATGATCATAGTAAACTTGGAGTTTAAATAAGTTAAAATTTTGGACCAAAAAATTCTTCGAAGTTTAACCCGTACATAAAGTATCTGTCCTGACCCGTTACCCGACCTGGTAAATTTTTCCAACGCTACGAATAAGTATCTAGTATTGAGTCGTTCATATTACCAACATCTTATTCTGTTTTAACAACTCGATCTTTCACGTCACTTAATTTTACCGTTTTAACCCCTTCTGTGTGTACAAAAGAAGCATTCTCATTACCAGATCCAAAAGCTTGGCCTGTTGACCCGTTTGGCGGGTAAATAGCCAATGGCAGAACCGAGTGCACCGGTTTGCCTTACGAGGCCCGCAAATGAGGCACACGGAGTCTGGCCTTTTTCCAGCGTAAGTAACAAAACTAGGTGGCACGCGAACAACCTGAACAATTAAAGAACCTTCCCCAGTAATAAAAACATATACATATTATAAAAAAACATGTTTATTGTAGCATATTTGTCGTATATTTGCAGCCTTAAAAACTTCATTTAAAAGGAAGTTAAAAGACATGTTCATAACATTACAGTGGTAGTTAAAAGACGTCTACATAGCAGCATATTTGCAACCTTAAAAACTGCATTTTAAGTTTCATAAGTGGTAAATAAACCGCATACCATAAAATCAAACCATCAAGTTCATTGCATACCAAAAGACATGTTCATAACAGTCTTAAAACATAACCACCATTAAACAAAACATATGTTCTTAACACATACACATCATCAACCAAAAGATATGTTCAAATCATAAACCATACACCTTAGACACAAATGCTAGCCTACTCTTGATCAACCCCTTCTTGTTCCGCTTGCCTCTTGCAGGTTCTCCTATTGTGGCCTCTTTGGCCACACCTGTCACATTTTACAGTGTCTCCTTTCTTTGACATCTGCCCACTGGTAGCCATCTTTTGAATTAACTCACTGATCTCCACAGCAGACTTCCTCTTTTTTGTTGGTCTCCCAACTTGCTTGTGATGCTTCGGAGCAGTTAACTTTATTGGGCATGAAGAATGAGTCCACAAGTCTTGACCGTTGACAAGATCTATGGTATGGGAATATACATCCTTCCAAGTTTCCAACCAGTAACATCGGATAACCCATTTCTCTGGGATACCATCATCTTGTCCATGGAGTGCCAAGTTCGAAATACATGCAACTGCATGCCTGCATGGCATGCCAGTCAAGTCCCATTTTCGACATGAGCAAGTCCTTAGGTCCAACCTTACCATTTTATGATCTCCCCTTGGGCCAATTACCTGATACTTAGTAATACAATTAAAGATTACTGTATGATCAGTGGCTTCTTGTTTAATTTTTTCTCATGTTTCTGTAGCAGCTGGAGTTAGAGGGCCTTGAGACTTCGCAATCAGCTTGTGAACCACAACATTCCTCCTCATTAGGTATTCCCTAATGTATTCTAGGCAGGTAATGATAGGCTTATCCCTTGCATTTATCAGTTGCCTATTAAACACCTCACATAAGTTGTTTAACAATACATCACATATTGCCCTACATGTAAAATAAATCATATATAAGCCATATATACAATTTAGTTAACAAGTATAACAAAAGATCACATCTTACCACTGAATTGAGATCTTAACCAACGTCTTGGTAGGATTTCTTTCAACCAAGCATGTAGGCCCTTATCCTCTTCCAGAATAGATATCATTGCCCTATTAAACCATGGTGCTGTTGTTGCACTTGCACAATTCCAAACTAGGTTTTTAAACTTATCACCCTTCCAATTTTGTTTCATGTTCTCATGTAAATGTCGTACACAATACCTATGCTCTGCACTCGGAAATACCTTAGCAAGTGCAGGTATTATGCCCTATGTATGAATTGACAACAATTAACACATATTAAAATGAAAATAGTAAACAACACAATACAAAGTAAAAAATACCTTTTGTCTATCACTTATGAAATTAAAGTTAGAATTTGATGCTAGATTCAGATCATCTCCTAAACACTCTAGAAACCAACACCAGAAACTTTTGGTTTTAGACTCAACCAATGCATAAGCAATCTGCTAAAATTTGGCCAGGGAATAAAGCATCCATCCAACCCAAGTATTTCTCTCCCATTGATCTTAAACACTTCCTTTAAAGCACCAAAACATATGTAAATCCTCCTAAACTGCCTTGTTAAGCTACTAGGATTAAAATATAGGCTCTACATCTATTTTAACAGTTGTTCCTAGATTAGATCTGATCAATTCTTCAGCATAATCCCTAAGAAGTCCATACTAAGCCTTATAATATCCTTGAACCTTATCTATTGCAAACATCTTATCCCTGATCAATTGATTAGTTGTGATCTGTACCTGGAATTTCTTTTGAAGTTGATCTTGCAGAGCTGCCAGAGGAATGTTTGGATTGACCTGAATAATTGGTTCAATCTCCTTTGTCAACCAACTAATTGTGCATAAGCCAACATCCCTTATATGAAGACATTGATGTTCCTTTTGAAGTGTTTTAACAACCCAAGAATTCCGGTGTTTTCAAATGGTTGGATATGTGTAAAACCCATGGGCAAGTGGGCGGGGGAATCTTTTTTTTAGGTACAGGTTTTGATTGCTCTAAATTATTTGAAGACGAAGCTTGTTGGGACCCACCACCCCTTTTTGTTTTTCCAATAATGCCCCGGCCTTTTGTCCCATCCACGTTACTATCACAACAGACTAATTTTGGATTTATCCCCCTACACACCACACGAAACCTTCTTGTATCATTCCTAGTAATAAACAATTGCCTTCTTGATTCTACTGCATGTTTTTTTTACTAGTTCCTTTATGGCTTCTCTATCATTAAAATGCTTGACAACATAAAAAGGGGAATCCGAAGATTGTTTTTTCTTTTTCTTACTTTTCCTAATACTCTTAACTGCCCTCTGCAATTTATTGTCACCATCAGGGTCACTTAGACTATCAAAGTCGTCTAAATCAACTTGAGCATCACCTAAATCTTCTTCACCAACACTGTCGTCCCCTTCATCACTAATATTAAAGTCTACAACTACCCTAAATTCGTCAATATCAACATCATAGTCCTCTACTAAGTTGTCATCATCAACTATAAATTCAGAATCAATATCATCCTCACTTCTGTCAACATTTACTTCATTAGTCCTTTCATCATTTTCCTCATAACTACCCTCATTACTTCCATCATAACTTCCCTCATCATCTAAATCATCCCTTTCATCAACTTTCTGGACATGTTCAGCAATGTGGTCTTGTGTCAGCTCTGGTGAATCAACATTAGGTTCTAAGTCAAGAACTTTTTGAGCATTCTCAACATATACGTCTAAGAACTTAGTGACTAGAGTATGCTTTAGCAATCTAAGAACATCAGAATCATTGGCTAATGGTCTTAACCCAAAATCCATGTCTTCTCCTGGCACCCTGAAATGGTATCTCAGATTATCTAAATCAACTTGCTCATAACCAAGTGATTGAAAAATAGTCTGCGTTAACCTTGTCAACATATGTGATTACTCCCCTTTGATAACTGTCAACATATGTGATTACTCCCCTTTGATAACTTACTTCTGGAAACGTAGTGAGTTCACCTCCATGGTGAATTCCCAATGTAAATAAATTAGGATTGTTGGCTGAAAAGTGTAAAACACATGCATTAGTACCCAATCACATTAGATTTTTGGAACAAAATAGTAAGTCGACATACCATATGTGATTTCTGGGATGAAGGATTTATCGTGCGCCCGAACAGTCCGCATGGCGTCGTTTCCATCATCCATTGATCAATAAACGGAGACTTAAGCAGGATTTTGATTAGAAATAGGGTTTAGAATTTCTCAAGCCGTTGACGTGAGGGTAGCAAAGAACTAATGAATGTACGTATTAGTTTGATTAGGGTTTCTGAAGGCATTAAAGAGTGTTATATTAAATGAGGTGAAAAAATAAATAGTTGAATGACAAGTTTACCCTTCTTTAACCAGCCAATCTTTACTAGGGTTAACAATTTGGATGAAACCGGTACATTTTAGAAACATCGGGGACGGTAATGGCAAGAAAAACAAAATTGGATTGAAGTGACAATTTTTTACAAACCATAGGGACGAAAATGACAATTTAGTCAAAGAAATATTAACCCATTTGCAAGTTTGCAAATTGGATGAAAATGACAAAAATAATGAAACCTGAGGAACCTAGATAAAAAAGTTTCATAAGTGATAAAATAATCTAAAATCAGAGACCATTTTAGCATTTTACTCTAAACTAAATAAGTTTTCTTTTATTATAGCCAACCCACCATTTGACCACTATACCATGTTGTTTAACCCAAGACCGGGCTCCCCATCACCCCTAAAACCAGCTAAAAAACTATTGAGGCGGTCAAACAAAATTTTACATGAATCCATATTTTTAACTAAACAAGTTTATAATCGTCGTGTTTGTTCATTAACATATCATTCATCAAGTAATTCTCCTAGACAATTAAAATAACTAAATTTGTCCATTGGTTTGTTGTGACTGGTTAGAGTATCCTATTATGTTTGGCTAATATTTACGTACCACTTTTTGGTTAGACACATATAGATCATGTGTTAAGTGTGTGCATTTCAGACTTTATGAATTGCTAGTACTAATCACACTTTTAGTATTAAAAGAGTTTCAAATACATTCATCATCTGTTTATATTCAATCATGTGCTCAACTGCCTTATGTGGTGTCGCGTCCCCTGCCATATTATCCTATCGTGCCCTGCATATCACTACATAGGCGTTATGGGTGGAACTATCGATCAATTTGCAAGTCGAACAACGAGCGCCAACGTCTTGAAAAATGTGAGACCCGCTTTTTTACCATTCAAAGACGATAACAATATAAAATAAAATACAAACACTATACATACACACACATATATATATATAATATACATATATATATATATATATATATATATAGGATTTGGTTCAAATGAAAACCACTATTAGTTGCGAGAACCGTGAGAACTTTTTGATCCGGGGCGAGTTGGGCCAAAATTTTTTTGCACAAACATAGATGAAAATATTATAAACACATCAGTAAAAAAATTTTTAAAAATTGTCGAGTCGGTAGTTTTGACCACCACAAGTTGTTTTTACGCCAGACGTAAAATTTAAATTTAAACTTTACGCCAGGCGTAAAATATGTCTTTTCGTCAGTTTGCGATTGCTACCGGTATTTAATAGGAGCCGAAGACGGTTCAGGACAAATATACCATTAATGTGTGCTAAACAGACTACTAAAATTAACTAAATTAGACTCTCTAAGCTAGACACTAAAAATCTTTAAAATCTAGACTCGACCTAAACCTAACCACACAATCGGCAAGTGTACCGATCAATGTAGTATAACCTAAGTAAGTCCGGATATCGAACCCACATGACTCTACTAATTACGCTGATAAGACTCTGAAAGACTCGGACAAACACGACTCAAACTGTTTAATTGTAGGGGGTTACGGAAAATCTAAGGAAATCTATTTTAAACTAATTATTAACTAAAGTTATGCTAATACGAACTAAGATGAAGATGGTTCTCAAGCGATGATGGAGACTACCTAGACTATAATCCTAGATTGTTGTTAAGAATTTACCGATTAAGTCAATAACACGTTTTATGGAACCGGGATCTTATGATACTAAACCTATTAAACACCAACTAAGCCCCTCAACCCTTCTCGAGGTGAAACTTATGGCATTACCTAATCCGTTAATCCTACCGGTTATTAGACGTCTTTCCAGTTGTCTAATTATTGTGTAAGTACCCTAATGTTGACCTACTCTTTTCCAATTATAGATCTAGGGTAGTTTGAATATCCTAACTTGACTTGATAGACTAATAAACCGACGGGTCAACTAATTCACAACTTTTTCCAAAGACTGTCTATAGCAATTCGTCGGGTAAGACCTACCAATAGCCCCACACCTTCCAGCTAGAAGGACTAGTAGAACACTAAGACCTAGCAAATTACTAACTATCACTTCTAAGGTTTATCGACCGATTCGCCCTAAAGATAAAAAACACACAGTCAAAGATCTAGCATGAACCTATTCCGTAGCAGACAACCACCAAGATTCACACGAAGCAATAGATAAAAAGAACCAAATCAAAGTATGCATACACACCAAGTAAAATAATCAAACTCTTTACGAAACACAATTAACCCATAAAAACATGTAATTAACGAAAAAGGTTCAAACTTTATTTTATCCATTCATCATAGTCTAGGCAGTTAAGATGTTTAGCCAAGCATAGTCATTAATGAAAACAAAACAAAATTAATCAAGCAAGAATTCATCGTTACAAGTTCAGAAAAGAGAAATCAAACAAAAAAGGATTATAAAACCCAAGCAAGTCTTCAATCTTCAATCTTTGCTTCGCTGGATGATTCCCGAGCTTCAAAACGTTCAATTGCAGCTAAATCAACTTCAAAACCGGCTCTCTCAATCTCCCAATTCGTAACTAGGGTTTCTAATGATTATCCCTTTGTTTTTATATGATTTTCAGCTCAAAACTTGACTCTTTATGAAATTCTCTGCAGATACACCCCTCTCGCTAGCCACGAGAGGGTTTGGCCAAGGTAGTCACAGCCCGCGACCGCCTTATGACGTCGTCTTCCGTTTTAGTCTCTCGTTGGCCGCGAAAGACACAACCTTCATCAGCCGCGACCCGCCAGAAGATCCTGAACTGGTAATTTTGCTACGTTTCAGCTCTCGAACACTCCGATTCGATCCAGGACTTAACGTTTTCGTCTTTCGACTCATTTTTGTCACTTTTCTGCTATTTTACGCTCTTAAGACCTGTAAAACGAAATCGGATCAATAGTATACTTATTCTAATGAAAACGAAACTAAAACTAACGAAATTTATACAAACCATACATGAATAACTGATGTATTTTATAATACTCAACCACTACGATCTCGGCTATGGCCGATGATCAGTTGTTTACTTGGCGGCCCACCATCGGTCCCGGTGTCTTCTATAAGAAAGTTTGGAACTCGTTCTCTTGACTTACTAGATCGCTATATACACCAATACATTGTTATATCCATCACTGGTTATATGTTATAGGTTTGTCGGGTTAGACAGTCAGATTTTTATACATAGGCGTTGGTACATCATCCACTATTGGAAGCTAGGGAGTGTGAGATGCCTCAAGTTGTTGATCAGCTAGAGGTAAAGGTCGAGCCTAAGGTTGACCCGATGCATTTGCCAAAGCCGCCACAACATCATCAACGCGCTTATCATGCGGTGAGGTTGCCTTAGTCCACCCAGTGTCCTCGAGAAGCTTGTGGAGGGTAAGACGGAGATGACTAGGATCCTGACATAGCAAGGTCTGGAGGTAACAGAGCAGGGTCGGCGGATTTGCTAGGTAGAGGATTCCATGGGGTGGGTGATGGCATGCGAGGCTGAAAGTCGTATCTAAGCGGGTCTGTTTCCTCGACCCCTATGTTTGATACGCAGGTTGATCCGTTCCACACGCAGGCCGACGTTTGTCAAGTCATGGTGCTTATTTGGACGCTAGCGATGGCGACGTGGAGCAGTAGCACTTTTATGTTTTTTTATTCTTTTGTTTGTTTAAACCTTAAATTGTATGAACTCAAGTTATCCATGCTAACGTTTATATTCGACTTCACACGTTTAAACGATAACTTAATAATAAGTCGAGATGGAATCGCTAACTCAGGCTTGACACGATTATCAAGACGAAACGCTTAACAAAAAAACAATTTTTTAATAAAACAATCTGAAACTTTATGATAGTACTTGATTAGAAACAACATTTTTATAAAAACAGTTAATAAATGAAACGTTTTTATATCAAAAATTGACTTATTTTTATAAAATTTAACACCGTTTTATTTTTGAGGTGGGTAGGGGTGGTTGAGGTGGCGATGGGTTGTGGCGGTGGCAATGGTGGAAGAATGTGGTAGTGGGGTATGGGTGGGTGGTGCTAGTGGTGGTAGAGTGTTGGGGTAGTGGGTAGGGTGGGGTGGGGTGGTGGTGGGCTATGGTGGTGGTAGTGTTGATTAGTTGATTGTTTTAAAAATATAATTTCAAGTGCCGAGTCTAACACTAGAATTATATGTTTTTAAGTGGATATCGAAAATCGGTGCTTTTCGTCGTGTATTCCATATGGAGAAGTGGACAACGTTACTATTTCAGCTCAAACCTTGACTCTTTACGAAATTGTCTGCAGATACACCCCTCTCGTTGGCCGCAAGAGGGTTTGGCCAAGGTAGTCGCGGACCGCGACCGCCTTATGACGTCATCTTCCTTTTTAGTCTCTCGCTGGCCGCGAGAGACATAACCTTCATCAGTTGCGGCCCGCCAGAAGACCCTAAACTGGTAATTTCGCTACGTTTCAGCTCCCGAACACTCCGATTCGATCAAGGACTTAACTTTTCCGTCTTTCGACTCATTTTTGTCACTTTTCTCCTATTTTACGCTCTCAAGACCTGTAAACGAAATCGGATCAATAGTATACTTATTCTAATGAAAACGAAACTAAAACTAACGAAATTTATACAAACCATACATGAATAACCGATGTATTTTACAATACATCAAATATCCCCACACTTACTCTTTTTTCGTCCTCGAAAAAGAATCTATGCAAACGGAATCGGAGACAAGTAACTACTCGGGCCAAAAGCTATTCATACTTGTTAAAGTCAAAACTAGTGTTAGCCGCGATTGCAAATATGTTTGTCCTCTTAAACCCGAACCCGGTTCCAAGCCCTTATCATACAAATTTAGTTCAAGTGCGGTCAGTTTACCTAGGGTCTCCACTAGAAGCCACAGTCCATCTAATCCCGCATCAAGCTTATAGAACAAAAGGAACGATCACTGGACCAATTCCTAACCGTTTTATACCAAAATCAAGAGAATTTAACATCACCCTTCTCTTTTTTTTCATTTTTTTCTTTAAATTTTTGAGCTTAGACGTTGCTTTACCTAACCCAAAGGTTGTCTCAACCAGAGTCACCATCACCGAGAGCGACAACGTGAGCGTCGGTAATTTTTTTTTTTGCAATTTTGATTTCACACATCCCAGAGGTATTCTACGTCAAAGTCACTATCCCCAACGAAGATTACGTAGGCATGCGCTACTTTTCTTAGTTTCTAGCTCAATTTATTCACTTTCATATATTTTTTTTTCATGATTAAAAATTCTAATGGTTTTGACTTATAACGGCATTCCTTATACTATTATTGGTGGTTTCAATTTCCCATATTTCCTAGATGAGCACCCACTAGCAAACCGACAGTTAAGATATATTAAGATCAAAGGAACCTAGAACCAAACCCGGGCCTATTCACACATCCCAAACTAGACACAAACTCGACTTTTTATATTAACTCCTATTATCATTATTTGAACCCGAATAGAAACCCATCTTTTCTATTATTTTCCGTTTTATTTTGCAAACTTCTTTATTCAAAAGACATTTTCTCGTTTTTCTTCAATTTTTTTGTATTTTTGATTTTTTTGTATTTTTCAAATTTTATGACTTAAACTAACACTAAACAGACTCAAATGATAGTTTCTCATCCCCACACTTAAACTCTACATTGCCCTCAATGTAGGAATAGAAACTGACTCAAAAGACTAAAAATAAATAAGAAATAAAAAAAACAAAGGGCATAATTGGAAAAGACTTAGCTTGTTAATTAACGCATAAGCTCCAAAATTCTCGTCCAATCCAGCTCGATCGTATAGCATTTCATTCACGATCGACTTTGACTCTGACTGGTACTCTCGATAAATGCCTTGAACAATTATGAACAGCTCCGTAATCACCCGAATGGATATTGAGTACGAGTGGTACAATACAAACCTACACAAATAAAAACAAGTAAAAACCAAAGCAGTACCGACTCTAAAAAAACCAACTCAAAAAGTACTAACTTAGACTCATTATACAAAAACTACAACTCTATACAAACTCTATGAAACCTCCCCACACTTGAATTTAATCAGGAGGCTTCTCTTTCACTTGGACCCTGTCTAACCCGTTTAATTCCACCCGGTCCTTGTAAACCTTTAAAATTTTATCGGTGGAATTATAAAATATTTTAAAAATTTTAAACGGGTCAGAACACCAGAATTTATAAAGTACCTGGAAGAAACCGGATGCGCGGCATGTAGTGAGAGGACTGATCGTGCTAGAACTTCAACGGCTCATTCTTCTCCGTCTTGAACCATCTTTGACCTCTAACCAATTTTGGTCCTTTATTTTTCTTGACTTCTCCCTTGGTTGTGGTAATTTTACAGTTCCGCCTATCACTAATACCACACGCAAGCTGTGGTGTTTCTTCCTCTTCCACCACTTCCACAAAATGATCCCCACACTTAGTCTCTTCATCTGGGGCAAGTTCGATCACCTCTATCGGTTCACCTTCAAGTAGGGCATCAAAGTATGATATATCCCCATTAGGATCCAATTCTCCTACATCTTCATAGACGGCAAACCATCTAATTCTAACTCTAAAAACTCATCCTCCACAGATGACTTAATTTCAACCTCTTCATTTTCTTCCTCTGCACCAAACATTAACCCTACTGAATCTCCTAAATCTACTTCCTCTTCAGTCACTTTTTTCTTCAGTAATGACCTTTGATAAGCCGCCCACTCTTCTTCATCTATTTCATCATCAGAGTCACTCTAGAAATCATATATAGTAACCTATGGTACTGGAGGTGGGACTTCATCGTCCATTTTTGTCTCTGTAACTGGAGCGATCTCTTCATCTAACTCATCTTCATACAGTAACTCTTTCCCCAATTCTGGAAATGTTGGGATTAATTCCCCATTAGAAAGCATGTAACCGAGGTAGTTACCTTCTGCATCATATGTATAACCAGCTGTTGGCTGCTGTTTTGAATTCTCTTCTACCTCTTCTTCTTCTTCTTCTTCTTCTTCTTCTAGGTCTTCTCCCATCAATCTCTTATATACAACCAATTGAGCATCTATCTCTTCATTACTTCACGAAAAATCAATTATGAACTTACCTGTATTCTCTTCTTATTCTTCCTGCTGAACTGGAGGTGGGACTGAGACGTCCATTGTAGTCTCCGGTTCTACCTGTACTATCGGTACGTTCAGACTTTTCATTGTCTCTGCTAATTCAGCTGCCATCTATTTTTGTTGACGAAGCATCTCTTCTTGCTGTCGAAGCATCTCCTTTTGCTGTCAAAGCATCTCCTCAAAGGATAAGTTATTTTCTGCTCGATTTGACTGCTGATACGGGTCATTATACTGATAAGTGGGATACCCTTGTGAATAATATGGCTGCGGCTGCACAAAGGGGTTAGTATAATAATCTGCAGAGGACCCCTCAAATTGTGGGAATTTAACTGTAAAATGGGGCCCTCCACAAATTTCACACATATTTACTGAACACAAAATAAATAACTAAAAATAATATTAAAATAAAATAACAGACATGCACAATTAGACCCCTACGACTCAATATACAAAAGCAGCTAGCACGTATGATGTCAATTAAGTTTATCAAAGCTAATAAACGCAATTGCAAAGAGTCCCCGACAACGGCGACAAAAACTTGATGTGTGCTAAACAGACTACTAAAATTAACTAAATTAGACTCTCTAAGCTAGACACTAAAAAGCTTTAAAATCTAGACTCGACCTAAACCTAACCACACAATCCACAAGTGTACCGATCAATGTAGTATAACCTAAGTAAGTCCGGATATCAAACCCACAGGACTACTAATTACGCTGATTAGACTCCGAAAGACTCGGACAAACACGACTCAAACAGTTTAATTGTTGGGGGGGGGGGTTACAGAAAATCTAAGGAAATCTATTTTAAACTAATTATTAACTAAAGTTATGCTAACACGAACTAAGATGAAGATGGTTCTCAAGCGATGATGGAGACTACCTAGACTATAATCCTAGATTGTTGTTAAGAATTTACCGATTAAGTCAATTACACATTTTATGGAACCGGGATCTTATGATACTAAACCTATTAAACACCAACTAAGCCCCTCAACCCTTCTCAAGGTGAAACTTATGGCATTACCTAAGCCATTAATCCTACCGATTATTAGACATCTTTTGTCTAATTATTGTGTAAGTACCCTAATGTTGACCTACTCTTTTCCAATTATAGATCTAGGGTAGTTTGAATATCCTAACTTGACTTGATAGACTAATAAACCGACGGGTCAACTAATTCACGACTTTTTCCAAAGACTGTCTACAGCAATTCGTCGGGTAAGACCTACCAATAGCCCCGCACCTTCCAGCTATAAGGACTAGTAGAACACTAAGACCTAGAAAATTACTAACAATCACTTATAAGGTTTATCAACCGATTTGCCCTAAAGATCAAAAACACACAGTCAAAGATCTAGCATGAACCTATTCTGTAGCAGACAACCACCGAGATTCACACGAAGCAAAGATAACAAAGAACCAAATCAAAGTATGCATACACACCAAGTAAAATAATCAAACTCTTTACGAAACACAATTAACCCATAAAAACATGTAATTAACGAAAAAGGTTCAAACTTTATTTTATCCATTCATCATAGTCTAGGCAGTTAAGATGTTTAGCCAAGCATAGTCACTAATGAAAACAAAACAAAATTAATCAAGCAAGAATTCATCCTTACAAGTTCAAAAAAGAGAAATCAAACAAACAAGGATTATAAAACCCGAGCAAGTCTTCAATTTTCAATCTTTGCTTCGCTGGATGATTCCCGAGCTTCAAAACCTTCAATTGCAGCTAAATCAACTTCAAAACCGGCTCTCTCAATCTCCCAATTCGTAAATAGGGTTTCTAATGATTATCACTTTGTTTTAATATGATTTTCAGCTAAAAACTTGACTCTTTACGAAATTGTCTGTAGATACACCCCTCTCGCTGGCCGCGAGAGGGTTTGACCAAGGTAGTCACGGCCCGCGACCGCCTTATGACGTCATCTTCCTTTTTAGTCTCTCGCTGGCCGCGAGAGACACAACCTTCACCAGTCGCGGCCCGCCAGAAGACCCTAAACTGGTAATTTCGCTACGTTTCTGCTCCCGAACACTCCGATTCGATCCGGGACTTAACTTTTCCATCTTTCGACTCATTTTTGTCACTTTTCTGCTATTTTACGCTCTTAAGACCTGTAAAACGAAATCGAATCAATAGTATATGTCACACCCCAACTGATGGCGGAAACATCGTGGTTAGTGGCACTAGGTGACCAGATTGTCTCATGAGAATTCCATAACAATTATCTATCAACATCATTTGACATTTAACGTCCCATACCAATAAACACAATATTTCAAAATAATCATTACAAAAACTTGTTTTTTCCCACAAAATTAATCGGGTTCGATTTTCCCTAGATTTGTTACATTTGGAAACTAAACAAAAGCATTCTAAACTAAGCACGCTACATCCAAAGCATTCAAGCTAAAATCCTCAACCTCTCACATACGTTAAAATACAAGTTAATACAATTAAGTAATGGTGAGCATACATGTTTTAGTAATACTAGCATAATAGAGAAAGCGTTCGTGAAATAGTCCAATTACATAACATGATACACCAAACACATCACACAGATAAACATAGGCTTATTTCTCATGCTAACTACCGTGAGAAGGCTTGCGCGTCCATCCTAACTAGACCCCGTCGGGTGTTAGCCATACTATAGTACCATACTAGCTAAGGAGGCAAGTTAACGAAAATAAGTCCTAGTCACATGTTTCTAGTATCACGTATTGAGCATACATAATCAGATTATTCGCGTGTGATAAACAGTTTGAGTTGTGAAGTGATTTTGATAGAGGAACGTATGTAACACCCAAATAGTGCATTAAATAAAAAATGGGTCAAGTATACTCACGGTCGGTGCGTTTAGGAGAGAGTACACGACTGTCAAGAGGTGAAGAGGAGCGCCGGATCAGCCTGCATACGCGAACGGAAGTGCATCAGTCTCCGAAAAGCTGAAACGGTTAAGTTTGGATTGAACAGTAGGCAAGTTCGGCCGAAATTGTATGTAGACATACAAGTTCGAGCGAACTTGTATAACCTGCTGAGCTGAGAGTCAAGTTCGGGCGAACTTGTAAGTTTCTCAAGGAAACTTGACAAGTTCGGTCGAACTTGTGGGGTTTTGATAAGTGGGTTGACAAGTTCGGCCGAACTTGTGAAGTTTCCTGAGAAACTTTGCAAGTTCGAGCGAACTTGAGGGTTTTCTGTAGAAAGTTGGCAATTTTCACTCAAGTTCGGCCGAACTTGACCCCTTGAGTGCAAGTTGAGCGAACTTGGCTACTTGTGTTGTCAAAAATCAGTGCAATCTCGAGCGAACTTGATGTTTTTGGGTCTAAATTCTTGCGTTTTCGCGTCGATTGCTGAGGAAATCGAGTGCCCATCCCTCCAACCTTTAGTCACTGAGTAAAGCTTAGGCCGGAGAGGTCTTTTGGGACGAACTTAGCCCTTTTACAGAAACTCGGGCTAATCCGGATGAACTTGAAGGTTCGTACAGGTTAGTCCAGCTTGTGTAAAGTGACGATTTCGTCCTTGTGCTTCTGGATCTGAGATCTAGCTTCGACAACGCCTCGTTCCACTCAAAAGTGAACGAAACATACATCATTAGTCCGAAAATGCTGTAAAAATCAAGGTTTTAAAAGGTTTTGCTCAGATCTAGTATAGATCTGAGTGAAAACAGAAGTTTTGATGGTAAAAAATGAAGATTTTCGTAAACAGAAGAGATTTGATGAAAATGAAGGCAATGCCTTGTGCAAAATCGTTGTAAACTGTTGTAAAACGTTGATAAACATTGTTGTAGTTGATCGGGTTGATTCTTACTTAGAAAACAGAGGGTTTTGGGTTTTGGGAGCTTTGGGCGAACTTACAGCAAGTTCAAATGAGAGGATGGGGCTGAGTATTTATAGGTGAAGGCAAAAATGAGAGCTGGTGAGTCAAGTTCGGTCGAACTTGCATGGAATTCATGCAAGTTCGGGCAAACTTGCTAGGTATTTGAGGGAGATGAGTCAAGTTCAGCCTAACTTAACTTGTACATAATTGTACAAGTTCGAGCGAACTTGTGATTATTGAAGAAATTGAGTTTGGCCAGCCAAGTTCGGCCGAACTTGGGGTCACCCAAGTTCGGCCGTGTCACACTCCGACCCGCAGCGGAATAAGAGTCGGGGCATAATTTGGTTATCACCAAAGCTCATGACATTTACTAATATGTTTCCTATTTAATAAAGTCAAAGTTACATTTCAAAAATCCAAACATGTTCATTCAATACAAGGAAAATAAGCCAAGCATAACAATCCCAACACTAAATCGTTTTATTATTCTAGTCCAAGTCCTATGTGTTCCTAGCTGCTGCTGCTTCACCTGTATTATGTGTAAAATGGGGGTTTTTGGGTCAACATAAGTTGGCGAGTGAACCTTATTAGATAAACATTTATTAAAGAATTTATGGTTAGTTTATCACTGAAAAATTGTGCATAATCATAGATGAGCAAATGTAAATAATCAAGTAATGGCAAATAGCAGTCACAACTATAACATACAATAACACACGGCAGCATACATGAACATACCAACATCATACTGTAAATAACATAAATGAAACTGTGCGATCAAGGCTCAATCAAACGGAGCCGATCGTATTGCATGTACTGAAAATGAAAATGTCTGTGCGATCAAGGCTCAATCAAACGGAGCCGATCGTATGTGGGCACGCCAGGTTCAACCGCATAATAAAATGGGGAACATGCTCAACGCTCATAATGTAATGGGGAGCGGCGACCTATGAAATTGCATGTACTGAATAATAAATTGCATCTAATAATAACTACTTAACAACAACAAACTGAATACACATGTTCATGATATGATGTATGCACAATGGTTTAATTATAATATATATATGCAAAGACACATGATACACCCCAAAACGTGATTAAAACGGGGAATTTGTAAGATTCACTCACATTGGGTGTGTTGGATTGGAGATGGTGAGATGCGCACGAATTAGATGGGCGGACAGCGAGAAATACTAACCTAAATAATAACGGAAAAATATATTAAACGAGTGGATTTTATTAAGGGTTTTAATGAAATTTTTAGATGAATTTTTGTGAGTTTACGGCTATTTTCTATCTTTAAAAATGTTATTTTTAAGTATTTTTAATTGATTTTTAAATTAAATTAAATAATTAAAAATATAAAAAAAATTGTTTATTTAGCGTTGACCGTTGACCGGTTCGGTCAGCGAATTAATCTGCGCCGGGTGAGGCTCGAACCAGCGACCTCCCGTACGCGTGCACGCAGCTCTACCAACTGAGCTACGTGTCTAACCCGAAATAATCTTGTTTTTATTTATATTTATACACTTATTCAATTTAACCGAATTTCCTTTATTTGCAAAAACATTTTAATTCAATCAGACCGGTGCTCGTGACGGGTTTCGAACGCGAGACGTTGGGTTCATGTTGCACACAGTCCACCGCTGGACTGTGTGTCTAACCTGGTTATTATCTCGGTTTTTATTATACTTAACAACTAACTGGATTATCCCGATTTAGTTTAAACAAAAAGGCCTTTTATTATACAAGGAGTGCGTATAGCAGGAATCGAACTCGGGACGTGCGTTTGTATTTTGCACACAGTCCACCGCTGGACTGTGTGTCTAACCCGTTTATAATTCCGATTTTAATTAACCTTATGTTATGTTGCGTCTTCATCTTCTTCGTTGATTTTACACGGACAAACATACTCCGACTGTTATGACCGATTTATGACTTATACGCTTTTCAGACATTACAAGTAATTTAAAAGTAAAGAATGGAGAGAGTTTGGGGAAAAAGATGTATCGATTGAGGTTGTTCACAGAATTCCAGCGGAGGTTCGTCGGTACTGAAAGTGAACTCCGGCTGTTGAAACCAATTAACAGCTTTGTTCGATTATTTCAGAAGTTGAGTCACTGAAACAAGGTTTAACAGAAGTTTGGGAGATCATACCTGTTCACAGTGTGATTCCGGCAGTTTCAGGAGTTTTCCGGCGAAGGTAAGATTTTCGATAAACGTTGCCTAGGATCGATTCTGATGGTGGAGTTGTGTTAGTGACTGATTAATCACATGATTGAAACAGAAAGAGTCGGAGAAAATACCGTGTGGATGTGAGTCCCGGTTTTCCGGCGACTTGCAGAATTTTTCCGGCGATTAGATTTAAGCTTCTCCGGTGGACTGTAAGGTTGCGGAAATGCAATTGGAAGCTTTGCGGAGTGTTTTGAGTCGCAGGAAGAGTCTATGATTGAAGTAGTTCGAGAATTGACAACTTTCGGTTATTAAACCGATCTACTTCCGAATTCAAGTTACACTCATGGCAGCATTGATTGAAATCGTCCGTTTATCGGTTATATTCACTGAATCGAGAGTATCCAAATCGACTTTGGGTGTTTGATAACCGATTTCAGTTACAATTTGTAAAATCGAATGATTTACCTTAGTCCATAAAACTTATTTGTTTCCTAAAGATGACAGAAAACAAACAAGTGGCGGAGTGGTCTTGTGATTGAGTGTTAAGTTGTTGAAGGGTGTCTTGGTTGACCCGGGTTCGAGTCCCGGCAGCGTTATATTTTTTTATTTATTTTATTTTAACTTTTCATCAAATATAATTTTTATAGTTTAGTTTATTTATTAATTATGTATTGTTTTAAGTCAAAATAATCATAAATATTCGACATAACTTTTATAACTTGATATTCGATTACAAAACGGAGCGGGTTTTGAAACCCGATTTTTACAAATGTTACAGTATCCCCTACTTTTAGGAATTTCGTCTCGAAATTTAAGTAGTTGACGTAGTAGGAAAAAGATGCGGGTATTTTTCACGCATTGAGTCTTCACGTTCCCAAGTAAACTCAGGTCCCCGTTTCGACTCCCAGCGTACCCTAACAATTGGAATGCGACTTCGTCGAAGACGCTTCTCCCCGTAGTCCATGATCTCCACTGGTCTTTCAATAAAATGCATAGATTCATCAATCTGAATATCTTCCAGCGGAATATGGAGATTCCCATCAGCGAGGCACTTCTTCAAGTTCTACACGTGGAATGTGGGATGAATCCTGTTGAGTTCTTCTGGTAAGTCAAGCTTGTATGCTACAGGACCTACTCTTTCGAGTATCTTGAAAGGTCCTACGTAACGAGGTGCTAGCTTCCCTTTTGACCAAAACGAACTACTCCCTTCCACGGTGATACTTTTAAAAGCACATGATCACCAATGTTAAACTCTAAGGGCTTCCGTCGTTTATCTGCATAACTCTTTTGACGACTTTGAGCCGCTAGAAGATTGTTTCGAATTTGATGAATCTTGTCTGTGGTTTCTTGGATCAATTCTGGACCAGTAATTTGTGCTTCCCCAATTTCGTGCCAACATACAGGAGATCGGCACTTACGACCATATAAGGCTTCAAAAGGTGCCATGCCGATGCTCGAATGATAGCTGTTGTTGTACGAAAATTCAACTAATGGTAGGTGGGCGTCCCAATTTCCCTTGAAGTCTATGACACATGCTCTAAGCATATCTTCAAGAGTTTGAATGGTGCGCTCAGACTGTCCATCAGTTTGAGGATGATAGGCGGTACTGAGATCTAATCGTGTACCCATAACGGATTGTACTGCTTGCCATGTTCGTGAAGTGAAACGACCATCACGATCAGAAATAATACTTAATGGTACCCCATGCCGGCTTACGATTTCGTTGATATAAATACGTGTAAGCTTTTCGTTCTTGAAATCTTCGCGGATAGGAATAAAGTGAGCTGATTTTGTAAGTCGGTCTATAATCACCCATATAGTGTCTTACCCACCAGAAGTGCGAGGTAACCCGGTAATGAAATCCATGGTTATATTTTCCCACTTCCATACAGGTATTTATGGTTGGACTAGAAGTCCTGAGGGTCTTTGGTGTTCAGCCTTCACCTTGGAACATGTGAGACACTTGGAAACAAAAACGGCAATATCCTTCTTCATTCCAGGCCACCAATAGGTGTATCGTAGGTCTTGATACATCTTATCGGCTCCTGGGTGTATAGAATATCGCGTTTTATGAGCTTCATTCATAAGAGTTTCACGAAGATTGTTGTGGTTAGGAATCCAGATACGATCTAGGTAATACAGGATACCGTCTGATTAGTTTCAAGTTTTAGCTCGGCTCCACAGGACATCTCCTTTCGTACATCTTCTTCTGTTATTGAAACGTGTTGGGCTTCTCGAATTTGATCTTTAATGTCAGTTATAATTTGCGAACATAGAAGATGAATGGAGTTCACATAACCCTTTCGACTAAGTGCATCAGCCACCACATTTGCTTTACCAGGGTGATATCTAATTTCACAATCGTAATCATTTAGAAGTTCGACCCATCTTCGTTGCCTCATATTTAACTCTTTTTGATTGAAGATATGTTGAAGACTCTTGTGGTCAGTGTATATTTCACACTTAGTACCATAGAGATAATGTCTCCATATCTTAAGAGCGAATACAACGGCTCCAAGTTCTAGGTCATGAGTGGTGTAGTTCTTTTCATGCGTCTTGAGTTGTCTCGAGGCATAAGCTATGACTTTTCCTCTTTGCATGAGAACACAGCCTAATCCTTGTCCTAACGCGTCGCAATAGACTACAAAATCATCACAACCTTCAGGAAGAGTGAGGATTGGTGCATCACAAAGTTTTTGTTTAAGAGTTTGAAAAGCTTCTTTTTGCTTGGGTCCCCATACGAAAGGCTTTCCCTTATGAGTTAAAGCCGTGAGTGGCACAGCAATGCGAGAGAAGTTTGAAATGAACCGACGATAATAGCCAGCTAGTCCAAGAAAAGATCTTACTTCAGTTGGTGTACGTGGAGCTTGCCATTCTTGAACTGCTTTGATCTTTGAAGGGTCAACATGTATTCCCTTGTCATTGACTACATGCCCGAGGAATTGCACCTCTTTTAACCAGAATTCACATTTAGAGAACTTGGCATAAAGCTTTTCCTTTTCTAGAAGTGCAAGAACGAGTCGAAGATGACGCTCATGATCAGCTTTAGATTTTGAATAAATAAGAATATCGTCGATGAAAACTATAACAAATCGATCAAGGTAAGGTTTGCAGACTCTATTCATTAGGTCCATGAAGACAGCTGGTGCGTTGGTTAATCCAAACAGCATAACCATGAATTCATAGTGGCCATAACGAGTTCGAAAAGCAGTCTTAGGGACGTCTTCTTCATGCACTCTAAGTTGATGATAGCCAGATCGAAGATCGATTTTCGAAAAGCAGCTGGCACCTTGTAGTTAGTCAAGAAGATCATCAATGCGAGGTAAAGGATAGCGATTTTTGATGGTTAACTTGTTGAGCTCTCTGTAGTCAATGCACATACGAAAAGATCCATCTTTCTTCTTTACAAAAAGGACAGTTGCACCCCAAGGCGATGAGCTAGGACGTATGAATCCCTTGTCAGTCAACTCTTGTAATTGACTGGCTAGCTCTTGCATTTCAGAGGGGGCTAACCTATATGGAGACTTTGCAACTGGTGTAGCACCAGGTATAAGATCAATACGGAATTCGACGTCTCTAACTGGAGGAAGCCCTGAAATGTCGTCAGGAAAACTTGTGGAAAGTCTTTTACTACAGGAATGTCTTCAAGTTTCTTCTCTGTGGTCCCCTTCTTGATGATATGGGCTAAAAACGCGACATAATTCTTGCGAAGATATTTTTGAGCTTGAAGACAAGACATTAAGCTGAGCCCTTTCGACGAGGTTTCTCCAATGATTCGAAGAGTCTGACCGTTTGAAAGAGGAATACGAATAAATTTTTCACGACATACAACTTCCGCCTGATGTTGACTGAGCCAATCCATACCGATTATGATGTCAAAACTTCCCAGCTTCATAGGAATAAGGTCGACTGAGAAATCTTGGTCGTTTAAGGTGAGTGTACAGTTGCGTAAAATAGAGTCTAATGAAACTGGTTTCCCGTCCGCAACTTCTACCGTTATGGATTCCATGAGCTTATCCCGATTTTTGCTTAATATAGGTTCAAACTCTAAAGACACAAAACTTCTATCCGCACCAGTATCAAATAATATAGATGCATATCTACCATTTATAAGGAACGTACCGTTGACCACATTGCCGTCAGCTCTGGCCTGGTTAGCGTTAATATTGAAAGCTCTTCCTCTTGCAGGTGGAGGAGCGTGGTTCGCTTGATTCACTGGGTTGGCTTGGGCCTGAGCATGAATAATGTTTACCAACCTTGGACAAGTGTTTCTGAAGTGGCTGGGGTCTCCGCAATTGAAGCAAGCACGCATAGGTTGGCCCATAGGATAATTGGGTTGATAGTATGTTTGGGCTAAATGTTGGGTGGGTGGAAATGGTAGGGGTTGTTGTGCTTGACCCATTAACTGTTGGTGGGTTTGGGTTAAAGGTTGGTGGCGGTTTGTTCGTTGAGGCATGCGGCAATTTTGAACAGTATGTCCTGCGCAACCGCAGCCGGTGCAGTATTGGCAAGGATGATCAGGGGAATGGTGATATTGGCAATGGTTACATTTTGGTAACGGGCCTGTGTAGGGTCTTCTGTATGGTGCGGGTGAAGGAGTGACTTGAGTAATGGGTGCAGCAGGAATAGGGGTGTTGGTTTGGGTAACTGCAAAATTTCTGGTGTTACGCTTCCTCTTGTTAGCAAACTTAGAGGAAGGAATGGGGTGGTTTGAAGTTTGTCCCTCAACAGGGGCTTTCTTCTTCTCTTCTTTGAACTTCCCGTTGCGAATTCGGTTTTCGGTCAGTTCAGTTGCTAACTCCATAGCAACTTCAAGTGTTACTGGTGAAACGCTGAGAACTGAATCTTGGATTTTCGAGGGAAGTTCTCGAATATAATGCTCGATCAGACGATAGGTTGGAGTGAATAAATTTGGAACCATTTGGTTCAACTCCAAGAACCTCTTGTTGTAGGTAGAGTGATCACCTTCCTTTTGCTTTAGAGCATGAAATTCATCCTCCAACTTCTTAATTTCACTTCTAGGACAGAAACGCCTAGTCATGATTTCCCTTAACTCTCCCAAGTTAAGGCCATCGCATCTTCAGTTCCCCTCTTCCCTTTCTCAGTATTCCACCAAGTGAGAGCTACTCCAAGTAGTCTCCCGGTGGCGTATCGAACCTTGCGATCCTCAGGACAATCGCAGTTTAGGAAGGTGTTTTCCATCTCCTCGAACGAATGTAGGAGAGCAGTGACACCCTCGGTCCCTTCAAATTTAGGAGGATCACAGGACTTAAAATGTTTGAAAGAGCACTTGTTGGTAGGAGGGTTGTCGATGTTCTGGTCCTGTTGTTGGGGAGGTTTAGTAGGATTTGTAGCAAGGGCTTGTTGTACTTGTACCACAATGTCAGGCAATATGGTGGCCATTTGTTTCGCGATCTGAGTGGCCAAACGTTCCTGAGACCTTCCCGATCTTTTACCCCTTCGTTGCTGTCTAGACGACATCTACAGGATCATAAAATGAGAAGATTGTGAGTTTATGGTGTCTTTTTAGGTGTCATGTGTCTTTAAGAAAATGAAAATAACATAAATATCAATAATGCAACTACATCCATAGGATGTCTTGGGTTCGCTCATGTTGGGCCTCAAATGTCCCCCATACATTCACCTACATAGTCATGTGGGCCCCCATGGCTATTGGCTTGGTAGGATTCACATTAGTATTGGCAATTTAACACTCGCATCCCCCGAATGCAAACCATAAAATATGTTCATGAGATGTTTGGTCGGAACGTGTCCAGGTGTAGACACAATGACAACTCAAAGTGGATTAGCTCACATGACGTTTGGTATAGCATGCTTTGGCCTAATAGGTACTTCGTACTCTCATCGTTAGTCCCCAGGTAGGCCAACTGGTCCTTTATTTTGGATTTATACGAATGCCAGCCAAGACAGGACGTTCCGACTACCGGTACTGGTACCTTTCCAGTTACTACATGCCCGTCATGAGAACTCACTTTGATGAGATTTGAAAACACGAAAATCATTGTAAAAACAATCATGATGTGGTGTGTGCTTTCATGGATGTGATATGTTATGAGCATACGATTTCATGATAGGCATTATATGATAATACATACTTATGAACATGCTTGCACAATATCAAATGTAACATTTAACATAAAACATATAAACATCATGAAATTTGGCATATAAAACACAAAATTCTTAAAAGTTTCTAATCGACTATAGTATAGGCTCTAAGGGTCTAATAACCTATCCTATATCCCTATAGTCATGGCTCTGATACCAATCTGTCACACCCCGACCCGCAGCGGAATAAGAGTCAGGGCATAATTTGGTTATCACCAAAGCTCATGACATTTACTAATATGTTTCATATTTAATAAAGTCAAAGTTACATTTCAAAAATCCAAACATGTTCATTCAATACAAGGAAAATAAGCCAAGCATAACAATCCCAACACTAAATCGTTTTATTATTCTAGTCCAAGTCCTATGTGTTCCTAGCTGCTGCTGCTTCAATTGTATCATGTGTAAAATGGGGGTTTTTGGGTCAACATAAGTTGGCGAGTGAACCTTATTAGATAAACATTTATTAAAGAATTTATGGTTAGTTTATCACTGAAAAATTGTGCATAATCATAGATGAGCAAATGTAAATAATCAAGTAATGGCAAATAGCAGTCACAACTATAACATACAATAACACACGGCAGCATACATGAACATACCAACATCATACTGTAAATAACATAAATGAAACTGTGCGATCAAGGCTCAATCAAACGGAGCCGATCGTATTGCATGTACTGAAAATGAAAATGTCTGTGCGATCAAGGCTCAATCAAACGGAGCCGATCGTATTGCATGTACTGAAAATGAAAATGTCTGTGCGATCAAGGCTCAATCAAACGGAGCCGATCGTATGTGGGCACGCCAGGTTCAACCGCATAATAAAATGGGGAACATGCTCAACGCTCATAATGTAATGGGGAGCGGCGGCCTATGAAATTGCATGTACTAAATAATAAATTGCATCCAATAATAACTACTTAACAACAACAAACTGAATACACATGTTCATGATATGATGTATGCACAATGGTTTAATTATAATATATATATGCAAAGACACATGATACACCCCAAAACGTGATTAAAACGGGAATTTGTAAGATTCACTCACATTGGGTGCGTTGGATTGGAGATGGTGAGATGCGCACGAATTAGATGGGCGGACAGCGAGAAATACTAACCTAAATAATAACGGAAAAATATATTAAACGAGTGGATTTTATTAAGGGTTTTAATGAAAATTTTAGATGAATTTTTGTGAGTTTACGGCTATTTTCTATCTTTAAAAATGTTATTTTTAAGTATTTTTAATTAATTTTTAAATTAAATTAAATAATTAAAAATATAAAAAAAATTCTTTATTTAGCGTTGACCGTTGACCGTTGACCGTTGACCGGTTCGGTCAGCGAATTAATCTGCGCCGGGTGAGGCTCGAACCGGCGACCTCCCGTACGTGTGCACGCAGCTCTACCAACTGAGCTACGTGTCTAACCCGAAATAATCTTGTTTTTATTTATATTTATACACTTATTCAATTTAACCGAATTTCCTTTATTTGCAAAAACATTTTAATTCAATCGGACCGGTGCTCGTGACGGGTTTCGAACGCGAGACGTGTGGTTCATGTTGCACACAGTCCACCGCTGGACTGTGTGTCTAACCTGGTTATTATCTCGGTTTTTATTATACTTAACCACTAACTGGATTATCCCGATTTAGTTTAAACAAAAAGGCCTTTTATTATACAAGGAGTGCGTATAGCAGGAATCAAACTCGGGACGTGCGTTTGTATTTTGCACACCGTCCACCGCTGGACTGTGTGTCTAACCCGTTTATAATTCCGATTTTAATTAACCTTATGTTATGTTGCGTCTTCATCTTCTTCGTTGATTTTACACGGACAAACATATTCCGACTGTTATGACCGATTTATGACTTATACGCTTTTCAGACATTACAAGTAATTTAAAAGTAAAGAATGGAGAGAGTTTGGGGAAAAAGATGTACCGATTGAGGTTGTTCACAGAATTCCGGCGGAGGTTTGTCGGTACTGAAAGTGAACTCCGGCTGTTGAAACCAATTAACAGCTTTGTTCGATTATTTCAGAAGTTGAGTCACTTAAACAAGGTTTAACAGAAGTTTGGGAGATCATACCTGTTCACAGTGTGATTCCGGCAGTTTCAGGAGTTTTCCGGCGAAGGTAAGATTTTCGATAAACGTTGCCTAGGATCGATTCTGATGGTGGAGTTGTGTTAGTGACTGATTAATCACATGATTGAAACAGAAAGAGTCGGAGAAAATACCGTGTGGATGAGTCCCGGTTTTCCGGCGACTTGCAGAATTTTTCCGGCGATTAGATTTAAGCTTCTCCGATGGACTGTAAGGTTGCGGAAATGCAATTGGAAGCTTTGCGGAGTGTTTTGAGTCGCAGGAAGAGTCTATGATTGAAGTAGTTCGAGAATTGACAACTTTCGGTTATTAAACCGATCTACTTCCGAATTCAAGTTACACTCATGGCAGCATTGATTGAAATCGTCCGTTTATCGGTTATATTCACTGAATCGAGAGTATCCAAATCGACTTTGGGTGTTTGATAACCGATTTCAGTTACAATTTGTAAAATCGAATGATTTACCTTAGTCCATAAAACTTATTTGTTTCCTAAAGATGACAGAAAACAAACAAGTGGCGGAGTGGTCTTGTGATTGAGTGTTAAGTTGTTGAAGGGTGTCTTGGCTGACCCGGGTTCGAGTCCCGGCAGCGTTATATTTTTCTTATTTATTTTATTTTAACTTTTCATCAAATATAATTTTTATAGTTTAGTTTATTTATTAATTATGTATTGTTTTAAGTCAAAATAATCATAAATATTCGACATAACTTTTATAACTTGATATTCGATTACAAAACGGAGCGGGTTTTGAAACCCGATTTTTACAAATGTTACAGGCCGAACTTGGGGTCACCCAAGTTCGAGAAAACTTGTCCAAAGGTTGGGTTTTCTTCGTTTACTTCGCATTAAGTGTTCGTTTGGCGATTCGGTTCGTATTAAATAGTTATATTAAGCGTTATAATTAATGTAATAGTGTGATTTAGCTATTTGAGTGTGTGAGAGCGATGCGATAGCGAGCGTAATCATAACCACAAATATACACAACACATAAATAACATAAAACCATATAATTAACTGCGAGTTGCGATGCGATGAGATTAGCGATGCGATTTAATAAGCGATTTAGATGTGATATAACATACATAATTGTAATTAATTAACATAAACTTTTCTTATAAACGAATCTCGGAATACAAATGGAGATACAACGGGAATAATACTGAAAATGAAGTAACGACGAAATTTAGAGTTGTTACAGTCTCCCCTATTTTAGGAAATTTCGTCCCGAAATTTAAGTAGTGGCCGTAACAAAGAGGTGCGGGTACTTGGCCTTCATGTCACTTTCCAATTCCCAAGTGAACTCGGCACCGCGTTTGCCTTCCCATCGGACTTTCACGATAGGGATGCGAGAGCGTCGTAGTTTCTTGGTTTCTTGGTCCATGATCCTGACAGGCTTTTCCACGAAATGGAGAGTCTCGTTGATTTGCAGATCTTCGAGATGTACATGGAGATTCTCTTCGGCTAGGCATTTCTTGAGGTTAGACACGTGGAAAGTCGGATGTACGTTGTTGCGTTCCTCTGGTAATTCGAGTCGGTAAGCCACCTTCCCAATTCTTTCCAGAATCTTAATGGGACCAACGTATCGAGGCGCTAGCTTTCCTTTCTTGCCGAAGCGGACCACTCCCTTCCAAGGTGCAACCTTTAGGAGAACGTGATCTCCCACTTCGAACTGCAGGGGCTTGCGGCGTTTATCGGCATAACTCTTTTGACGACTCCGAGCTTTCAAGAGATTGTCTCTGATCTAGAGAATTTTATGTCTGTCGTTTCTTGAATTAACTCAGGACCGTGATTTGTGCTTCTCCGATCTCGTGCCATGCAATAGGCAATCGACATTTTCTTCCATACAGTGCCTCAAAAGGAGCCATTTGAATGCTAATATGATAACTATTATTGTACAAGAATTCGATTAAAGGTAAATGCGTATCCCAGTTACCACCAAAATCTATGATGCACGCACGAAGCATGTCTTCGAGGGTGCGGATCGTGCGCTCAGTCTGACCGTCGGTTTGAGGGTGAAAAGCGGTACTGAGATTGAGGGTAGTACCGAGAGCAGATTGAAAGTCTCCCAGAGATGCAAGATAAAACGACCGTCTCGGTCAGAGATGATGTCACGAGGCGTCCCGTGTCGACATATAACTTCGTCGGTATAGATTCGGGCTAACCGTTCGACCTTAAAGTCTTCTCGTATAGCAATAAAGTGCGCGGATTTAGTAAGACGATCAACGATAACCCAAATGCTATTGTGACTAGAGGAAGTACGCGGGAGTTTGGTGACGAAGTCCATAGCTATACTCTCCCACTTCCACATTGGTATTTCGGGTTGCTCGAGTAAGCCAGAGGGCCTTTGATGTTCGGGTTTAACTTTCAAACAAGTTAAGCACTTGGAGACGTACAAGGCGATATCCTTTTTCATGCCGGCCACCAATACTTAGGACGAAGGTCCTGGTACATCTTGTCGGCACCGGGATGAATGGAATATCGAGATTTATGAGCTTCGGTCATTTACAAATCACGAAGATTATCACGACTAGGAATCCAAATACGATCGAGATAGTAATAAATACCGTTAGGTTTAACAACAAGTTGAGTTTCGGCACCACATTTCATCTCTTCCTCCAAGGTATTCTCGTTAAAGCAGGCAAATTGAGCGAAGCGAATCATGATTTCGAGATCATTCAAAGCTTGAGAGTCACGAACACTATATACATAGCTTCGTTGACTTAGAGCATCAGCGACAACGTTTGCTTTGCCGGGATGGTAGCGTATCTCACAATCGTAATCGTTGAGAAGTTCAACCCATCTGCGTTGGCGCATATTCAATTCCTTTTTGATTGAAGATATGTTGTAAGCTCTTATGGTCGGTGAAGACCGTACACTTGGTACCGTAAAGGTAGTGTCACCATATCTTCAATGCAAAAACAACTGCACCGAGTTTGAGATCGTGGGTTGTGTAATTTTTCTCGTGGATCTTGAGTTGTCGAGACGCATACGCGATAACCTTGTCTCGTTGCATGAGAACACAACCAAGACCAAGATTAGAGGCATCGCAGTAAACAACGAAATCGTCGTTTCCGTCGGGTAAAGCGAGGACAGGAGCGTTGCATAGCATATGCTTGAGAGTTTGAAAAGCTTCCTCTTGCTTGGAATCCCAAACAAAAGGTTTGTCTTTATGAGTTAAAGCGGTAAGCGGAACGACGATTTTCGAGAAGTCGGCGATGAATCGATGGTAGTAACCCGCCAATCCAAGAAATGAACGGATTTTGGAAGCATTCTTCGGTGTAATCCAACTCTAGACGACTTCGATCTTCGCATGATCGACGTGAATTCCGTGACTATTAACGATGTGGCCGAGAAATTGGACTTCTTAGAGCCAGAATTCACATTTTGAGAACTTAGCATAAAGGCGATTACCTTGAAGAAGTTCGAGGACTAGACGGCGATGGCGCGCATGTTCGTCTCTCGACTTCGAATAAATAAGGATATCATCAATGAAAACAATGACGAAATGATCTAAGAAAGCCTTACACACATGGTTCATCAAATCCATGAAGACCGCAGGCGCATTTGTAAGACCAAAAGGCATGACCACGAATTCGAAATGGCCATAGTGAGTACGAAAGGCGGTTTTCAGAATATCTTCATCCAACACGCGTAACTGATGATAACCGGAACGTAAATCGATCTTAGAAAAACAAGTAGCACCTTGAAGCTGATCAAATAAGTCGTCGATTCGAGGAAGAGGATAGCGGTTCTTTATCGTGAGTTTGTTAAGTTCACGATAATCGATGCACATTCGGAACGATCCGTCCTTCTTTTTCACAAAAAGAACAGGTGCGCCCCATGGCGAAGTGCTCGGGCGTATGAAGCCTTTATCAAGAAGCTCTTGAAGTTGGCTTGATAGCTCGCGCATTTCATATGGTGCGAGATGATAAGGAGCTTTAGCTGTCACAAACCTGACCCGCAGCGGAAATGGTAGTCGGGGCATGATTGTGTTTTCATCAAAGCTCATGACATTTACTATAAAGTTTCATATTTATTATTTCTTTTTAAAGAAAAAAATTACAATAAACATATAAGTACAACATGTCAAAATACATTTTTTATGACTTCGTTATTTTTCTTCTAAGGCAATTCCCTATGTGTTCCTTGCCTCAACCTGCCCACCTGTATCATGTGTAAAAATAGGGTTTTGGGTCAACAAAAGTTGGCGAGTGAATCCTATGAGAACATTTGAACGAATTTATTATATTGGTTATAAAAGAGTGCATAACCACATATGAGTAAACGTAAATGTAAATTTAATCACAATACACATAATATCAATTAATGCACACGCACACACCAAATGATGAACAATGAGATCAAGGCTCAATCAAACGGAGCCGATCTAATGAGGCACGCGATGTTCAACTCGTCTCCCACGAGGAACTGATGGGCCTAATGAATGATTTGCACGCAACTTGACAAAATGTAAACACATCACAACAAACAATATTTACATCACATGTTTAGATCATATAATGGTAATAGCACAAGTCTGAATAAACGAAAATAAATAAAGCGACACATGATACACCCCAAAACGTGAATAAAAAGGGGAATTTGTAAGAATTCACTCACAGTGGGTACGTTCCTTGATAATGATGAATGCGCACGAATTTATGATTCAACCGACGAGGGAAAACTAACCTAAATAATAACGTAATAATTCGATAAATAAATAAATTTTATTTGAGATTAATATTTTTAATTAGTGCTCCTAATGAGACTTTTAGATTTATTTTTGTGAATTTAATGCAAATTTTTAAGCTTTAAAACCTTATTTTGAGGTATTTTTAACTAATTTTTTTAAAGAAAATAAAAGAGATTTTTAATTAAAATTACCCTTTTTCTAAGGGTTGACTGGTCAACGACCGGTCTGACTCATTTATTATAGGCAGCGTGTGAGGTTCGAACTCGTGACCTCCCGTATACGTGCACGCAGCTCTACCAACTGAGCTACGTGTCTAACCCATAAGATTCTCTGATTTTATTATCTTTATACACTATTTAGATTATTCAGAAATCATTTATTTTTAAAAAGAATTTAAAATCCCTTGAACCAGTGTGTAGATTGGCCTCGAACCCGCGACCTTAATGTTGCGTTGCACCCAGCCCAACCAGTTGGGCTAGGTGTCTAACCCGTCTAATTTAGTAATATTATTATACTTAACATCTTGCAGCGTGTTAGCGTGTTTGGTTTAAAGAAAAAGGGAAACGGTTATTATTAATACAGATCTGACCAAGACTCGAACTCGGGACGTGTGCTTTGTAATTGCACACAGTCCACCGCTGGACTGTGTGTCTAACCTAGTTAAATACCCTTTTTTATTTATATTTAAACACAATCTCGACTTCATCTTTTTCACCATTTAGAACCCAGAAACATAAACCCGACTGTTAATTCAAAAATTTTGTTTAACATTAGAATGCTATACAACTGAAGTCAAAAGAGAGTAAGATGAATATACCGATCAGAGAATGTTATGGAAGTTCCGGTTGGATTCCGGTAATGTGCAGAAAACTCCGGCGACGTTATTCAAAACATCAGGTTCTATCAGAGAGTTTTAAGTGTTGATTTAGAGAGAGTTTGAGAGAATGAGCGAATTCGTTTGTGGTGAAATGATTGGTATTTATAGAGTAACCAGTCAATCACAGAATTTCGGTTTCATTCTTGATTATTGAAATCATTGATTTCAGTCGGTTTTACCTCATTGATTCCGAATTTCCGTTTGAAATTGATGATTAGCATCAGTTATGCTTGCTAAAAAGAAAAGAATCCTGTATCGTGTTTTGATTAGAATCAGTTGGCGGTTACAGGTTCGATAATTTGAATTTGCAGGGTTCGCGTCCGTTTTAATATAAATTTAATTTGATTTCAGTTTCATTCACAATAGTGTGTGTAGTGCAGTGGTGCTATGAGTGTGTGAACATGCGGGAGACCCGGGTTCGAGACCCGGCTACTCCTTTTTATTTTTTATTTTACTTTTTGATTTATTATTAAAGATTTACTTATTGTTTTATCTATTTAAATTCTAAAATATTTATTAATTAGGAGATATCTAAAATAACCGGCACAATAAATACGCAACGAACTTTTAACCGAATATTTGATTATTAAACGAAGCGGGTTTTGAAACCCGTTTTAAGACGAATGTTACAGTATCCTCTACTTTTAGAAATTTCGTCTCGAAATTTAAGTAGTAGTTTATTTGACTCGAAGGGAGGGTGTGTTAATTTGACAATTATATATTCAGAAGAGGGTGAAAATTTTAAATTTTATTTGAGGCGGTAACGTTCCTAGTAAGGGTTGAATACCCTTCTACAGGAATCGCTTTTTGATGCCTAAAGTATAAAAATGCGGAACATGGATAAACAGAGTTGATTGACTAGGTATGATCTCCTGCATAAGAGTTTTGAGAGAATTGATACGTTTGAAAAGATAAGGTTATATCACAAAATAAAAACTTTATCCATGACAATATTAAAACCTACACGGAACTTCTCATAACCGCCTGACAATGCTTTTGACCCTTTGACAAGAATACTTATATATAGGAAGTACTAGCGGCGTATCCACCATATTCTTGTCAAATTTTCATTGGCTTTGTCAGTAAGTTATAATTAGTTTCCATGTGACTCTAAAATCTACAAAACAACCACAACAGCCAAAACTTGAGTCTCGAATCTGAAAGGATACATGACTGAATGATGACAGTACCTCTCTCGTTTGTTATGATGAAGGGGCCAGTCTATGTAAAAGTGAGACACAACCCAACTTCTTTAAATGATGAGATCGAGATACGTCGAGATGTATGATGATATGAATGTTAAATCAATGAGTATAAAACAAAACTGTAATATCAATTCGCATTATAATTCTTGGATACATAAATTCCCAGTTTACAACTGGGATACGTAAAGATTGAGATAACATAAAGAAAACATAAGAACTAGACGGTTGGAGTTGAGTCTTGGTTCTTGGTGAGGGAAGGCTAGTTGGGTGGTTCGTTTGGGCCGTTATTATCTTCAACAGGATTGGCGTTGATGTTGTAAGCTCTTCCTCTTGCTGGTGGTGGAGCTGGGTTTTCTTGATTTGCTTGGTTAACTGGGTTTGCTTGAGCTTGGGCGTTTATGATGTTGACCAATCGAGGGCACGTGTTTCTAAAGTGGGTAGGGTCCCCACAATTAAAGCAAGCTCGAACATGTGAAAACATGGGGTATTGGGGCTGTTGATATGATTGGATCATGTTTTGGGTAGGGGGTGAAGATTGGTTTTGAGGGGCGCGACAAGTCTTGCTCAAATGACCATAACGCCCACAATTAGCACACAGTCGACAAGGTATGGTAGATGGATGGTGATAAAAACAGGTGTTGCATTGAGGGTGAGGTCCAATGTAAGGTTTCTTATTTGGGTAAGTAGAGTTGGGTGCTACTTGCGTGATTGGGATAGCTTGGAGGGGTACGGCTTGTGAATCTGGTTGATTGCCTTGGGTGACAGCGAAATTTTGCCCATCTCGTTTTCTCTTAGAAGTGGGTTGAGAAGAGGATTCGTTCTGGGTGGAGTTTGAGGTTTCGGTTGATGCTTTATCCTTCTTCTTCTCCTCCTTGAGGTCTTTATTCCGTATGCGGTTTTCGGTGAGCTCTGTAGCTAACTCCATTGCTGTTTCCAAAGTTGCTGGTGTGGTACTTATTACAGGGTCTTGAATTTGTGAAGGAAGACCTCGAATGTAGTGCTCGATCAAATGGTAGAGGGGAGTGAACAAGTTGGGGACCATCTGATTCAACTCAAGGAATCTCTTGTTGTATGTGGTGTGGTCGCCCCCCTTTTGTTTCAAAGAGTAGAACTCATCTTCTAATTTCTTGATTTCGCTTCTTGGACAGAAACGTCTTATCATGATCTCTCTCAACTCTTCCCAAGTCAAAGTCATAGCATCCTCAGCACCTCGCTTGGCCTTCTCTGTATTCCACCATGTAAGTGCTACTCCAAACAAACGACCGGTAGCATATCGCACCTTGCGATCATCGGGGCAGTCGCAATTGAGAAAAGTGTTTTCCATCTCCTCAAAACAATGGAGGAGAGCGGTGACACCTTCAGTCCCTTTGTAAGGATCGCAGGATTTGAAATGCTTGAAGGTGCATTTAGTGGTATTTGGGGGAGGGTTGACAACGTTTTGATCTTCTTGGTTGATTGGGTTGACGGGATTAACGGTAAGGGCTTGTTGAACTTGAACTACGATGTTGGGGATTACGGAGGCCATTTGTTGAGCGATTTGGGCAGCCATGCGCTCGTGGGATTTTCCTGATCTCCTACCTCTACGAGAGTGACTAGAAGACATCTACAAGGAATACGTATCGAGAGTATGAGTTTGACGTTTTAGGTGTCATGTGTCGTACTTAGAAATGAACATTCACAAAACAAATGAAGAAAATAATTTGCTACATCCATAGGATGTCTTGGGCTTTGCTCATGTTTGGGCTCCCATATGTCCCCTTACTTGGCCTTGGTAGTCATGTGGGCCCCCATGACTACTGGGCTCTGGTAGGATTCATATTGGTGTTGGCCTGTTAACACTTGCGCCACCCGAATGAAAATCGTAAAACATGACAGCAAAGTATAAGGTCGGAGGGTGTCCTGGTATGGACACAATGACAACTCAAAGTAGGGTTAGTTCGAACGACGTTTGGTGTGGCATGCTTTGGCCTAATAGATCCTTCGTACTCTCATCGTTAGTCCCCAGGTAGGCAAACTGGTCCGTTATATTGGATTTATACGAATGCCAACCTAGACAGGACGTTTCGACTACCGGTACTTGTACCCTTCCAGTTACTACATGCTCGTCGTAGAACTCACTTTGATGAGATTGAAAAACGAAAAATGACACAAAATCTTGAATAAAGGAAATATGAAGATGATTTGAATATGTGAACACTGAAATATGCGTGATGAATGTATATGTAAGCATGTTATGTTTGACAACAAGTATAACTCATTAAGTATCCACAAAATGATAGTGGAAGTGTTTGCATGCATTTGTGTGTGTAATAAATACGAAACAAATAAACATCATGAGTTTGCATGTAACCACATAAACAATTAAAATCTAATCAACTATAGTATAGGCTCTAAGGGTCTAATAACCTATCCTACATCCCTATAGTCAAAAGCTCTGATACCAATCTGTCACACCCTTACCCGCAGCGGAAATGGTAGTCGGGGCATGATTGGGTTTTCATCAAAGCTCATTACATTTACTATAAAGTTTCATATTTATTATTTCTTTTTAAAGAAGAAAATTACAATAAACATATAAGTACAACATGTCAAAATACATTTTTTATGACTTCGTTATTTTTCTTCTAAGGCAATTCCCTATGTGTTCCTTGCCTCAACCTGCCCACCTGTATCATGTGTAAAAATAGGGTTTTGGGTCAACAAAAGTTGGCGAGTGAATCCTATGAGAACATTTGAACGAATTTATTATATTGGTTATAAAAGAGTGCATAACCACATATGAGTAAACGTAAATGTAAATTTAATCACAATACACATAATATCAATTAATGCACACGCACACACCAAATGATGAACAATGAGATCAAGGCTCAATCAAACGGAGCCGATCTAATGAGGCACGCGATGTTCAACTCGTCTCCCACGAGGAACTGATGGGCCTAATGAATGATTTGCACGCAACTTGACAAAATGTAAACACATCACAACAAACAATATTTACATCACATGTTTAGATCATATAATGGTAATAGCACAAGTCTGAATAAACGAAAATAAATAAAGCGACACATGATACACCCCAAAACGTGAATAAAAAGGGGAATTTGTAAGAATTCACTCACAGTGGGTACGTTCCTTGATAATGATGAATGCGCACGAATTTATGATTCAACCGACGAGGGAAAACTAACCTAAATAATAACGTAATAATTCGATAAATAAATAAATTTTATTTGAGATTAATATTTTTAATTAGTGCTCCTAATGAGACTTTTAGATTTATTTTTGTGAATTTAATGCAAATTTTTAAGCTTTAAAACCTTATTTTGAGGTATTTTTAACTAATTTTTTTAAAGAAAATAAAAGAGATTTTTAATTAAAATTACCCTTTTTCTAAGGGTTGACTGGTCAACGACCGGTCTGACTCATTTATTATAGGCAGCGTGTGAGGTTCGAACTCGTGACCTCCCGTATACGTGCACGCAGCTCTACCAACTGAGCTACGTGTCTAACCCATAAGATTCTCTGATTTTATTATCTTTATACACTATTTAGATTATTCAGAAATCATTTATTTTTAAAAAGAATTTAAAATCCCTTGAACCAGTGTGTAGATTGGCCTCGAACCCGCGACCTTAATGTTGCGTTGCACCCAGCCCAACCAGTTGGGCTAGGTGTCTAACCCGTCTAATTTAGTAATATTATTATACTTAACATCTTGCAGCGTGTTAGCGTGTTTGGTTTAAAGAAAAAGGGAAACGGTTATTATTAATACAGATCTGACCAAGACTCGAACTCGGGACGTGTGCTTTGTAATTGCACACAGTCCACCGCTGGACTGTGTGTCTAACCTAGTTAAATACCCTTTTTTATTTATATTTAAACACAATCTCGACTTCATCTTTTTCACCATTTAGAACCCAGAAACATAAACCCGACTGTTAATTCAAAAATTTTGTTTAACATTAGAATGCTATACAACTGAAGTCAAAAGAGAGTAAGATGAATATACCGATCAGAGAATGTTATGGAAGTTCCGGTTGGATTCCGGTAATGTGCAGAAAACTCCGGCGACGTTATTCAAAACATCAGGTTCTATCAGAGAGTTTTAAGTGTTGATTTAGAGAGAGTTTGAGAGAATGAGCGAATTCGTTTGTGGTGAAATGATTGGTATTTATAGAGTAACCAGTCAATCACAGAATTTCGGTTTCATTCTTGATTATTGAAATCATTGATTTCAGTCGGTTTTACCTCATTGATTCCGAATTTCCGTTTGAAATTGATGATTAGCATCAGTTATGCTTGCTAAAAAGAAAAGAATCCTGTATCGTGTTTTGATTAGAATCAGTTGGCGGTTACAGGTTCGATAATTTGAATTTGCAGGGTTCGCGTCCGTTTTAATATAAATTTAATTTGATTTCAGTTTCATTCACAATAGTGTGTGTAGTGCAGTGGTGCTATGAGTGTGTGAACATGCGGGAGACCCGGGTTCGAGACCCGGCTACTCCTTTTTATTTTTTATTTTACTTTTTGATTTATTATTAAAGATTTACTTATTGTTTTATCTATTTAAATTCTAAAATATTTATTAATTAGGAGATATCTAAAATAACCGGCACAATAAATACGCAACGAACTTTTAACCGAATATTTGATTATTAAACGAAGCGGGTTTTGAAACCCGTTTTAAGACGAATGTTACATTAGCAACTGGAGTAGTACCGGGAACTAAATCGATACAGAATTCAACATCTCGAGTAGGGGGTAAACCGGGTAAATCATCGGGAAAGACTTTGGGAATTCACAAACAACGGGAACATCTTTATAAGTCTTCTTTTCTTTCTCCGGGTTCACGATATGAGCGAGGAAGGCAACACATCGCTTTTGCAAGCATTTGTGTGCTCGAGTACATGACAAAAGCATCAACTTCTTTGAGGGAGTTTCACCATGGACATGAAGTTGATCACCGTTAGGGAGAGGGAAGCGAATCATTTTATCGAAGCATACGACTTCAGCATGGTTTTCAAGAAGAAAGTCCATACCTACGATGATATTGAAGCTACCTAACTGCATAGGTATGAGATTGATCGAGAAGATGTGGTTTTTGAGATCGAGATTACAACCACGTAGGACGGAATTAACAGTAACGGTTCTTCCGGTGGCGACTTCCACATCGAAAATCTTTGGGAGTTTAGCGCGCTTACATTTTAAAACATTACTTTCTAATTCTAACGATACAAAACAATTATCGGCACTGGTATCAAATAAACATGAAGCATAAATACCATTTACGAGGAACGTACCATTGACAACATTGTTGTCATTCCACGCACAGCTTGTTGTTGCTGCTGAGGCTGCGGTGGTGGCTGCTGCTGGGGCTGTTGTTGCTGCGGCTCTTGCTTCACGGTACGGTTTTGGGCAGACATTTGCAAAGTGGTTCGGATCGCCATACACGTAACACACACGTGCTTTTGGAGCTGCTTGTTGCTGGTTGTTCTGGTAGGTACGCTGAGGAGTTGGCAGTGCTGGAGCTTGAGGTGCTTGAGGAGCTGGCTGACGAAGGCCGGTACGGCAACTGACAGTAAAGTGGCTGTAGATAGTGCAGTTTTGTGCAAAAACGGCAGATTCCACCCCCCACGTGATGGTATGTGCATTTAGGGCACAGTGGGTGAGGACCGGTGTACGCACGTTTAGCTGGGGGTGCGTCCTGAGCAGGAGCCTGATAAGGCTGAGAGTTGAGCGGTGTAGCAGCGGCGTAGTTCTTGCTAGGGTTTCCTCTTTTGCGTCCCTGACGCTTTCCGTTCGGGTCACTGGATGGTTCGATAGCAGCAGTTGGTACGGTGACAGCCTGATTGGCAACTTTCGCATGGTTCTTGAAGTAACCATCTTGAACTCGCTGATCATTGATCTCAGCGGCGAGCATGTAGGTTTCCTTGATGGTTGTAGTATGAGCAACTTTCACAAAATTCGCGACACATTCGTGTAGACCACGGATATACTTGTTGATAGCTTTCTCAGTAGTATCAACTTGGCTGGGACAGATGATGCTCAAAATCTTGAATCGAGCGGTAAATCCAGCATTGTTGGGACCATCTTGTTTGATTCCCCAAAACTCGTTCTCGAGCTTTTGCATCTCATGCGGAGGACAAAACTCCTTCATCATCACTTCCTTGAGTTCCTCCCAAGACAGATTATAGGCTTCATCATTACTGCGCCTATTTCTTTCGGCGGTCCACCAGTCGAGAGCACGGGACTGGAAGACTCATGTAGCGTTCACCGTGCAAAGGTCATCGGGGCATCCACTTTGCCTAAAGATGACCTCAATGGCGTCAAACCAATGGAACATAGCAGGCGAGAGGTGCACAAGCCTTGAAATTTTTGATGCTGAATTGTGACTTGGGGTTTTCAGCTTTCGAGTCGACCGATGAGTTACTGCTTACAACATGAATTTTCGAGACGATTTGCGGGATGACTTTAGCAATTTCCTTGGCTACCATTGTAGCAATACGCTTATCGGCGTTGCTGCGCTGGAGATTCCTCCTGGTATGTGATCCCATTGAAGACATCTACATTGAAGGATTTGATAGGATGAGATTCGATTATAATAATGTTTATGTTTAAAATATTTATTATTATTATTATTCATACAAGGCACAAAATCACATAAGCACGTATCCATGTAAACACATAAACACGTAGGCACATAAACACGTAAGCACATAGGCACGTAAGCACATAATCACGTAGGCACGTAAGCACATATTTTGTACGTATTCAGTTCTAATTAGCCATCATGCGTAGCGCGATATGAGATGCGAGATATAAGCGACAGTATATACATAAGCGAGATAGTACCACGTATGAGACACTTGCGTTTCCTTATGAGCGTAAGCGAGTTAAGCGATTAGTTTGGTTGGTGAATTAATTAGCATTTTAGATTTCGAGAGCTGTGCGAGTTGTGCATGCGTTTATGGAGCGCAAAGCGATAAAGCGAGAAATCGATAATGCGAGAAATAAATAAAGCGAGAAATCGAATAAAGCGAAAATTTCTCAAAATTTTAAACATATAAATAATAATAAACTCGATGATGCGTAAATCGACGATATAGGCTTAAATCAATTGGGAGTGTCCGGGGTTTTGAGACGTTGACTACCCAAAGTGGTTCGACTACCCTTTGAACTTGGACCCACGTTTTGGCCTAATAGATAGATGCTCTTACCGCAAGCGGCTAACGGCATTACCCTTCCGGTTACTACGTGTTCCAAATCATTGGAATAATCTAGACATTGGTGAGATTGAAAATCGAAAGGCGGAATTTGTTATTAAGATGCGGGTTTCACCCCTAACTTAGCAACGTCGTTCCTAGTTGTGGCTACGCGCACTGATCACATCGGGCATTCCACTAGATAGAAATGGAGATTTTCGTCGAGGTTTGGATATCACTCCTAACTCAACGAAGGTATCTCGTGCGATAGAGATTGCGCGGAGTGAATGATCTCATCGGGAGTTCTCAGTTTTCACACCTATTCTCGATTTGATCACTCGTTTTGTGTGATACGAGCGTTTCCAAGCGTGTATATTGTATTAGCCTTAGGAAAGGCACATTTAAGCATTTATGGCAAGTAGTTTAACATTTAAGTCAAAGATAGGTCATTTGGGTACTTAAACATGCTACTAGGTTGAATCATGGCAATTCCAACTATTATCCTAAGGTTATGGGCTCTGGTACCAATCTGTGACACCCCAACCGATGGCGGAAACATCGGGGTTAGTGGCACTAGGCGACCAGATTGTCTCATGAGAATTCCATAACAATTATCTATCAACATCATTTAACATTTAACGTCCCATACCATTAAACACAATATTTCAAAATAATCATTACAAAAACTTGTTTTTCCCACAAAACTAATCGGGTTTGATTTTCCCTAGATTTGTTACATTTGGAAACTAAACAAAAGCAATCCAAACTAAGCACGCTACATCCAAAGCATCCAAGCTAAAATCCTCAACCTGTCACATACGTTAAAATACAAGTCAATACAATTAAATAAAGGTGAGCATACATGTTTTAGTAATACTAGCATAATAGAGAAAGCGTTCGCGAAATAGTCCAATTACATATCATGATACACCAAACACATCACACAGATAAACATAGGCTTATTTCTCATGCTAACTACCGTGAGAAGGCTTGCGCGTCCATCCTAACTAGACCCCGTCGGGTGTTAGCCACACTATAGTACCATACTAGCTTAGGAGGCAAGTTAACGAAAATAAGTCCTAGTCACATGTTTCTAGTATCACGTATTGAGCATACATAATCAGATTATTCGCGTGTGATAAACAGTTTGAGTTGTGAAGTGATTTTGATAGAGGAACGTATGTAACACCCAAATAGTGCATTAAATAAAAAATGGGTCAAGTATACTCACGGTCGGTGCGTTTAGGAGAGAGTAGACGACTGTCAAGAGGTGAAGATGAGCGCCGGATCAGCCTGCATACGCGAACGGAAGTGCACTAGTCTCCGAAAAGCTGAAACGGTTAAGTTTGGATTGAACAGTAGGCAAGTTCGGCCGAACTTGTATGTAGACATACAAGTTCGAGCGTACTTGTATAACCTGCTGAGCTGAGAGTCAAGTTCGGGCGAACTTGTAAGTTTCTCAAGGAAACTTGACAAGTTCGGTCGAACTTGTGGGGTTTTGATAAGTGGGTTGACAAGTTCGGCCGAACTTGTGAAGTTTCCTGAGAAACTTTGCAAGTTCGAGTGAACTTGAGGGTTTTCTGTAGAAAGTTGGCCATTTTCACTCAAGTTCGGCCGAACTTGACCCCTTGAGTGCAAGTTGAGCGAACTTGGCTACTTGTGTTGTCAAAAATCAGTGCAATCTCGAGCGAACTTAATGTTTTTGGGTCTAAATTCTTGCGTTTTCGCGTCGTTTACTGAGGAAATCGAGTGCCCATCCCTCCAACCTTTAGTCACTGAGTAAAGCTTAGGCCGGAGAGGTCTTTTGGAGCGAACTTATCCCTTTTACAAAAACTCGGGCTAATCCGAATGAACTTGAAGGTTCGTACAGGTTAGTCCAGCTTGTGTAAAGTGACGATTTCGTCCTCGTGCTTCTGGATCTGAGATCTAGCTTCGACAACGCCTCGTTCCACTCAAAAGTGAACGAAACATACGTCATTAGTCCGAAAATGCTGTAAAAATCAAGGTTTTAAAAGGTTTTGCTCCGATCTGAGTGAAAACAGAAGTTTTGATGGAAAAAGACGAAGATTTTCGTAAACAGAAGAGATTTGATGAAAACGAAGGCAATGCCTTGTGCAAAATCGTTGTAAACTGTTGTAAAACGTTGATAAACATTGTTGTAGTTGAAATCAGGTTGATTCTTATTTAGAAAACAAAGGGTTTTGGGTTTCGGGAGCTCTGGGCGAACTTACAGCAAGTTCAAATGAGAGGATGGGGCTGAGTATTTATAGGTGAAGGCAAAAATGAGAGCTGGTGAGTCAAGTTCGGTCGAACTTGCATGGAATTCATGCAAGTTCGGGCGACCTTGCTAGGTATTTGAGGGAGATGAGTCAAGTTCTGCCGAACTTGTACATAATTGTACAAGTTCGAGCAAACTTGTGATTAATGAAGAAATTGAGTTTGGCCAACCAAGTTCGGCCGAACTTGGGGTCACCCAAGTTCGAGCGAACTTGTCCAAAGGTTGGGTTTTCTTCGTTTACTTCGCGTTAAGTGTTCGTTTGGCGATTCGGTAAATAGTTATATTAAGCGTTATAATTAATGTAATAGTGCGATTTAGCGATTTGAGTGTGCGAGAGCGATGCGATAGCGAGCGTAATCATAACCACAAACATACACAACACATAAATAACATAAAACCATATAATTAACTGCGAGTTGCAATGCGATGAGATTAGCGATGCGATTTAATAAGCGATTTAGATGTGATATAACATACATAATTGTAATTAATTAACATAAACTTTTCTTATAAACGAATCTCGGAATACAAATGGAGATACAACGGGAATAATACTGAAAATGAAGTAACGACGAAATTTAGAGTTGTTACAGTATACTTATTCTAATGAAAACGAAACTAAAACTAACGAAATTTATACAAACCATACATGAATAACCGATGTATTTTACAATACATCAACCACTATGATCTCGCCTATGGCCGATGATCAGTTGTTTGCTTGGCGGCCCACCATCGGTCCCGGTGTCTTCTATAAGAAAGTTTGGAACTCGTTGACTCTTGACTTACTAGATCGTTATATACACCAATACATTGTTATATCCATCACTGGTTATATGTTATAGGTTTGTCGGGTTAGACAGTCAGATTTTTATACATGAGGCGTTGGTACATCATCCACTATTGGAAGCTAGGGAGTGTGAGATGCCCACAAGTTGTTGATCAGCTAGAGGTAAAGGTCGAGCCTAAGGTTGACCCGATGCATTTGCCAAAGCCGCCACAACATCATCAACGCGCTTATCATGCGGTGAGGTTGCCTTCGTCCACCCAGTGTCTCCTCGAGAAGCTTGTGGAGGGTAAGACGGAGATGACTAGGATCCTGACATAGCAAGGTCTGGAGGTAACAGAGCAGGGTCGGCGGATTGGCTAGGTAGAGGATTCCATGGGGTGGGTGATGGCATGCGAGGCTGAAAGTCGTATCTAAGCGGGTCTGTTTCCTCGACCCCTATGTTTGATACGCAGGTTGATCCGTTTCACACGCAGGCCGACGTTCGCCACGCAGTCACATTTGTCAAGTCATGGTGCTTATTTGGACGCTAGCGATGGCGACGTGGAGCAGTAGCACTTTTATGTTTTTTTCTTCTTTTGTTTGTTTAAACCTTAAATTGTATCCATGCTAACGCTTGTATTCGACTTCACACGTTTTAAACGATAACTTAATAATAAGTCGAGATGGAATCGTTAACTCAGGCTTGACACGATTATCAAGACGAAATGCTTAACAAAAAACAATTTTTTTATAAAACAATCTGAAACTTTATAATAATACTTGATTAAAAACAACATTTTTATGAAAACAATTAATAAATGAAACGTTTTTATATCAAAAATTGACTTACTTTTATAAAATTTAACACCGTTTTATTTTTGAGGTCGGTAGGGGTGGTTGAGGTGGCGGTGGGGTGTGGCGGTGGCAGTGGTAGAGGAATGTGGTAGTGGGGTATGGTGGGGTGGGGTGGTGCTAGTGGTGGTGGAGGGTTGGGGTAGTGGGTAGGGTGGGGTGGTGGTGAGCTATGGTGGTGGTAGTGTTGATTAGTTTATTGTTTTTAAAATATAATTTCAAGTGCCGAGTCTAACACTAGAATTATATGTTTTTAAGTGGATGTCGAAAATCGGTGCTTTTCGTCATGTATTCCATATGGAGAACTGGACAACGTTACTATTTCTGACTCAAACGCCTAGTAGCGATACTATTTCCGATTCATGCTCCGGGACATCGGGTTAGGATGATGTGTGTGCCGTAATTGACTACTTTATAATCTTGATAGAGTTGAACAACCCAGAACAATGTTTTATTCGGTCACTCAGTGTTTTTTATTGTAGCAACCGATGGGCCTAAAGCCTAGCGGAACCTAGACAACCGGCACACACAATTCCAAAAAGCGTCGACGAGTCTAGGTGCTTTTTGTTGTATCCACTGATGGGTAAGACCTATCAGCTTCGTGTACTAGAAACAAAGAATATGTAACAGTTCGTAATTTAGGGTTTAGGGTTATCTATGCACTAGAAACAAAGTGCGTATGTTTTTTGTTTTATCAACCGATATTGAATTACATTTTGTATTACGTTTTTTGTTGCATTATGTATTACAAATAATAAGTCGAACATAATTATCGAGACGAACCCGTTGACATAGGACACACAGGATTTATTGAGACGAAACCATTAACAAAAAAACAATATTGTATAAAAAAATGTGAAATTCTATGATAATACTTAATAAAAAATTTGACATTTTATAATAACTAGGTTTATAGCCGCGCGCTTTGCGGGCGCGTGCCACCTATTGTCGAACAACTTATGTTTTATAACTGTTTGTTGTTGAAGTAAGCTCCGGTGGTACGGCGGTTGGGGTGCTTCGGATGGTGGTTGTGGCAGAGGAAGGTATGGTGGTTTTGGTGTTTTGACGGTGGTTAGGGTCTTTGGTAAAACTGAAGGAAGGATGGAAGAGATAAAAAGTGATAAATTCAGACTTTAAAGGGTGAAGAAGTTGGTGGGTTTGTACATAAAATATTTGTGGCCAAATCATAGTGTTAACATCCGGTTAATAAGCTCAAGAAAACAATGTTGTGGCATGCAGAAAAACAATGTGGTGACAAGGCTTAAAGAACACTATTCATGAAGTCTTGCCAATAATATATATATATATATATATATATATATATATATATATAATAGCTATATATACATTTATAATAACTTTTAATAAAAAAAAACATTTTATTAAAAAATATGAAATTTCTAATTATAAAATTTCACAACATTTTATAAAATAATTGATTTTAAAAAAATAATACCTATTGTTAAGGTTTTATAACAACATTAAAAAAAATTGATGTTTTTTAAAAAGAAAAACTTATACGACACGTATACCTCTATACGCGTCGAAAAAAGTTTTTCACTAGCCTTGTTCCTTTCTCAACCTAAAAAAATACCTAATACCTATATGTCGCGTATAGCCTATACGCGTCGTAAAGGTACAATGTATATGACTTAACAGCTAATGATTGACTTCTAATAAATGGGCTCTATAAGGTTCGTATATTGGGAGGATGTGCAAATAACCAGACCATATACAAAATACCATAATGGTGCTATAAATTGATTCAAAGATATGCAGAAACAACTCATTCACTTCATTTTTGCAATAAAGAAAGCATTATATATAATGGCTTCCATTTCTTTAATTGTATTTACCGCCCTAGTAAACATCTCTTCTAGCATGTGTTTTCTACACATGGCCAATAATACGGGTTTAGCAACTTGGTATGGTCCTGAAGAAGGTGCCGGTAAAGGTAATGAGTTAATTTACTCGTACCGAAAACAAAGGAGTATCACCAACGGATATTTGTGGACTGAACTAATCCGTCCGTAGTTAAAACAGTAAATTAATCAAAATATCTGTCAGTAATCACCTACATATTACACACTGAACCCTTCTCCTTGATTAACAGGCAGTTATCAACGGATCATCAATGTTAAAGATTGGAGGAGCAACAGGATCATAACTTACATTGTTTTATTGACTGATTTTAGTTGTCATTATGTCGAGCAGGAGCAGCTTGTGGATGGGAGGATGATGTGCATGATCCTCCCTTTAACGCGATGATAGCAGCAGGAAATTCAAATATCTTTTTGAAAGGGAAGGGATGCGGACATTGTTTTCAGGCATGTTGGTTTTTAATTTTGTTTTTGTTCATGATTTATTGTAACTTGTAAGTGCATAAAATATTCAAACGGATGATGAGTTTAAAATAAACATACAGATACATTGTTCAAGAAAACCATATTGCTCAGGGAAACCAATTAATGTGACAATCAGTGATCAGTGTCCAGGGGCATGTGACAATATAGCGTATCATTTTGATTTAAGTGGGCATGCTTTTGGTATGATGGCCAATCGTGGACAAGAACACAGTCTAAGACAACTTGGCCAAGTTGACATTGAGTTCAAAAGGTGCATCACATAACATTATATATTTCTAGCTTTAATTGATACGCAATTTCCATATATTTTAACCCTATACCAGGACGTAACACATTACAGATGTGCATCGGGTTACATGCATATAACAAGAATATTTATATATCATAGACAAAAGAAAAAAAATGAAAAATACTATCAATAGAACAACATAATATATAGGAGCTCAAGATTTTTAATCATTTTTGATTGCTAGTTTGCTAAAAACAAGAACCATGACATGTAGAGTGCCATGCCACTATGGTGCCACGAAGATAGCTTTCAAAGTTAGCCCGAAAACTAACCACTACTGGTTCGCGACAGCTATAGAATATACAAATGGGGATGGTGTTTTGAGTCGTGTGGAGGTAGCACCCGGTGGCACCCAAAATTTTTCGCCATGGATAACATATGGGGTGCAGTTTGGAAAAAGGACGTCAACGATTCGTTTAAAGGTCCATTGTCTTTCAAGCTCACCTCTGCTGATGGGAAAACCCTTGTTGCTGGTAATGCCATTCCAGCAAACTTTTCACCTGGTCATAAGTACTCATCAAATGTAAATTTTTGAATAAGTAGGCTAGTTTCCAACCCTAAACCAAAGACCAAAGTTACGATAAAGGATTTGGATATATATGTGTGTATATGATAATATGTAAATTAATGAATATGTAACAAGTAAAAGAGAATACAGTTGTAAAAAATGCAGGTGTATAACTTTCATTACAAATACAAATTTAGAGGCTTAGTAGTGTTTAATTTACCAAGAACCTCGGAAAAGCCTAAAAATCCCACCCATATTGAATTTGGTTTTTCAGAGTTTCCGTCAGTGATCCAGATTTGTCATTCAAAAAAAATAGTTTTGAACCCAAACCGAGTATGTATTATCTTTTTAATCTTTCGACTAGAAACCGAAAATAATTAACCGAAAAAACATACTACATAAAGGCCAAGAAACTGAATAACCATTTTAACCAATTGTTCTGTTTGAGATATTTTTGTGAGCTTGTATTTTCGGTCACGCTCATACACAAAACCGATTTAACTACCGAGTCAATATAACCTAATTGCACTAAACCAATTTGACCGAATCGAACCGATTTAGGTTTATAGTTTTGGCAAATTTAATATCCAACTAGTTTTGGATTTTGGGATGTAAAACAGCATAATCCATTAAATTGAACTTTGACTACTTTGCTTAACTGGGTGTTTGTGTTTATGGGGACGTTCTGTGACTTTAAAAAACTCAAAATATAAAAATCATGTATCTAGGATCATGTTAAATCATTTCACAAAATACTCACTATGTAGAGGTTGCATGAGTGTAAAAAGAATGCAGCCTACATGTCACCTGAGTAAGAGATGCGTTCACACTTAATCTAAGAAAGAGGTTGAATGACCTATTTCGAATTTGAAGAAAGGTAAAAGAGTCATTCTATAATCTATTTTTAATGTCTATAATCTATTTTTAATGACATGGGTATACTTGCTATGTCTAACCTTTAGGAAAGGAAAATATGTAATTTAATTTTTGCTTAGAGAAATATGTAATTTATTAAGTTTATAGGGTATATATGTAATTACCTATTCTTTTAAAAGAAAAAAAAAACCTTAAAACTTATCTAGTCCCTTTCTATGTGTATGTTCCAACGCCCCTAACGGCAACACCCCCTCCACGACCAGGTCGGCACGGTGTGCAATGCACTCCATGTGTAGGTGGCACCCCACGCCAAGTACTGAGTCATCTAATGTAACAAATTTTACGTTTTCTAATATTGTCTGTAATCTTAAAATAAAAAAAATAAAAATTAAACACGCCTAGTATGATAAGGCTATGAGGTATGGGGCGGGGGTTTGGGCTTGGGTTGGGCAGAAACGCCCGCTTCACCACCCCGGGTGGGCTTGAGATTTGGCGTGGCCTCTTGGGTGGGGGATTTAGGCCGTGCGTTGGGCGGGGCTATCCGAGTGACATGGCGGATGTTGATTGGCCAAGCTTAACTAGCTGTTGCCCAACGGCTATGTGTGAAAAATTAAAAAAAAAGTTTTTTTTACTATAAATACTAATCCAACCATCCAATTTTTTTACCAAATCTACTCCACCTTTTCTATACTCATCTCTATCTATATTATTCGAAACAATACGAAAAATGAATCCTCACAATCGTGGTAATGATCCGAACAATCCGTGGGGTTTCCAAGAAACGCCTACACCTAGCCCACCATCCAATCGTCAAATGCTTCCCTCTGTAATACAATCTTCGATGCCAGAAGTGGCTGGTTACGCGTCATTTATCGCAAATCGTCTGTACACTAATTTTCCTCACACTAACGACTCTATACCAAGCCCGATTCAACAAAACTTCATAAACCTTTCCCCAAAACGAAACCGTTCTGGAAACTCAACCCCCATTGGAGGGTTCTTCAACAACCAAACCCAAGAAGAGAAGCCACAAGAAAAAAACCGAGGCCGAAAAAGCACTTGAAAGCGGCAAACGAAAACAGCAAAAATGGGTCCTTAAAGAAGAAGTCGCATTGGCGAGAGCTTGGGTTGAGAAATCAACTAATCCAACTATTGGTATTTTTTATAATTTTGTAGCCTTTACTTGTAATATATTAAATGTTTCTAATATATTAATTTTTTTATAAATAGGAAAGTCCCAACATAGAATCCAGCTATGGGACGCGGTAAATAAAGCATTCCACGAAGAAATGGAAAAGGAGCTTTATCGTAAAAACAATAGCCTTTCCTCGAAGTGGACCGAGATTAGTGGTCAAATAACCAAATTTAGTGGTTATTACCATCATGCAAAGCAAAACCCAAAAAACGGTGAAAACGACGCCGACTTGTTACGAATGCATTGGTTGCATTAAAAAATAATGTGGGTCATGACTTCAACTTCATACATTTATGGGACATTTGTAAGTTCCATCTCAAATGGGCGAATATCCCTACTGGTAGCGAAACTACAACGTCGTCCAAAAGGGCGAGGACACCCTCATCCCAAACCCAATCAGATGTACGAGACTAAGAGCTTGATCTTAACTTCGAAGACTTGGATGTGTCGCCTAGCCGGCCGAAACTCGGAAGAGACGCCTCCAAAAAGCGAGCTCAAAAATCAAGATCGGGTACCCCATCGGCTTCAATTAGGAGTTCAGGCTTACGTAGGGGTGTATACAGCGATCAGTTGGAAGACATTGCAAGCAAGCTAGATACATTTAATGTATATCAACAACAACGGGCAGAAGCTAGGAAGAGCGAAGAAGCAAGGGATGCCTTGAAACAAAGATGAGAAGATATGAAATTTCTAGCTCAGTCCACCGATGGCCTATCAGGTGTGGAACTCGAACTAATGATGGAGACGAAAGAAGAAATAAAGAAAAAATATGCTAAGCACTAGGGGTTTTTTATTAATTTGAGGTGTTTTATGTAATTTTTATTAATTGTAAGAAAATAATGTAATTTTTTTAAGGTAATTTTGTTAAGGTAAAATTTTTTGTCTTTCTATTTTTTAAATAAAATTTACTTATTATTATTAGGTTTGGTATAATTTGGTGTTTTTAATTTAATTAAAAAAATAGAAAAAAAATAAAACAATCCACGTGGCCTAGCCACGCGGGCTAGTCCCGTCCCACCATACCCTTCGACAGTCCACATGACTGGCGGTGCCCCTTCAATTCCACCTGTCGGCCAATGCTCCCAACCTCCGCCCCACCATACCCCACGGTCTAAGGTATGGTGGCCAAGAGTAGGCCGTAGGCGTGGACCACTGGGTGGTGAGGCAGTGTGGAGATCTCTGACCATTTAGGCTATGAGTACATAAAAAGTGAAATGTGAGGGGGGGGGGGGGGGGTTATATGATAAGTGTAGGTAGTGGACGGAGACTCATAACCACCTATCAATCATTACTCAATTGTTTTTTTTAACTTTTTTATATAATATCTAAATTTATAAAATTAATAAACAAATAACATTTCATTTAAATAACTAAAAACATTACAATAAATTAAAAAAAAAACACTCTAAAATACAAAGTCCATATTTCTTTCGATAACGCCTTTCGTTTTAGAGCATTTCAAACGCCTTTCTGGTTAGGTGGTCTTGCGGCTTCGAGTAAGATTCAAAGTCTCTCTTAAATTGTCTATCCCTCACAAGCACGACCACTTCCTGGTTCTCTTGCATACGTTGAGCCCCAAGGTCGCGTATGTCTTGAAGTCATTGGTTCATCTTGGAAAACACTTGAAATCAAGTCGGATCCCCCAATGATGACTCTGATCGCCTCGATTTTGCGTCGCTTCTTCTACAGGGTGGTCGTAGCTCCGCCTCTTATTCATATCTGCCCCTTCCTTCCCGGAAATAACGCATTGACATCGTTTAGTCGATATTTTGAGCATCGGACGGTGGCGTTCTGGTTCAACCGACTCAGAGGTTTTTGCTTTCTTTGTCGGCTTTCTATTTCCCGGCTTAGCGGAAGAAGTACCTACCGTCATAGGGACGTGGCCCATTTAGAGTTATTACGAAGAAGTTTCCAAACCCTCAAGTATGAGAAATTCTTTCGTGCCGCTTGATATTCAATATTTCAATTAAAGTCAATGGCATTATATCCTTGTCGCTTTCGCCGCTTTTCCAACCATTTCTTTGATGCTGATAAGTCGATTGAAATCTTGTGCAGTTGTTGTTGATATCAGTCCACTTGCCCGATATTGAATCCAATTGACGGTAATTGTCTCCCTTGCCGACGAGATCAGAAAAGACTACTCGGATTCGTTTCCAAAACACATCCTTATTTTGGTTGTTTGCTAAAAAAAGATACAAAAAAATACAAATTTTAACAAACAAATATATGTATAAATTAAAAAATAAAAATAAAAAGTCTATAAAAATCCTACAAATACCGTGATCCTCCGGTAAGTCGACCCAAGCTCAGGCTAACGCATACTCCTCTTCATCATCCCATATTTTCATGTTTTTTTCGCCCGGCTCTCAGTTGTTTCTTTCTTTTTACGTGACACCCGTTTGTTCCGTTTGGTTTGGTTCGTGGTATCTCCGGCTCCTCATCCGGTTGTGTCTCTGGGACGAAGTCAGACTCGCTTTGTGAAGAGCCGAAACCTTGTGATAAGTCGTAACCTCCCGTGTTGAAATTCGGATTCCAACTGTATGGATTTGGGTCCCATTTGATGGGTTGTTTCAAGAGGTTCATGAAACTGGTTTGGTTGTGATTATACTCGACAAGCACGCTTCCATAGACGGTTGGTCGTGTAGGATCTAGAGCAAGGGGTTAGTTAGGAACGTTCGTTTGGTTCGGGTCGTCGCCTGTTCGAGGATGAACTAAACCCTGGTTGTAGGGATATATATTTTCTAGATTATAAATCTTCACTTTTAATAAAAATATGGAGTGAAGAGAATAGTGGTAGAGAGAGTGGTATAATAATAATAAATGATGACGGGAAAAGTGTTGGGGAACGAGAATTTTACCGTTGAACGATAATCTTATTAATTTTTTTTTACATTTTAAACTTTATAGAAACCCAAATTAACAATTTCTGAGGATTTAACGCAATGTACAGAACCCAAATTAACATTGTGGTATAAGATTTGATAATTACACAATATATAGAAACCCTAGTAAAAACGTAATGACAAAAAGCAAGTTGAAAAACACAATGACTAGAATCTCTAATACATGCGGTATTATAGGTTGGTTTGGCTGATATTTTGTATATAATTTATCCTTAATACGTGATTATACCTTAAATATTAGGTATTCCATATGAAATATTATGTATTACGTTACCTAATCACCCAGTATGGTTTCACATAAATACTATAACGAAGTCTTGTAATCACGAAATGCGTATCTAAAATCACGTAGTCATGTAATTTACATAGTCAACTATTGTTACGTAATTACGTAATCACTTAGTGTGGTTTCACATAAATACTACAATGAAATCAAGTAATCACGTAATGGGTATTCAAAATCACGTAGTCACTTACTGGGTTCAAAATCACGTAATCACGTAGTAGGGTTTTAAAATCCTTCAAAAAAAAAATAATGTTAAAATATAGCAATAGGCTGCGTGAATTAAAGAGAATGAAATGCTCGTTAATACGGTGTAATTTTTATAAAAGAATATTAACGTATGAAAAAGTTATAGCCATTTGAAACCAATGGGGAAATGGGTTTATGAGTTAACAGTATTGGATTTTCCTATTTTAACATTTTCCCCACTTGTTCCCTTGTTTTTTGTTATGTGAATTCTATATTTGGGGACCACTTAATCTCAATCATTGATCTTGCAAATCAATGGTCAAACTTGTCTCCTACACTTCATACAATATTTTTCTCTTGTAGAATAACCCCTCTCTATATATTAAAATCAACTCCCGTTGTTTGTAAGAGTAAAACATTTTGACATGTTCTACTCATAAGTTTTCTTTCTTTTTTTATAACTTTAAAATACAATTTGGATAAAATTTCCCGGTTACGACATGTTTAAATATATTAAGTTTCGTTGTAAGTTTCGTTTAATCCGAAGCTCCGTGTACATATATATATAGGGTAGGTCATTTAAGAAAAAAAATAATGAAAAAGAAAAAGAGTAGAAAGGTTCAATTGTAAAACATAAAATAATTTTTTATCTCATCTCATTTTTTAATATTTTTTACTATTGAATTGCTTATAAAGATTATTATCTTCCACACTAATTTTTCTTTGCCTACACAAATCAAAATTTCGTCTAAACATTTTGAAATTTATCATACACAACTCGTAATTTATCTTACACTCTAAATTATTGTTATTTTCTTTTGAAAAAATATATATATTAAAAAATAAGTTATAAATAAAATATAGTTAGCTATTAAAGATGAAGACTACAAATTAATAATCTATGTAAATTTTAAAATATATCCTTACAATAACTTTAAATACAAATATTAACTAAAGCAAAATAAACGATTCTTATTGGCAGAATTTTTTTTTCTTATAAACAATTTCTTCTCATTTGACATCTCTGATATATATATATATATATATATATACACACACACGACAAATCGGGAATAAATAATCCCACCTAACTCAATTTGGCGGATAATAATCCCAACTCAGTTATTAGCCGATATAATCCGACCTGGTCAAGTTTTGCTCAAAAATAGACCGCCGTTAAAAATAGTTTAACAGAGTTAAGTTTTTTTCCGAATTACAACCCGATGTTTTAGGGATTTTGATCAGAACGAGGATACGAGTCGACTGATGTAAAAATTAACTCGAAATACTGCCCAACCCACGAAAACGGTGCTTCAATCCGGGTATTTAAACTTCCAGTTAACAAAAATCAAGCCATTTCGAGCACAATTTCGAGGTAAGTTTTATATCAATCGACTCGTATCCTCGTTCTGATCAAAAGCCCTAAAACACCGGTTTGTAGTTCGGAAAAAAAAACTTAACTCCATTAAACTATTTTTAACGGCGGTCTATTTTACAAAAAAAACTTGACCAGGTCGGATTATATCGGCCAATAACTAAGTTTGGATTATTATCCACCAAATTGAGTTAGGTGGGATTATTTAATTCCAATTTTCCTATATATAAATCCAACTTTTTATTCTAGAAAAATTAGGGCATTTTAATATATAATAGTTTTTTTTTAAGTTTAAAATTCTATGTAACATGTTACATGTGTTCAAAAAAGTGTAACATACAAATATTGAACTTCATTTTGTAAAAATATCTAGTTGGCGTTTTTCTCCTCAAAACGTTCGTAACAATTATAATATATGGCCTATGTTTTTAGGAAAAAAAATGCTACATAGTGTTTTAGAGTTTTTTAACTTACGTGAGTTTCTTATTACCCTTCTCATATATATATATATATATATATATATATATATATATATATATATATGGAAAGGATATATAGAAAACCCACTTGTGGTGAGAAAACCTAGGAAACTCAAAGCTCTTGACATTTTTTTATTTTGAAAAAAATTACACATGTAATATACATGTTTTTAAAGGTTTTGAGAAAAAAAAAAACAAAAAAGCGCCGACCAGATTTTTTTTTTTAAAAATAAACAAGTTTTTGTGTAACATATGTTAAATTCATGTGTAACATATGTTACAGTCGCGTTGCTGAAAACTTGTTTATTTTTTAAAAAAATATTAACTCGGCGCTTTTTTGATTCTTTTTGCTCAAAACCCTTAAAAACATGTATGTTACATGTGTGATTTTTTTTTAAAATAAAAAAATGTCGGGAGCTTTGAGTTTCCTAAGTTTTCTCAATTACAAGGGTTTTCTCCATATACTTACATTATATATATATATATATATATATATATATATATATATATATACATATATAAGGTTCATTTGAAAAGAAAATTTTGTTGAGAATAAAAAGAACAAAAGAGTATAATTGTAAAACATTAAATAATTTTTTTCTCATCTCATTTATTATTATATTTAACTAATTAGTTAGTCATAAAGACTATCATAATCCACACTAAAATTTTTGCCTACACATATCAAAAGTTATCATATACATTTCGAAATTTATCCTATACATATTGAAATTTATTCTACACAACTCGTAATTTATCCTACACAACTCATATTTATTCTACACTATAAAAGATTTTTTATTTATATTTTTTGAGAAAATATATATCTTATAAATAAGTTATAAATTTAATATAGTTAGTTATTAAAGATGAAACTAGCAATTAATGATCTATGTAAGTTTACCAATATACCATTACAGTTACATTAAGTACGAATATTAAATGAAGTCTGATAAATCATTCTGTTGGTTGAAATTTTTTCTTTTTTCTTCTTACAAATAATTTCTTCTCATTAAGTACAAATATTAAATATATGTTTGTATTAATATTGCCTTATTAATTAATTCCTTTTTCATCAAGAGAAATGGGGAAAAGAACTTTGATGTGAACTGTGAAACATGACATAATACAATCAAACTCAACGTTTATGTTATACATAGAAAATGAAATATACAATTGCAAAATACCTTTATGGTGCTATAAATTCATTACAAGATAAGTAAAACAACTCAATAACATCCTTTTAGAAAGAGAACAAAGTGGTCAACATAATGGCTACCATTTCTTTAATTGTAGTTACCATCTTTCTAGTAAACATCTTTTCTAGTTTGTGTTCTATACGCATGGCCAATAATACTGCTTTAGCAACCTGGTATGGTCCTCTAACTGGTGCCACGAAAGGTAATGTATTGGTAATCTCATGTTACTGGGATCAACTTTGTTGATGCTAGATTAGGGTTGTTTACGAGTCGAGCTAAGCGATCAATTTGAGAGCTCATCTCTAGTTTGGCTTGAAGTCTATGCCAAGCTAAAACTTGAGATTGATCGAGCTCGAGTTCAAACCAAGCTTGCTCGTTTTCCAACCGAGCCTGCTCGGCTCAACTTGATTTGTCCCGAACTCTTTGGTTTAAAGAGAAGTTTGAGATTTTGACTTGAGAAGATATTTGGACCTATCATAAATTTATAGGAGCGTAGAAAGGATGGAATTACAAAGAAGTAGGAACGTACTGAGGACTATTATTTCAAACACTGTTTGATGTTTGTTAGTTGGATATAAATCGAATATTTTGATTATTCGAGCTAACAAGCTCGGGCTCAAATCATTTACAGCTGAGCAGATTTTTAGCGAGCTTTTTTCGAACAAGCCATGAGCTATTTGAAAAGTAATGCGGATATGCAACAGATTATTTTACTCGCCAACCAAACATGATAACATATTGCTATGTTTCTATTTAAACATGACTACATATCGGAAACCTTAGTTTGGTCATAAAACGGACACGTTTTTCGGTCGCAAATCAGTTGCAAAATGTCTTTTCTACCCCACATTTTTCCGTCGCAAATAGTTTTCTATTAGTGTAAATTTACAATATTTTGAGCTGTATATAATTATAATATTGTAGGAAATTTATAGTAGAATGGCAGGTAAACGGGCAATAAGTTGTGCCGCAACCCCCTTTGGAATAACATATCCGATCCTACCGGAAACAAGACTTTGGTAACCCGACGTTGAGAAATTGTTGTGCACGACCCTTTGCACGTTGACTCATTGAGAATAGCAAAGTGACGCCATGAACAATATTTACATTGTTTCTTTAGTGTGTTTAGTTGTCTTTGTGACGAGCAGGAACATCTTGTGGATGGGAGGGCGATGTGAACGATCCTCCCTTTAACGCGATGATAGCAGCAGGAAATTCAAATATATTTTTGAATGGGAAGGGATGCGGACATTGTTTTCAGGCATGTTGGCTATCTCATTTTCGTTTTGTAAATGGAAAATATTAAAAAGGATGATGAGTTTCAAATAATTAAACATGCAGATACATTGTTCACAAAAACCATATTGCTCAGGGAAACCAATTAATGTGACGGTCGGTGATAAGTGTCCAGCGGCATGTGATAAAGTACCTTACCATTTTGATATAAGTGGGTATGCTTTTGGTTTGATGGCTCATCAGGGAGAAGATCACCATTTAAGACTACTTGGCCAAGTTGAAATTGAGTTCAAAAGGTGCGTCACAAAAATGTAACACTCTTAGTTGCTACTTTCATGGTCTAGATAACCACTTTCTGATTGCTGAAAACAAGAACCATGACATGTTGTAGGGTGCCATGCCACTATGGTGCCACGAAGATAGCATTCAAAGTTAGCACGAAAACCAACCAATCCTGGTTCGCGACAGCAATAGAATATACGAATGGGGATGGCGCTTTGAGTCACGTGTTGATAGCACACGCTGGCGCAAGTGATTTTTCGTCCATGGATAACATATGGGGTGCAGTTTGGAAAAAAGACATCAACGAATCATTTAAAGCTCCATTTTCTTTCAGGCTGACTTCTGGTGATGGGAAAACTTTGGTAGCAAGTAATGTGATTCCTCAAAACTATTCAGCGGGTCATAAGTACTCATCAAATGTAAATTTTGAATAATCCGATCCTAAACCAAAGTTAGACTAGAGGTTTTCGATATTTGTATAAATTTATGTGTGTATATATGTAAAGAGACTGGCAAGTTAAAAATAGTTAAATACATGAGAAGTGTGAGAAGCAACCAAAGCCTCCATGTGTACCAAGTGTTGGGTTAATTGGGTTATGTTCACGGGTCGCCGGTTCACGGATACGGGTTCGCGGGTCACAGGTTTCAACTCGGACTGGCGTGGTGCGTGAAAAGCGGGCAAAATGGATCCGTTAAAGCAGGTGGCTTTGGATTCGTCTCGTTTGACAAGGTGAGAAAACGGAAGAAGCGGGTGGCTTGTTTTCTTTGTCGGTGGAGAGCCTCTTGAACAAGAGTGATCGGAAAAAAGGTAAAGAAAAAAAACTCAGTGTAACATTATGGCGTTGGGGTTGATCAGAGACGACTTTGGGCGTGGTCGATGTGAAGGCCGGGGTGTCCGGGATAAGTCGAGTAGATGAAGACTTTGGATGTGACCGAGGTTGAGGTCGGGTGTCCGGTAGAAGTCGCGATGGTTCGAGAGGAGACGGTGACTCGGGTGTCGTGAACAAGTGGTGTGAACAAAACGATTAAGGGGGTGATTGTTGGGATAATCGGGTTATGTTCACTGGTCGCCGGTTCACGGATATGGGTTCGCGGGTCACAGGTTTCAACTCGGGTCGGCATGTTGTGGGTATAGTGCAATTGAACCAACACCAAGGCATTAGAGGTTATTAAAGCGTCCAAAGAAATTGAAAAATCTGGGCAGCTAAGTCACTTAGGCTAGTTGCCGCACCATTTTATACGGTATGCATGTGCTAAAGTTGGACAATCTAATATCCATGGTTGCAGAAGTCGCTAGACGTTTACTAGTCGGAGTTGAGTGTACTCGGGAAGTAATCGGACCTTGGGAGCCTTGTAGCGAATACTCAGGGAGTATTCCGCAGACTTCGTTTACAATAGTGGTAATATCTACACCTGGCAAAACGGGCGGGTTGGGTCGGGTGGCGGGTCAAAACGGGTTCGGGTCGGAACGGGTCGATCCAAAAAAGGGTCGTTTTGGTTCGGGTTGAAACGGGTTCGGGTCAGAACGGGTAACGGGTCCGGGTCGGAATGGGTTTCGGGTCGGGTTGGGTTGGCTTGCTTAAAATTGAACCATGTTTAAGCCAAGATTATCTCGATTGATGCTCACTCAAATACATACAATAATTATTATTTAATATTTTTAATATTAATTTATGCATACACACACTAAATTACATTTAACATTATACATCTTCTTAAAATAGGTTTTCTAGTTTTCACAGTTGTCACATGCAAACAACTTTCTTTTCCGGCGGATCTTCTTCGTTCAACCACAGGTGTTCATGGTGACTCTTCTTTATTTCGTTTGTTTCTATCGTTCACCATGATGGCCGTTGAAAGTAAGGGTTTAAAATACAGATTTGAAGTTTGAAAATGGTGCGTGTGTGTGTTTTTAATTCTAACAGCGGTAGATGGCGGCGGCGGCCGTCGGAAGCGTTGGCGGGGGTCATCGGAATCGGTGGCGGTGGCCGTCTGAAGCGATGGAGGGGTTGTCGGAAGCGGTGGCGGTGACCGTCGAAAGCGATGGAGGGGGTTTTCGGAAGCGGTGGCGGTGACTGTCGGAAGCGTGTGCGGCTGCTGGGATTGTGGTGGTGACTTATGAGGATGAAGATGATCTAGCAGAGAGTGCCCATTCTAACCCACACGGGTTCAAGTAAATAACCCATTCTAACCCTATCAGATCTAAGTAAACAACCCGTTCTGACCCGTTATTCTTCTTTACATGTTCTATTACAACCCGTTCTGACCCATATTTAACATCAGCTCTGCCCATAATGACCCAACATGCCAATAGAACGACTCGTAATGACCCAGAATCAGTTGTCCGGGTCAGAGTTGCCGGGACATCTTATATAACTAAATACAAAAATTGATAACATTTTTTGTTTCCAAACTATATTAAAAAACTGCACGGTAAAAACGAGTGTCTTGTTCCTACTTTTGTTTGTTTTATATCGCATAGATAACATTTGGTTAACATGTGAACTAACATTGTGTATTCTGTTAGGGTTTTTTTTGTTTCTTTTTTTTAACAAGTGAACTAATTAATATTTATATGTGAACTACTAGTTGCTTACTATTTTGACCGATATTGATATATATGAACATATACACATTCGATTAACATTAATTCTTAAATAAACCAGTGTTCCAAGTGTTCTTAGAACCAACGTCTACTTCAATATCTCCACTCGAGAAGTGTGCTTATGAAAACTAACTTTCATATATTATAGATAGAAGGCAATCTAAAAGAATAGATAAGTTGTTATTCATGTACGTACTTTGAATAAAAACCATCCAGCAATAAAATACAAGAACATTCTTAAACATGCAAATAAACAAACAATTACAAATGCTTTGACAACCAAATGGATAAAGTTTTATCCGCATTGAGCATAATCAGTATTCATATAAGACACATGATCCCATTGGTTGAATTAATATTGGCATCAAAGTTATTATAGGTGTTTATTCTAACTTATATTAAGATTCGTTTTATTAAGTGTAGTTAATCAACTCTAATCCTAAGATGTGTTGGTGGAAGAGGTAGTCAACCAACATAAACTAATCGTTTGTATAACCATCGTGACGGTTCGGTGCATATTTAGTTTAATCATTCCCAGCCGATGGCTCTATAGCCTAGTGGTATCGTGGGGTTGGAATAAGGCTTTGAGACCAGTAGGTGTTAAGTTCGATTCCCACAAGGGGTTTTTTCCCATATTTATTGTGTTTCCTCCTGAATTTGTATATAGGCATTATGCCTAGTGGAGATGGATATGATCGAGTGATTACACTGGTGGCACGATGATATTTCAGTGGTCGGTCAGTGATTCAAACTTGTCGTTCAAAAAAAAAAAGTTTACTCATTTCCTTCCAAGTTCGATATATGAAAGTATGTGTATATCACAGAATAATCCATCCCGATTCATAAATGTAAATTAAGTTAGTGTCCACCAAATTCCACACAGATAGCAACCATAATAAATACCAACAAAGGTAAGACCATGTGTAGTGGAGCTGGAAGATCAAGCCTCTCACTTCAGGGTTATGCGACTCATGGCATCAAGCCCTTCCCATGAAAATCAAGCCCTTTACCGACATTTTCACAATCACGCAAAGACCAAAAAACCAAAGATCACGCCGCCGGGAGCGTTGTTTGCTTGTTTTCCAATGTGAAGTCCCACTTGTAATATACGAAATTCGGAAAACCCTAGAATAGTAATTGCCGTTTAATTATGTCGGCTTTAAACGAACTTAATGCGTCGTAAAAAAACGATTAAATATTAGTTGTATTTACGAGGTTTTTTTTAGATATTAGTTGAAAACTTTTGTATTCTTATAATTAATATTAACATTTTGATTTAACTGAGTTATAAAAGTTTTTGGGTTTATTTAGAAAATTAAAACTAATAAAAAGATTAGTTCTGTAAAGATCCAAAAACCTAAGGGGTTGCTTCAAAATTTGACATAAAATCCTTGAAACCCTTACACCCCGTCGCCTCACTATATACTTTCTCACGATGAGTTCTAACTTCTAACCGACCTAAGAGGCAAAGACCATTCGAAGCCGCCTCACGTTAAAATCCCGCATCAATGCTCGTCATGCTATTGGTGATCACACCTATTCCTAAATCATTGCAATCTTAATCCTCACGGTCCTATGTTGCACTCTCCGTGTCGTCGCCACCCTCAGTTCTATCAAACATGTTCTTCGATCCATGATCAACCACCATTGAACCGTGCCTTTTATCCGGTGTAAACCACCGGATACCGCCGCTTTGCCACTGTCTTGACTCCTCGCAGCAACGTTGCCGCTTGAACCACCGTAAGGACCACCGTATCCATCTCTATCTTCCAGCACCATGGCGCTCGTTGGTTCGATCTATAAGGTAGATAAACGAACAACCCTTGTTTTTAATATGTTTTGGCTAAAGACTTCCGATTTGGGTTGTTAAGGGCGGGCTCTATCGGTGATCGAGGGCTTGGGGTTTGTCTTATTTTGATTTTGCCGAGTTACATGTAGGTGTGTTTGCCGCGTATATGTGTTTATAATGTTGTGTGCATGGTTGTAAAACAAGGTTTCCAAGTCCCAGTACTCTCCGAGTAATCGCTCCAAGGTAGGCTACCGAGGCGACTTTCTATAACTCCGCCTAATTACTCGGAATGGATCTAGGGCGGTCAACCTCGGAAAGAATCGAATCTAGTAGGTCAACTCAGGCAAAGTTTGACTTTTGAAAAAAAAACCACAATTTTTATGCCTATTATATTAAAGAATATGAATATAATTTTCACGTATTTTGTTATAATTATTAGTAAATTTATGTTATGAGACATATATTTAATTTCCAAAAACTAATTTCTTTATAATTTAGTATGTCCGAGTACTCTCTGCGTAGGCCGAGTACACTCAACTCCCCGCTCGACCGACTAGGGAGCCCCTAGCGATTTTTGCAACCATGGTTGTGTGTAGCGTTGAATGTGTTGGCGTGTGTAAATTTTGATCAGTGAGTGTATATGGTATATGTAAATGTGTGTATATCGATGCATGTTTTTGTTTTACGGTGTGCGTGCGTGTGTGTCGGGGATTTTCGTTTATATGCGTGTGTTATCTTTTGTGTATTAGAGCGTGTTACGTGTTGGTTATGTGTATGTGTGCGCATAATGTGGGCGTAGCGTGTGTGTATCGTGTGTTTTCTTAGTTTAATTGGGTGTACGATGTGTGTATATATATTGTGTGTGTTGTATGTGCTTGTTTGTGTCTGTACGTGATGTGTGTGAGTGTCTATGTGTGATGCGTATGTTTGAAAGCATAAGTGTGACTACTGTGCGTGAGCAAAAGTGATGTATGTGTGCTCGTGTGAGTTTATGTTTGATTGTTGTGTGTGTTTTTTAATTGTGTTTGTGTGTATGGAGTGAACCTATGTGTGAGTGTTATGCATGCATGATATGTAAGTGTGTTTTGTGATGTATTAGCCATTACATGGTGTGTTCGTGAGTGTGTATGATAGGTTGAGTTTATCCTACATATGTTGACTAAATAATTTTTTGACTAGTTATTAAAATAAAAACTAATATATTTTACTATTATATATTAGTATATTTTATAAATTATTATTATTATTATTATTATTACGGGTACATTTGTGATCCCCCGAGGAAAGAATTAGAACGAACTTTCAAATTAATAAAATAATAAACTGACCTCGAAAATGCGGGGTTTAGGTTTGTATAATTTTGAGGACGACTCGACTAGTAGATTTTGATTTTGTTTGCTAAACTAAGGTACGGATTCTTTGGTCTTCACATCATAATATTATTTGCTATTCGTTACGTCATAGTATGAATTCTGTTTTCTTTTTATCGTAGTATAATTTCCAATTCCTTATACGAGTACGAAATCTTGGGTCTTTACATCGTAGTATAATTTTATCTTGGTTACTCTTTAATACGAATCTTTGTGCTTGTTTTGAAGTCTGATTGTCATGGTTTGATACCTTTATTCGTTGATATGTGATACGTTATCTGGGTCAGCATCGTCTTTGTCTACTTGTAACATGCCATATCTCACACTTGTACTCATGGTCGTATGTTCCTGTCGGTTATTAATTTTAGTTATCTGTAAATTATATGGCCTTTGTATAAGTACTCTGTCACCCAAGCATGTTTGGCTTGTCGTTTGGGCGTCAACGACATGGCACATATTGTGATAGTGCGTAATAAGAGTTCACGACGTCACTAGCTCGTGCTTGTGTAGCACCTTGGCCACTAGAGGCGTATAGATCGATCTTAGCTCTGAGTCTGAGTTTGTTTGTCTGGAGATGGAATAATGGATGCATGCCACACTCACAATCTCATAGGTGCATGGACTAGATAGTTGTGTATCAGTCTGTTTCTGGCTTTAGATGCTTCTGTGTTACACGATTATTTTCGTTGATATATACATCCGTTGTGTAAGTTAGTATATGTTTCCGTATGTGCATATGTTTAATATCTGTTCTGATATGTTTGATATGTTTTGTACGTGTCTGATTATGCTTCCGATTGTGTATCGGGTTATTCTTCCGATCACGTTCTCTGTTCCGATATGTCTGATATGTTTGTACGCATCTGGTTATGTTCCTGATAAGGTATCGAGTTAATTATGCTTTTGATTAAGTTTAGTATCCGATTCTGTTATGTTTTAGTTTTGTATGTTTTGACTCCATATTTGTACCGGTGCATATAAGTTTTGTCTTAGTATTAGTCTCGATTTGGATTTTGATTCCGTGTTACACGTTTAGTTTGTATCCGTCAGTATCAGTATTCAGTATTTGATTCAGTGTTTGTTTGATATTTATCGTTGAATATGTCTTTGTTTCGTATCGATTTTTTCTGATCGGTTTAAGAAATTTCTTAAGGGCAAAATATTATACCTTTAAATTCAGGTTATCTAGATTATTAGTTTAGATTATTAAATATAAATCTCCAAAACTATAAAATAGATGTTTTGACTAAATAACAACTTATGAATATCGATTAATTAATAGATATGAATTTGAACCCAAACGTTTTTTTTAAAGATAATAGTTTCGACAATCCTTTATTTTAAAGATTATGGAATTTTAAATGGTATTTAAAATATTTCGGATTACATATTTGGTTATGTTTCCGGATCGGCTTTCCATGTCGGTTTACGAAACTTTTATAAGTATTTCATTTTGAAATGCAGGTTATTTACATTATTCTGGTTCGTAAATATAGTTCTTCGAAGTTATAAAATTTTATATTTTGCCTTATAGTGCACCGCTCTGAAATTTATAAATTATTTTGTTTTATATAAACATTCACTATAAGAAAATATCTTTGCCAAGTAACTCGTTTTAAAAATATTAACACTATTAAACGATGTTTGAAATATTCGATAGTTAATAGTTTATGATTCCTTTAAACGTTTCATTAAAGACGCTAGGTATGGAAAATTTCTTATTATATAAATAGAAGATAATAAACGACGTTTAAATCAGTCCAGTTATACAAGATAAAATGCTTTAGTCGTCATTATCAACGATGTATCAGTCACTACATTGGTTTTGCGTTGGGTTTGGTATCAATTATGTATACTTGTTTTCATATCAGTTTTCGTTACAATTTCAAATAAGTTTGTGTATCCGTTTTGTATCAGTTTGTTTCTGCATCTGTTTTTCAGTACTCGTGTCCGTAACCATTTCAGTTCATTCTCAGTTCTGTTACGTTGTGTTTTCCTTTACCAATACCGACTCGATATTGGTTGGCACCAAGCTTATCCCTACCCCTAAAACTAAAAAAAGAAATCATTAAAAGTTAAAGAAAATCAAAAAAAATTTTTGTGCAATACCATTGTTATTTGTACGGTATCCGTGATCAGGGATGAGCAAATGATACCGGCTAGCATTTATCCCAACCCGTGACAAAAGAAAAATCATTAAAGTTAGGAGAAATAATAAAGAAAAGAAAGCTTTATCTATTATTCTAATAATAATAACGCTATTCATTGGGTTTATTTTTTTTAATTTATAGTAGATTTTCGCCTCACGATGTGGGTGGGATCCGGTGTCTACAAAACGTGTGCCGACAACGGCAAGCAGATTGCGATTATCAAAACATAGATAAAAATGACGTAGTAACGATAGTAACTCCGTTCTAAAAAACGATTTTAAATAATCTAATATATAATAGTAGGATCCACACGTTCTACATGTTGGAAATTCGGTTGTTTTTATTTCAGTTATTACGGTACTAACACATTAAAATATGAATGAGCTCGATACCGGTAATGGCACCGAAAGTACCGATCCCGAAAATCATCGAAATTAGGTACCGACACCGAAAATGCTTGGTACGATACGGTAGGGATGAGCATGGTACCCGTTCGGTACCAAACCGGTACCGGTACTTAAAACGGGGAAAAGTGGTATCAGTACTGGTATCGAATACACCAGTTCGGTACCGGTACTTACCGGTGTTTTACCCATAAATACCGGTACCGGTACCGAAAAACGGGGAAAATGGGAACCAATACCGAAAATATACCTGGTATGGTACCTGTTCGGCACCCGTACGGTACCGGTATTTGAGGGTTAAAACAAAAAAAATAACGGTACCGAAGATGTTAAAAGACGATACCGAATAGGTACCAAAAATATACCTGATTTGGTAAATTCGGTATCGATACCGGTTTAGTAACGTTATCGATACCATTTACTCATCCGTTAAGAAAATAAAACACTATAGTAAAATACATATAAAAGAAAAAAAGAAAAGAAAAAAAAGAAAAGAAAAAAAAAGAAAAAAAGTAAATTAAAAAAGCACTATTTATACTATTCAAAAAGTTGTGTTAGGGTAATGTTTAGGAGATACTCTCTACATCATCTCACTTATTTGGATTTTTTCATGGATTATCTTTTAATTTTAAGTTTTATTTAAAAATATGTATTTGTGTTAATTTGACTTGTACCGTGTGCTTTCCTAATGGTCCATTTTACGTAATATATGCTTCTTTTTAATATTGAATTTGGTGGTTCTGAATGGTTCATGTTTGAGGTCATTAGTTGGTCATAGCATATCCCTAACATTAATTTGAGTTTTCTTTCTTTTTTTTAACGGCCAACAAATCAATCCTGAGTGCTTTTGGGACACTCACTGGACAAACAGAGTACTCCAAGAGTAACCCGAGTCGTCCACTACCACTTCTTGGGAAAACCCGGTAACCCACCCGCCCGTAGGCACGACGATGAAATTAACGGTAAAACCCGTTTGGCTCAAAGATCGAACTCAGGTTTCCATAGGTCTCCTATCATTGCCCACCAGTGTCTTACTCCTTTTTTGCACCAAGTGAGAATTGAACTTGAGTCTTTATAGATGAACTCAAGCTCTCATATTACTTAAGCTAAAGTTCATTGGATTTCCATCTTTAGGGGATATTCTCTGACATCATCTTACTTATTTGGATTTCTTCATGGATTATCTTTTAATTTTAAGTTTTTTTTTTAAAATATTTATTTTAAAACTACTTCATACATAAAATTTTGTTTCTTGCTCAAGGATATATAACTAATTTTATTAGAAAAAAAATTGTCAATCATTTATGGGAAAATGGTTGGTATTAAAACTATAACTTTATCCACAATGACCTTTAAAAGCATTATTAAAAATAATGATTAAGAGGATATCAGTACTTGCTCGGTGTCCGGTTCGCTTATGAAAACAGTTAGCCTATTTTTTAATTTTTTTACAGTTATAGGTTTTGGGATTTTTCTTTCGATTGACATAGCACGTATATCCAAGGCGGCTAAATTCTCACCCGTCGCAACATGCAGGATCAAAATGCTAGTTATCATTAAGTGTGTGATGTACATTTTTGCAACTATGAAATGTGAAGTCCGTTCCATATTTGTTATCTTCGAATTTTTTCCTTGTACATACTTAACAATTTCGAGGACGAAATTTTGTTTAAGGAGGGTAGAATTGTAATATACGAAATTCGGAAAACTCTAGAATAGTAATTGTCGTTTAATTATGTCGGCTTTAAACAAACTTAATGCATCGTAAAAAAAACCATTAAATATTAGTTGTATTTACGAGGTTTTTTTAGATATTAGTTGAAAACTTTTGTATTCTTATAATTTATATTAGCATTGTTATAAAAGTTTTTGAGTTTATTTAGAAAATTCAAACTAACAAAAAGATTAGTTCTGTACAGATCCAAAAACCTAAGGGGTTGTTTCAAAATTTGACATAAAATCATTGAAACCCTTACACCCCGTCGCCTCACTATATACTTTCTCACGATCAGTTCTAACTTCTAACCGACCTAAGAGGCAAAGACCATTCAAAGCCGCCACATGTTAAAACCCGCATCAATGCTCGTCATGCTATTGGTGATCATCAGCTGTTCCTAAATCATTGCAATCTTAATCCCGATAAGGTATCGAGTTAATTATGCTTTTGATTATGTTTAGTATCTGATTCTGTTATGTTTTAGTTTTGTATGTTTTGACTCCATATCTGTACTGGTGCATATCAGTTTTGTCTTAGTATTAGTCTCGATTTGGATTTTGATTCCGTGTTATACGTTTAGTTTGTATCCGTCAGTATTAGTATTCAGTATTTGATTCAGTGTTTGTTCGATATTTATCGTTGAATATGTCTTTGTTTCGTATCTATTTTTTCTGATCGGTTTAAGAAATTTCGTAAGGGCAAAATATTATACCTTTAAACTCAGGTTATCTAGATTATTTGTTTAGGTTATTAAATATAAATCTCCAAAGCTATAAAATAGTTATTTTGACTTAAAACAACTTATGAATATCGATTAATTAATAGATATGGATTTGAATTCAAACGTTTTTTAAAGATAATAGTTTCGACAATCCTTTATTTTAAAGATTATGGAATTTTAAATGGTATTTAAAATGTTTCGGATTACGTATTTGGTTATGTTTCCGGATCGGCTTTCCATGTCGGTTTACGAAACTTTTATTAGTATTTCATTTTGAAATCTAGGTTATTTATATTATTCTGGTTCGTATATATAGTTCTTCGAAGTTATAAAATTTTATATATTGTCTAATAATGCACCGCTCTGAAATTTATAAATTATTTTGTTTTATCTAAACATTCACTATAAGAAAATATCTTTACCAAGTAACTCGTTTTAAAAATATTAACACTATTAAACGATGTTTGAAATATTCGATAGTTAATAGTTTCTGATTCCTTTAAACGTTTCATTAAAGACGCTAGGTATGGAAAATTTCTTATTATATAAATAGAAGATAATAAACGACGTTTAAATCAGTCCAGTTATAAAAGATAAAATGCTTTTGTCGTCATGATCAACGATGTATCAGTCACTACACTGGTTTTGCGTTGGGTTTGGCATCAATTATGTATACTTGTTTTCATATCAGTTTTCGTAACAATTTCAAATAAGTTTGTGTATCCTTTTTGTATCAGTTTGTTTCTGCATCTGTTTTCAGTACTCGTGTGCGTAACCGTTTCAGTTCATTCTCAGTTCTGTTACGTTATGTTTTGCTTTACCAATACTGACTCGATATTGGTTGGCACCAAGCTTATCCCTACCCCTAAAACTAAAAAAAGAAAACATTAAAAGTTAAAGAAAAAAAAAAAAATTTTGTGCAATACCATTGTTATTCGTACGGTATCCGTGATCAGGGATGAGCAAATGATACCGGCTAGCATTTATCCCAACCCGTGACAAAAGAAAAATCATTAAAGTTAGGAGAAATAATAGAAAAGAAAGCTTTATCTATTATTATAATAATAATAACGCTATTCATTGGGTTTATTTTTTTTAATATATAGTAGATTTTCGCCCGCGCGATGTGGCGGGGATCCGGTGTCTACAAAACGTGTGCCGACAACGGCAAGCATATTGCGATTATCAAAACATAGATAAAAATGACGTAGTAACGATAGTAACTCCGTTCTAAAAAACGATTTTAAATAATCTAATATATAATAGTAGGATCCACACGTCCTACATGTTGGAAATTCGGTTGTTTTTATTTCAGTTATTACGGTACTAACACATTAAAATATGGATGAGCTCGATACCGGTAATGGCACCGAAAATACCGATCCCAAAAATCATCGAAATTAGGTACGGGCACCGAAAATGCTTGGTACGATACGGTAGGGATCAGCATGGTACACTTTCGGTACCAAACCGGTACTTAAAACGGGGAAAGTGGTATCAGTACTGGTATCGAATACACCAGTTCGGTACCGGTACTTACCGGTGTTTTACCTATAAATACTGGTCCCGGTACTGAAAAAACAGGGAAAATGGAAACCGGTACCGAATATATACCTGGTACGGTACCTGTTCGGCACCTGTACGATACCGGTTCGGTACCCGTACGGTACCGGTATGTGAGGGTAAAAACAAAAAAAATAACGGTATCGAAGATGTTAAAAGACAATACCGAATAGGTACAAAAATGTACCTGATTTGGTAAATTCGGTATCGGTACCAATACCATTTACTCATCCGTAGGTGATATAGAAAAGAAAGAAAATAAAACACTAAAGTAAAATACATATAAAAGAAAAAAAGGAAAAGAAAAAAAATAAAAAAATAAATAAAAAAATTACTATTTATACTATTCAAAAAGTTGTGTTAGGGTAATGTCTAGGAGATATTCTCTGACATCATGTCACTTATTTGGATTTCTTCATGGATTATCTTTTAATTTTAAGTTTTATTAAAAATATGTATTTGTGTTAATTTGACTTGTACCGTGTGCTTTCCTAATGGTACATTTTACGCCACTTCATTCGGAACTGGTTTCCATTTGTTTTCTTTCTTCAAAATTTTCCAAGCTTGAAGATGTGGGAACATGGTTCTACCCTTCGGATCCCAATTTTCCAAAGCAAGGTTGAGGATGGTGATTTCGTTTGCACCGCTAGGAGGATTAGTGTAATAGCGGTTGTAAATTTCGCTAAAGCGGTTGATTTTAGTGCTCATTTTCCACCACTTGGAAGAGATGGACTCGTGATCGCGTGGGTCGGGGTCCTCCATAATCTTGTTAAAAGCATCCGTTATTTCCTACAAAAGCTATTACTCGATTGGTTGTTCCCTAAAATTTAAAAATAACATTAGTAAATAAAAATAAAATCTTTTTAAAATTTAAATTAAAAATAGAGCATTAGGTTCATACCGACAACCGGATTAGTAGACGACTTGACCCACGCCATCGCTAGCGTTTCCTCCTCCTTTTTAGACCATGGTCTTTGCTTTGGTTTGAAGTTCAAATCGTCTTGAGCCGCTTTCCCCTTGTTTTTTTGCGTCATTTCCTTTGCGGTGGTGATTCGTGGACGACTTCGACGTCATCGTCGAGTCGAACCGGAGATTATCGAGGTTGAGATTCGAACGGTGGTTGAGATTCTAACGGGTTTCGGAGCATCCTTTGTTGAAGAGCTTGATATTGATGCATTAGTTGGACTTGAGACATGGAATGGAAGGCGTTCGGTGTTTGTTGGAATCCCGAAAAGGTGAATTGCGGTGTCGCCCATGAGGGGTCGATAGCCGGTGTGTAACCGGGCGTGGAAAAAGGATTCGGGTTGTTTAGGTTGTTCGGGTTGAACGGGTTCGGGTTGTTTGAGTTGTTCGGGTTGAACGGGTTCGGGTTCGGGTTGAAAGGATTCATGATTTTTTTATAAACAAGATAAGAAATTTATAAAGTTGATGAGAAGAGTAGGTGGATTTTGGATGAATGTGGTATAAAAAAAGGGAGGTTGAATTGTATTTAAAGTTAAAAAAACAATATTTTTTTTATAAAAGAGCCGTTGCCCAACGTTCTTTTTCGAAATTTGTGCAAAAAATGAAACGTCAGGGGCGGCACATAGGAGCCGAGTGTGCCGCTGCCACGCATAGAGGGACGGTGTGAGGATCCGGCGCCGGGCATGGGCCGACCCCATACCGGTAGGTCTTAGTTGGTCATACCATATCCCTAACATTAATTTGAGTTTTTATTTCCATGTCTAGGATATATTCTCTGACATCATCTCACTTATTTGGATTTCTTCATGGATTATCTTTTAATTTTAAGTTTTAATTTTAAAAAATATTTATTTTAAGACTACTTCATACATAAAATTTTGTTTCTTGCTCAAGGATATATACCTAATTTTATCAGAAAAAAATTGTCAATCATTTATGAGAAAATGGTTGGTATTAAAACTATAACTTTATCCACAATGACCTTCAAAAACGTTATTAAAAATAATGATTAAGAGGATACTACTACTCGCTCGATATCCGGTTCGCTTATGAAAACAGTTAGGCTATTTTTTAATTTTTTTTACAGTTATAGGTTTTGGGATTTTTCTTTCGATTGACATAGCACGTATATCTAAGGCGGCTAAATTCTCACCCGTCGCAACACGCAGGATCAAAATGCTAGTTATCATTAAGTGTGTGATGTACATTTTTGCAACTATGAAACCTGAAGTCCGTTCCATATTTGTTATCTTCGAATTTTTTCCTTGTACATACTTAACAATTTCGAGGACGAAATTTTGTTTAAGGAGGGTAGAATTGTAATATACGAAATTCTGAAAACCCTAGAATAGTAATTGTCCTTTAATTATGTCGGCTTTAAACGGACTTAATGCATCGTAAAAAAAGCCATTAAATGTTAGTTGTATTTACGAGGTTTTTTTAGATATTAGTTGAAAACTTTTGTATTCTTATAATTTATATTAGCATTCTGATTTAACTGAGTTATAAAAGTTTTTGAGTTTATTTAGAAAATTCAAACTAACAAAAAGATTAGTTCTGTAAAGATCCAAAAACCTAAGGGGTTGTTTCAAAATTTGACATAAAATCCTTGAAACCCTTCCCCGTCGCCTCACTATGTACTTCTCACGATCAGTTCTAACCGACCTAAGAGGCAAAGACCATTCAAAGCCGACGCACGTTAAAATCCCGCATCAATGCTCATCATGCTATTGGTGATCATCACCTATTCCTAAAGCATTGCAATCTTAATCCTCACAGTCCTATGTTGCACTCTCCGTCACGCCGCCACCCCTAGTTCTATCAAACATGTTCTCCGATCCACGATCAACCACGATTGAACCGTGCCTTTTTGTCTGTGTAATTCACCGGATACCGCTGCTTTGCCACTGCCTTGACTCCTCGCAGCAACGTCGCCGCTTGAACCGCCGTGAGGACCATCATAGCCATCTCTATCTTCCAGCACCATGGCGCCTGTTGGTTTGATCTATAAGGTAGACAAACAAACAACCCTTGTTTTTAATATGTTATGGCCAAAGACTTCCGATTTGGGTTGTTAAGGACGGGCTGTATCGGACGATCAAGGCTTGGGGCTTGTTTTAGTTTGATTTTGCCGAGTTACATGTAGGTGTATTTGCCGCGTATATGTGTTTATCATGTTGTGTGTAGCGTTGAATGTGTGGGCGTGTGTAAATTTTGATCAGTGAGTGTATATGGTATATGTAAATGTGTGTATATCGATGCATGTTTTTGTTTTAAGGTGTGCGTGCGTGTGTGTCGGATTTTTGTTTATATGTGTGTGTTATCTTTTGTGTATTAGAGCGTGTTACGTGTTGGTTATGTGTATGTGTCCGCATAATGTGGGCGTAGCGTGTGTGTATCGTGTGTTTTCTTAGTTTAATTGTGTGTATGATGTGTGTATATATATTGTGTGTATTGTATGTGCTTGTTTGTGTATGTACGTGATGTGTGTGAGTGTCTGTGTGATGCGTGTGTTTGAAAGTATAAGTGTGACTATTGTGCGTGAGCAAAAGTGATGTATGTGTGCTACGTGTGAGTTTATGTTTGATTGTTGTGTGTGTTTTTGAATTGTGTTTGTGTGCATGGAGTGAACGTATGTGTGAGTGTTATGTATGCATGATATGTAAGTGTGTTTTGTGATGTATTAGCCTCTACATGGTGTGTTGTGAGTGTGTATGATAGGTTGAGTTTATCCTACATACTTATGTTGACTAAATAATTCTTTAACTAGTTATTAAAAATAAAAACTAATATAATAATAATGCTTTCACTATTATGTATTAGTATATTTTATAAATTATTACGGGTACATCTGTGATCGCCGGAGGAAAATATTAGAACGAACTTTCAAATTAATAAAATAATAAATAGATGTCGAAAATGCGGGGTTTAGGTTTGCATAATTTTGAGGACGACTCGACTAATGGATTGTTGATTTTGTTTGCTAAACTAATGTACGGATTCTTTGGTCTTCACATCACAGTATTATTTGCTATTGGTTACGTCATAGTATGAATTCTGTTTTCTTTTTATTGTAGTATAATTTCCAATTCCTTATACGAGTACGAAATCTTGGGTCTTGACATCGTGGTATAATTTATCTTCGTTACTCTTTAATACGAACCTTTGTGCTTGTTTTGAAGTGTGATTGTCATGGTTTGATACCTGTATCCGTTGATATGTGATACGTTATCTGGGTCAGTATTGTCTTTGTCTGCTTGTTTATTAGTGTGTTGTAACATGTCATACCTCAGACTTGTACTCGTGGTCCCATGTTCCTGTCGGTAATTAACTTTAGTTATCCGTAAATTATATGGCCTCGGTATTTGTACTCTGTCACCCAAGCATGCCTGGCTTGTCGTTTGGGCGTCAACGACATGGAACTTATCGTGACAGTGCGTAATAAGAGTTCACGGCGTCTCTAGCTCGTGCTTGTGTAGCACCTTGGCCACTAAAGGCGTATAGAACGATCTTAGCTCTAAGTCTGAGTTTGAGTTTGTTTGTCTGGAGATGGAATAATGGGTGCACGCCACACTCACCATCTCATAGGTGCATGAACTAGCTCGCTAGGTGCCAGTCTGTTTCTGTCTTTGTGTGCTTTTGGGTTACACGATTATTTTCATTGATATATACATTCCTTGTGTAAGTTAGTATATGTTTCCGTGTGTGAATATGTTTAATATATATTCTGATATGTTTGATATGTTTTGTACGTGTCTGATTATGCTTCCGATTGTGTATATGCTTCCGATTATGTTCTCGGTTCCGATATGTCTGATATGTTTGTACGCATCTGGTTATGTTCACGATAAGGTATTGAGTTAAATATATAATTTTATAGTTCTTCGAAGTTATAAAATTTTATATTTTTGTCTAATAATGCGCCACTATGAAACTTATAAAGTATTTTGTTTTATCTAAACATTCACTATAAGAAAATATCTTTGTCAAGTAACTCGTTTTAAAAATATTAACACTATTAAACGATTTTTGAAATATTCGATAGTTAATAGTTTCTGATTCCTTTAGTCGTTTTGTTAAAGACGCTAGGTACGATAATTTCTTATTATATAAATAATAGATACACGACGTTTAAATAAGTCCAATTATACAAGATAAAATGCTTTGGTCGTCATGGTCAATGATGTATCAGTCACTACATCGGTTTTGCGTTGGGTTCGGTATTTAATTATGTATATGTCTGACTTTTGTTTCGTATCAGTTTTCGTTACGGTTTCAAATAAGTTTGTGTATCCGTTTTGTATCAGTCCTGTGTCTGCATCTGTTTTCAGTACTCGTGTCCTTAACCGTTTCAGTTCAGTCTCTGTTCTGTTACGTTGTGTTTTGCTTCCGCTGATATGACTTTACTTGTAATGTTGATTTCTCCGTTAATGAGCAATTTTTGGCTCAGCTGTGTTTTCTTTTTGTGTTTGTCTTATTTGTTTTACAAGTAATTTGGGATAATCTGGCGTTTCGGTGAGGAGCATTAGGAAGTTGCTGACCAAGATTCGTTATTTCAGTAATATAATTTTGATCTTTTATTTAATGTTATGGATTGCTTTTTAGTTTTGATATCTGTAAGAGTGACACGTCAGCTCTGGCTTGGTTAGGGTGTTACACCACTACACACGGTCTAACAATGGAGTAAATTGAAGCATAAATTATACGAATAGTACAAACAGAATTTACTGTTCTTATTGCGATCAACTCTATAAATCCAAAGAGCTCACAAGTTCTTCCAAAATTTACAAAATACCTTTCAAAAGTTCTACCAGGTAATGTACACAAGTATCTATTGTTACTTGCACCTTTTCTTAAAATAGCTAATCCAGCTTGTAGATTACTATGTGTCCCAACATCATTAGTGCAGGTACGCCAGCTTGTGGCACCTTATCCTTGCAACACGTATGGCAACAACCCCTAAGGGCATGTGTTATTAAGGTCGGCTCTACCCGATACCAAGGTGAGGCGATTGCTTAGGGGCATCACGTTGGAAGGGCCTCAAAATTTTTGAATCATTGATGGATTACTAGCTACGATTCTTATCTGAATGTTATAAGCATGAGTGACTGCCATAAAATAATTCACCTGAATGTTAATTTTTCATTGCTTTTTTTTGTATCACTGCTTTTTTAGTGTAATTTAGTTGGAATTCCAACACTTATAATCCCATTTTAGTGGAATTCGTTGTTTTGAATACTTCATTATATTGCACACTCTATGATTTTATACATCTATATGTGTATAAGTTTATAGCTTTTGATCAGTTTTCTTATTTTCTCCATTTGATGACGGGGGTAGCTCAAGCCTCAATAAAATGGATTTTGCACATTAACGCTTGAAAGGTTAAAGGGCTAAAGGGTTCGTAACCCGCCAACTCGGGTGAACAACATGTGAACAGCGAAAAGCATGTGAACAGTAAAGCATCAACTCACTGATTGCTTGTCAAAGCCTCTCACAGCCGAAAAGAGAACATGTGCACAGAGAGCATTCTTTTATCCGCAGGTCAAAAGCCTTCAACCCTCAAAATGGGCAAGTCCCCTACTGCAGCTACGGTTCATTGGTCACAAGTTTCCCTTTTGGGCAGAACCTATTCCTATATAAGATGGCAACATACATCCATGCAGGGCGAACCAGATCAGCGGAGCTAACACACACTCTCTGATCTTCTCTTCTTGCTTGAGAACTTGCTCTATGCATGTTCCTTGTTTTCACTTCAAATATCACAGCTTCACTAAGCATCAACATCCTAGACAAATTCTCTTCGGTCTTGGATTCTAAGTGAACAACAACAAAAACTAGTGAACCTCTCTTTACGTCTTGCAAACGTAGGGGGACCCACGACCTGCGTTATGCTAACTTGAACCCTTGAAGCCTTTTAGCCTAACCAGACAGTCCACTACCCTTGGTCTCATATCTGTGGTAACAACAAGTTGGCGCCCACCGTGGGGCCACGCCGCTCATTCTTCTCAAAAGACCAGTAGTGTAGCTCTATTTTTCTTCAAGATCAGCATGTCATAAAACGGATCTCCGGGGAAGTTAACCAAGTACCACGTATTTTAACGTCCACCGTTAGTCCAGCCTCACCGGTTGTGACGACCCCACTCTCAACCCTTGGAGATACTTCTGCCGGGATCTCATTCCCCGAGTTTTTCCAAACACCGACTCCGTCCCGCTCTGGAGCTCCTTCCCCATAGATTGGCACTTGAAGTGCCCCATAACACGTTGATTTAACACCAGAAGGAGTTGCCAGAAATTTGTTGCGGTTGAGGTCTCTCCTCAACCGACACGTAAGTCAAGAACGGGAAAAAAAGGTCAGAATAAGGTTGGATTATGACGAGCCTGAACCGTCTCTATCGCCAGGACCACCGCCTCCACCTTTCAACAACTCACAACCCTTGGCCTCTGGCCATGGAGCTGTACCTAGCACGGTATATCAACCTTTCAACCCTACCCCTTATTCTTATGGAAGGCCTAACCCAACGTCCTTCCCCACATTCACCTTCCAACCGGCCGTGACAAGTGCACCTATTGGGCATGAAACCACTTTTGAACATCTATGGCAGTCCCCAGTACAAAGTGTTCCCCCTCCAGTTGCCTCCACATGGGAGCAAGCATTGGACACCTTGCCTTTAGCACGAGGCGCTGTTATGAATGCCTCCATGGGAATGCCTTGTGCTTCACAACCAGAAAACCTTCAAGGCTTTAACCTGATGCCCCAAATGATGGCTCAAATGATGGCACATTTTCCTTGGTCTCAGCTCATCAATCAAGTGTTGAGTACTCACCAAGGAACGACAAGTCATAATCTTGCTACAAGGGTAGAGGAAGACCTTGCAAAACCTTACAAGCCCAGCAACCTACCGTGCTTTTCCCAACAAATCGCCGACTATGACTTCCAAACAAAAATCAAGATGCCGTCTCACATAAAAACATATGATGGAATCGAAGATCCAGAAGATCACCTCCAAATCTTTACCGATGCTACTAGAATCGAAAAATGGTCCAACGCTAAGTGCTGCCTCATGTTCATGCAAACTCTCGTTGGGTCGGCCAGAATATGGTTCAATGACTTACCCGCCAAAAGCGTTCGAAGCTTCGATGATCTAAGCAAAGGGTTTCTGGCCAATTTTTCACAGCAAAGGAGATACGTCAAGGATGCCACTGTGATTTTTCAAATCAAGCAAAGGGACGACGAAAGTCTCCGAGAATTCATTGAGAGGTACAAAAAAGAAGGTCTCACCTACGTGGGTGCAGACGAAAAAATGAGGGTGGCTGGTTTTATGAACGCCATCACCTCCAAATACCTCACAAGAGATTTCAACAAGAGCCTACCCAAGACTCTTGAAGAAGCCCTTGAAAGGGCCGAAGCACATATAAGAGGAGAGGAAGAGTAGATATCAAAGAACAAAGAAAACGGGCACCTAGCTGGCGAAGCAGCAGCCCAAGCAGAAAGAGGGGAAATTTTGGTCATTATGATAAACGGTTCAAGGGTTCAAACTCTCGAAAACCTGAACCTCGGAACCCTCCACGCAGAGAGAGAACCGTCAATTTCACAACCTTGACCAAAACCCCTCAAGAAATCAAGCACAGCTTCCGACCCCAAGACCTTTACCCAGAAGTAAGAAAAATGAAAACTCCACTCAATACTGCGAGTTCCACGAAGAAAAAGGCCATCACACGAACGATTGTTTTCAACTTAAGAAAAGAATTGAGAAAGCCGTTAAGTCCGGAGAATTGGCTCATTTAGTGAAAGGGGTCAGGGACAAAATGGCCGAAGGAAAAAGCAAAGAAGTAAGCATGGTTAATATCGATCAAGAGGTTTCTCGCAAAAGACAACGCTTGGAAGCTTGGGAGCTTCAATGTGTCTGCTTCCCACCACCTCAGGGAAACCTACTCTCAAATTCCCTGGTGGTCGAAGCGATGATGGGAACAAGTAAGACAAGCAAAGCCTACATCGACACAGGGGCGGCCACCGAGATCATGTTTGAAAAGTTCTTTAACTGTCTCACTGATGAGGAACGTTCAAGGCTTCAACCCTCGGGGTCCTCTATAAAAGGTATCGCTGACATACCCCTCAAGCCTTTAGGCCAGCTAACCCTTGATGTCTGTTTTAGTGAAGGCCAGATGGAAAGAACCAAACCGCTCACCTTTGTGGTTATCAACATCCCTTCCAACTATGATGTTATCATAGGAAGGCCAGGACAGTGTGCATTCGGCATGGCCAGGGCATTGTCAAGTTTCCCACGGAAAGATGAATTGCAACCCTTCAACCAACCCAGGAAGCTTACATGTCGAAGAGGAAAGTTCAAAAAATGAAGACAATGAAGGATTGATCATAAACCCCAAATATCCTGAACAAAGGATAAGGGTTAACGCAAACCTATCCAAAGAAACTCTCTCATACCTTGAGAAGCTGCTCATACACTATAGCGATGTCTTTGCTTGGTGCCCAGAAGACATGACGGGTATCCCTCGAAGCATTAAAATTCGCTGAGATCATATATCCTCCTTTGGAAAAACTTGCTTTAGCCCTAGTCCAAATGGCTAGAAGGCTTCGAAGGTACTTTCAAGCACACCCAATGCAAGTGGTCTCGGACAAACCTATCAAAAGTGTGCTTGAAAAACTAGAAAATTCAGGACGGTTAGCCAAATGGGCTGTGGAACTGGGTGAACATAACATCACCTATGTTCCCAGAAAAGCTATCAAAGCCCAAGTCCTGGCAGATTTCATCGTTGAAATACAAAAGCAAGACACCACTGAAGTTAATGTAACCGTCACTGAACCTTCTGACCCTGAAGCCTGGATGCTTTTTACCGATGGGGCTTCCAGCGTTTAAGGGTCAGGGGCTGGGCTCATTTTAATCAACCCTGAAGGGTTAGAGTTTACATACGCTCTTCGACTTGAATTTCAGACCACTAACAACGAAGCTGAATACGAGGCACTGATCGCTGGTTTAAAGATAACCAAAGAAATGAAGGTTCAAAGGCTTCAAGTCTTCACAGACTCGTTGCTCGTTTCAAGTCAAGTCAATGATAGCTATGCAGCAAAAGAGCCCAACATGAAGAAGTATCGGGAGAAGTCAAAAAAATTGATGAACACCTTTCAAGCATGTACCATCAAGCAAGTCCCTAGATACCAAAACAAGAGAGCCGACGCTTTGAGCAAACTTGCATCTCTTACGTTTGCTCACCTTACCAAGAAAGTGTTGGTTGAAGTGTTGAAAACCCCCTCCATGCAAGAATTGGAGGTTCAAGACGTAATCGCTGAAGAAGGCCCTAATTGGATGACTCCTATTGAAAATTTTCTCAAAAATGGTGAATTACCCATTGATCCGATAGAGGCCGAAAGGGTTCGAATAAAATCTAGACAATACGTGTTGCAAGGGGAAACCCTTTTCAAGAAAGGATACCTTGCACCGTTACTGAGATGTGTGGGTCCTAAACAAAGCCAATATCTAGTCAAAGAGGTTCACGAGGGAATATGTGGAGCTCATTTTGGACCAAGATCAGTGGTTGCAAAATTAATGAATCTCGGGTATTTTTGGCCTTCTATACATCGAGATGCCACCGAGCAACTAAGAAAGTGTGAAGCTTGTCAAATACATGCCCCGCTCCCCAAAGCCCCAAGCACGACCTCGTTCCTATTTCCTCAGCCTGGCCCTTCCACAAGTGGGGAATGGATATTGTCGGTCCATTCCCACCGACCAAGGGAGGAGTGAAATTACTATTGGTGGCTGTGGACTACTTTAGCAAGTGGCCTGAAGTCAAGCCACTCGCAAAGATCTCGGGCAAACAAGTCATCGGCTTTGATTGGGAAAACATCATTTGTCGCTTTGGGTTGCCAGGAGTTCTGGTCACGGATAACGGGAAACAATTTGCTGAAAAGCCTTTTAGCACTTGGTGCAAAGAATTCAGAGTAATTCAAATGTTCAGCTCAGTTGCATATCCCCAATCCAATGGCCAAGTCGAAAGAACAAATCGCAGTATAGTAGAAGGTATCAAGACCCGGTTAGGAAAACATGAAAACAATTGGCTCGAAGAACTCCCAAACGTTCTGTGGGCGATAAGAACAACGGAAAAAACAAGCCATAAAAGAACACCATACAACTTAGTATTTGGCTTAGAAGCTGTTATTCTAGCGGAGATCGGAGTTGTGACACAAAGAACGCTCAACACGGACCTCGAAACAAACAACAAAGAGACCATGTTGAACTTACAACTCCTCGAAGAAATTCGTGATCAAGCCGCCATTCAGGAAGCCAAAATATAAGCAAAAAATGGAAGCCTATTACAGTGCAAGGGTAAAACACGAACGTTTCAAGCCAGGGGATCTCGTGCTTCGAAACAACGAGGCCAACAAAAAAGAAAACCAAGGAAAACTTGGTCCTAAATGGGAAGGGCAATACACAATCCTTGAGGCTCATAAAGGTGGATCCTATAAGTTGGCCGACGCAGAAGGCAAGAAGCTTCCTAGGCACTGGAACGGCCAAGCCCTTAAAAGGTTCCATGTCTAGACAAGAAATTTAGAATGTATTTCAAGAGTTGTATAATCTCCCCTTTTGTAAACGAAAAACCTCTTGAATGAATGATGAAGCTTTTATCATAACTTGTCTAAACTATCCTATAATCAAGTTGAGAACCTTGCAAAAAACTCCATGGCAAGGGCCATGAAAGGGGATGAGCTCCCAGGCCACATCGCTCAATAGGTTCAAGGGTTAAATGAACCTATATAAGGGGTGAGTTCCTAAATCAATACAACTCCATGAGACTTAGAAATTTTTCAACAAACTTGTCTCATAGACGGGTTTGAGCAGTCTACATCAATTGTTCCTTAAACTTTAAAAAAGTTCACGAAATGAAAACACACTAAGTAATGATATAAAGGATAGACGACATGTCCCATTTACCTAATGAAGCCTTGAAGCCTAAGTGACTGCATCACTAAAACTTCTTAAGGAAAATTAGATAAACAGACACATAAAATAAACAAGACAAACAACCATTAAAACATGAACAAAGATACAAAACAAGGGAAACGATGCATAAACAAAAAAGGCCTCAAGGGCCATAACCTAAATATTGTTCATGCAGCCACCAAGGCTAATAAGGAAACCACAAGGGTTCCCATCAAATTGTTCAAACGGCCATCAAGGCCAACCACAACCATAAAACAGAAACCTTAAGGGTTTCTGCAAAACCTACAGTGTTCAAAAACATAATAACATAACATCGTTTAAAGTGCTAAGATAGCTACGAATGAATTGTTCAAACATCAGAAGAAGGTTTGGAAACCCCAGATCCATCACCCTTACCTTTCTTCGCCTTCTTCATCTTCTTCGCTTTTGGGTCATCACCACCAGCAATGGCTGAACCTTCAAGGCTTGCCGCATTAGACCCATCAGCATCACCAGACAAAGTTTCCTGACTATCTCCTGAACGGGAACGCTTCTTGGACAAGGACTCGAGTACTTCAGAACAAACCTTCTCATTGAGCCCAGCTGGTTTCAATCCTGCAGAACAGAAATAGGTATATCAAAACATGAAGAAACTTCACCCACATAAGAGTAAGTCAACCGCTCCATGACGTGAAGAGACTCCTCAAATATATTTGAAGCTTCAGGATGAAATAGAGGAGATGGTTCCAAGGCTTGACCCGATTCATGAAGTTTAAAGCCAGCAACCAAGCCCAAGTGCTTCCCATAATTCAACAAATTTGTATAAACACCACCAAGGGCTGAATTAAACTCAGTTGAATGAAGAAGATAAGTGACAACCTGTTGGAAACCATGTTCAATAAGCCATTGGTTGTCACTAGTAGCCTGACCCACCGAAGCCTTCAACCGTTCTTTCTCCTCAGTAAAGGCTTCTTCTGAACCTCCAAGGTTTCCCTATCAGCCTTCAATTGAAGCTTATCTGCCTCCATCCTCTTCTTTAGATCTCCAATCTCAACCTCATGTCCGTGAGTGATCTCACCAACCTTTTTCACCTAAGCTTCCTCCTTTTTTGCAAATTCATCAATATCCTTCCTCAAAGCAGCCATCGAAGATTTCATTTGATCCTTCTTCTTCGAAAATTCAGCATATTCCTGCATCCCTTTCCTAAAACGAGTAACACCCTCAGCTAAAGGGCAGAAAGATTGCAGGAACTAAGGATCAACCTGGAAAGCATGGCATCACCCTCCATCTCAGAAATGGAGCCACGAATTCCAGGAGGGGCGAAATTGGCTAGGACATCAGCACAAACATCAGGATCCTTGAAACTGTCTCCAACCTTGACACTCCAATTAGGGACATAAACCTCCTCACCACTTGAACCTTCGGTAACTCTCCTTGACGACCCCTGAATTGAGGGCACCACAACCTTCTTACCAGCAGACTTTTTCATCTTAGCAACAACCAACTCCTGCTCCTTCTCCACATTTTCACTAAGACTTTGGTCCACAGCAGTCTCAACATTATCACTAAGATCCACATGCTCTGGAGAAGATGATGGCCCAGAAGGTTTCAACAAACGCCGATTTGAGCGACGAGTGGACACCTTAGGAGCAGCAGCTTTGGTAAAACCCTTGACATTTGGCACACTCACATAGCCGGAACCCTCGAACCGATGTTCTGACCACCTAGCAACAGCATCTTCGCCAGGCGTAGCTTCGGCATCCCCAAACACAACATCTGAAGTGTCATCACTCTTCACAAAGTCTAGTGCAGACATAACTACAAAGCCAAATGAAAAGTATAAGTAAACAAGCAACAGGAATGTAATAATGCAAAAAAGCAAGCGCATACCTTGATCATTTCTTATAAGCACAGGATCACGATCTGGCTTATCCCATAACTTGCTAATTCCTAACAACACCAAGAGATGTTCGGGAAAAGGGCGAAGCCTCGAAGGACATTCTCTAATAGATTTCAAAAACACACTATTCAACTCTGAATCAGAAGGTACCAGTTCATCTAAAACAGCATCAGGTTGCCTCCAAACAAATTTAAATGGAACAATCGATTCAGTAACAAAGAAAAATCGATATTTCCAACAACTAAGGGTTGTAACCGTAGAGGATATCAAACAAGTATCAATCTGAGTGGTCTTAAAGGTATACCAGTCACCATTTTTTGCTAAACGAAAGAAACGGCTAAACGACAACAACGAAGGGTCATACCCTAATGCCCTACACAAAAATTCAAAGTGTAAAAACCTAGCAAGCCCCAACGGATTATTTGACCAAAAGATATATGATAATACTCTAAAACGTTCAAAACAAAGATAGAAAACGGATGACGGGGATTAGAGAATTCGAAATGACGACAATAAAGAGCGACTGAACCGGCCACACACCGATCAATCGGAACATCCATCCCTGGAGCAACCGGTTTAAACTCTAACCTTAGAACCCCATTCAAGACAAAACGATTCAACTTCATCTTGAGTTAACGGAGAAAAACTCACGGCCAAATCCTTACGAGCACCCATCGGAAATAATAGACAGAAAGCAAAAAACGGAAAATAACACTAACCTGGAAGGAAATAAAGATATGGAAGGAAACTTGGGAGAAATTGTTGAAGATTGTGTTTATCTCTAAGGAAAAATAAAAAATAAAAAGCCAAGAGGCGAAATAATTGCACAACAGTTAATTGGGAACTGTCCTCTGCAAAAACCGCCCATTAGTCACATCAACTGTCTTGTCAAATGTTCAAATTTTAAAAATCTCAACTGCAACAAACCCTTCAAGCCTTCAAGCCTTTAAGCAATAGAAATAATGTGTAAAAGTCAGGAATGTTTTGAGCTTACTTCCCAAAAACCTCTAACTTGGGGGGCTGATGACGGGGGTACATCAAGCCTCAATAAAATGGATTTTGCACATTAACGCCTGAAAGGTTAAAAGGCTAAAGGGTTCGTAACCCGCCAACTCGCGTGAACAACATGTGAACAGCGAAAAGCATGTGAACAGTAAAGCGTCAACTCACTGATTGCTTGTTAAAGCCTCTCACAACCGAAAAGAGAACATGTGCACAGAGAGCATCCTTTTATCCGCAGGTCAAAAGCCTTCAACCCTCAAAATGGGCAAGTCCCCTACTGCAGCTACGGTTCATTGGTCACATGTTTCCCTTTTGGGCAGAACCTATTCCTATATAAGATGGCAACATACATCTTTGCAGGGCGAACCAGATCAGCGGAGCTAACACACACTCTCTGATCTTCTCTTCTTGCTTGAGAACTTGCTCTATGCATGTTCCTTCTTTTCACTTCAAATATCACAGCTTCACTAAGCATCAACATCCTAGACTGAATTCTCTTCGGTCTTGGATTCTAAGTGAACAACAACAAAAACTAGAGAACATCTCTCTACGTCTTGCAAACGTAGGGGGACCCCACGACCAGCGTTAGGCTAACTTGAACCATTGAAGCCTTTTAGCCTAACCAGACAGCCACTACCCTTGGTCTCATATCTGTTGTAACAACACCTTTCATTGTTAATATATATACCTAACAATTTTAGCATTCTAGATGCTAAATACTAGGTCCGTGACATTGAGGATGGAAAGTAACATCGCTAAGGTTATTCTATTTTCTTATGAACATGTGTGAAAGGAGTAGGATTATACGGGGCAGGGTTCTTTTCAAATTAGTTGTCGCACTTAATTACTATATTTTTTTAAGAACATATGACAACGGCATGGCTAGATTTGTTGAGGGCCATCAAAGAAATTTCATTAACCTTTTTAGCAATTCCACTCACTAACAGGTCAGTCTAGTAATATTGGTAAGTGATCCTAATAAAAAAAAGTTTTTATGTAAAGGGTCTCAATTTTAGTATTTAATTTAGGCTTCCAAATTGCATGGACACCTGTGGTAAAGCAGACTTCGCTTGCAGCAGCGAGCGGGAACACCATGCCTTCCTTGTAGCCTAACGATGAAGTGTCCCCGAACTTGAACCGTTCCTCTCTCTCTCTCCCTGTTGTTTAACGTATGGTATATTAAAATAATTATAGTGGTAAACTAGCACAATTATATCATATAATATGTTTTAACTTGAATCGTAAAAAAACAAAAAGACGATCCTTGTATGTCAATCAAGACATGTCAAAATTATTTTGCATTTCTTTTTTATGAAAAAACGACATTCTCAATCTTAAAATTTCCATGACAACTTTTCTTCTGAAAAGTGACTTCTGAAAGTAGCTAATTTTTAGTATGTATATCAAGTTAAAGTTATATAGGCTTAAGTGTGATTCAGCTAGTAGGATGAAGGCTATTAAAGGAAATCTTAGCATCCCATCTATTTTTTAAAGTTCGTTGTTAGTTTAAGATTTGTTATGTTTATTTATCTTTCGACACCCATGTAAAATTTCCACTGCGATTGAAGAATTATTACGGTTATAAACTATTTGGCGAAGTCTAAATGCAACATGTAAGACCCCCAGTTGGGGATGTTTCATATTTCTTATGTTAATCTCTTGGATGTTCAGGTCATTATAGCCTAGTGGCATATCGGAGTGGGATACGGCTTAGGAACTATTAGGTCTTAGGTTCGATTTCCACAAGGGAGGATTTCCCAAATTTAATAGGTTTTCTTCTGAATTGATGTATAGGCATTATGTAAGACCCGGACTTACATAAAAGAGAATTCATAAATGATTTGCATTTAAATAAAGTAATGCAAATAAACTTACATACAAAATTCAAGTTTGATTAAAACATTTTAAGTATTTCAAAGCAAATTAACACTATTCAGTTTCTAAAACAAACTAAACAAAAACGGAGTTTGATCTTCGGTTGTGCTCGATTCTTCGTTAACTTGATCAATCATTCGCGACACCATATCGATCATCCACATTACGAAATTTGTTAAAAATCTTAACTATATAATACATATAGCATATTAAATCATAACAAACATCATCATATTGCCCAACAAACAAAACAAAAAAAATTGTTCCAAACCCACCGTAAGCTACTGTTGGCCACCGTAGCTTACGGTCACAAAAAGAATTTTGGGCAAAAAGCTCAACTGTAACCTACTGCTGGCTACCGTTGGTTACTGTACACTACATGTGCTGATTTTTCCTTATTTGCCATTTTTACGAAATTGTCCATAACTTTCAAAATACACATCCGTTTGACATGAAATTTGTTTCCATGCGTCCGTTAAAACATTTACCAACAACTTAGTACATAAACCCATAACTTGATTTTATAAACTTTTGTTTTACGCTATCGGTTCTAACTTTAAATAATCAAATATTTGACCCGTTTGCATTATTAAGCTTACCGTTTGCATTATTAAGCAAACAAGCTTATGATCATATCTTTTTCACCTAAACATCACTTCTATGAATGTTTCCAATCATCCGGTATAATTTGCTTGTATTTTGCACGTCCTTTGTCTGGTGCACACTCACACTTATTCAACCCGTTCAACGTTATAATAGTGAACTTACCTATTTCAAATTCTTTTCACAAATTCACCATTCTTTGATTAAGACTTATTCTCTGAGTCCCTTGACTTATAGTCTGCGTTCCCGTTACTTGTTTTACGCTTAAATTCACGATTTTACCCATCAACCGGGTTTATACCAAAGTCATTATACATGCACCCATTTCGGTAAGTGTTAAAACTTCATTTTGACCTATTTGGCTATTCGTATGGAATCCATCACTTTGAAATAAACCAAATTCTCTATTAACTTCTTTATTTTGACCCGTTTGGAAGTTTATGTGAAATCCATCACTTTCAAACAACCAAACTTAATACCATTTCTTTATTTTTGACCCGTTTGGAAGTTTATGTGAAATCCATCACTTTCAAACAACCATACTTATTATCATTTTCTTATTTTGACCCGTTTGAAGTTTATGTAAAATCCATCACTTTCAAACCACCAAACTTTACGAATATTGTAATATTAATAAATCAAACGCAATTAACACATAATTTAACAACATACTACGAAGTAATAATCACGTACCTTACCGTTTTCCCTTCAGACGCGTATCCGCCCCGGCTTGGCCACTTGATTCTTCACCCAAATTGCCTATAGAGTTCAATCCGATTTATCGTTTAGAACTCATAATACCACATATGATACACAATTTGTCAAAAATCTCATTTACATGATTCTTTCAAACTTTTCGATAATCCTTGATCACTAAGGCATTACATCAAGCATCTTGTGGGCAAGATTTTCATACTATATTTATCAAGTCTACGATTTAACTATTAGCCATGTATTCATAACCTTTCAAGCCTCTATGTCTAGTATGTGCAATTAACATCTAGAATTTAACACATTAACATCAAATACTACAACTTCACTACCACAATTTATGTGTTAATCATATTTAACAAAACCCATTTAGCACAAGCATGGTTAATCATTCAAATACTTAAGTTATGACATTTCATCACTAATTTCTCATCAAGAGGTTTGTTACTAGACTTGTATACATCTCAAATCATAACCACGGAGTGTCAGCCCAGTGGCCAGCCTCACCAATTCCAAACGGGAGGACGCTGGTTCGAGTCCAGCTCAGCCCGAATAATCCTGTTGGGTAGTAACCGCCAGGCAGCTATGGGGCTAAGCTAGCTTGGGGAGTGAGATCCCTCCCGCGGTCAGGGGTACCGTGCATTTACCCTTTTTTTTACATCTCAAATCATGTTATAGCGTTCACAATTCATACTTAATTTAGAACTTGTGGTGTTCATGTAATTTCATAACATCACCATACCTCAAAATTCGACATACCTTATGATCCCTTTGTCTAGGTGATCGTTAACTTATGTTCATGCACGGAATTTAGGCCTGATTTCCTTTTCGATTTTGAGGAATTGTTGATTTTAGGTTTTTATGGAGCTTCCCTTTTCTTGCTCTAATTCAGGTCGACCAGAATGTGTTCTCATTTTTATATTTCTTTTTATTACAACTAGTTATCCTAATTATCCATTTCAGTCCTTCATGTTTTGTTCATTATAAAAAGACTCTTTTCAATGTCTTATTAATTATCAACAAGTAAATAACCAAGTTAAATTCTTAATAGTATTCATGTATATAATATTTACCATTCAGGTAAATATTATTGTTAGATATTTGATATATTTAGGGGTGTTAGTAGCCTAGTGGAGGATATGATTGGGTGTATACCCCAGTGGTACGTTAGCGATCCAAATATGCTGTTAAAAAAATCTCTAGGATGTGAATTTGAGGTATTATTTAATTAGTTTATCTACTTAGGGTTAGTATAAAAAGCGGTTTCATAAATCGCTTAATTTGTTTTTGAGAATTTGATAAACATTTAAAGCTTTTTAGCTTAGTATTGAAACATTTCGTTTCCAATCGTTTAGCAATATTCCTTAGTGCTTAAGTCATTTGAATTGTTTCTGCAATTGCATTGTATTATGATACATTTAACATTTATCATTAACCCGTGTCATACACAGTTTCTAAACTAGTTCTTTAGCAAGTAATAATTTTTCAAAGGGATATTGGATTTAAATAACCCAATCTTTTACTAATTGGCCGATAACACTCCCAACTTTCGAATCGTACAACAACACTCTTAACTTTCAACTTATTGGCCGATAACTCTCCCTAACTGACTGAACCCTAACCCAGTTAGTTTTTGCTGATGTGGCATCTGATGTAGACCGTTTTTGCTGACGTGACATATGACATGGCAGTTAATGTAGCATTTTTTTGATGACGTGGGAGTCGATATGGCAGCTGAATGACATTTTTTAATGACATGGCAGCTGATATAAGCTAACTGGGTTAGGGTTCAGTCAGTTAAGGAGCGTTATCAGCCAATAAGATGAAAGTTGGGAGTGCTGGTGTACAAATTGAAAGTTGGGAATGTTATTGGCCAATTGGTGAAAGGTAAGGTTATTTCAATCCAATATCCTTTTCCAAATATGAATGCGTTGTTAATCATGATAAGATTTCTAAATATCTATTTTAGGTTTGGAAGTGACCATTCGTATAATAACGTGCATAAAATTATGTAAGATTGACCCACGATTTTTTCCCTGTATGGTTAATAATTTCTTGACTTATTAGTTAACTTGGTATAACTAAGAGCATTCACAATGGATTTGGTATATTTGTGTGAGTGTGCTAGTTATACTATAAGAAGTGGCTTTGAGTGGTTGTGAGTGAGGAGAGAGAAAATGTTACTGTTCATATGTAAATATACGGGAACATTGTTCATCCCTTATAATTTTTTTAATATTTTTGAAAGTGGTTGTGAGTGGATGAGAGAGAAAATGTAATGATAAAGGTATAAAAAGTATTATTCAATTGAAAATGAGAGAGAAAAGTAGTGTGTTTTAATGTAATTATATGGATAAGGAAAAGGAAATAAATGTGAAGGCTCTAAATGGGTGGGCTCATTCATTTAGACGAGTTAATTTACAAACAGAACGCATAGCATTTGTGTCAAGTACGAACACAACAACAATGTTGTTGCACAGTTGCACTTTCATCAAGACCGAGGAGCCTTGGTTCTTCTTTACTTCAATCAGAATGAAGGGCTGAGCAAATGGTGTAGAGATATGGTATTGGACCCGACCCGAGCGGTCGGACATTTACATTACTTATTGCCTTTTATATTAATATTTATTATTGTTGCTTATTAACTCAATCGCGAGACCCAACGCTACATTGGGTCGGGGGCTTGTAGAGACAACCCCTTAATGGGTCTGGCCCATTGAGCTTAGGGTTGCCCATGTCTAAGGCCCAGCGCCTTACCGAAGCGTTTAATGAGAAATTTCGTCTATTAGCACTATTTTGTTATTTCCTTGGTTTTATTCCGCTTGTAATAAATGCATGTTAACTTTTAGTACGCGCGAAAACATTCCATCAACAATAAAACTCACGAACATAACTGATGATTCCCGTATACACGTGCGGAATCAGGTTAACTCGTTCACACATGAGTCACGACATATATTTATTCGCTCTACCTAAACAAAGTTTTCATCAACATTGCAATAATTATCACAAGGAAGAACACAAGAAACTTATTTACATTCCAAGTAAGTGCATCTACGCATTGGCTACAATTCCCAAAAACACAAAACCACTAAGGCATTAACAGCCTGTTACAACTCAACTGTAACTAAGTCAGCGCCTATTCTTCGTCGTCATCATAGCCATCGCCTTCTTCAGTAGACTCAGAGAGTTCAACCATATCTCGAACAAAGCCTTTAAGCGCTGAACAAAGTCATCATGAGGCAAAGCATTAGACATCGGATCCATTATTGGAAGTGAGAGATGGTTGTAAGCTTCTTGTTTAGCCACATACACAGTCTCCACATCAGAGTTGACCGAGCAATGGTTGGTATCCCACTTAACCTTTAAGGCCTCGTTCACGTGCGCTGTACACTCTTCATAACCGCCACGGTGCCCAACCTGGCGCGCCGTGACCGTAAACGCGGCGACGGCTTGATCCAGCTCGATGGAATTAAGAATGGCATTGGAAATCTACACACAGACAACACGAGTTAGAAACAGAAAATACCAAAAAAAAATTCTTTAAAAGGCCAGAAATTAGTGACTCAAATGCGCGATGCCATACTCTTGTAACCAGGTAAGGTTGTTCGACAAAGGCTCGACGGTACTTTGAACCTCAGCATAGTTTTCTTGCGCAACGTTCAAAGCCGCTTGAGAAACTTGACGTGCTTCCTCTGCAGCTTGCGCTTTCGCCTTCTCAGCCTCACATACTTCACCTGACTCGCGCAAGAGACGCCTGAGTTCGAGTATCTCAGCGTCCTTGCCAGCCAAGTCTCTATCCTGAGAGACAATTTGGTTCTTCAATTCCTCTTGCGAGGCAATGAAGGATCTAAGTTTCTCCAAATCTTCATGTAATTGAATGGATTCAAGATGGGTACGAACCTGATCTTTCTCTGCCCGCTCGCGACCGGATTTAGACTCCGCAAGTTGAGCCTCCAGCTCATTTTTGGACTTGGCAAGTTCTTCATTTTGAGCGTTGAGCTCAGCCATGGTTTTGGAGTTCTTTTTAACTTGCGCCTTCAAATTGTTAATCTCAATGCGGGCGGCAAACATCTTCTTATTATCTCCATTACAGGCTTCCAAGAACTCCTTGCGCTCCTTTGCAAGAGTATCTTCAGTAGCCTGGAGTTTTTTCTTCAAACCCAGCAATCCCCATTCCTCACTCTTTTTATCAGCTTCAAATTTGGACTGCTCAGCCGCGAGTTCTTCTTTAGCCTTTTCGAATTTTTTGGCTTCAGTTGATAAGCGCTGGCGATAAGCTTCAACATCAGCTCTCTCTCTATACATCGTGCACCACTCACGCAAGATTTGGTCACCCGTTGATACGGCATTGGCCTTCGCAACAACATGAGATTGGTATAAGCGCTCATGCTGTCGCTGCTTCTGGAAATTAACCTGGGCAGGGGGGAAGATACCTCGAAGCCATTCATGGCACTCAGGAAATTTCATAAGGGTATCCCCCTGTTTAAGCTTCCACACAGGCACATGAATGTCTTGGGCGCGATTCGCGTCATAAGAGCGGTAATAGTGGTCGCCAAGGGTGTCTTCAGGACGAATAGGTGAGGGCTCTTTACTTCTGAGAAGAAAAGAAGAAACACCCTCACCACATTTGGACATACCAACAGCACCCGAACCACCTGCGCCCTTGACTGTACCCGTGACCTGAGCGCCACTGCTGCCAAACTTAGCCCCGCACCAAGACCCAGAAACAATACTCTCAACCGCCTGATCTACTACTTTATGTGTAGTCTCATCAGCTAACGCAATGCTCTCAACTTCGGTTTGTCTCACCTTAGCCTCTATCGGCCCCTTCTCCGGTATGGCCTCATTATGCACTGTCTCAACCCGCACACCAACAGTTGATGGCTTAACAGTTTTGTCGGAAACAGCCTTGATAGCACCTTCCGCCTTCTTGGAAGAGCTAATGGGGGACGTGAATAACGTTCCAGCGCCAGTCTTCGAATGAACTATCTTGAATTTGGGATAAGTTTTTTTTGGTTCTGCAGTAACAAAAAGAAGTTATCAGAATGAACAAGTAATTAGCCAAGTAATACAACCAGAAAAGTTACATAACAGGAGAAGAAGCGGAAAGCAATGAGCCAAGGTTAGCCTTTTTCCCTATCAAGGGTTTAGCAGCGAAAGCAACCTTCTTGGCAGGAGGACTTGTCTTGTCAGACGATTCAGTACGAGTCCTTTTGCACACCTTCTTCCTTGCCAAGTCAGGGACCACTTCAATTTCTTCTTCTACTTCAACAGGAGTTGATGAAGGGGTTGCGCCAGAAGGCTGATCTCTCGAACTTGCGCTACCCGCGCCTTTAGTTTCCCCACCAATCTTCACCTACCACCTGTTGCGAGCAACAACAAGGTAGTCACCTATGCTACGTTGAGAACGTGGGAGATCTTTACCTTTACGCGAGGTGGCATCGGAAACACCCGCTTAAACCTCCGTTTTCGAAACAGTAACACTGATAACTTTCTTCCTCTTGCTCTGTCTTTCTGGCTTCTGCTCCTCCGGGTAAACACCAAGGTTGTCCAAGCTACCTGCAAACGTAGGAGGAGCATTTCTTAAGCAATGATCAGAAGAAGCTACAGACTCCCCACTGGAAAGCATGACAACATCTTCCCCAGCAGGAGTTATAGCGCGACAAGGCCTAGGGTTCACAGTATGCACACCTGTGTCGGCAGTAATGGGGGTAGCAAATGATCCTGCAACAGGATAGATAAAGTTGCCTTGGATCTGATCGTACCGGGTTTCTTCATCGTCTCGTAAAGGCCGAGTCCCCATAACGCCCGCATGCGCAGGAAAAGCGTGATGATATAAAGCAACCTCTGAAATAGAGGTTTCCAGATGGTGTTAACAAACGAACAAGTAATAACAGTAAAATTCAAAGACAGGCGACAAAGCGCAAAAATACCTTGGCCCTCCAGTAGAAGCACATGAACACTAGTACTTGTAAGGGGCCACTTATCACTCATCCCTGCAGCAATGAGCGCATATTCCCCAAAAGCTTTGTTGGTCAAGGGATGCAACTTCTTGTACCACCCAGCCCCCTTGGGAAATTTAAGGTCTTCTTTGGGGATGAAAACGGGGTCACGAAAGGATTTAGCAATGGGGATCACCTCCTCCCGAATGAAGAAAAATTTACCCTTCCAATCATGGAAGCTCTTCAGTGTGTTGGTGCATATGTTTGTTGCCTACGTCATTATACTAGAACGAGTCTGGAATGATTAGAGCTTCTGAAGACTGATCAAGACAAAGACGATATCCAAGGGGGAGTCTGTTAGTACAGTATGTCTATGTCTTAGTCTTGTATCGAGTCTATTTAGAATAGGTGAGATCACGTTAGAAAACGAGATATTTATGTAAATGGGAGACCAAGTTCGCCCGGAATTGTGTGGTGAGAACAAGTTCGCCCGAACTTGTTCACCTCCAAGCCAACTTGGAAACCTATAAATAGGCAGCTTGTGATCTCACTTTAGGGAGAAGTAGAACTTTGGCACACTGACGGCAAAGCTTTGTCAGATCCAGAACTTGGACTTTTATGACTATTGATCAATAAACTGATAATTAATGAGTAATTCTTGTTATACGATTAACACGTCACTTAGTTTCCGCCTAATTGGACGTTAGATACAAATTCTAGGTTCCTGTGCTATCGAGGACGGTCCTAACAAGTGGTATCAGAGCTTGGATACCTAGATTTGCTGAATTCATCACAAGAATCACTCTAATTCTACCTCATTCTACCATTTTTCTTATAATTTTCACATATTTGAAGAATTCGTGGACACAAATGGCTAAAAATTAAAATGTCATGTAAAATACACTTATGATAAACCCCTGTGAGTTTGAACATCAAATTCAAACGATTTGATATCAAAAAGTTAAAAAAAACCATGTTTCAAAAACTTGATTTCGTCGAACTTAACATCAAGTTCGCCCGAACTTGATTAAAATTCACTGATTTTAATCAAGTCCGCCTGAACTTGATTGATATTTCAAGAGTTTTTGATAAGTCCGCTCGAACTTGCTCGTTTTTTAAACAAATTTTTATCAAGTTCGCCCGAACTTGAGTAAAGTTTGTGGAAATTCAGTTACAAGTTCGCCCAACTTGATAACTTTCTTGAAAGTCTACATAAGTTCGCCTGAACTTGCATCAGGGTGAAATTTTCAATTTTCTCAACACAAGTTCGACCGACTTGTGTAAAAACAAAATTTGATTTTTCAAAACTACAAGTTCGCCCGAACTTGTGTTAAAGCAAAACCTGATTTTCTCAAAACTGCAAGTTCGCCCGAACTTGTCAGTGTACTGATCATTTTTTGAAGTTTGTGAACGTGTGTTTTTCTGATAAATTGCTTGATTTTCAAAATAGAAGATCTCCATAACGCGTTTGCTGCGGGAGTAGCTCAAGCTTCAACGTCTAATACTATTACAGTTAACCAGATGAATCTCGACAACGAGATGAGTACTACTACTAAACCGCTGAAGATAATGAGTATGGACGAGTTTGAAGGATAGAAAGAAAAGTTTGTAAACTGGGTACAAGCCAATCTGTTCCACAGCTGGGTTGCGGTAGAAAACAGGATACAAGTGGCCAAAAGATGAACGTGAACAAGATCTGCCTTTGGTTAAGTTTACACTTGCTGATAACGATGCATATGTGGCTGAAAAGAAAATGATTAGCCTGATACAACAGTCTGTGATGGAAGATATTTTGATATTATTACCTGAATGTGAAACATCACAAGATTTGTGGCAAGCTCTTTGTGACAAATTCAAGGGAAGCGATGAGATGATAAAGAGCAAAAAGGCGTTAATCAAGAAAGAATTTGAGATTTTCACAATGATCAAAGGTGAGACTATGAAGCAAATGATTGACAGATATTGTCATCTAATGGTCCAGATGCGAAGGCATGACATCAAGAGAACTACCGAAGAGCAAATAGAAAAGTTGGCTGATGCACTTCCTGAGGGAGAGTGATCAACTTATCTGATGGTTTTAAAGAACAGTCCGGCTTGGATGCATTTAAAGTTGTCATCTTTCATCGACAAACTAGAAGGTCATGAAATGGAGCTGTTAAAGATTGCAAAGTCAAAGAATGCAAACGTTATTCAAGATGTTGGTGTGTATTACAAAGGAGGTGTTCAAGATACTCCGATTCAGATTCTGAAAATTCAAACAGCTTTTAGTGCTAATATGAATTCCATGAATTATTCGTCACAGAATCAGAGTTCTCCGAACACAGGATATTCTAGTACTGGTTCAAATTATACGTTTCAAAATCAGAACAATCAGTCACATTAGACACAATAATCCGGTTCTGATCCGAATGTTTTCCAGTGCAACATTGCAGCAAATCTGAAGAATGTTTTTCCAAAAAAGTGGCTAAACAACACATAGAACTTCTTGCTACTGTTCTAGAATCTTATGAATGTTTAGTTTCTGGGAAGATCGAAAATCCTGAAATGACAGCTGAGGATTACGATCAGGTGGATGAAGAAGAATTGGAACTGATGGACATTAAGTATTTAAGTGGAGTCTAGCTTCGATCATCAGAAGAGTTACCAAGTTTGTAGCGTTAACTGGAAGAGACATTGGTAATTCTAACAACAAACTGGGATTCGACAAGACAAAAGTTACTTGCTTCAAGTGCCGACAAACAGGGCATTTCAAACGTGAGTGTCCAAATCAAGAAGTAAGTGGCAATCAAAGTCCTTTCGGAGGTGGCAATGATTACTAAAAGAAAGCATTACAATACAAACCATTTCCAAGAAAAATCAAAGTTCAAGATCAATCATCCAACATCACAAAAAAAGCTATGATTGCTTCAAATGAAAACGAAGGTTTTGATTGGAACAAGTATATTAACAAGAAGATTGGAGTTGCTCTTATGGCTAAAATTGTGGAAGAGCAAGATATGTCTGCTGAGAATGCAGCTCTGGAAAATGCAATTCTAGAACAATACATGCAACAAAGAGAAGAAGAGGAGATTTATCATCACACGATGATGCAGAATGCTACTTCTTCTAACAACATTTCTAGTTTTGCATGTTATTCTAATGCAGCATCTTCTGAGCAAGAGGTTGAAGAAAAGAAATCAGAGGATGAGAAGGTAAATCCTGAGGTAAAAGTGATTGAAAAGGAAGTTGTGAAAGTTGTGGAGGTTGAAAAATCTTGCACAAAATGCGCAAATCCTTGTGAGCAATGTGCTGAAAAGTCTAAGATTTTAATCGAAATGACTGTGCATAACGGAAATTTTTGTTATGATTACAGAACAATAAAAGAAGCTTATGAAAAAATGAAAAGCACTTATTGCAATGTCGAAAAAGCTAATCTTGAGCTAAGTACTAATGTAACAATGTTAAGTGCAACAGTAATTGAAAAACAAAAAGCAATTAACATGTATATTGACACAATTGTTGAAACAAGGCGAGAGCTTCAAGACATGAAGATTGAAACAGAGAGGGTAAGGCAATTGTTAAAAAGTTATACCACAAACGCTTATGTCATTGATCACATTCTTCCTACGATCAAGTCGACGGAAAATGATGAAAAACTAAAAGGTGCAAAGCGTAAAGCGTACGGAAAGGTTCCACCTCCACTACTTGCGAGTTACTGCCGCAAGAAAGAGGACGGTATGAAAAGGCAAAAAACTTAACGCTTTTATCAGAAATGAAAGATCAGTTGTCTGAGAACATTTACATAGTCTGTACGAAATCAAATAAGGACATTGAAGTGGTTGTGAAAAATGTGGTAAAGAATGTTTTAGGAAATGATTCTAACAACAACAGCTTTGAAAGCACTATCTCAAGTTCGAACAACTCGGAATCATAATCCGAAGATGATGATACATCATCAGAAAATGATCTAAGTGATGATCCTAACGTTGTCATATACAAGGTTAAGGAATCTGATAGGTTATATTTTGTTGATAGCTTTCCGATTCGAAATGTGAAAGAAGATCAAATCGATAAATTGTTCAAACTTGGGGAAGTTTCATCAGATGATCTTGAAATAAATGAAAAGAAGTTTTACTCGAAACCCAAAAGGAACTTTAACAACTATCAAAAGAATGGTGGTGATTTTCCTAAGAATAGGAGAGCAGGGTTGGGTTTGGAGGAAAACAAAGATGAACCGAAAAAGAACCAGAAGTCTCCATTCCACTAATACAAAGGTAAAAACATGAAGTTTGTGTATGGGACAAACACGGTTCAAGAAGAAAGTTTGATCGGCAAGCAATCAAATGATGAGTTCAAGAAAGAGAAAGAACTTCGGGACAAGGCTAAATCTGCAAGTTGAGTAAAACCCACTAGTGGACACTACAATGATACTCGGACTTGCTTCAAATGCAATGAAGTTGGTCACATTGCTCGCAAGTGTCCGAATTCAAAGCCTGTGTATCACCGAAGAAAAACAGTTTCAGATGTTAAGAAACAAAAACAACCAGAGATTGTGAAACCAATCAAAATGTTAAAAAGAAATTATGAATCTAAATTCGAAGTGAAACCTAAAACTGAAACAAAGTTTGAAAACTCAAAATTTGAAAAGGTGAAACTTCAAAATCAAAAGAAAATATAGATTCTAGATTCTACGTTAAAAAGGCAAGAAGTAATTCACAATCCTGGGTTGCCAAAAAGAAAGTTTCTTCATCATCTAAAATGAAAAGTATGTTTCAAAAAGAACTGATAATGTCAAATCAAACAAGTCGGTAATCAAAAATGATCTTTCAAAGTTTAATTTTTCAAAACCGACAAAGAAAGAAAAGGTCGAGCAGTTTTCAAAGTTGACGTTGAACAAAATGTTTGATAACAATTTTGATTACGATGATGGATTTGAAAGTGATTACGATGATCTTTATCAAGTTCAACCCAAGACCAAAAAGGCTTGGGTTTCCCTATTCAAGTAGTTACTTTTCATGTGCAGGGTTCCAAAGATCCACTTTGTTGAAGTAGAATTTGGATAATGGAGCTTTCTGTCACTTAACTTATTCGGAAAATGTCATATCTTTGTCATTTTGAGAGGGAGTAGTTGAAAAGAAAAATTTGTCAAGAACAAATTGTGAAAATCCACACCGTTGAACAAAACACTGATTTTTATGTCAAAAACCATTTATTCTTTCACGTAAATGAGTTTAATGGTTTATCTGTTGAACATGTACAAATGCGGATGTTGAAAAAAGGATCGGACGACGAGTTCTCGTGATCCTCATTGGGTTGTTATCTTTTTAGAATAGCATTTCTTAAATCTAAAATCTAAAAATATGTTTTTGATTTTAGGGGGAGTAAGAAAAATATTTTGAAAAATAAAAAACATATGAAAAAGTTGAAAATTCAAAAACATTTGAAATATCAAAAAGTACAAAAACATGAAAAAGACAAAAAGAATTTTGTGTTACAAAAGGAAATGATAGTAAATCAGTGGACTATCACAGTATGCTAAAGAATTGTAAAATTTAAAAGTGAGATATAAACTAAATTTTACAACTGCTTAATCTTGTGGATTAACATCTCTCGGATATATGGACTTAGTACTCCAAAATTTCGTTTGAGAGATTGCCTGATTCTGAGATATGAGGTCTTTATAGATAGTTGATATCTGGGGTATTATAAAAGTTCTTCTGATTTTGCGGAAGCAATAGCCTAGGACTTCTATAATGCTTTTGCTTTAAACCCCTAAACTACATGCAAAATTGAAAAGAATCGAAAGATCTAATCATTTGCAGTGCTAAAAAGATTCATTAATTGGAACACACCTTTAAGTCGAGCTTTCATCTCTTTGTTGATACGATGGTATTAACCTGAGCTCTCAAGGTCTCGCATAACCCAGATACAGATATCAATTACGCTATATTCACCTATAAGATCAAATCTAGGGAATCTTGATACGGGTGTATATTCTAAGATGGGAACCATAGTTAAGTCAAGTTTCATAATTCATATCTAACATATCTTGGAACAATTGAGAAATGTGTCAAAGTTTAAGTGGACAAACATATCGACAATCTAGGTAAACGAGTTTGGAACTTAAAGTCATCAAAAAGGTCAACGGTACTGGTGATATGTCTTAATCAACTAATATGATCCTTAGACACGAATTCATAAAAATATATCTGTAAATATGTTTGTACATAGTTTACTTGTTCTGTACATAGTTTATCTGCTTTACAGATTAAAAAAAAACCAAAAAGGTTTTCAGTATGTTTTAGCATAAAGTTGTAAAAATACAAAAAGATTTTTTTTCTTCATTAGTTTCTAAAAGCCAATGATGGAGAACGGATCTTCAAAGTCTGGTAAAGTGCTAAAATGAAAAATCTTGATGACATCTGTTAAAAATTAAAATGATCGAAAACGATTGAAAAGTTCATTAATTTGAATATTTAAAATTGAAGAAAACATTGGTTTGTTCACAACGGGTCGAACCAAGGTCATTAACTAAGACTTGGTAGACAAAATTGGTTAACCAAGGTCATTAACTTGGACTTGGTCAACTAAGTGGATTTCATAATTGATGAACATGTGTATGATCAAGGTCTTAAATGTAAAAGTGTTCAAGGTCATTAATTTGAACTTGAATAACTGAAAGGTTTGAAAAGGTTAAAGTAGAGATTAAAAATTTGAAATGTTTATGTTACAAAATTTCAAAGTTTGAATCTGAAATGTTTATTTGAATGTATGAGAACTTTGAAAAACAGAAGTAAAGTTTAGGAGGAGCTGGATAAAACGTTGATTAAAGATACCAGAAAGCTCAAAGCAAGGGGGAGTTTGAAGAGTGAAGCACAAAGCTAGGAGGAGCATGGTGATTAAAGATTTATCAAGATAAGCTTAAGAATCAGAGTTGAAGAAGATTTGTAGATCGAGGAGGTTAAAGTTTATTCAAGACTAAAGATCAGAGATTGTTAAAGACTCAGGAACTTATTTGAAGTTAAATGACTACGGCAACATCCAAGGGGGAGTCTGTTGGTGCATATGTCTGTTGCCTACGTCATTATACTAGAACAAGACTGGAATGATCAGAGCTTCTGAAGACTGATCAAGACAAAGACGATATCCAAGGGGGAGTCTGTTAGTAGAGTATGTCTATGTCTTAGTCTTGTATCGAGTCTGTTTAGAATAGGTGAGATCACGTTAGAAAACGAGATATTTATGTAAATGGGAAACCAAGTTTGCCCGGAATTGTGTGGTGAGAACAAGTTTGGCCGAACTTGTTCAGACAAGTTCGCCCGAACTTGTTCACCTCCAAGCGAACTTGGAAACCTAAAAATAGGTAGCTTGTGATCTCACTTTAGGGAGAAGTAGAACTTTGGCACACTGACGGCGAAGCTTTGTCGGATCCGGAACTTGAACGTTTATGAATATTGATCAATAAACTGACAATTGATGAGTAATTCTTGTTATACGATTAACACGTCACTTAGTTTCCGCCTAATTCTACGATCTCCACTAACCACTGATGTCAGGGCAGACAACAAGAACGACTGTCAGGACACGTGGATCCATTCACGTCGCGCCAGGTATGCCATAGCCTGAAATCACTAACGGTCGTGACAGAGGCGACCAAATGGATATTCCTTGTTGACAGCGTCGGGCCCAAGGCCCATCAGCCCAACTCCTTCACAAATCATCCCGGCTATAAATAGAAGACTTCACCTCCATGTTCAGGAGCTTACTCTCTGCTCTTTCACTTAATACACACACTTATTATCCTCAAAACCTATACTTATTCTCACGCTAGAGGGTGGTTACGAGGAGAACCCCCCTATTCCCCTCCTCCTAACGAGCTTAACGGTGTGTTTGGTGTGTTGCATGATTGATTTCATCTGGATTAGGAGAGAAAAAGGAGATTAACCTTTCTTGTCGAGGCATGTATCACAAACTAAACACTCGTTAGTTTGGTGTTTCTTGGGTAAGTGATGAGGAATTACTATGTTGCTGACCAAGGGTTTTTTACAAAGGAGAGCAGATCATAAAGATCTCGCTTACGTCACCTAAAAGTCCTAATTATCACTCACATTTAAAGAGCTCATTAGATGAGAATTAAAATACATCTCTAATTTTGTCTTGGTAAAACGAAGAATCAAGAAATTCACCACATTCAGTTTTATATTAAAAAAAATGCAATCACCTCTTTCAGAGCCTTTGCAGCTAATAACATCTAATAAAGTTGCCACCTATTCGTCATTTTCATTAAAAGAGGGATGGTTCAATTTTTTTGCAATCCCTCTAATGTTCTAAAAAACCACGGTTCACCCATTGTCTGGTCATCACGAGCCGATGGAATCTTTTATCCAACTTTCCATCTTAGGTGCATTTTTTAACTGTCAGTGATCGCGGCTCTTAGGCACGTGATTAAGAAGTCACGTGCACGGCGGACGAACGCTTCGTCGATGCGGGTAGACATAAACTTACACTTTACGGCTCATACATTCTTGTACACTACAACAGTTGTGCACGATACGCATCTGGGCACATATCATTTTAGCTAATATATGGACAATGTTCACGTATACTCGACTGTGAACATTCTATTAAGGCATTGTTACCCGCTTTTCTCGATAAAACAAACTGGCTAACGTCTAGCAAATGAAATTATTCAACGACATGGCTAGTTATTCATCGTTTTAACGACTGTTAACCTTGCTATATTTACGACAAATACTAGTATCATTGCTTAGTATTATTATTCAAGTTTATTGCTACTAACATTTATTCAGCAGCCAAAAAAAAAAAAAAAAACAAGCTGGCATAGTGTAACGTAAGTCAAAATTTCTTTCGCATATTATGGAGTATGGATGCATAGAACGAACTCCTCCAAAGGACAAGGTCTCGGTACAAGGCTTTCCATATGTCAAACCACTTATTATAATTAACCTTGTCAACTTATCTGCAGGACTAACAGTATATTCAATCGGTAAAACGTGGCGAGCGATCCTCACGCCACCGATGAAGACCTAAATAGCTCCTCTACACATGAGCACGTAAGCCGCCATGCGCGCATGCTCTACTTACAAGCGAGCACATATGCGCTGGCAGTCGCATGCTCCTCTACATACGAGTACCTAAGTCGCTTTACGCGCATGCTCCATTACATACGAGAACGTAAGTCTCCATACGCGCATGCTCCTTTACATACGAGCGAGAACACATGCGCTAGCAGTCGCATGCTCCTCTACTTATGAGCACATAAGTCGCCATACACGCAGACTCCTTTACATACGAGCTAGCACACATGCGCTAGCAGACGCATGCTCCTCTACTTACGAGCACGTAAGTCGCCATACGCGCATGCTCCTCTCTACTTATGAGCACGTAAGTCGCCGTACGCGCAGACTCCTTAACATACGAGCGAGCACACATGCGCTAGCAGTCGCATGCTCCTCTACTTACGAGCACGTAAGTCGCCATACGGGCATGCTCCTTTACATACGAGCGAGCACACATGCGCTAGCAGTCGCATGCTCCTCTACATATGAGCACGTAAGTCGCTTAACGCGCATGCTCCATTACATACGAGTACGTAAGTCGCCATACGCGCATGCTCCTTTACATACGAGCGAGCACACATGCGCTAGCAGTCGTATGCTCCTCTACTTATGAGCATGCAAGTCGCCATACGCGCAGGCTCCTTTACATACGAGCGAGCACGCATGCGCTAGCAGTTGCATGCTCCTCTACTTACGAGCACGTAAATCGCCATACACGCATGCTCCTTTACATACGAGCGAGCACACATGCGCTAGCAGTCGCATGCTCCTCTACATACGAGCACGTAAGTTGCTTTACGCACATGCTCCCTGTACATACGAGCACGTAAGTCGCGATACGCGCATGCTCCTTTACATACGAGCGGGCACACATGCGCTAGCAATCGCATGCTCCTCTACATACGAGCACGTAAGTCGCTTTACGTGCATGCTCCATTACCTACGAGCATGTAAGTCGCCATACGCGCATGCTCCTCTACATACGAGAACGTCTATCACTTTACGCGCATGCTCCATTACATACGAGCACGTAAGTCGCCATACGCACATGCTCCTTTACATACGAGCTAGCACACATGCGCTAGCAGTCGCATGCTCCTCTACTTATGAGCACGTAAGTCTCCATACGCGCAGGCTCCTTTACATACGAGCGAGCACACATACGCTAGCAGTCGCAAGCTCCTCTACTTACGAGCATGTAAGTCGCCATACGCGCATGCTCCTTTTACATACGAGAACGCAAGTCTCCGTGTGAGACCGCTGCTTTACATACGAGCACGTAAGTCACCATATGCGCAGGCTCCTTTACTTACGAGCGAGCACACATGCGCTAGCAGTCGCATGCCCCTATACTTATGAGCACGTAAATCGCCATACGCGCTTGCTCCTTTTACATACGAGCACGCCAGTCTTCGTGCGAGACCGCTGCTCTACATACGAGCACGTAAGTCACCATACGCGCATACTACATTACTTACGAGCACATAAGTCGCCGGCAAGCGCATGCTCCCTTACTTACGAGCACGTAAGTCGCCATGCACGAATGCTTAGTTACATACAAACACGCTTACAAAATGTAAACTGTACTATAAATGCACGCACCAGTTTGGGTATACGCAAAAACACATTGGCTAAAACAATTCTCATTCGCGATAACCTGCACAAAGTGGATTAACACGTGCAAATATTGTAGACAACAATTTACAAAGATCCATGCACGAGGTATACGTATTCCTCAAGGTTAAAGTGTGACACCCCGACCCGCAGCTGAATAAGAGTCGGGGCATAATTGGGTTATCACCAAAGCTCATGATATTTACTAATATGTTTCATATTTATTAAAGTCAAAATTACATTCCCAAATATCCAAACATGTCCATACAATACAAAGAAAAATAACCAAACAAAACAATTCCAAACTCTAAATCATTTTATTCTTCTAGTCCAATCCTAAGTGTTTCTGGCTGCAGCTGGTTCACCTGTATCATGTGTAAAAATGGGGGTTTTTGGGTCAACATAAGTTGGCGAGTGAACCTTGTTAGATAAACATTTATTATTGATTTACTTGTTAGTTTATCAATGAAAAATTGTGCATAATCATAAATGAGCAAATGTAAATAATCAAGCAGTAGCAATAGCAATCACAACTATAACATACAATAACATATGATAGCATACATTAACATACCAACATCATACGATAAATAACATGAATGAAACTGTGCGATCAAGGCTCAATCAAACGGAGCCGATCGTATTGCATGTACTGAAAATGATAAATGTCTGTGCGATCAAGGCTCAATCAAACGGAGCCGATCGTATGTTGGCACGCCAGGTTCACGCTCATAATGTAATGGGGAACTTGCTCAACGCTCATAATGTAATGGGGAGCGGCGGCCTATGAAATTGCATGTACTGAAAATAATAAATTGAATCTAACAATAACCACACAAACAGTTGAAACAAGCTGAATACACATGTTCATGATATGATGTATGCACAATGATTTAAATATAATATATAGCAAGACACATGATACACCCCAAAACGTGATTAAAACGGGGAATTTGTAAAGATTCACTCACATTAGGTGCATTGGATTGGAGATGGTGAGATGCGCACGAGTTGGAAGAGCTAAACAACGAGAATTAACTAACCTAAATAATAACGGAAAATATAGTAAATGAGTGGATTTTATTAATAATTTTAATAAGATTTTTAGATATATTTTTGTGAGTTTAAGGCTATTTCCTATCTTTAAAAACATTATTTTTAAGTATTTTTAATTGATTTTTAAATTAAATTAAATAAATAAAAATATAAAAATATGTTGACTTTTTGCGACCGTTGACCGTTTGACTTGTTGACTTGTTGACCGGTTTATTGTGTAAATTCATGCGCTGGGTGAGGCTCGAACCCGAGACCTCCCGTACGCGTGCACGCAGCTCTACCAACTGAGCTACGTGTCTAACCCGAAATAATTCTTTTTTTAATTATACTTATATATTAATTTAATTTATCCAAAATTCTTTTAATTTCAAAAACATTTTTATTCATCGAACTGGTGCCAGTAACAGACTTCGAACCCGGGACTTGTGCTTTAACATCACACACAGTCCACCGCTGGACTGTGTGTCTAACTTGGTTAATATACCAATTTTTATTATACTTAACAACTAACGTGGATTAACCCGGTTTAGTTTTAAACAAAAAAAGGCATTTTATTACATAGAGGGTGCGTGTATCAAGAATCGAACTCGGGACGTATGCGTGTTTTTGTTCACACACAGTCCACCGCTGGACTGTGTGTCTAACTTGTTCAAAATACCAGTTTTAATTATTCTTATAATGTTATCGCAGTTCATCTTCTTCATTAGATTTTACAAGCAGAAGATTACACCGTTATATCTTGTTTAGTTCGATAGATAAACATTGTACAAACTAATATGAAATGGCAGAAACGATAATTAGAAGTAAACATACCGATGAACGGTTTATTTTAGGATTCCGGCAAGGTGTCGGTCTCTGTTTTTGTGCACTTCAACTGAACAAGACAATTAACCGTTTTGATTAGCTAATCGTGGAATTGAAGTGATTATCAAACGTTAACAGAGTGTTTGAATGTCCTTACCGATTCACAGATAAAAATAGAGATTTCCAGAACTTTTCCGGCGAACTGGTATTATCCGATAGCAGCGTCTGAATTCGATTTCAAGTGAAAGGGTTGAGTTAGAAATAGCTTAACAATTGTTAGACTACGACGGTATTGAAGGACTTACCGATTTGAGGAAAAATACGGTTTTCCGGCGAACTTGCAGAATTTTTCAGCGAGTAAAATAAACTTCTCCGGTGGACTGTAAAGTGTGCGGAAATGTAACTAGAGGTTTGTGGAATGTTTCTGAGTCGCGAGGAGCTCTTTGATTACAGTAATTTGGATTATTGAGTAGTTTCGGTTATAAAACTCATCATCCTCAGAATTGAAGTCAATTCAAGTCTGAATTGATTAGAATCGTCGGTGCATCGGTTATAAACCTGAATTCGCGATTATTCAAACGTTTAGACGGTTGAATAGCCGATTTCGGTTTCTCAGTTGGCGCAACCGGTTCATCTAGGTTTGTATATAAGACTCATTTGTTTCCTAGAGTTGACAGAAAACAAACAAGTGGCGGAGTGGTTATGCGTGTGAGTGTTAAGTCTTTGAAGTTATAATCCGGCTGACCCGGGTTCGAGTCCCGGCAGCCCCAATTTATTTTTAATCACATTATTTATACTTTTTATCAATTATAACTTTTATGGTTTAGTTTGTTTATTAATTATGTATCACTAAAAATTAAAATGAGCATAAATAGGCAATAAACATTTATAACTGAATATTCGATTACAAACGGAGCGGGTTTTGTAAAACCCGTTTTCGATAAATGTTACAGTATCCCCTACTTTTAGGAATTTCGTTCCGAAATTTAAGTAGTAGAAGTAGTAGGAAAAAGATGCGGGTATTTTTCACGCATTGAGTCTCCACGTTCCCAAGTAAACTCAGGTCCCCGTTTCGACTCCCAGCGTACCCTAATAATTGGAATGCGACTCCGTCGTAGACGTTTCTCTCCGAAGTCCATGATCTCTACTGGTCTTTCAATAAAATGCATAGATTCATCAATCTGAATATCTTCCAGAGGAATGTGGAGGTTTTCATCATCGAGGCACTTCTTCAAGTTTGATACGTGGAATGTGGGATGAATCCTGTTGAGTTCTTCTGGTAGATCAAGCTTGTATGCTACAGGTCCTACTCTTTCGAGTATCTTGAAAGGTCCCACGTAGCGTGGTGCTAGCTTGCCTTTTTGACCAAAATGAACTACTCCCTTCCACGGTGATACTTTTAGAAGTACATGATCACCAATGTTAAACTCTAAAGGCTTCCGTCGTTTGTCTGCATAACTCTTTTGACGACTTTGGGCCGCTAGAAGATTGTTTCGGATTTGATGGATCTTGTCTGTGGTTTCTTGAATCAATTCTGGACCAGTGATTTGAGCTTCCCCAATTTCGTGCCAACATACAGGAGATCGGCACTTACGACCATATAAGGCCTCAAAAGGTGCCATGCCGATGCTTGAATGATAGCTGTTGTTGTACGAAAATTCAACTAATGGGAGATGAGCGTCCCAATTTCCTTGAAGTCTATAACACATGCTCGAAGCATATCTTCAAGAGTTTGAATGGTGCGTTCAGATTGACCATCAGTTTGAGGGTGATAGGCGGTACTGAGATCTAATCGCGTGCCCATAGCGGCTTGTACTGCTTGCCATGTTCGTGAAGTGAAACGACCATCACGATCAGAAATAATGTTTAACGGTACCCCATGTCGGCTTACGATTTCGCTGATATAAATACGAGCTAGCTTTTCGTTCTTGAAATCTTCGCGGATAGGAATAAAGTGAGCTGATTTTGTAAGTCGGTCAATTATTACCCATATAGTGTCATACCCACCAGAAGTGCGAGGTAACCCGGTAATGAAGTACATGGTTATATTTTCCCACTTCCATACAGGTATTTCAGGTTGGACCAGAAGTCCTGAGGGTCTTTGGTGTTCAGCTTTCACCTTGGAACATGTAAGGCACTTAGAAACAAAAACAGCAATATCCTTTTTCATTCCAGGCCACCAATAGGTATATCGTAGGTCTTGATACATCTTATCGGCTCCTGGGTGTATAGAGTATCGCGTTTTGTGAGCTTCATTCATAAGAATTTCACGAAGTATGTTGTGGTCAGGAATCCAGATACGATCTAGATAGTACAGAATACCGTCAGATTTAGTTTCAATTTTAAGTTCAGCTCCACAGGACATCTCCTTTCGTACATCATCTTCTGTTACTGAAACATGTTGGGCTTCTTGAATTTGATCTTTAATGTCAGATATGATTTGCGAACATAGAAGACGAATGGAGTTCGCATAACCCTTTCGACTGAGTGCATCAGCCACCACATTTGCTTTGCCAGGGTGGTACCGAATTTCACAGTCATAGTCATTTAGAAGTTCGACCATCTTCGTTGCCTCATGTTTAACTCCTTTTGATTGAAGATATGTTGAAGACTCTTGTGGTCAGTGTATATTTCACACTTAGTACCATAGAGATAATGTCTCCATATCTTAAGAGCGAACACAACGGCTCCAAGTTCTAGGTCATGGGTGGTGTAGTTTTTCTCATGCGTCTTGAGTTGTCTCGAAGCATAAGCTATAACTTTTCCTCTTTGCATCAAAACGCATCCTAATCCTTGCCCTGACGCGTCGCAATAGACCACGAAATCTTCACAACCTTCAGGAAGAGTGAGGATTGGTGCATCACAGAGTTTTTGTTTAAGGGTTTGGAAGGCTTCTTCTTGTTTGGGTCCCCATATGAAAAGTTTTCCCTTATGAGTTAATGCCGTGAGTGGTACAGCAATGCGAGAGAAGTTTGAAATGAAACGACGATAATAACCAGCCAAACCAAGGAAAGATCTTACTTCAGTTGGTGTACGTGGCGCTTGCCATTCTTGTACCGCTTTGATCTTTGAGGGGTCGACATGTATCCCCTTGTCATTGACTACATGTCCGAGGAATTGCACCTCTTTTAACCAGAATTCGCATTTGGAAAATTTGGCGTAAAGCTTTTCATTCTCTAGAAGAGTAAGGATGAGTCGAAGATGACGCTCATGATCAGACTTAGACTTTGAATAAATAAGAATGTCGTCGATGAAGACTATAACAAATCGATCAAGATAAGGTTTGCAGACTCTGTTCATTAGGTCCATGAAGACTGCTGGAGCGTTGGTTAAACCAAATGGCATGACCATGAATTCATAATGGCCATAACGAGTTCGGAATGCGGTCTTTTGGACGTCTTCTTCATGTACTCTAAGTTGGTGACAACCAGATCGAAGGTCGATTTTGGAAAAGCAGTTGGCACCTTGAAGTTGGTCAAGAAGATCATCAATGCGAGGTAATGGATAGCGATTCTTGATTGTTAACTTGTTGAGCTCTCTGTAGTCGATGCACATACGAAACGATCCATCTTTCTTCTTTACAAAAAGGACAGGTGCACCCCAAGGCGATGAGCTAGGACGTATGAATCCCTTGTCAGTCAACTCTTGTAATTGACTGGCTAGCTCTTGCATTTCAGAGGGGGCTAACCTATAAGGAGACTTTGCAACTGGTGTAGCACCAGGTATAAGATCAATACGGAATTCGACTTTTCTAACTGGAGGAAGTCCTGAAATGTCATCAGGAAAAACTTGCGGGAAATCTTTTACTACTGGAATGTCTTCAAGTTTCTTCTCCATGGTTCCCTTTTTGATGATATGAGCTAAAAACGCGACATAATTCTTGTGAAGATATTTTTGAGCTTGAAGACAAGACATTAAGCTGAGCCTTTTCGACGAGGTTTCTCCAAAGATTCGAAGAGTCTGACCGTTTGAAAGAGGAATATGTATAAACTTTTCGCGACATACAACTTTTGCCTGATGTTGACTAAGCCAGTCCATACCGATTATGATATCAAAACTTCCCAACTTCATAGGAATAAGGTCAACTAGAAAATTATGGTCGTTTAGAGTAAGAGTGCAATTAAATAAAATAGAGTTCAATGAGACCGGTTTCCCGTCAGCAACTTCTACTGTTATGGATTCCATGAGCTTATCACGATTTTGGTTTAGGATAGGTTCAAACTCTAAGGACACAAAACTTCTATCCGCACCAGTATCAAACAACATGGATGCATATCTACCATTTATAAGGAACGTACCGTTAACCACATTGCCGTCAGCTCTAGCCTGATTAGCGTTGATATTGAAAGCTCTTCCTCTTGCAGGTGGAGGAGCTTGGTTTGCTTGATTCACCGGGTTGGCTTGGGCCTGAGCATGAATAATGTTTACCAACCTTGGTCACGTGTTTCTGAAATGGCTTGGGTCTCCGCAATTGTAGCAAGCCCGCATAGGTTGAACCATAGGATAATTGGGTTGGTAATATGTTTGGGCTAAATGTTGAGTGGGTGGTAGTAGTAGGGGTTGTTGGGCTTGACCCATTATTTGTTGGTGGGTTTGGGTGGAAGGCTGGTGGCGGTTCGTTCGCTGAGGCATGCGGCAGGTTTGAACAGTATGACCTGCGCGACCACAGCCGGTGCAATGATGGCAAGGGTAATCAGGAGAATGGTGATATTGGCAACGGTTGCATTTTGGTAACGGGCCAGAGTATGGTCTTTTGTATGGTGCAGGTGAAGGGGCAACCTGGGTAATGGGTGCAGCAGGAATAGGGAGGTTGGTTTGTGTAACGGCGAAGTTTCTGGTGTTGCGCTTCCTCTTGTTAGCAAACTTAGAGGAGGAGATGGAATGGTTTGAAGTTTGACCCTCAACAGGGGCTTTCTTTTTCTCTTCTTTAAACTTCCCGTTGCGAATTCGATTCTCGGTCAGTTCAGTCGCTAGCTCCATAGCAGCTTCAAGTGTTACCGGTGAAATGCTGAGAACTGAATCTTGAATTTTCGAGGGAAGTCCTCGAATATAATGTTCGATCAGACGATAAGTTGGGGTGAACAAATTTGGAACCATTTGGTTCAACTCTAAGAACCTCTTGTTATAGGTGGTATGATCACCCTCCTTTTGCTTTAAAGAATGAAATTCGTCCTCCAACTTTTTAATTTCACTCCTAGGACAGAAACGCCTAGTCATGATTTCCCTTAACTCCTCCCAAGTTAAGGCCATTGCATCATCAATTCCCCTCTTCTCTTTTTCAGTATTCCACCAAGTGAGAGCTACCCCAAATAGTCTCCCGGTGGCGTATCGAACCTTGCGATCCTCAGGACAATCGCAGTTGAGGAAGGTGTTTTCCATTTCCTCAAACCAATGTAGGAAAGCAGTGACACCTTCGGTCCCTTCAAATTTAGGAGGATCACAAGACTTGAAATGTTTGTATGAGCATTTGCTGGTAGGAGGGTTGCCGATGTTCTGGTCGTCTTGTTGGGGAGGGTTAGTAGGATTTGTAGCGAGGGCTTGTTGTACTTGGACCACAATGTCAGGCAGTATCGTGGCCATTTGTTTCGCGATTTGTGTGGCCAAGCGTTCCTGAGACCTTCCTGATCTTTTACCCCCTCGTTGTTGTCTGGAAGACATCTACAGGAACATACATAAGAAGATTGTGAGTTTATGGAGTCTTTTTAGGTGTCATGTGTCTTTAAGAGAAATGAAAATAACATAAATATCAATAATGCAACTACATCCATAGGATGTCTTGGGTTTGCTCATGTTGGGCCTCAAATGTCCCCCATACCTTCACCTGTATAGTCATGTGGGCCCCCATGACTATTGGCTTGGTAGGATTCACATTAGTATTGGCGATTTAACACTCGCATCACCCGAATGCAAACCACAAAATATGTTTACGAGATGTATGGTCGGAATGTGTCCAGGTGTAGACACAATGACAACCCAAAGTAGGGTTAGCTCACACGACGTTTGGTATAGCATGCTTTGGCCTAATAGGTACTTCGTACTCTCATCGTTAGTCCCCAGGTAGGCAAACTGGTCCTTTATTTTGGATTTATATGAATGCCAGCCTAGACAGGACGTTCCGACTACCGGTACTGGTACCCTTCCAGTTACTACATGCCCGTCATGAGAACTCACTTTGATGAGATTTGAAAACACAAAAATCATTGTAAAAGCAATCATGAATATGATGTGGTGTGTGCTTTCATGGATATGATGTGTTATGATAAGATGATTCATGATAGACATTGTATGATAATATATACTTATGAACATGCTTGCATAACATTGAATGTAACATTTAACATAGAACATATAAGCATCATGAAATTTGGCATGTAACACACAAAAATCTTAAAAGAATTTCTAAACAACTATAGTATAGGCTCTAAGGGTCTAATAACCTATCCTATATCCCTATAGTCATGGCTCTGATACCAATCTGTCACACCCCGACCCGCAGCGGAATAAGAGTCGGGGCATAATTGGGTTATCACCAAAGATCATGATATTTACTAATATGTTTCATATTTATTAAAGTCAAAATTACATTCCCAAATATCCAAACATGTCCATACAATACAAAGAAAAATAACCAAACAAAACAATTCCAAACTCTAAATCATTTTATTCTTCTAGTCCAATCCTAAGTGTTTCTGGCTGCAGCTGGTTCACCTGTATCATGTGTAAAAATGGGGGTTTTTGGGTCAACATAAGTTGGCGAGTGAACCTTGTTAGATAAACATTTATTATTGATTTACTTGTTAGTTTATCAATGAAAAATTGTGCATAATCATAAATGAGCAAATGTAAATAATCAAGCAGTAGCAATAGCAATTACAACTATAACATACAATAACATATGATAGCATACATTAACATACCAACATCATACGATAAATAACATGAATGAAACTGTTCGATCAAGGCTCAATCAAACGGAGCCGATCGTATTGCATGTACTGAAAATGATAAATGTCTGTGAGATCAAGGCTTAATCAAACGGAGCCGATCGTATGTTGGCACGCCAGGTTCACGCTCATAATGTAATGGGGAACTTGCTCAACGCTCATAATGTAATGGGGAGCGGCGGCCTATGAAATTGCATGTACTGAAAATAATAAATTGAATCTAACAATAACCACACAAACAGTTGAAACAAGCTGAATACACATGTTCATGATATGATGTATGCACAATGATTTAAATATAATATATAGCAAGACACATGATACACCCCAAAACGTGATTAAAACGGGGAATTTGTAAAGATTCACTCACATTAGGTGCGTTGGATTGGAGATGGTGAGATGCGCACGAGTTGGAAGAGCTAAACAACGAGAATTAACTAACCTAAATAATAACGGAAAATATAGTAAATGAGTGGATTTTATAATAATTTTAATAAGATTTTTAGATATATTTTTGTGAGTTTAAGGCTATTTCCTATCTTTAAAAACATTATTTTTAAGTATTTTTAATTGATTTTTAAATTAAATTAAATAAATAAAAATATAAAAATATGTTGACTTTTTGCGACCGTTGACCGTTTGACTTGTTGACTTGTTGACCGGTTTATTGTGTAAATTCATGCGCTGGGTGAGGCTCGAACCCGAGACCTCCCGTACGCGTGCACGCAGCTCTACCAACTGAGCTACGTGTCTAACCCGAAATAATTCTTTTTTTAATTATACTTATATATTAATTCAATTTATCCAAAATTCTTTTAATTTCAAAAACATTTTAATTCATCGAACTGGTGCCAGTAACAGACTTCGAACCCGGGACTTGTGCTTTAACATCACACACAGTCCACCGCTGGACTGTGTGTCTAACTTGGTTAATATACCAATTTTTATTATACTTAACAACTAACGTGGATTAACCCGGTTTAGTTTTAAACAAAAAAAGGCATTTTATTACATAGAGGGTGTGTGTATCAAGAATCGAACTCGGGACGTATGCGTGTTTTTGTTCGCACATAGTCCACCGCTGGACTGTGTGTCTAACTTGTTCAAAATACCAGTTTTAATTATTCTTATAATGTTATCGCAGTTCATCTTCTTCATTAGATTTTACAAGCGGAAGATTACACCGTTATATCTTGTTTAGTTCGATAGATAAACATTGTACAAACTAATATGAAATGGCAGAAACGATAATTAGAAGTAAACATACCGATGAACGGTTTATTTCAGGATTCGGCAAGGTGTCGGTCTCTGTTTTTGTGCACTTCAACTGAATAAGACAATTAACCGTTTTGATTAGCTATTCGTGGAATTGAAGTGATTAACAAACGTTAACAGAGTGTTTGAATGTCCTTACCGATTCACAGATAAAAATAGAGATTTCCAGAACTTTTCCGGCGAACTGGTATTATCCGATAGCAGCGTCTGAATTCGATTTCAAGTGAAAGGGTTGAGTTAGAAATAGCTTAACAATTGTTAGACTACGACGGTATTGAAGGACTTACCGATTTGAGGAAAAATACGGTTTTCCGGCGAACTTGCAGAATTTTCCGGCGAGTAAAATAAACTTCTCCGGTGGACTGTAAAGTGTGCGGAAATGTAACTAGAGGTTTGTGGAATGTTTCTGAGTCGCGAGGAGCTCTTTGATTACAGTAATTTGGATTATTGAGTAGTTTCGGTTATAAAACTCATCATCCTCAGAATTGAAGTCAATTCAAGTCTGAATTGATTAGAATCGTCGGTGCATCGGTTATAAAACTGAATTCGCGATTATTCAAACGTTTAGACGGTTGAATAGCCGATTTCGGTTTCTCAGTTGGCGCAACCGGTTCATCTAGGTTTGTATATAAGACTCATTTGTTTCCTAGAGTTGACAGAAAACAAACAAGTGGCGGAGTGGTTATGCGTGTGAGTGTTAAGTCTTTGAAGTTATAATCCGGCTGACCCGGGTTCGAGTCCCGGCAGCCCCAATTTATTTTTAATCACATTATTTATACTTTTTATCAATTATAACTTTTATGGTTTAGTTTGTTTATTAATTATGTATCACTAAAAATTAAAATGAGCATAAATAGGCAATAAACATTTATAACTGAATATTCGATTACAAACGGAGCGGGTTTTGTAAAACCCGTTTTCGATAAATGTTACAGTATCCCCTACTTTTAGGAATTTCGTTCCGAAATTTAAGTAGTAGAAGTAGTAGGAAAAAGATGCGGGTATTTTTCACGCATTGAGTCTCCACGTTCCCAAGTAAACTCAGGTCCCCGTTTCGACTCCCAGCGTACCCTAACAATTGGAATGCGACTCCATCGTAGACGTTTCTCTCCGATGTCCATGATTTCTACTGGTCTTTCAATAAAATGCATAGATTCATCAATCTGAATATCTTCCAGAGGAATGTGGAGGTTTTCATCATCGAGGCACTTCTTCAAGTTTGATACGTGGAATGTGGGATGAATCCTGTTGAGTTCTTCTGGTAGATCAAGCTTGTATGCTACAGGTCCTACTCTTTCGAGTATCTTGAAAGGTCCCACGTAGCGTGGTGCTAGCTTGCCTTTTTGACCAAAATGAACTACTCCCTTCCACGGTGATACTTTTAGAAGTACATGATCACCAATGTTAAACTCTAAAGGCTTCCGTCGTTTGTCTGCATAACTCTTTTGACGACTTTGGGCCGCTAGAAGATTGTTTCGGATTTGATGGATCTTGTCTGTGGTTTCTTGAATCAATTCTGGACCAGTGATTTGAGCTTCCCCAATTTCGTGCCAACATACAGGAGATCGGCACTTACGACCATATAAGGCCTCAAAAGGTGCCATGCCGATGCTTGAATGATAGCTGTTGTTGTACGAAAATTCAACTAATGGGAGATGAGCGTCCCAATTTCCCTTGAAGTCTATAACACATGCTCGAAGCATATCTTCAAGAGTTTGAATGGTGCGTTCAGATTGACCATCAGTTTGAGGGTGATAGGCGGTACTGAGATCTAATCGCGTGCCCATAGCGGCTTGTACTGCTTGCCATGTTCGTGAAGTGAAACGACCATCACGATCAGAAATAATGTTTAACGGTACCCCATGTTGGCTTACGATTTCGCTGATATAAATACGAGCTAGCTTTATGTTCTTGAAATCTTCGCGGATAGGAATAAAGTGAGCTGATTTTGTAAGTCGGTCAATTATTACCCATATAGTGTCATACCCACCAGAAGTGCGAGGTAACCCGGTAATGAAGTACATGGTTATATTTTCCCACTTCCATACAGGTATTTCAGGTTGGACCAGAAGTCCTGAGGGTCTTTGGTGTTCAGCTTTCACCTTGGAACATTTAAGGCACTTAGAAACAAAAACAGCAATATCCTTATTCATTCCAGGCCACCAATAGGTATATCGTAGGTCTTGATACATCTTATCGGCTCCTGGGTGTATAGAGTATCGCGTTTTGTGAGCATAAATAGGCAATAAACATTTATAACTGAATATTCGATTACAAACGCAGCGGGTTTGGTAAAACCCGTTTTCGACAAATGTTACATAAAGGCTCGCGCACCATGCGCTAACCAACAGAAGTCACACCAAATGGCGAATATTTTACAATAACTCACACGACTTTGCGCGCACTGCTAAAGCAAGGCCACACTCGAAAAATCATCCGATAGCAAGACACTTATCTAGTCCAGAATTCCACCCACTCGCCATCCGCGCATGTGAGCAACACTTGACTTGGGGGACCTGAAGGGGTATTGTCCAAATTCTGCGTAAGTTATATGCGCGTACGACCATACCCACACTCAACAGCCAAAAAACACTCACCATGTTCCAAGGTCCATGTGCGGGACATATACGCATACGTGCAACCTTGACAGCTCATGAGAGTGAGCCAGTACAAAAGGTAGCAGCTAGCCTCTGCCCAGCCAATTACCACGATGAACAATCGCGCGCCTTTCACCACTCCGTGATCTCCACTCACAGTTGAAGACATACGCAACAAGCATGGCCAGCAAAGCTCCCGCGTCCAGGAGACAAGTAAGCATATAATTAATAATCTTCACATCTCAACACTCCTAATAAGTCTAGCGCTCCTCCCAACGCTTGCACTCGGAAGCAATACTAGACTGGGGGACTTGTAGAGATATGGGATTGGACCCGACCCGAGCGGTCAAACATTTACATTACTTATTGCCTTTTATATAAATATTTATTATTGTTGCTTACTAACCCAACCGCGAGGCCCAACGCTACATTGGGTCGGGGGCTTGTAGAGACAACCCCTAACTAGGCCTGGCCCATTGAGGTTAGAGTTGCCCATGTCTCTTATATAAGGAGATCTCCACCTCCTTATTAGGGTAAGTGATATGGGGCAAACACACTTTTGGTAGCTGGAAAAAGGAGATTCTTCTCCTACCGGCCGTCTTTACATCCCCACCTTTTCTCTTATCCATTGCAGATCTAGGTTCAAGAGAAAGAACAAGGTGTGATTCTCCATCTTCTTAGAGAGAACGATTCGAACATCTGCCAGGTGAATCCGTGTTTCTTCAGTACCCGGTACCGAATCTACCGAACAGGGTACATTTTCGGTACCGATTCGATAACGACATTTGACATTTTCGGTATCGGTCCGATTCGGCATCGGTATTTACCGGTTTTACCCTTAAATACCGATATCGTATCATACCGGGTATATTCGATACTGGTACCGTACCCACTTTTGAGGATTTTCGGTACCGTTACCGAGCTCATTCCTACAATAATGTTTAAAAATGGAAGAGGTGAGCTCGTTCTCAGTTAATTTTGTTAAATATAAGTTTGAGCCATTTCTATTTCTATACTATACAAAAAGGATGTGGGGAATAGTGCCATGCAGTTGGTCTTGCACTCCCCCATTGGACCAACCGTTTATTATTTTTTATACACTTTAAAATTACGGTTTTGCTCCCAGTTTAAAATTACGTTCTTGCCCCTGCTCAAAATAAAATTACGTTTTTGTCCCCAGCCTAAAATTACGATTTTGCCCTCGACTCAAAATTACGATTTGGCCCTCAGCTCAAAATTACGTTTTTGTCCCAGTCCAAAGAAAAAAAATATGTTTTTGCCCCGACCATAAAATTACGATTTTGCCCTCTCTTCAAAAATAGATTTTCCCTCGTAAAAAAATATGATTTCGCCCTCAGTTAAAAATCACGTTTTTGCCTCTATTCAAAATAAAATTACGCTTTTGGCTCCAACTCAAAATTAAAATTATGCCCTCGGTTCAAATAAAAATTATGGTTTTGCCTCCGGTCTGAAATTACGATTGTGCCTTTAGTTCAAATTTATATTACTCTGTTGCCCTAAGTACAAAATTAGGAATTTGCCCTTGCGCAAATTTACAATTTTGCCCCTGGTTTCAATTTACAGTACTACCATCACTTTAGCTTTGGCAAAATACGATTTTACCTCATTCAAAAAATATAACTTTCCCTTAGTTAAAAATAACGGTATTGCCATTGTTTTAGTTTTTTTAGCAAAACTATAAAAGTGTTTTGTTTTGATTGGGTGACCCGATTTAATTGTTTTCCGTGTCAATGAGTTGCCTAACACTCGCTCATTACTCGGCCATCGCCCCGCAACACGGGCGGAGCATCAACTAGTTATATATATAGATGATTATTAGAATAAATATCTCTAATTAAGAGTTTGGTTAATTTTATAAAACATGACATGACTATAAATAAAGTTTTGGTTCTCTAATAGTAAATAAGTGGAAAGATCGTCCTAACGTGAATATATTCAATCACGTGCACAAAATCAATTATAAATCAACATTTCTGTAGATGTTCAAGAATGCTATGTGTAATGCTTAAAAATACTCCTGCACTCACCACTCTATAAAGCAATTACTAATTTATTATTCTTCAGCAGGCTGAGGGATAAGTTTATAACATTAATATAGCCTAGATAATAAAATCCTTAACTACTACTACTACTTACACCTCTACATTTTTACAAAGTTACAATCAAATGGTCTTTGTTTCTTATGTAGTCCAACCTTTTAAGTTTCATCTTTTTATTATTTTACATAACACCCAACTCAATCAGTGAAGGAACCCATAGAACTCTTGGTTCTTAGTAGACATCTTCTTGACCGACTCATAAGTAGTGATCATTGTAGTTGCGGAAATAGCCATTGAAGCCCATCTTGCACCTAACCCTCGGTAACAAGCACTTAATCCACGTTCTTTCACCAAATTCCTAATAGTTTGTGCAACACTTGCCTTCCCAGTACCCCCCAGCCCCCTCCCCCCCCCACCTTCTAAAACTTGCACTCTTGTCTTGATAGTATCCAACGGCATTGTAACCAACGCCGAAAATCCGCTGGCTATCATGGCACTTAGCCCTTGAACCGCCACAACCGCCATTGGATTCTCTTTCTTTAAACTATAAGAACTCACACCACCCCAAATAGACCGACAAGCCATAGAGTAAGAAGCCCACCAAACCGCATTCGATGGAGCATATGTCAAGACCGAAATACCAAACCCCTTGTATAATCCCTAACACCATCTCTTTGAACAATTCTCTTGAAAGCATCAATGCCTCCATTATACATAACCGAACCACCTTTTCCACCTTGGACCATTAGTCTTTGACTAACTACATCAATTGGTGTCCACACCAACTGTGATGCCATGGCTGCACTTAATCCAGCCGCAGCATTCGCGATAGTAGCTGCTTTTACCTCTGAAAACCCCATTTTCACCGCGGTGCAACCAAGATTACTCTTGGTCATTTCTAGAGCACCCATGTAAAGAGCTCTAGCCGGAATAGTACCCATTAGAGATGTCCCATATCCTCTATATAATCCCTTGAAACCCTCACGTCTTATTATCGAAACCGCCATCTTGAAGCACGGTGTGTGTTTTACAACTACTTGTTGGCGTGTTTTCAACACTGCAACCGGATATAACATGCTGGAAACACCCGAAAACAAAGCGGCACCAAGGAAGAAAAACTTGGATTTATCAAGCATTTCCCAGTGAATGTCATGTATTTCGACCCTTGAGTCATCCTCCGCTAGCCCCATACTCGTATTTGCTCAGGTTTCTAGTGGTGAGATATTATTAGCGGTGGGAAGAGTCAAAGATTCCGTTGGTGATTTGTAGTACTAAGAAGTATCGTAACGGAGTAATGTCATTATAATAGAGAGAGGGGAGTATCGTAACGGAGTAATGTCATTATAATAGAGAGAGGGGGCAGAAATAGATTTCGCGGCCAAGTATTTTGGCCATTTGGTATGGAAGGGGTCAAGTTAACATTTCGAGGGAATAGGGGTCAATTTGAGTGAACTTTTTGTTTTTTCCCTCTTGAATCATTTGTAGCTTTTATTATGGTAATAATAACATCATAACATTGTTTATGGAGTATTCAATCCATGGACTTTCTGTAACTCCTTTATTTTTATTGAGGTAGCTATATGTATTTTTTTTTTACTTCTCATACCCTCTTTTTAACAAAATCAATCTAAAATTTTGTCAAATGTTACCATTCTAAAATAAAAATTCTTGTAAGCTAAATATCACTGCTAGAAAAAAGACATTTAATGACGCGCATTGCGCGTTATAGAATGGTAAATATGACACACAAAAGATTGTCAAGTAAGCCCCTGTCATTAATTGAAGATGACACTCACTTTTGTGTCATCTTTTTGTGACATGCCTTAATGACACACTTTTATGACATTCTTTAATACAATAAAACTTTTTATGACACGCTTAAAATACACATTTATGACATCGTTTGACAGCTTAATGACATTTTATGAATTATTATTTTTCATAATTTTAATTTTTTATATTTATAAAATATATTATAAACATTTAATTATATATAATTTAATTCTTAATAAACACAAAATATTTGACCATCTTCAATAAAATACCAAAACAAACAATTATCATAATACTCAATTTCAAATATCTTAGTTACACAAAATACATACTATCAAACTAAAATTATCTTGATGAAACAAAGATTGATACTCAAACACCTTCAGTATTCTCAAATCTCACGTTATATTTGCCTCCCATACTGAAAAAATATTAAACAACTAAATAATACACTTCGATTGTAAACATAGATGATTCCAATAATCTCATCTCCGTTAATTAGTTATCTTTTACCACTTTTCTTTATATGTGAATCAAACACACAGATCTCATCAAAATCCCCCAGATTATAAACTAAATTTAGTGATCTAATAAAAATTTTACAGCTAGTTAGCTAACAATCTAATAATACTCCAAAAGTAATCATTTAAAAAAATAGTACTTACATTATCATTGGCAAATATTTCAATTCCTTCTTAAACCACCTCTTTCATGAACTTCAACACATAGTAGCCACATTCAATATCTTCCGTCTGAGTCTGATATGGACGCTATACAATTAAAAATTCCGATTTAGTCGATGAAGTTAAAGCTACAATTTCAACACATGGACACTACAAAACTAAAAATATTGATATGTTTCTTTCGATAAGAATTAAATGCTCATCTTAGCATTAACCCAGTGACTTTAACCCTGGTCCTGGTTCCACTTTGTACAACATACAAGGCGATTACCCTACAAAAACCAGTTAACAATAGGGTTGCACGTATTAGGTAACACTCTAATATTCTATATACATGCATATACATACAAAACCGGTTAACACAACTACTGGATAGTAATTACTGATGTTTCCTGTTGTAATTTTTTCACGGAATGGTTCTTCCTATGATGCCCTTAACTCTAAGCACCTCATTTTGGTTTTAGGTCAAAGTAATCAGATTTGGACTCAAGCAAGGATGTAAAACTGATTGCTGAAATAAGTAGAAGTTACCAAATGGCAATCATTACTTTAAATAAACATGATTAGGCTCCTTTTATCGCTAAATATGGTTCCAAATTAAGAAGACATTTTAAAGTGAAGATTAGATGTTAACTTTACCATGACATATTGCCATAATTCTTCCTTTGTTTCCTTACCAACGTGCCTCCAAGTAGTATAAGTTATGGGAATCATAATTCTTGTTACCAATCCCTCAAAAGCAGAGAGTTCTAATGATTCCTTTCCAATTGGGACACCTTTTTTTATCGCAGGTAATTAAAACTTTCCCTTTACTAGCTTTTGACTTTATTGTCAGACCTCTTTGTGATTTGTTCTCTTCAGCATGATCCGAGTCAGAATTCAATTCCATGTCACAAAAAAGAACCTGTTTCAACAAATACACAATAACTAGTTACAAAATTAAGTAATAAAAATACCATAACATAATTAGGTAATTTGTAAAGATAAATTTCATGCAATTTTCTACAAATTCAGAATCCATACATAGTATTCCACATAACAGTTTCTATCCACTAACTGATCTGCCTAGAGTAACCAGGAATGAATATCTACATACATGTTTCCTATTTCAATTGGTTTACATATGCTTGTCTTTTAGCGACGACCTGTCGCCGCTATTGGTGGGTCGCTAATGGTCAGCTGTCATCGCTAAATATGACAACCTGTGAGATAACTAAGTCTAAACTCTCGAAAACTTCTTTCAGTGTAAGATATTGTCCATCACAAAATATGACAACCTGTGAAATATTATGTTAATATGCTATCCTTAATAAGCAAAAAAAAAAACATTTATTTAAACTGTCAAGGGTTTGATTAACGTCGTGTATTAGTGTTTTTATGTTGGCCTTACAATTTTCACTTGCATAAATATGAACACATCCATCTTCCATCCTAAAGTGATGTTGCTTGCAATATAGAAAGGTATATGAAAAAAGACTAAATAAAGTATAGTATACACACTTAAATATTAATTAGAAGCGATAAAGCCAACTTACTTTAGTTGACTCCACTGATACAAACTGAAACGAATCACTTTTAACGTTAGAGAAACGGGAGTCTGCTTCATGTGATTGTGTCCGTTGAAGAACTTTTTTATCTGAACACATATTTTTCCCTTAAGTCTAAGCATTCATGTTTATTGGGTATTTCGTTAATCTATCAAGATTAAAGCTTCGTTTGTCGGACTTACGATAATCAAGAAGCAAGTAAGTTAAGAGTATTGAAGTAGGATGTTGTGAATACCTTTCATCAAAGTTGCTAGTGGGAAAACTGTGTTGGGATCTTTACCAGGAATGTTGTTTTCTTTTCTGAAGTAAGTTCTGTTTTCTCGCTGCCATTATCTTCAGTTGGATCTTTCTTATGTAAATTAGATTGATTACCATTCGCATGCTCAGCATGTGACAGAACCAAAGACACGTTCTGAATGCTGGAGTATATTTCCTTCAAAAACAAACCAACGGAATAGTTAAAAAAATCATACCAGCAAATTGAAGATGAATGTACAAAAGACCAAGAATATTTATCATGTAAAAAACAATAAATTTACATGCGTAGAAGAGCTTATGATCTCGCCCTCATCAAAGTACTGAGCGTCCTCCCCAACAGCAGTTTTGGTCCCATCATCATCTGAATTTTCAGCACCATTATGTGCATAGCTAGCCGGTGATCGTGGTGTGTGAATTTTACCCAAAGATCCAACTCTGCAAGGAACCGGATTGATGATCATGGGTCCACAAAGGACCCTCTCCTTCGTGGGTCTATAGATCTTTCGTGGTCCCTGCATGTCCTTCATGATGTGCAAGCCTGGCTTGCCTATATAAATAGGACATATGTTCACTAGTTCAATAAGAGAGCACTTGGAGTCTGTATAAGCATTGTGTGTATGTGTTTGTACTTGTTGTCTTCATTAATCAAGATAGTGAATCTTTGGTTACCTTGTGTTTGTTATACATTTGCTTTAGTTTGGATACACACTTGGATTCCGCACTCGTGTGTGTTCGACTACAAGGAAGTAGGTTTAATCTTGATCCTCCAAGTGAACCTACAATTTTTAAAGTTATTTGTTTTATTAGTATTAACTGGTTTTATTTAAATTTAATAGATGTTATATAATTTATAAATATAAAATAATAATAAAAATTGTGTGTCACGTGTCAAATAACACCACTTTTCCACCCCTCCCCCTTTTATGTATCACGCCACTTTTCTGACGCGCACTGTCGTGTCTTTCACATGTCGAACCACACCTAATTTTCAAGCCCCTCCTCACCATATTGTCTTAAAGTCTAAAGGTGGAGGCTAAATAGACAAAGGACCTTAAACGTGCACGTAGAAATACTCAGTTTTCATCAAACAACCGGATAATACACGCAAATATTATGTGCTATTAACTCAGTTAGTATAATCATTAAAGAAAACGTAACATCTCAATCATAAATAACTTAGGTTTATCTAACATTCTTCTGTTTGCTTTGTAATCAATGTCCATCAACTTGAACTAAGCCTTCACAAAACATATGCTAGCTATTATTATATTAAAAATTAGACCGAAAGGAAGATGAACATAAGAAGCACAACCATAAGACATAGCTATAACGAAATCATCCAATTATCCAAAAACGATATAATTTTTCAAACAAACAAATTTTCTTGATGCTTAAACCATTTACTGCTTGCCTATATAATAAGATTAAATATGTTCGTGTAAGCCCATCTACGGATCTCGAACAACCGAAACACAAAGTCACGCGGTGTTCAGAATCCACCACGCGACACAAACCGCTGCGAAGACACGAAGTAGAAGGTGTAGAGAACGAGAGATGATGATCGACAATCTGTGAATCCACTTAGTATTCACAGATTATACACAAGAACAGAGTATATTTCTAAGGTTTTTGTTTCTTCGCATACAGAGAGAAAACTTGCAGAGAAAGATAAAACCTCAAAAACTCATGCCATTGTATTCATCCACAAAGTATATATACAATGATAAGGTCGGACATGCAAGTCCTTATATAAAATAAACTCTACCAAATATGTTCTGACAAAATTATATTCTATCACTAAATTAAGTTCACTACCAATTAAGTTCGCCACCAATTATGTTCACCACCAAAATTAAGTTCTAACATCAAATCAACAAACAAATTCGGACAAGGCCAATCACATATCCGAATTTGCTTGTCTGAACTTAATCGATGATAGAATTTACACATTGGTCCCTGAAGATTCTTCAAATAGCAGCATCCAGCATTTATCATCCAAAGGGGTGCAATTACAGTTAGAATGCCAATGCAAAAAGATATCTGTTTTTAGAGATTAGTGAAGCCTTAAACAAAACCTCTACCATGTTTCTTCATATTTTTTGCCCAAAGGATAATATTGATCAGACCCTTCATTAAGTTTGAGAGTAAAATACAAGATTCCATTAGCTGTCCAAATTTTGAGAGTAAAATACAAGATTCCATTGGCTGTCCAAATTTTGAGAGTAAAATACTTCACAGTGACTCTTAAAAGGATATTTTTTTCAACTCATCCTAAAAGCATATATCAGAGGTTCCTCATCAGAGTTTTCCTCAGGAATTCTTTGGTTCAAATGCAGAATTTGTGATTAAAATAAGACTCGGTATTTCTATATTTTAATCAAAATTATAGATAAGAAAGCATAAATCGACAACAACTAATTAACTTCTTTTACCTGTTAACCATTGTCAAACTAAAAAATTACAGTGCTGACTAACGAGAAGGGATAACAAATCACGGTGGAAAGGTTTGCACAATGCAATTGTGTGACATAATCATGGCGCTCAGAATGTAGTCATTAGTTATTAACAAACTTACTATAATAGATACAACATAATGTAAAATTCAATGCATTTGTAATATCTCTAAACGTGTTAATTATCTTGCCATATAGAGTAACCATTCGACAATTCAAGAAATATTGGATGTTTCCTGTGATAATTGTCGAATAGCTATCCTCGTATATTGATCATGTATAGACTATAAAACATTTAAAACACCATTAGAAGATATTCCAAATGCACTAAATTACAATTTTTTTAATATATTCACTATAATAAGTTTGTGTAAAGTTACTGACTATAAACTCATAGCACCATGTACCAACCTGCTCACAATTGCATTGCACAATCCCTCTCTACAATGATACGTGTCCTTCCATCCTCATTGTCTGTTTATCACTGTTGCTTTCTAGGTTAAAAGTAATCAATAATCTTCGGTAAATACCATTTGTACACATGGAGAGTATAATCATAAAATATAAGAGAATAGAAACAAAAGCATTGGGTAAACATCTATGAATACTAGCTCTTGAATAACACATTAGTAGTTTCTCACATATGAAACATTCGTGTGGTAACCTTCTTTTTGAATGGGAACCCTAATATGATGTTAGAATAGCGGTGAAATAAAGTGACTTAAAACTTTTATACAGGCTTCGTTATATGAACACATTGATAGAATGTCTTTTAACAAACATATCCTTAATTTAGTGGTTTAAGACCGTCAATTTGATGGTTTATTTCTACTAAAAACACACATATAGTGTAAGGTTTAATGGAAACACTAAAAAGTGGTGAATAGTATATTTAACATATTAAATATATCTTAAAAATTCAACTGAAAATGCTAAAAAAATAATAATTTTTTTTGGAGCTTTTCAATATAGTTTTTTTTTGTTTATCTAGCTTTTTTTTACTGTTTTTTAAGAATTTTTGTATAAACTTTTTAGTTTTATTTATTTTACTTAAAAGGCTTATACATGTATTTATATACAAATCCTCAATAAAAAATTAAATTAATTTTTAACATGTTAAGTTTTTTTTAACATGTTAAATGCATGGTTCTTCGATTACTCATTTTTTAGTGTTCTCCATTGAAATATTGGTTTAATTTCACTATTTAACACACCAACCTAATATCGTAGATAGTAAACTGCTATTTTGGTCTCTGAGGTTTGGGCTTTTGCCACTTTAGTCCAAATCTCAAACCTTTGTATCTGGGTCAATGTGGTTTCGGTTTTATTGTCATTTTGGTCCAAAAATGAAATGAACTCTAATTTTTCAAATATTTTGTCCTTTTCCTCAGAGGCAAAATGGTCATTATAAGTTTTATTATAACAATTATTAATTAAAATAATTAAATTATATAATCCCTTCAATCCTTTCTCAGATCTTCATCTTCTCAATTATACCAAACCTTAAAACCCACACCTCTCTCTATCTCTATCTCTGTCCTCCACCATCACTAACTGCCAACAACCGCCATGAACCGCCACCATTCTCAACATCACCAACACCATCACTTACTGTTCTCCACCGCCCCACCTGCCACCGCACCACTTCCAACCACTAACCACCGCCCAGATCTGAGTAGGAGGAGAAAGGCGGCGGCGGTTGAATCCTCATCGCCTCCTTTCCACCTCTACCTACCTTCGCCAACGTCAAACCAACGTCTATACATACAAATCCACCAATAATACTGTGGCTCAGGAACCTTCCTCCTCTTCCGCCGTTTCATGCTCAGTGGTGGTGGTGGTAGTGGAGAGGGAGTGAGGGTTTTGGGGCATCTAGGGAAGATGAAGAACCCAGTTCTTCTATAGGATAGGGTTTAGTGTTATTTAGTGTTTAACAATTAATAATTTGTTATAATAAATTATTAAATGACCAATTTGTCCTGAGGAAAAGGATAAAAAACTAAGTTTTTTTTATATATCTGAGCTGATTTAATTTTTGGACCAAAATGACAACAAAACTGAAACCACAAGGACCCAGTTATAAAAGGTTTGAGATTTGGACTAAAGTGGCAAAACAGCCCAAACCTCAGGGATGACAGTTTACTCTATCATAGAGGAACCATAATTATATACAACTAGTATTAAGCACCCTTTGTTGCGACGGAGGCAAACACCAATGCCACACTACTGTCAGCGACCACCAACACTGAAGTTGCGGCGTGTCAATGCGAAGAAACTAAACCAAAACGTAACACATATAAAAGAATAACTAAGTTGATCTAGGACACGCGCGTTAAGATGAACCTGGCAAACGGGAAAAAATAGACGACGTAAAAACTTTTAACAACACACGCACGTCGCGTCGTGTTAACTCACAAAATTTAGAACGGAACGTAAATGAAAATTTTGTGAAAAATGAAAAGTATAGAGGACCAAAGTTAAAGTAAAAAAGCTATGAGGTTAAAAAATCAAATAGTTTTGGATTAAAAGTAAAATTGAAAAGTTTTGGGGTCAAAAGTAAAAAAAAATCTAATAGTTTTGGGTTAAAAGTAAAGAATCAAATAGTTTTGCGTTAAAATTAAAAAAATCAATTTAAAAAAAAACCTCAAAAAACATAAGGTATAACACATTTATACCTGATGAAAATTATAGTATTAGATAATAAGATGAGAAGCATAATTTCATAATTCAATAAAGTTTAATACTTACTACTTAATATAATGAGAATGGTTAAGAATTCTTACAAACAAATTTGCAAGTCTAATTAGTGAAAGCCGCACACAAAAAGTAACAAATCATAATATAAAAAGAGAAACTAAAGGGTATATAAATGTAAGTGATGACTGATGCGTGAAGCCAATAGTTTCATTTCAATAAAAATATATGTATTCGTACCGTAAAAATGGTCTTTTAATTGCTCATGGTCCTGTGATCCAGAGGTTTTGGTGAAAGGTCTCCAAGAAAAGTTGTATGGCTCAACTCCAATTCCATCATCATACTCAGTAAATCTCACCAATAGCAAAGTTAAGGTAGAGTCTAAGGATAGTAAAATGTAGACAACGTTACCTCTACCCTGTAGAAATAGAGAGGCTGCTTCCAGTGAAACCTTCCGCTCGATAGTAGTTTGCATCAAGGCTTGGACATAAGCCACATAACAATCAGCAATCGGGGTAAAGACTGATTGGTGTATATACGCTTTTGTCTTTCACCTATCAACGCCACCACATAATGCATGATTAACTATCCCCCGTTTTTAATGTTTTTTCATTAAATTAATAAAATAACTTTCTCTTTTACCCGATAGCACAGACATTATATGGCTCAACTCCATACAAGTGTGTAATATTTAATTATTAGTTAATTTAATTTGTCAGGAAATGGTGGTGATAGTCTCTTCTCTTTGTTCATGAGACGGGAGGATTTAAATTATACAAGATGCATATATAAAAATATATAACTACCCGTTACCTGAATGACCATCACTGGTAGTTGTCGCTGAAGAACGCAACACCCTTCTGGTCTGGTATGCACGGAGTGGTCTAATAGAGGGTGGCTGCCTAAAAAAAGAATGAGATGGTGAAAAAATATCGAGAGGACAAGATAGATGAGCGGATATGATATGAAATCATGCATTGCTATATATAGAGGTAATAGTGATGATCGTTACCCGTAAATGGGGGATTCGCTGGTTACAAAATGAGCAAAATCTTGATGTTCTTTAATTCTATTTAAAAATTGTTTTAATTAAAATCCCTTTCTAATCAAACTATTTATTTTATGTGATTTAATTTCAAGAGTTTCACAGCAACATTAAATTGTCGAATCTTAATATTTAGTTTTATTATAATAGAAAAATAAATACACAATCTCCTAAAAATAGAAAGTCGTAGGAATGATGTCAAATGAATTCTGATTAGACTCATTTTAGAGGCATTTAAACTGTCTTGTCGAACATTATGATCATAAATTTTAGGGATTATTATATATATCCCTCTATTTAAAACTTTAATTACATATTTACCCAACTCAAAAATTAAATTACATATTTCCTCTTCTCATAGCAAAATGACATATATACCCTTTCAAATAAAATAAACCCTACTACCATTCATTACCTCCTCCCACAACCCATCAAACGTAACTCCTCCCTGGTGACTACGGTGTTGCCAAATCTTCCGTCTGCGAACCACCAACCCTAACCTGCAACGAAGAAGATTCATAATCGATGAGAACCGATGACGAGAAAAGATCCGGCGATGAGAAGAGAACCAACGACGATTCCGAAAACCATGTTCTCTCTCGATAGAATGTGAGATTGATTTGCGGGATGGATTTATGCTTGAAATCTTGAAGACAATTGGTACTTTCTCAGTGAAGTGGAAAGATATTGAAACTTCATTTGATTCTTTGTGGATCTTGAACGATGTTCTGATTCAAACTCAAGATGGGTTTTGATTTTTCATGTCTGTGCAACTTTAATTTCAATTTAGGTCTTCTTGAAACTTCAATATGAAGATTTTCATGTGAGGGTTTATAGTCAAGGTTTTCAGCTTCTGAATCACAACAGATTATGTAGTGTTCCTAGATGGCTAGAAGTAAACTTGGGATTTTAATTGGGTTTTGATCTTTTTAATTGCAAGTCAACTTGAAAATTGAATTTCATATGTAGTTTTTTGGGTTAAAGATTTCTAGAAACAGGATATGGTGATTAAGAACAAAAATCATTAGACCGGAGAACAAACATCAGTAGAAATATATAAACATGTAATTTAAAAGTTTGAACAAAAAGAGGAGGGTAAAAATAGTGATTTTATGATTTATTTCTAATAAAATAAATTAAAACGGGTAAATTTGATATTTTAAGTTTTAGGGAAGGGGATATATGTAATTTTTTTTATTGGGTATTTATGTAATTAATGAAGTTTGTAGGGGATATATGTAATTGCCCCTAAATTTTATGGTTTTCACTTTTAGTTTTTTAGCTTGTAGAATTTAGAATTTTTATTTAGATTATTGTGTTTTTTTTATTGGGCGTTATGTTTTCTTTGTCATTGTTTCTTTTTTTGCGATCCATTTTGTTTTTTTTTTCCCGACATTGTGTTATATTTTGTAATTCATTATGATATTTTGCGATCTATTGTGTCTTTGTATATTTCGTAGACTTAAGAGACTTTATAGGATAAGTTTACCCTTATTATTATTATTATTATTATTATCAGAGAAGGGCTCATGTGAGAACCAAGGTGAATTGTAAGAACTCGAGAACCATTCCAAGCCAATCAGATTTTGACACCTCAAACTATCCACTTGTTACCCTTACTGGCCTTTGTCAAACAGACGGTATCATAACAATATGCAAGATCTCTTTACTAGCAACTTGTATTTTACTGATTAAACGCTCAAATCTTACAAAGAATGATATACGAACCCTAACTCGGCTACTCACAATAATATTATTATCAACATGATAATCATTAACAACAAACAACTACTAGAATAAATCTAATATCAGATTCAGTATGAACCTAATAAGACCCTCATTACGCTGGTTGTTATAGAAAGACAAAGTTGATGAGAGAATAGAATGAACTCACTGACTTTGTGAGGATCTAAGTTTCAAATAGTTGTGAATGTTTTGTAAAATGATTGACGAATGAAGATAAAACAGATTGTAAATGCAGCGGAATATAGAAAACTTTTTATCACAACTACTAAAAGATTGCTTTGATCATCATGCTTTCAAACTTATAAGTTTTGCATGTGAATTACAACTCCCCCTCAGCCCAATGACAGTTTGTTAGTACAGAATGTAAAGAAGATGATTGGAAGATAGTGCGAAATGATCTTTTTGATAGATGAATAGAACTGTACAATGTACTGTCTATTTATAGTACAATCCTAACCTTTGAGCATCTTTTGATGACTCAGAGGTGATAGTGACATTTAACAAATATAACTAACTAGAACCACTGCTAGGCCTATCCTCTACTGTCACAGACACTGTTACATTGAAAACACTGATAGTAAACAAAACACTGATGAGCCTATCCTCTGTTGGTCTTCATCAGACTTGGCATGTATATGTCTTTAGTCTTCATCAGAGGCTTGCAATATCATACCTTTGGCTTTGACAGTGCTTGTAAAGCAAGCTTTAACTTTGAGCAGTGGTTTAAATTGGAGCTTGTAAGCTCTGTTATTTTGGATCAAACATCTGGTAGAAGTTTTGGCTTTCTATCATCTGAACCTTTGAAGGGTTCAATCCCAACAATCTCCCCTTGGAACAGATAATGGCAAAACTCTTATTATTCTTGATCTTTATTCCTCACTATTAGTTCCCTAATCTGTCCTTTGATGCCAAAACTCTGATTATTCAAAGTCCCTTTCAAGTTCGAGATTCAGAAGATCTTGAAGGTATTCAGCACACAGACCATATGCTGCCTCTAATTTAATACGTCGAACTTTGCCATTAGACCTGACCAAGGTCAATTCATGGGTGTCTTTGTCAACATTCCATTTTTGAATTTTAAGGTTTCTTAGCTCTCTTGGTCGAAGAGTTATTGAAGATGAGTTGGGTGATGTGGGTCTGTTGACAAGCTTTGATAAGGTTTCTATGAGTTGGTCGCTTGCAGCATCAGTGTGATAAAGAAGTTGACATTTCAAAGCTTCCTTCCTGTTCTCTTCATATCTCTGCTGATCATCTTCTTCCATTTCTCTTTGCCTTTTTGGATGGTTCAAGGCAATTGTGGATAAAGTAGTGGATGAAGATGGCCTTATTGAGACATGGGTCTGTTTAGGAGCAGTGGTTGTAACAGGATAATCTGGTTTCCTTGGGACACTTGGATCTTTCAATCTTAGCTTTTCCAAACTCTTGATGGTATCTAAAACTTTTGATTCTGTCCATCTTGCAATTTGCATAGTTGTACCATACTAAGCAGCAACCAACTCTTCTTTCATCCTCTTGATCTTCAAAACCTAATCTTGATCCACAATTTTACGCTTTTCCAGTTTGGTGGAGTTGCTTTCATTGCAGGGTTTTTGAGCATAATCTGGATTCTTTCAGCTTCTTCTTGGAGATCTTATGCAGATCAATTCGTAAATTGTGCCCTGGTTAGTGACATATGTGTATTTTAATCATCGTACTATTCCGATCAACTTTGTAAATTTTATAATATTGTGTTTTATTCCAAGATTTATGTATTTATATATGGTATTTCATATTTTCAATCCTTGTTCAATTCTGATCTTTCGAATCACTTCTGGAAGTGAAATCGCAAACCGTTACGCAAACGTAATCAGTTTAATGCAAAGTACACTCCAGAACAAAGACATAAGCTAAACATACCTTAAATACCCTTTACATAACTTAGAAATAAGTTTTGAAGGCTTCGGTATGGCAAAAATATGCTTATGCAACTTCAGGGGCTATTTTGCAAATTCTGCGAAACTATGCCAAATCGCATATTTCCTAATCCGGAACATATACGCACATCCAAAAATTTTTGTAACCATTAAAATATAGCATTTTAGTGATTGAAATGCAATAATTCCATTCGTTACGCGATTACGGTCATTTGCGTGTTCATTACGATTTCCGTCGTAATTAACCGAAAACCGAAAGCGTACGATCTAACGAACCGACATCCATGCTTTAACATCCTTATAAAGCCTAAACTTTTGGTTAACGTGGGTTAAACGCGTCAAAAACACTTCAAAATGTTGCAGGGACCATTTCTGCCATTTTTGAAACTTTCTTGTTTTTGAGCTTCGTCACGTGGCGCGCCAGCCCCCTATGCTCCTGGCGCGTGGTGCGGGGGATGCCAGAATTCAGCAAATACCTGGCAGCTTCTTGTTCATTTAACTTGACACCTATAACTCGTTTTTGCCACACTTCTCCTAGTTGCAACACCTCACTAAACACTTGTAATGATCCTACAACATCTCCTAACACTTGGCATGATCCTAAAGCTCTCCAAAAACTATAAATACCCTTGATCTTCAAACAAACTCCTTGCTCATTTCCATCTTTCTTCTCTCTAAACTCTAAGTGGAGTTGCTACCTTATTAGGAGGCCTCCCATCTGAGTTTTTCTAGTAATCTTGGCTTCCTTGAGTGCAAGTAAGTGCTCTAACCAAGCCTTGTTCATTCTTTTAGCTTATTATGAGCTAAAAGTCAAACAGTTTGACTTTCGGTTTTGACCATTAGATGGTCAAAGCAAAGTCCAATTGGGCTTTGCAACATGATCGTAATCACGATAGTTATGATCCATAGCAATCATGCCTACTCATTACCACGTTTTACTAGTCGAAGTGACGAATCAAGGTTTCGGTCAATAATACGCAAATTGCGCATTATACGACGGAACTATTTTCGGGTGTCAAAACACTTTGTTTTGATAGCAAATTAGTTTTATAAACTTAGTTAGACATGTTAAATATGTCTAACTCGTCACTTTTAGTTTAGTGCTTGTTTAGGGTCGTAAGTCGAGTGGTCTTGACCACCGCTTTGACTTTCGAACCCGACCCGTTTGGTCGATCCCAAGATCCGACCAAACTCATATTAGTGACCATAGTTATATAGGGAATAACCCTCTGAGGTTATACCTTATGGTCACGTCGTTTGGTTAGTATTATGATAGGTCGTTATTATGCCCTTTATAAATGACCAAAATGCCCTTTTTGCGCATAAATCCATTTTAAGCATATGTGGCTAAAGTTTTGACATATAAACTGATATTACAACATTATTAAACATGTTTGGCATTTAAGACTCATCATAGGACATGTTTAACCATCCGATCATGAGTTTACGCAAATGACACGTTAAAGTAGCGTAAACTACCTTAACGGGTCATTACGAGTCAAAAGCACTTAGGATCACTTCCAAATCAGAATGTTGAGTTTATTAAATCATACCATATGATTTCCAACACTCATTTGATTTATAAGACATCATTCTATCCAATCCGCCGATTAATGTCCCGACTTATTAACATAGTTATCCGATATTAGGACTCGCTTGATTTTCCTCGGACTCTTGCGCTTTGTTATTTTTCTTGAACAAGGATACTTTTGCAACCCCAAGTGAGTACATAGACCCCTCTTTTCTAAATGTTTTAAGGTGATTATGTGAGTACATAGTCCCCTCTTTTACGTTTTCAAATATTTTGGGGTGAAACACATGTGCCTACTTAGTACTTTATTGATTTCATGCTTTTATGACATATACTTGCTATTTTCATCTAGTACACATATAGTACATGGTTTCAATTATGTTTTGCTATGTATGTTGCTTTGAGCATGCTAGCACATTGATTTCAAAGACACCTTTTGCGGCATATGTTTACTTAGCATATGAGCACATTGATTTCCATTAAATTTTGCTATGTATGTTGACTGAGCATGCTAGCACATTGATTTTATGGACATTTCTACTTTGTATGTTAGCATACTTAGTACATGGTTTAAAGACATTTTTCATGACATTGCTTACATTGACAATGACATTTGGTTTGTTTAACGGGACATAATACATTCATTAACATTGATCACGCCGCCCGGTAGTATGTAATGGTACCATAGGACTTGACAAATCCCGTTCCCCGCTTCCTAGGTTTGTTTGGAAGTAGGGAATGACAGAATCCGAATACATTTTTTTGATAAACCTTTAACTTGATAAGGGTTTATCTGACAGTCTCAAGGCTTGAATGTATGCGATAAACCTAACTACATAAATGTTCATATCAAATAAAGCATTGGTTTTGCAAAACATGACTTTTGATTTAAAACTTCGGTTTATTCAAGACATTGTTTTGTACATGACATTGGTTGTACACGACATTATACATATGGCTTGAGTAAAGTCTTTTTACTTGCCATACAAGATATTTGTTATATAAGACATGGTTTATACCTAACATTGTGACATATTACATTGTTTACACATGACATTTGACATTTGTTTGACAAGACATGGTGGTTATTTGATAAGTGATTTAAATAACGAGATGTGTGTAATATGATAAAAGCATGGTGGATACGCCGCTGGTACTTCCTATATATAAGTGCTTTCATGATATTACATATCGTAGCGTTATTTAAACCACTTCGACAAAGACAAAGACATGACACATTTGGTACAAATAACATATATTTTTCACAAGATATTGTTTTACAAATGGCATATTTTATACAATTCATTTTCATCTGGTTAATTAGTTAACCATACATCCTTCTTTTATATCATTTGATTTTCATATTGATTTCCATATGATTTTATAAAAGAAAACATTTTATAAGGTTCATGACTACTTTTCGTTAAACTATTATTTTAACTTCAAGTCATGAATCCAACAAAACCTATGTATCTCACAGGCATTTTAATGCTGACGTACCTATTTTCACATGTGTTTCAGGAGCTAATGCTTAAGGATGATTCATTCGACACTTAGGACGGACTGGGCTTTAGTGACTTAAAAATTTGCAAGACAAATAAATTTATGTTATGTTTCTTTTAAATTTCAGACAATGTAAACAATTTGACTCAATAATACAAAACTTTAAATATCCATGGTTGTTGAAACAATACTTCTGTTACGACACTCCCCGGTGTTTCCGTCGCGGTTTGTTGTTTTAGGTGGTCGGGGTGTGACAGAAAAGATTGGTATCAGTGCCAATGGTTTAGGGAATTAGGTTATTAGTAATGCTTTGACCTAGACTATAACCTTTCTAGGACCCTAACACAAGTTATCTTGTGTTTAGATCTTAAAACAATACCATCACCTATCCTTAGGTGATTACCAAAAACAAAGTATAATTCATTTTAAAGGCCAAAACGAATCATCGGCGCTCTTTGCCTTCAAAGTTTTTCAAAATCTCGTCAAAGTTTGGGTTTTAATAATGTGAACACATGCAATCTGGAAGGGTGGGTGCCTGTACCCTGAGTTTTCTGTCTAAGGTTAGAGTGTTCGTACAAATCCACTTAATCGGACCAGTCACTCTTACCTGGGAACTCTTGGGGTGAGTATCCACCTATAGGCTAAAGCATGTCTTTGTGATACATTATAAAAACCCATTTACTTTGATTAGTCACTGTGTGTCATTTGTTTGTTTCAAGTAAACGAACGAATGACCACCATCCTTTCATTTCATCGATATTTATGACATCTCATTACCCGAACATTCATCTCACTCGCTTTCTCTCATATTTTCCTCTTTTAGAATGCCTCCTCGACGAAACGTACCACCACCTAACACCGAACTGGCAACTATCATAGCACAACAGATGGCTACTATGCTACCAAATCTCATTACTCAAATTAACCAAGCCAACAACAATAACAATGCACATGCTACGTGCAACTTTAAACAGTTTAACTCGGCTAAACCACTCAATTTTAGTGGTTCTGAAGGAGCAACTGGGCTCCTACAGTGGTTTGAGAGTCTTGAGAGTACTTTTCGCCATGTTCAGTGTCCTGATAATCGTAACGTCGAGTTTGCTTCAAGTGTATTTATAAGAGGGCACTCACATGGTGGAACGGAGTGGTGAGAGATAGGGGTGCAGATGTTGTTATGGGTCAGACTTGGGAGGAACTTAGAGCTCTAATGATGAAAGAGTTCTGCCCCCGTTATGAAAAGAGGGCGCTTGATAATGAGTTCCACGACCTAAAGCTGGACAGTGGTGAGCACCGTGCGTATACCGATCGTATGAGGAGTTGAGCCTATTATGTCCTGAAATGGTGACGCCTTTGGATAAGGCGATTGAAAAGTACATAGACTGTCTTCCCATCCCAGTTCAGAACATCGTCACTGGCAGTAACCCTACATCTGTCCGTCAAGCCATTGAGCTAGCTGCAACCCTTACTGAATCACAAGTCAAAAAGGGTAACCTTCACCGAAAGGGTGACAAGAAACCGTCTGTTAAACCTGAGAAGCAAAAGGGTAGCAAAGATGAAATCTCCAAGAAGTCGAGGAAGCGCAAGGCTTCCAATAACTTCGCTCTCACTAAAACAACCTAACCAAGTTGCTCTCAATCAGCCTGCTCAGCCACCAGCCAAGAAACATCATGTTGGCAATGCACCTTTGTGCAACAAGTGTAACAGCCACCATCAACCACATTTACAGTGCCGCATTTGCACTAACTCTGAGAAATCTGGTTATCTTGCCAACTCTTGTCGTTTTGCTCCTACCCGGAATCAAATAGCCCAAAACCCTGCTCAGCAGCCTGCACGACCTCACTATCCACCTGGGTCTTGCTACAATTGTGGGGATCTTACCAACTACCGAAATAACTGCCCGAAGTTGGCAAATGCAAACCAGGCTCGTGGACGAGCATTTAATATTAATGCTAAGGAGGCGCGTGCCGATAACGAAGTGGTGAACGGTACGTTCTTTGTTAACAACCATCCTGCTTCAATCTTTTCGATTCGGGTGCCGATAGAAGTTTGGTATCCCTAGCTTTTGAACCTTTGCTCTCCATGCCTAGAACCAAACTAGGAAAGCCCTTGACAGTCGAAATAGCTAGTGGTGAACCCCTTGTTCTTGATTCTGTCATCCGTGATTGCCAATTGAACCTTAACAACCATCTTTTTCCCATTGACCTCACGCCAATGCAACTTGGGAGCTTTGATGTCATAGTAGGGATGGACTGGTTATCTAAACATCATGATGAGGTGGTTTGCTTTGATAAGATCGTTCGTATACCTCTCCCGTCTGGTGAAATCCTAGAGGTTCGTGGAGAAAAAGCCGTCAGTAGCCTTAAACTCATGACCTGCACCCAAGCCCATAAATACCTATGAAAGTATTATGTTGCTTTCTTGGCACATATCGTAGAGGAGAAAGGCAAGGGCAAATCTATTAAGGACATCCCTGTTGTTCGGGATTATCCTGAGGTGTTTCCTGAAGAACTACCTAGATTACCCCCAGCACGACAAGTCGAGTTTCGTACAGATCTTGTACCTGGTGCCAACCCCATCGCCAAATCCCCATACCGACTTGCACCGTCTGAGATGCAAGAGTTATCTAAACAGCTTCAGGAGTTGTCTGACAAAGGATTCATTCGTCCAAGCTTTTCACCTTGGGGCGTTCCAGTCCTATTTGTGAAAAAGAAGGATGGATCATTCCGTATGTGTATCGATTACCGTGAGCTCAACAAACTCACAATCAAAAATCGATATCCCCTACCGCGCATAGATGATCTCTTTGATAAGTTGCAAGGTGCTACTTGCTTCTCAAAGATTGATCTACGTTCTGGGTATCATCAGCTTCGTGTTCTCGAAGAAGATATTCCCAAAACTGCTTTCCGCACTCGATATGGTCATTACGAGTTCACGTTATGCCTTTTGGTCTGACAAATGCTCCTGCTGTTTTCATGGACTTGATGAATAGGGTTTGTAAGCCTTATTTGGACAAGTTCATCATTGTCTTCATTGATGACATCTTGATCTATTCAAAGTCTCGAGCCGATCACGAGCAACATCTCCGTTTAACGTTGGAACTCCTAAAGAAAGAACAACTCTATGCCAAGTTCTCCAAGTGTGAATTTTGGCTTAAGGAAATTCAGTTGTTGGGTCATATTGTCAACGAACAAGGTATTCATGTAGATCCCGCCAAAATCAGTGCGATTAAGGAATGGGATACACCTACTACTCCTACCGAAGTTTGTTCATTTCTTGGTCTCGCGGGTTATTACCGTCGCTTTATCGCAAATTTCTCAAAGATTCCGGTTCCCCTCACTGCTTTGACTCAAAAGAATAAACCTTTTGAGTGGGGACCCAAACAAGAAGAAGTTTTTCAGACCTTGAAACAGAAGCTTTGTAATGCTCCTATTTTATCCTTACCTGAAGGTAACGACGACTTTTTCATATATTGTGATGCATCGAACTTAGGTCTTGGCTGCATTCTCATGCAAAGGAATAAAGTTATAGCCTATGCATCAAGACAATTGAAGATTCACGAGAAGAACTACACCACTCATGATCTTGAGTTGGGTGCAGTTGTTTTCGCTCTCAAAATTTGGAGACATTACCTATACGGTAAAAAATGCGTGGTTTTCACAGACCACAAAAGCCTCCAGCACATTTTCAATCAGAAAGAACTAAACATGAGACAGCGACGATGGGTCAAACTTCTGAACGACTACGACTGTGAGATTCGCTACCATCCTGGTAAGGCGAATGTTGTAGCCGATGCTCTTAGTCGTAAAGAACGAGTCAAGCTACATTGTGTTCAAGTTCGATCTGATATACAAAACCGTATTTTCCAAGCTTAACGAACTTGTGCTACACAAGGCATGATGGGTGATGAATTACCACATCATCTTGAGCTTCAACTTGAAACGAAAGACAATGGGTTATTTTATTATCTGAACCGTTTGTGGGTTCCAAGTCAAGACAATCTCCGCACCTTAATAATGGATGAAGCTCATAAGTCTCGTTATTCAATTCATCCAGGTGCAGGCAAAATGTATAAGGATCTTCGTACCCAGTATTGGTGGCCGGGTATGAAGAAAGACATTGCCTTGTATGTATCCAAATGTCTTACTTGTCTCAAAGTTAAGGCAGAACATCAATGTCCTTCTGATTTGCTTGAACAACCAGAAATTCCGGTTTGGAAATGGGAAAGCATTGCGATGGATCTCATTACCAAATTACCGCGTACGCCCAGAGGTCATGATGCCATTTGGGTAGTCATTGATCGACTAACAAAATCATCACATTTATAGCAATCCGTGAGGATTTCCCTACTGACAAACTTGCTAAAATCTATGTGGATGAAATTGTATCTCGTCATGGTGTTCCTATGGACATCATATCTGATCGTGATGCTCGATTCTCATCTCATTTTTGGAGGACCATGCAATCTGCCATGGGAACCAAACTTAACCTGAGCACTGCTTATCATCCTCAAACGGATGGACAATCTGAAAGGGTAATCCAGACACTGGAGGATATGCTTAGAGCTTGTGTGATTGACTTTGGTGGTAGTTGGAATTCACATCTACCTTTGATCGAATTCTCCTACAACAACAGTTATCATACCAGCATTAACGTGGCTCCTTTCGAAGCTCTTTATGGTCGAAAATGTCATTCACCTGTCTGTTGGAATGAAATCGGTGAATCTCAATTCACTGGACCTGAACTCATTCAAGACACAACAGACAAAGTCAAAACAATTCGCGATAATCTCTTGACAGCTAGAAGCCGTCAAAACAGTTACGCGGATAAAGGACGCAAGCCCTTGGAATTCCAAGTCGGAGATCATGTCCTACTCAAGGTATCCCATTGGAAAGGCGTGGTTAGATTTGGAAAGAAAGGAAAACTTGCACCTAGATATGTTGGACCATTCAAGATCATTGAGAAAATCGAAAATGTGGCCTACAAACTTGAGCTACCTCCTGAACTTAGAAATGTTCATCCAACTTTCCACGTGTCCAATCATAAAAAGTGTTTAGCTGATGAAAACCTCCACATCCCTCTTGATGAAATTCGTGTTAATGACACGTTACACTTTGTCGAGAAACCTGTGGAAATATTGGACCGTAAAGTCAAAAATCTTAAGCGCAGAAGAATACCGATTCTAAAAGTTCGCTGGGAATCCAAACGTGGCCCAGAATTTACTTGGGAACGAGAGGATCAAATGAAGGCGAAGTATCCACATCTATTCCCACCAGTTTCCTCTAGTTAAATTTCGGGACGAAATTTCCTAAAGTAGGGGAGACTGTGACATTTGTGTATTTTAATCATCGTCCTATTCCGATCAACTTTGTAAATTTTATAATATTGTGTTTTATTCCAAGATTTATGTATTTATATATGGTATTTCATATTTTCAATCCTTGTTCAATTCTGATCTTTCGAATCACTTCTGGAAGTGAAATCGCAAACCGTTACGCAAACGTAATCAGTTTAATGCGACGTACATTCCAGAACAAAGACATAAGCTAAACATACCTTAAATACCCTTTACATAACTTAGATATAAGTTTTGAAGGCTTCGGTATGGCAAAAACATGCTTATGCAACTTTAGGGGCTATTTTGCAAATTCTACGAAACTATGCCAAATCGCGTATTTCCTAATCCGGAACATATACGCACATCCAAAAATTTTTGTAACCATTAAAATATAGCATTTTAGTGATTGAAATGAAAATTTCCGTTCGTTACGCGATTTCGGTCATTTGCGCGTTCGTTAAATTTCCGTCGTAATTAACCAAAAACCACAACCGTACGATCTAACGAACCAACATCCACGATATTTCCAAGCATATTTCAAGTCCCCTATGCTTTAACATCCTTATAAAGCCTAAAATTTTGGTTAACGTGGGTTAAACGCGTCAAAAACACTTCAAAAATGCTGCAGGGACCATTTCTGCCATGTTTGAAACTTTCTTGTTTTTGAGCTCCGTCATGTGGCACGCCAGCCCCCTATGCTCCTGGCACGTGGCGCGGGGATGCCATAATTCAGCAAATACCTGGCAGCTTCTTGTTCATTTAACTTGACACCTATAACTCGTTTTTGCCACACTTCTCCTGGTTGCAACACCTCATAAACACTTGTAATGATCCTACAACATCTCCTAACACTTGGCATGATCCTAAAGCTCTCCAACAACTGTAAATACCCTTGATCTTCAACCAAACTCCTTGCTCATTTCCATCTTTCTTCTCTCTAAACTCTAAGTGGAGTTGCTACCTTATTAGGAGGCCTCCCATCTGAGTTTTTCTAGTAATCTTGGCTTCCTTGAGTGCAAGTAACTACTCTAACCAAGCCTTGTTCATTCTTTTAGCTTATTATGAGCTAAAATTCAAATAGTTTGACTTACTGTTTGACTTTCAGTTTTGACCATTAGTTGGTCAAAGCAAAGTCCAATTTGACTTTGCAACGTGATCGTAACCACGATGGTTATGATCCATAGCAATTATGCCTACTGATTACCACGTTTTCCTAGTCGAAGTGATGAGGCAAGGTTTCGGTCAATAATACGCAAAGTGCGCCTTATACGACGAAACTATTTTCGGGTGTCAAAACACTTTGTTTTGATACCAAATCAGTTTTATAAACTTAGTTAGACATGTTAAACATGTCTAACTCGTCACTTTTAGTTTAGTGCTTGTTTAGGGTCGTAAGTTGAGCGGTCTTGACCACCGCTTTGACTTTCGAACCCGACCCGTTTGGTCGATCCTAGGATCCGACCAAACTCATATTAGCGACCATAGATATATAGGGAATAACCCTCTGAGGTTATACCTTATGGTCACGTCGTTTGGTTAGTATTATGATAGGTCGTTATTATGCCCTTTATAAATGAACAAAATGCCTTTTTGCGTATAAATTCATTTTAAGCATATGTTGCTAAAGTTTTGGCATATAAACTGATATTACAACAGTATTAAACATGTTTGGGCATTTAAGACTCATCATAGGACATGTTTGACCATCCGATCATGCGTTTACGCAAATGACACGTTAAAGTAGCGTAAGCTACCTTAACGGCTCATTACGGGTCAAAAGCACTTAGGATGTTGGGATTGAACCCTATGAAAGGAACAGATGATATAAAGCCAAATAACACTATCCGAGCTTTGGTTGAACTATCAGAGGTTACAACCTCTGATGTACTTACACTGCTCATCCTATAATCTTCCTTCACAAAGCTTCAAGGTCTGCCAGAGGTAACAAGGGACAGAGGATAGTGATCAGAGTTTAGTCATTAGCTTAGTTAATCAATGTAACAGTGCCAAGCATTGATAGTTAGAATAAGCAGTGTTTAGAGTTAGTTACATATTAGTTTCCTGTCACTATCAACCCTGACGTCATCAAAGATGCTCAGAGGTTAGATAGTTAGTATAAATAGGCAATTCATGTAACCTTTAAACTTGTCTCTTAAAAGATCAACTTTCGCATATCATCTTCTCTGCATTTTCTCATTACCAAACTGTAATTGCAAAGGCTGAGGGGGAGTTTGTGAATCACATGCAAGTTAATCAACTTGAAAGCATGATGATGATGAAAACAAACGACCATTGCTTGTAGTAAAAGTTGTCCATCTTATTCTGCTACAAATCTCTTTTAATTCAATCATTTTCCATTTTTGAAACACAAACGAAAAGTAATTCAAACTCAGATCTTAACAATTGGTATCAGAGCTTGATTCATCAAATTCGATCTAACAATCGATTTGGTTCGAACAGATCAGCTCTCTTGCTAATCAGTTTGGTTGTTTTTAGTTTGATATTCAGAGTTTTATTATGTTCAAAGTTTTTAAAACAAAATCTATGAAAAATCAACTGAAAATGTCTCAAAACACACAGGATGCCAATTCTGGTTCCTTGTTCAAACCACCGATGCTCAAAAGAAATGAATATTTCATTTGGCAATGACGTATGGGTCACATCCTTGCTCAGCAAAACACCGGTTGCTGGAGATCTGTTGCTTATGTACCTCACGTTCCAACGGTTCCAAGCACAGAGGATCCAACCAAACAAGTGCCAAAAAATCCTGAAAACTTTTCAGAGCAGGATTTCCAGAAAATTGAATTGGATGCTAAGGTATTTAGCATAGTTGCTTCGGCCTTACCCAATGAAATTTATGCTGGTCTACTCCATTGCAATAGTGCAAAGGAGTTATGGGATGCACTTAAGGAGCAATTCGGTGGGACTGAGGAAGTGATAGAAAGTAATAGAGAAGTTCTAAATCAGCAGTATGAAACGTTTTGTCACTTGAAAGGAGAGTCTCTAACACAACAATTAGAACGTTACAGCTGTCTCATCAGTGAACTTAGACTGGTTAACGTGGTTTTTCCTAATTCGACTATCAATAGTCGTTTCCTTAGATCGTTACCAGATAAGTGGGAGACGGTAGCTTATGTAACGCGAAAATCTGTTGGGTTTAAAGAAATGTCGTTGACACAACTTCATGGGATACTCCTCACTTATGAGAGAGAGTTAAACTAAAAAAAGAAGTTGCAAGATTCTAGCAAAATGACTGAGGATTACTCATTGGGTAATACAGCTCTTTTTGGCCAAGAAGAGGATTCTAGCAGCAGTAAGGACTAAAGTTATGATTACTATATAGTTATTACATCTGGTGGGAACGTTGGATCTGAAACATATGCACCCAACTATGCTTTTACTGTTAGTGGGGAAAGCCAAACCTCTGACAATCTATCCTTTGAGCTGAATGATTTACAACACATTGAACCTTCTGATCTTGAGGAAATGGATATTTTGCACCAACTGGCCCTATTGAGTGTTAGGGCTAGTAAATTTTATAAGAGAACTGGTAGAAAATTCCCAGGTTTGCATGGGGGGTTGAAGGTTGGGCTGGATAAATCAAAGGTCAAGTGTTATAAGTGTAATAGGCTAGGACACTTTGCCAGAGAATGCATGTCTCAAAGTTCTGGACCAATAGTGACTCATCCTGGCCCTAGAACTCAGCACACACAAAACACTGCTCATTATTCCCAATATACCCCTGCTCAACATGTTCAAAACACTGCCCACTTTGTACATCCTGCTACCACTGTTCCAGTGCATTATGTTCAATCCACTGCTCCACAAATTCAATATGTTCAGGCACCATCTCATCCTCAAGTGCTTGTTCAACAAGCACCCATTGTTACACGACCTGCTCAAACCACTGCTAGTCCAGCAGAGGTTGGTCAACAAAGCTTTTTCACACAAAGTTATGTTGACTGGAGCAGTTTCCCTGAGGATTTGACTGATGAAAATTTTGCTTTAATGGCCAAAAATGATGTTGAACAAGAATTTTGTTTAATGGCCTTAGAGACAATTGCTGAAGGTGTTGAATCTGTGGAGATAGTGTCAAAATCTGATGAAGTTCAAGTTTGTGATGAAACAGTGGTTTCAAGTGAAAAAAGAGAAAATGCTGCTGATAAGGAAAAGAACTCTCCTACTGGCCCATGGAACACTGATGTGTGTGAAGATGAGTGTGATTGTGCTCTCATGGCTGCTACAAAGGTATCACCTCAGATGCTTAAAGATCTATGTTCTAACAAATGCATCATTGCTTTTGCAAACATAAAAAAAGTGAATGAAAACCTGAGAAACAAAATTTTAAAAGATGAACTTAATTTTGAAAAACTGATTAAAGAGTTAAAATCAAAGTTAAGTGAAAAAGATTCTGAAATGAGTAGCCTAAGACATGAATCAAGCATAACCAAGGACCAACTCCAAACTATGGTAGAAAAATACCAAGTTTGTAAAAAGGAGTTAGAAGAAACCTAAATCACTTGTGAAAAATGAGTTGAGTCCTCCAATGGTTATGAAATTATGCTTGATGCTCAGATCAAGAGCAACATCAATTTTGGTGTAGGTTTTAGAGCCTATGACCAAAATGAGAAAAAATGTTGCTGAAATTGATTCTGTGTTGGTTGAAGTTGTCCCTATAAATTTGGCTGGTGAAGAGATAAAAATCACAGATAAAGCTAGAAACAAAATTGTTTTGGAAAAACTAGAGTTTCAACAAAAGATAAAGAAATTGAAAAATATCAGTTTAAACCAACATGGTCAGATGAATGTGATATCTTAGAGAACTCTAAGCCAATAGACTTCACAACCACTGATGGTATTAAAGCCCCAAAAGAACTGGTGATCCCTATCAAAGATGTGCCAGCAGAGGTTACAACCACTGCTGAGAAAAAGTCTGATAGGAAAAGAAGAGTAAAGATTAAAAACTTGTTTTGTGAATTTTGTGAAAAAAGAAATCATGTGGCTGCAGATTGTTTTCTTTTAAAAGCCTATGACATTAACAAAACTTGTGTTATCAAAAACTCTTCAAAATGCACCATCTGCAGGAAAACAAATCACTCAACTCAACAGTGTGCCTATCTCAAAAACTATGAACAAAAGGTAAAAGAGATCAAGGCAAAAGCACTTGAAAGAGAAAGTTCAAGTTCTGTTGGAAATAAATCCAAGCAGAGTTTTGAACCAATTGAAACATCTATTACAAAAGCCTTAAACAAAACCTATGTTCAAAGAGAGGTGCAAGTGACAGATGCCCCACCTTCAAACTCATTTCCAAGAGGGTATGGCCAACCTACTTATAAAAAGGTTCCTCATGCTTATGAAGGTTACAAAAAGCCTTCAAAGCAAAGAGTAAACATGCACACTTATGGATACAATCATCTGATAGAAAATGGTCAAGAGCAGATGTTACAAGAAAATTTCAAAACCACTGACCATTGTCCTAGACTTAAGGCTGGACCATCTGTGACCCCATCCAAAGCCATTTTGGCTTTGGAGACCAATCTTAACTGATCTATTTACTTAAATGTGCAGGGACCCTCTACTTGCCTTGATAGCTTATGGTATGTAGATAGTGGAGGTTCCAGGAACATGACAGGATGTAGAGCCCTTCTCAAGGACTTCATGGCTCATGGGGGGGGGGGTGATATATCTTTTGGTAATAACTCAAAGGGAAAGGTTTTAGGGTCTGGGTAGGTTCTGGCTGGTAAACTCAAGTTTGAAAATGTGAATTTGATTGACAATATGAAATTTAACCTGCTGAGTGTCTCACAAATGAGTTATAGAGGATATGGATCCTTCTTCACTAAGAAAACTTGTCAAATTGTGGGGACCAGAGGTTGTTAAAAGGATTGATCAAATCATTGCTGAGAGCAAAGCACAACTCACTGCACACAGAAGTGGGAATGTGTATGTGGTAGATATGCTAAAAGATAATCCTATGTCTGGGACATGTCTATTCTCAGTTGCTTCTAGCAAAGAGACTGAGTTATGGCATAGAAGACTTGGACACACAAATCTTAAAACTATCACCACACTCTCAAAATAAAGTCTTGTAAGAGGTTTGCCTCACAAGCAATTTTCCTGTGATGAACATTGTGTTTCCTGTTTAAAAGGCAAACAACATAAAAGTTCTTTCAAATCAATTGAAGAGTCCAAAACAAGCCAGTGTTTACAATTGTTGCACATGGACTTGTTTGGCCCAGTGCAAATCATGAGCTTAAAAGACAAAAGGTATTGCCTAGTGATAGTTGATGATTTCTCTAGGTTTACATGGACCTTCTTTCTTCATTCTAAGGATGAAACTGCAAGCACTTTGCAAAACTTTGTCAAACAAGTAGAAAAGCAATTTGATCTTCCAGTAAAAATCTTTAGAAGTGACAATGGAACAGAGTTTAAAAATAGGGAGTTGGATGCTTTTTGTGAGTCAAAAGGAATTGTTAGACAATATAGCATTCCAAGAACTCCAGAGCAAAATGAGGTGGTTGAAAGGAAAAATAGAACCTTAATTGAATCAGCAAGAACTATGCTAGCAGATTCTGGTTTACCCTTGTCCTTTTGGGCAGAGGCTGTAAACACTGCTTGCTATGTTCAAAACAGAGTTTTGATTAACCCCAGGCATCAAAAGACTGCCTATGAGATTTTGTAAAAAATCAAACCTCTGATTTCATATTTTAAAGTTTTTGGCTGTCCATGCTTCATTTTGAACTTAAAAGATTCTATATCTAAGTTTGAAACCAAAATTGATTTTGGTTATTTTTTGGGATACTCAACCACTACCAAAGCCTACAGAGTTTTTAACTCTAGGACAAAGTGTGTTGAAGAAACTTTGAATATGAAGTTCAATGAACTGTCATCACTGAAAATCCCAGCAAATCCTGCAGAACTTTTTGATTTAGATAAATTCACATTTGTTGATGTTTCTATCAAACTAGATAATGCAGGTACACCACAATCATCTGAAGAAGATCAAGATTAAGGATATGATTGCGTGCTTCCACAAACAAAAGTCTATCCTTCAAATAGAGGATCAAGTGCTACAAGCTCTTGTGTAAACTCTGCCACTTCTGGGTCAACAGTGGTTGATTCTCAAAGCTCTGCCAGTTCACAAAATCAAACATCTGTTGATAAAAGTCCTCCATCTGGGCACCAAAATCATCAAAATGTTACCTCTATACCCCCAATACCACCACCACCATTCTCGTTAGTGGATGATACTTCAAATTCACCAGCAGAGGTAGCTCAGATGATACACATTTGCAACCATCACCTCAAAATCTATTGTTCCATACCAAGGTGATTTGATTTATCTCAAAAGCTATCCAGCATATCAAATTATTGGCAACATCAAATCTGGGGTGCTCACACGAAGCCAATCCCAAAATATTTGTCTTTTTGATGGTTTTCTATCACTCATACAGCCAGTCAAGTACCAAGAGGCACCGAAAGACAACAGCTGGGTAGAAGCCATGCAAGAAGAACTCCTTCAGTTCAAAAGACAACAAGTTTGGGAGCTTGTGCCACTTCCAAAAGATGTAAGTCCAATTGGCACAAAGTGGGTCTTAAAAAAAAATTGATGAAAGGGGTAATGTTGTAAAAACAAAGCAAGACTCGTGGTTCAAGGCTACAGACAGGAAGAAGGTATAGACTATGATGAGACTTTTGCTCCTGTAGCAAGGTTGGAAGCTGTTCGCCTGTTCTTAGCTTTTGCTGCTAACCACAACATAAAGGTGTTTCAAATGGATATAAAGAGTGCATTTTTGTATGGAAAAATCAAAGAAGGGGTGTATGTCTGTCAACCTCCAGGATTTGAAGATGCATTCCATCCTGATTATGTCTGCAAGCTCAACAAAGCATTGTATGGCTTGAAACAAGCACCAAGAGCCTGGTATGAAACTCTATCCACTTTTCTCTTATCCATAGGGTTTACTAGAGGCAAAATAGATAAAACCTTGTTTTTCACATGGAAAGGAAAAGATTTGATGCTTGTCCAAATTTATGTGGATGACATCATTTTTGGATCCACAAGCACTGCTGTGTGTGAAGAGTTTCGAAAACTCATGGCAGCAGAGTTTGAGATGAGTGCAATGGGTGAGCTCCAATGTTTTATTGGTCTTCAAGTTAAACAATTGCACAACGGTACATTTATCTATCAAAACAAGTATGTGAAAGAACTGCTTCACAAGTTTGATATGGATGATTGTAAACCATGTAGCACACCCATGACAACCTCCAAGCTAGTCACCATTGATGGTAAAGATGACCTTGTTGATCAAACTCTTTATAGAAGCATGATTGGGTCTTTATTGTACCTAACTGCATCCAGGCCAGACATCATGTTTGCAACATGTGTTTGTGCCAGATCACAGGCATTACCTAGAAAGTCTGACCTTATTGCTGTAAAAAGGATATTCAGATACATAAAAGGTGCTCCCACACTTGGTATTTGGTATCCAGCTAATGGAAATATTGAGCTCAGGTTTTTCAGATAGTGATTTTGCTAGGTGTAAAACTATAAGGAAGTCCACATCAGGAGGATGTCAATTCCTAGGTGATTGTCTAGTGTCTTGGCAAAGCAAAAAGCAGGTTGCAGTTTCAACATCCACTACTGAGGTATAGTATATTGCTGCGGCTAGCTGCACTGCTAAACTCTTGTGGCTTCAAAAGCAGTTGCTGGATTTTGGTATCACTGCACTAAAGACTCCACTCAAATTGGACAGTCAAGCTGCTGAAAATATCATTAAAAATCCAGTTTCTCATTCAACTACAAAGCACATTGACATCAGACGTCACTTTGTGAGAGATTGCTATGAAAAATGTTTAATTTCTTTGCTTCATGTCCATACTTCAGATCAATAGGCAGATGTTTTAACCAAGGCATTGGATACATCTACCTTTGAAAAATTGATCTCAAGGCTTGGTATGCTAAACATGGATTAAAAACAAGTTTTCTTGTAAATCCATGTGTACATAACATCAAAATGTTTTCAGAAATTCAAAAATTCCTTAAAAATAGTTTAAAATTGAAAAATTTTCAATAAATCTTTAAAAGTCTGATCACAACATCTGTTTGCTCAAAACCTCTGGTAGACTTTAAAATCTTATCCACTGATAAAGTGTATCGTCTGACTTCTATTTTCCACCTATTCAAAACCACTGATGGCTATCCTCTGATAGTGTTAACAAAATCAGTATTGTCCAAATCTCTGTCCTAAAACAGTGGTTTGCCACATCAACGGTTACTTTTCTCATCAAAGGTTACATGTGGCCAGATGTTAGCCATCAGATCTTGCAACAGATGCCCCGTCATGTTCACTTTTTCAAAACCCCTATAAAACCCCTGTTTTATCTCACCAATGGTTACCCTAAACTGTGTCGATTTCAAAATCTCAAAACAGTTTTTCTCTCACACCATGGCTCCCAAATCAAAATCTTCAAAATCCAAAGCAAAATCGCAACAAGAACCTCCACCTTTCACTCTCATAATCAAAACCCCACACAATTGCACTGCCATACTTGAAGAGAACGATGCAAATACTCGCTATCATCCAATGATTCGAATTTTGCAAAAATCTAAATTCTTGCTCATGTTAACCGTCAAAGCCCCCATTGCTCTTCGTGATTTCTGGAAAAATGCAAAGGTTCACTCATCTGCTGATGGTGTTCCTTATACAATAATTTCAAGAGTAGGGGGAGTGTTGATGTAAATTAGCCCCCAATCGATCTCTCAAGTTTTCAAGTTAAATGACATACAACACCCTGTGTCATTTCCCATTAATGAGATCCAAGCAGAGTTTCTTGAAAGAGGTTATATCGGCCAGATGAAAAGTATGACCATTTTTAAACCTAACTTTCCTGCTGAGATGAGATTTTTCTTTCACACAATTCTTACTTGTCTCTCAGCAAAATCCACTGCTTTCAATGAAATCCCATTGAACATGCAATATCTGGGGTATGCAATTTTAACAGACACCGATTTAAACTACTCCCAGATACTGTTCAATGATCTTGTGAATAATTTTAAAAATATTGAAAAAAGGAAAGCTTTTTTGATGCATCCACGGTTCTTGAGTGTTTACTTACAGGATCAAATTAAAGGTCCTGAAAGTAAAATTGGCGCTGTGGTTAATCCAGGCCGCCTTAATCATGAAAATTTCACCAGAATAACAAACCAAGATAAAGTTGAGAAAACACAAGTAGAGGAGGATGAGCAAGTTTTACCAGAACAAAACGTTCAAACTCAACCTCTTGCTACTGATCCCACTGCTCTTGGTGATCAGGGCAACACAACCGCTGCCCTGAAACCCACACAAAAAATTTCCAAAAAGAAACCCAAAACAACTTCCAAAAAGCCTACCAAACCCAAAAAGGGTCCTCTAGAAGATGAGATCCCAGAGGTTAACCCTGTGACAACACAAAAGTCACAAACCACTGCTGCTACTTCTTCATAGCAGATGGTTCAAAGATCTCCCACTGGCTTTGAAACTCCTCCTTCTTCCTCACAAAAGGAAAAGGTTGTAGACACAGGGACACCAAATTATGAAGCTCTAGAGCCACTTGGGTCTATCTTCCACAGCCCCTCTCCCAGGGCAATGTCGTTTTCTACTCAACCACCTTCCCCAATACCTGCACTTCCACCCACAATTGTACCATTGCTGAATGCAATTGAATTAGTTCAGACACAAACCAGCACTTCTCAACAACTTATTACTGAGAATATACTTCATCCAATGGCTGGGTCTGATTCTTTATTCATTGCTAGCCCATCAGCAAATGAAGAGGCTACATCCCTTAGGTTACATGTAACCCTTGGTGATAGTTCAACACAAGCAGCCACTACAATTGCTGAACTCCCTAGTTCTCAGTTGGACAGTGGTTTCATTAATAAGACTTGGTTGAAGGCAACCACTGCTGAGGCAACAACTGTTACCTCTATTTGGGAAGTCCCCAGTACCAAGACAAAGGAGCATCTATGTTTGAAGCTGGTCCTAAAACCACTGCTCATGATAATATAGATATAACTACCACCACTGGTAGGAGTTCAGATGATCCTATTAAATTAGGTGGTGATCTAAAATACCAGGATTTGACGGAGAGAGTGACCAGAATAGAAAACTTTGTTGCTGAAATCAAAGATTTACTAAAGCAGATGATAGCTACAAAAAGTCAACCCTCTGTTCCATCCACTGCTGATCTCAAAGAAGCTCTTAACCCTCTGTTTCAACATCAACAACATTATTTGGATTTACAACACAAGCACCAGATGAATGATGTTAGAAACATGTTTGAATCAAGGTATCAAGATAATGCAGCAGACATTAAAGCCACAAAGCACATCTACTCACAACCACTGGCCATGCACCTCCAACAGTTATATTTGTTACAACAGATGAAGCCAAAAAGGGGGAGAAACCTTTGGGTCCAAAGATGCTAACAATAGATGATGATCAGGCCAAACCTACATTGAACATTCAATGGCCTGATGGTTCAAAGAAGAAAGATTTAATTGAAGAAATTATGGCCAAGGCAAGGGCTAGTCACAAGAAGAATGTGATTGAGGAGAGCAGAGTGTTGGTTGAGAAATAGATTGATCAGCAAAAAGAAAAAGGAGAGGTTGGTACTTCATCAAAAAGAGCTCCTGCTAGAAAAGCCAGGCAACCAACATCCACACCTCTTAAAACTAAGCCTGAAACCAATCCAACCATGAAAATCTGTGCCTCTCAAAAACCTATCACTTCTTCAAAACCACAACCCACATCCACATAAGCAGATGTTACAGCAATTGTTGTGTCAACATCTGTTGATACAGAAGAGGTTGCAACAGATGCAACTCCATCCACTACCATGATCACATTTCCCACATCAAATCAACCATTATCCACACCACCAAAAATCCCATAACCGCCATCACCTACTTTAAGGTTTAAAAGGAGGAAAATCACAAAAGTGATAAATGATGATGAGATCTCTGCACCTCTTCCACTATCATCAACACCAGTGATCCCCACATCAGTGCTTACAACTTCTTCAACTCTTAAAGTCATTCCTGCATCAAAGTTGTATCCTCTTGATTTACCAGCAATCAGGGAAGAGATCCTAAGTTTCTTTTCAGAGGATGACCCTGATAATAGAACAATTATATCCCTTGATGGCTATCCAAGACCAGCTAATGTTGATGCCTATCTAGAATTGAAAAAGAAGCAAGCAGAGGATATTGCCAAAAGAGAATCAGCTGGTAAAAATGATAGAGAGATACAGATTATCATGCCCATTCAACTGAGTAAAGTCACCATTCTACAAAATTTTGTCAAGGATCTGAGCAACCAGTTGCCAGTAAGGGAAGATAAGTTGCTCAAGAGTGAACTCATTAAGTATATTATGGAAAAGAATATGTATAAGGCAACAAGGCCACAGTTCAGGGATTGGAGCATAGATGAACTAAGGGAGGAAATCATCAGAATGCAAGAAATGTTGAAATACCCTCTTAAAAAGCCAACTCCTCCCAACTGGGATTTATATAAGAAAGATATCACTGAAAGTGCCTTGAAGGTGAAGATAATGAAGCAAGAACTGATTCAAAATCATTATGGTTCCAAAAACCAAGTGATGAGATGGGGAGAGGTGAGGATGATAGACACTTACAAGAGTTTGGAAGAGAGAAGGAAAAAGGATCCATCCATGCCTCCCAAGCCTGAATATTCAAAAGAAGATGCTATCCTCAGAGCTCAACTCTCTACAAAGTCAAGCTCAACATCTGCCCACTCCACACTTGCCCTGCAACACAGGAAAAAGCAAGGGGAGATGAATGAAAAGACTGACAAAGAGTTTGAGGATACATTTATCAAAGAAGGGAGTCAGAATATGATTGATTATCACACAGATGATACAAGTGCCAAGCTGGCTAAAGATTTATCAAAGATGGCTCATTTACAAACCTCTGCGTATAAAAGCTCCTTCAAGAAAACCATCAGACCCAAAAATTTTAAAATGGAAGGTCGACAAAGACACCCATGAATTGACATTTCTCAAGTCTGATGGTGCTGCCACTGAACTATCAATGGAAGATGCTTATGAGCTTACAGTAGAAGATTTTAAGAACTACTATGTTTAGAGCTGGTGAAGGATGTTGATGACATGGAATCTCTTAACTTTGAACTTCAATTCAAAGGTCAAATAAGAGAATTCATTCTGAGGAATAAAAACCAAGAATAAAGTGTTTTTGGCATCATCTGTTCCAGGGGGAGATTGTTAGGATTGAACCCTATGAAAGGAACAGATGATATAAAGCCAAATAACACTATCCGAGCTTTGGTTCAACTATCAGAGTTTACAACCTTTGATGTACTTACACTGCTTTCCATAAAGATTGCTCATCCTATCATCTGCCTTCACAAAGCTTCAAGGTCTGCCAGAGTTAACAAGGGACAGAGGATAGTGATCAGAGTTTAGTCATTAGCTTAGTTAATCAATGTAACAGTGCCAAGCACTGATAGTTAGAATAAGCAGTGTTTAGAGTTAGTTACATATTAGTTTCCTGTCACTATCAACCCAGATGTCATCAAAGATGCTTAGAGGTTAGATAGTTAGTATATATAGGCAATTCATGTAACCTTTAAACTTGTCTCTTAAAAGATCAACTTTCACATATCATCTTCTCTGCATTTTCTCATTACCGAACTGTAATTGCAAAGGCTGAGGGGGAGTTTATGAGTCACATGCAAGTTAATCAACTTGAAAGCATGATGATGATGAAAACAAACGACCATTGCTTGTAGTAAAAGTTTTCCATCTTATTCCGCTGCAAATCTCTTTTAATTCAATCATTTTCCATTTTTGAAACAAAAACTACAAGTAATTCAAACTCAGATCCTAACATAGGATCACTTCCAAATCAGAATGTTGAGTTTATTAAATCATACCATATGAGTCCCAACACTCATTTGATTTATAAGACATCATTCTATCCAATCCGCCGATTAATGTCCCAACTTATTAACATAGTTATCCGATATTAGGACTCGCTTGATTTTCCTCGGACTCTTGCGCTTTGTTATTTTTCTTGAACAAGGATACTTTTGCAACCCCAAGTGAGTACAAAGACCCCTCTTTTCTAAATGTTTTAAGGTGATTATGTGAGTACATAGTCCCCTCTTTTACGTTTTCAAATATTTTGGGGTGAAACACATGTGCCTACTTATTACTTTATTGATTTCATGCTTTTATGACATATACTTGCTATTTTCATCTAGTACACATATAGTACATGATTTCAATTATGTTTTGCTATGTATGTTGACTTGAGCATGCTAGCACAATGATTTCAAAGACACCTTTTGTTGCATATGTTGACTTAGCATATGAGCACGTTGATTTCCATTTCATTTTGCTATTTATGTTGACTGAGCATGCTAGCACATTGATTTTATGGACATTTCTACTTCGTATGTTGACTTAGCATACTTAGTATATGGTTTAAAGACATTTTTCATGACATTGCTTACATTGACAATGACATTTGGTTTGTTTAACGGGACATAATACATTCATTAACATTGATCACGCCGCTCGGTAGTATGTAATGGTACCATAGGACTTGACAAATCCCGTTCCCCGCTTCCTAGGTTTGTTTGGAAGTAGGGAATGACAGAATCCGAATACATTTTTTGATAAACCTTTAACTTGATAAGGGTTTATCCGACAGTCTCAAGGCTTGAATGTATGCGATAAATATAACTACATAAATGTTCATATCAAATAAAGTATTGGTTTTGCAAAACATGACTTTTGATTTAAAACTTCAGTTTATTCAAGACATTGTTTTGTACATGACATTGGTTGTACACGACATTATACATATGGCTTGAGTAAAGTCTTTTTACTTGCCATACAAGACATTTTTTATACAAGACATGGTTTATACCTAACATTGTGACATATTACATTGTTTACACATGACATTTGACATTTGTTTGACAAGACATTTTTGGTGGTTATTTGATAAGTGACTTAAATAACGAGATTGTGTGTAATATGATAAAAGTATGGTGGATACGCCACTGGTACTTCCTATATATAAGTGCTTTCATGATATTACAGATCGTAGCGTTATTTAAACCACTTCGACAAAGACAAAGATATGACACATTTGGTACAAATAACATATATTTTTCACAAGACATTGTTTTACAAATGGCATATTTTATACAATTCATTTTCATCTGGTTAATTAGTTAACCATACATCCTTCTTTTATATCATTTGATTTTCATATTGATTTCCATATGATTTTATAAAAGAAAACATTTTATAAGGTTCATGACTACTTTTCGTTAAACTATTATTTTAACTTCAACTCATGAATCCTCATCAACAAAACATATGTATCTCACTGGCATTATTATGCTGACGTACCTATTTTCACATGTGTTTCAGGAGCTAATGCTTAAGGATGATTCATGCGACACTTAGGACGGACTGGGCTTTAGTGACTTAAAAATTTGCAAGACAAATAAATTTATGTTATGTTTCTGTTAAATTTCAGACAATGTAAACAATTTGAATCAATAATACAAAACTTTAAATTTCCATGGTTGTTGAAACAATACTTCTGTTACGACACTCCCTGACGTTTCCATCGTGGTTTGTGGTTTTACGCAGTCGGGGTGTGACATGGTTACTCTGTATGGTTTATGAATCATGATGTGCTCTAAAAGGTCATGTCTTAGATCAGGGTCAACTTTTGTTGTTTTCTCTGAATGTAACTTGCAAAGATCCTTTGCAAAATCTTCAATGTGACTGACCTTTTCAAGTTGTAATTTCATAGCATTCTGCAATGTTCTGTCATCTTTGCCTTCATTTTCTTTCTTTGTAATGGTCTCTGCTTGTCTGACCTTTAATTGTAGATATTCATCTAAGTTTTTTGGTTTTCGATACCCACAAAAAGAAGGAAATTCCTTTTTTGCTGGATCCTCTATCTCATAAAATAATTCCAACTCTCTTTTTACAACATGAAGATCAAGATGATAGAGAGAGGCTAGTGGAAATTTTGAAGTTGAGAGATGAGGATATTGGAGATTTGTGGATTGAGGTGGAAATGAAGATGATGTTGGTGACAGTGAAGTAGGTGTTGGTTTTGATAGGGGCAGTGGTTGTGAATATATGGGTATGGGTGATGGTATATCTTCTTCTTCATCATCTCCAACCACAAAAGTTTTTCTTTTGCGTTTGAATTTGATTTTTGGAGAAGATGGTGGTTGAGGAATTCTTGGTGGTGTAGTAATTGGTTGTAATAGAATAGGAAAAATCATCATAGCAGTGGTTTGTGAAGAATCTATTGTAACCACTGCTGTGTCAACAACTGTTGACACAACAGATGTAACAACATCTGCTGGAGTGGTTTTTGATGTTGTGATATGAGGATTTGATCTTTGAGTAGTTGGGGCAGAGGATACAGTAGGGGTTGCACTAGCAAGGGTTTTAGAAGGTGTGGATATTGGTTTATCTGCTTTTTCAGCTGAACTCTTCTTTGTTGAAGAACCAATGTCTTCTTTTTCCTTTTGCTGTTCTAGTTTTTGCTTGGCCAGACTTTTGCTCTCTGCCCTGAGGTTCCTCAACCTTTTCTGCTTGTCATCAATTTTCTTGTCTGTTTCTTTGTTTAAAGAGTGATCAATCTCTTTAGTAGATGCTGCAGGATTGGGTTCAGGCTCTTTAGCTTTGTTGAAGAACCACGCTTTAATTTTCTCATAGAATCTCTCTCCCCCTTTTTGGCATCATCAGTAATGATTTCTTCAGGAAAAACAGATGTAGGGGTAGTGCCAGTGGTTTCAGAAAATGTTCTTTGATTGCTTTGATCTCAGCCTGTGCATCCTTGTATCTAGCTTCAACCATTTCTCTGATAAGCTTCATCTTTGTATCATGCTGGATCCCTGCCAATTGACTTTGAGCTATAATGATTGGTTCAACAATTTTCCATATCTCAGTGGCAGTTTGAAGGGGTAGAGGATGAAGATTGGCATTGTAAGAGTTGTTGCATCATTGTTTTAAGTTCACCAATGGAAGATTCCATTGATGTCATCGTCTCCGTCAATTCCTTGTATCATAGCTCATCACCTGATTTAATAGGATCATCTGAAACCCCAACAGTGGTGGTTTTATCAGTTTTATCATTAGGAGAACTTTCCTTCAAACTTTCTAACACAGATGCCCCTTTTTCTTGGTACTGGGGACTTCCAACTGGATCAGAGGTTAGAGTTGTAACCTCAACAATTGTTGCCTTCAAGGAAGTCTTAATAATGGAACCACGGTTCAATTGAGACACAGGAAGTTCTGAAATTTTAATGATTACTTCACTTGAAAAACCACCAAGGGTTACTTGTAACATAAGGGATGTAGCCTCCTCAGTTGTTGATGGGATAGCAAAGACAAGAGAATCAGACTCAGTCAAATGTAGAGGAAAACTCTCAGTAATTTGTGAGTGAGAGGAAATAATATGTGTCTGATCCATGTCTATTGCATTCAATAGAGGTAAAATGGTAGGTGGAAAATTTGTTGGTGAGGGTTGTGGAGTTGAAAGAGAAATTGCCCTGGGAGAGGGGTTGTTGAAGATAAATCCAAGTGGATCTAGAGCTTCATAAATTGGTGTCCCTGTGCTTACAACTTGATCCTTTTGTGAGGATGCAAGTGGAGGTAGGCTAAGGGGTTGAGATCTTTCTACCAACGCTGTGAGGAAGTAGCAGCAGTGGTTTCAAGTGACTTTGGTGCTGTCACTTGGTTAACCTCTGGGATCTCATCTTCCAGAGGACCCTTTTTCTATTGTTTGGTTTTGGTGGGATTTTGGATTTGGAAGTTTTCTTTTTGGAAATTGCTGGTGTGGGTTTCAAAACACTGGTTGTAGTGTTTTGATCATCAGGAGCAGTGGACTCAGTAGCAGTGGGAGGAGCCTGTGATGTTTGAGCATCTAAGTTTTTTTCCTCCCCTTCTACTTGTGTTTTAGAAACTTTTGATTGATTTGTTATGCGAGTAAAAGTTTCATGGGTGAGACTGCCAACCGGGCTTAGAACACCTTGAGTAGCATCTTTTTCATAAACTTGGTTGTGAATGTAAACACTCAACATCCTTGGATGCATCAGAAAAGCTTTATTCTTTTTAAGTTTTTTGTAGTTTGCTATCAAATCATTAAACAATACTTGGGAGAAGTTAAAATAAGATTTTCTTAAAATTGCATACCCCAAGTATTGCATGTTCAAAGGTATTTTGTTAAAGTTTTGGCATACAAACATGTTAACAAAGTGTGGAAAAAGAATCTCACCTCAGCAGGAAACTTAGGTTGAAAGATGGTTTTACCTGTAAGTTGACCTTCATAACCTCGTTCGATGAATTCATCATGTATGTCCTTATTTGGAAAGTTGTAAGATGATCTAGGTCACTCAGACAAAAAAAGTAGATATAGAAGTTGGGCTTATTTGAATGAGAGAACCACCCACTTTTGAAACAATGGCATAAGCCTTGTTCTTTGTGGAATGAACTTCAGCATTTGCCCAGAATTGGCGAAGGGTGTCGAGATAGATAGGTTTCTTGATTTCCATGATGTCTTTGTATATTAGACTCTTTTAAAATCTTTATCATGGCATGATAAGCTTGATTTGAGTCGGTTTCTTCGAGAATGGGAGTGTAATTATGAGGTGTTTTGATGATGAGCGTCATGGCGAAAGATTCAAGTGTAGTGAAGAAGAGAAGAAGAAGAAGAATGAGGGATTTGTGGAAACCGCTTTGAGAATCTTAGAATTCGATACGGCAGAGTGAAAAACTTTGTTTGGAATAAAATAGGGTTTTATAAAGTGAAAAAGTGAGTGATGACGTGGCAACTGTTGCAAAAATCTGATTGCTAAGATCTGTCCACGTGTATCCTCTGATAAGTAATGGAAGATAGTTGTTTGGGAAACCACTAATGTGTATCATCAGTGGATGTGAACAATGTTGATTTTAAAACTATCAGTGGATAGGGTCAACGCATTGGTTTGACCAACCAGTGAATGGACAAATTAACCAGAGGATACATGTAACACTCCAAAAACATCGCAGCATGCATATACATTATATATATATATATATATAATATACACGGCCACATATATATACTCACATGATTCCAAAATTTCACCTTTTTAGATTTCTTATATATTAAAAAACATTCAAAAAATCAAAACTCAATCCCATATATATATACATACATACCTACGACTACATATACATAAACACACTTGTCAATTTTCATTTTCTTTCAAAACCCATTTGTTTTTAGTTTCAAGTTAGTGTTTAGATCCAAGAACAAGAGAAATCTCCATCTTCATCAAAGTCATTAAGAATCAAGAACAAAGTTTTTAAAGTAAATTTTATACCTTCTTGATTTTGATGGGTTTTTAGCAAGTGTGATGGTATGGGGCTTGATTCTTGCTTGGAAACACCTTAGGATCTTCAAAAACACCTTGAAACCTCCTTGAAAGGATCTTTAATCTTCAAGAACAAGTTTGAAATTTTGAAAATGGTGGTGTGTGTGTGTGTGTTTCGGCCGAGACTAAGAGAGAGAGAGTGAGAATGTTGTTGTTTGATTTTAAAAGTTTAAATGGAGTGTGATCTTGGTGGAAATGATGGCATGATCTTCCCAAGACTTACACATGTCCAATTGGAAGGATTCTGCAAAAGGTGGGCAGCCCTAATGCTGCCAACTATGTCCCCACACACATAATTTTTCATTACTTACACATATATAGGCTCTACACAGGTATTTATCTGGTTACCGGGTATTTTATCTAGCGTTTTAATCCCGTTTTATGACGTTTTAAATTATTTTTAACGCTCTACTGAATAATATTTTATTTTCCTAGACTAGCTCCGTGCCCGTATTTAGGAGTATGCGCCCTGTGTTGCGCATTACGTGCTTAAACTCAAAAATAGAGTTTCTATGCGTTTTAATTTATTTTTCCTCACGAACATGATTAAATATAATATTTTAATAATAACGGACTATTTTTAGGATTTTAACATTAATCGGGCGGTCAACGATGTTCGTTTCGCATTTTAACCGTTACGCGATAAGCGTTTATCTTAAAATTGCCAACATAATTTCTAATAAATATAAATTTACTATCACATCAAATAACATCAATTAACATCACATTCAATAAAATTTTGCCTTTTATTTATTCATAACACGCGTTACACTAGTACAGGCTTAAAATAACCGGGTGTAACATTCTCCCCCTATTTAAGGAAATTCGTCCCCGAAATTCTTACACTACAGGTTTCGTTTTCACACTAGATTTAAAGAGATGCGGATATTTTCGTTGCATCTGGTCCTGTCATTCCCATGTGAACCCGGGTCCACGTTTGGAATTCCAGCGAACTTTGACCAACTTAATCCGACTCCTCCTAAGCTTCTGAATCTTCTCATCCAAAACTTCTACCGGTTCTTTGATAAAACTCAGTTTATCGTCTACTAGAACCTCATCAGGGGGTATGCATAGTGTCTCATCCTATAGACACTTTCTTGGTTGGAAACATGAAACACGTCATGAACTCCATTCAATTCCTGTTGCAGCTTAAGCCTATACACAACTGATCCAACTCGAGAGAGGACTTCGGAATGACCTATATAACGCGGGCTCAGCTTTCCCCCTTTCCCAAACCTAACAACACCTTTCCAAGGTGACACCTTCAGCAGAACACGATCTCCGACTTGAAACTGCAACGGTTTCCTTAGGTTGTCTGCATAACTCTTTTGTCGATCAGCGGCAGCTTTCAACCTTTCCTTGATCTGGACAACCTTGTCGGTGGTTTCCTGGATAAGCTCAGGTCCGGTTAGTTGCCTTTCGCCAACTTCAGCCCAATAAAGGGTGATCGACACTTCCTTCCGTACAAGGCTTCAAACGGAGTGGATTTGATACTCGCGTGGTAACTATTGTCGTAGGAAAACTCTGCTAATGGTAAGTGAGTATCCCAACTTACACCGAAATCAATCACATGCACTCTCAATATATCCTCTAACGTCTGAATGGTTCTGTCACTCTGACCATCCGTTTGAGGATGATACGCAATACTCATGTCCAAATGAGAACCCAGCGACTCCTGAAGGGATTGCCAAAATATGGAGTCAAATCGCCCATCTCTATTGGAGATAATTGGCACGGGCACTCCATGTCTGGCTACAATCTCGTTGAGGTACAACTGCGATATCTTCTCCATCTTGTCTGTTTCCTTAATGGGCAAGAAATGAGCAGACTTCGTCAATCGATCCACAATTACCCATATGGTGTCATGTCCACGTGACATATAGGGTAATTTGGTGATAAAGTCCATAGCAAGATGCTCCCACTTCCATTTAGGAATCTCTGGTTGCTGCAGAACCCCAGACGGCTTCTGATGCTCAGCCTTAACCTTCGAGCACGTCAGACATTTACTCTCATACACCGTAATATCACTCTTCATATCCGGCCACCAATAAAATTCCTTAATGTCCTGATACATCTTGGAAGAACCTGGGTGAATTGAATATCTGGACTTATGAGCTTCATTCATAAGCAGTTCACGTAGGTTACCTCCGAGTGAACCCAAATCCGGTTCATGAAGTACATCACTTCATCCGCTTTTGGTATTAGTTCACATTCCAAACCTCTCAAACATACTCTTCTCAGATTCTCATCTCTTAAAGCTTCTCGTTGTGCGTTACGAATTTGATTAGTCAAACTCATCTGTATGGTTAAACCCAAAGCACGAACACGCAGAGGCGTTTCCCGCTCTTTCCTACTGAGCGTATCGGAAACAACATTGTCTTTCCCTAGGTGATAGCGCATAATCATTGAATAATTCCATCCATCGCTGTTGCCTCATGTTGAGTTCCTTCTGATCAAAGATATGCTGGAGACTCTTATGGTCTATGTAAATCGTACACTTCGTGCCATACAGATAATGTCTCCAAATCTTCAAGGCAAACACAACAGCTCCTAACTCTAAATCATGAGTTGTGTAGTTCTTTTCATGCACTTTCAGTTGTCTGGATGGATAGGCTATCACTTTATCCTTTTGCATAAGCACACAACCAAGGCCCAAACGTGACGCATCACAGTATACAACAAAACCGTCATTTCCCCCAGGAAGGGAAAGAATAGGTGCACTACACAACTTCTCCTTCAACATTCAAAAAGTTTTCTTCTGCTTCTCTGTCCAATCAAGCTTCTTGTCCTTCTGGGTTAATAGCGTCAATGGCTACGCTATTCTGGAAAATTCTCGATGAATCTTCTGTAATACCCAAGAAGTCCTAATAATTGTCGTACCTCTGATGGAGTCCATGGCGCTTCCCAATTCTTAATCACCTCTATCTTCAACGGATCCACATGTATACCTTTCTCATTTATGACGTGACCGAGGAAATGAACCTCTCGAATCCAAAACACACATTTAGAGAACTTGGCATACAGCTTCTCATTCTTCAACATCTCCAAAACAATATTCAGATGTTGCTCATGTTCTTCTTTGGTTCATGAATATATAAGTATGTCTTCAATGAATACTATCACAAATTTACCCAAATAGGGTTTGCATACCCTGTTCATGAGATCCATGAACACTGCAAGCGCATTAGCTAAGCCAAAAGGCATAACTAAGAAATCGTAATGGCCATTACGGGTTCTAAAAGCAGTCTTTGGAACATCTTCATCAGCAATCTTCAATTGATGATATCCTGAACACAAATCAATCTTTGAGTAGTAGCTGGATCCTTGCAATTGATCAAACAAATCATCAATTCTTGGTAACGAGTACTGATTTTGATAGTTAGCTTGTTCGACTCTTGATAATCTATGCACATCCTAAAGGAACCATCCTTCTTCTTCACAAATAAAACAGGTGCTCCCCAAGGTGAAAAGCTTGGGCGACTGAAACCTTTGTCTAGAGGCTCTTGAAGCTGATTCGACAACTCTTTCATTTCCGAAGGCGCTAATCTATAAGGAGATTTTGCAATCGGTGTAGCACCAGGGACGAGATCAATTCTAAACTCGATCTGTCTCGTTGGGGCAATCCAGGTAAGTCTTCTGGAAACACTTCTGGATAATCACCTATTATAGGAATCACTTCAATCTTCCTACCTTCAATCTATCTATCAACTACGTTAACTAAGAACGCAGGATAACCCTATGCAACATCTTGTGCATCTTCATAACACTAACGACTCTCGATTTCCAATCTGATCGATCTCCATGAATCACTAACGCTTCACCACTAGGACGGGGTATACACACTAATTTCTCTGAACAAACAATTTCAGGTCCGTTCTTGGATAGCCAATCCATCCCAACGACTACATCTAAACTACCGAGCTCTACTTGTAACAAATCGATACTAAAACTATGATTGCATAACCGAATACTACAACCACGAATGACTTCGCTAGTTTCTATCAGTTTACCATTTGCTAATTTGATTGAATACTTTTTGTCTAGTTTACTTGCTTGAGAACACAGAAATGGTTCAAAGTTTTTCTAAACAAAACTCAAGTCAACTCTAGTATCAAATAGTACGAATGCAGAATGGTCATTGATTAAAAACGTACCGGTAACAACTGTAGGATCATCACGTGCTTTCCCAGCATTCAGCTCAAAAGCTCTACCTCTGGCACCCTGGCCTTTCAACAGAGGACAATTCCACTTAAAGTGTCCATGCTCTCCACATTCGAAGCAAACTTCAAGCTTGACTCCATACGATGTGCTTTTGGCATAGCATTCATGCGTCGCATGCCAAGATCGACCGCATCTGGTACATTTTCCTTGCTCATTACCATGAGTCCTTAACCAGAACTGCGCTTCCTATCACGCCTATCATCGGAATCCTTCCTCGAACTCTCAAGTTTTCGCTACCGCGAACCTTCTGAGCTACGCTCAAAGCGCTCTTGTTGATCGTCTAAACTCTATCTTCTACAGTCTGATATTCATGCAACATCTGCTTTCACAAATGCCAAATGTCTGACAGAAGAAAGGAAGCAGTGCTTAGCCATCAGAGTTTAGTTTATTTATCTTACTTTCAATGTACAATGCCTTTGCACTATCAGTAGTTAGACATTAGTGGTTCTAGTTAGTTATTTTCTTGTTAGATGTAACTATCAACCCTGACGTCATCAAAGATGCTCAGTGGTTAGATAGTTAGTATAAATACCAGTGTCAATGTAACAGTTGAATCTCGTGTTCTTAAAAAGATCTTTACACCAATCATCTTCTTCCATTTTCTGTACTATCAAGCTTTATAATAGGCTGAGGGGGAGTTTGTGAATCACATGCAAAGTTTACACACTTGAAAGCATGATGATGATGAAAACAAACAACCTTTACTTGTAGTAAAAGTTTTCTTTATTTCCGCTGCATTTACTTTGAAATTCAATCAAAATTACATTCCTTGAAAACAAAAACTACAAGTAAATCAAACTCAAGTCCTACAATTGGTATCAGAGTTTGGTCAATCAATATTTGATTAATATCAATTTGATTTGAAAGATCAGTTTTCCCTGCTAATTAGTTTGATAGTTTTACTTGAATACAGAGTTTTATTACGTTCAAAGTTTTTAAAACACAAATCTGTTGTAAACAAGCAGAAATTTCTCAAAACAGACAAGAATCCAACATTGGATCTATGTTTAAACCACTGGTGCTGAAACGTAATGAGTATTTCATATGGCAGCATCGGATGGGTCACATTTTAGCTCAACAACACACCGGTTGTTGGCGATCCGTTGTATATGGACCACATGTTCCTATGGTTTCCAGTACAGAGTATACCAATACTCAAGTGCCAAAAAATCCTGAAAATTACTCCGAGCAGGATTTCCGGAAAATAGAATTGGATGCTAAGGCATTTAGCATTGTTGCATCTGCCTTACCCAATGAGATCTATGCTGGACTGCTCCACTGTAATAGTGCAAAGGAGTTATGGGATGCACTAAAAGAGCAATTCGGTGGTACTGAAGAGGTGATCGAAAACAATAGAGAAGTTCTGAATCAACAGTATGAAACATTTTGTCACGTAAAAGGTCAGTCGTTAACACAACAGTTCGAACATTTTAGTTGTCTCATCAGTGAATTGAAGCTGGTTAACGTGAAATTTCCTAATTTGACTGTCAATAGTCATTTCTTAAGATCGTTACCAGAAAAATGGGAGACTATAGCTTACGTTACTCGAACATCTGTTGGGTTTAAAGAAATGTCCCTTACAAAACTTCATGGTCGACTCCTCACTTATGGGAGAGAGTTGAACCAGAAAAATAACTTGCAAGAGTCAGGGAAAACAACTGACGACTATACCTTGGGTAACATTGCTCTATATAGTCATGAAGAGGGTTCTAGCAATGGAAAGGATCAGGGTTATGATCATTTTATTGATATAACCTCTGGATGAAACTTTAACTCTGATTCTCATCCTCCTAACTATGCTTTTACTGCTAGTGGGGAATGCCAAACCTCTGATAATCTTTGTTTTGAACTAAATGATCTTCAACACTTTGATCCAAATGACTTAGAAGAAATGGGCATTTTACATCAAGTTGCTTTGCTAAGTGTGAGAGCAAGCAGGTTTTAGAAAAGAACTGGTAGAAAATATCCAGGGTTGCATGGGGGGTCAAAGGTTGGGTTAGACAAATCAAAGATCAAGTGCTACAAATGTAACAGGCTAGGTCACTTTGCCAGAGAGTGTAGATCTCAAGTTTCCGGACCAATTGTGACACATCCTGGCCCTAGACCTCAGCACACAGAAAGCACTGCCCAATATTCCCAATATACCCCTGTTCATCAAGTACAAAACACTGCTCATTATGCACACCCTGCTGCCACTGTTCCTGTGCAGTATGTCCAAACCACTGTTCCACAAATTCAGTATGTCCAAACATCACCACCTCATGTGCATGTGCAACAAGCACTGAAACTACTCAAACCACTGCTCCAGCAGAGGTCAACCATCAAAGCTTTTTCACACAAGGCTTTGTGGATTGGAGTGGTTTGCCTGAGGATTTAACAAATGAGAACTTTACTCTTATGGCCAAAAATGATTTAGAACATGAAAACTTCTATTTAATGGCCTTAGAGACAATTGTTGAAGGTGATGAGTCTGTGGAACAGGTGTCAAAGTCTGTTGATAGTCAAAATTGTGATGACGCAGTGGTTACACCAGTGATTACTCAAAACACTGTTGATGAAGAAAAGAACTCTATATCTGATCCATGGGATTCAAAGGAAGGTGAAGATGACTGTGATTGTGCTCTAATCTCTATTTTGAAAAATGTATAATAGCTTTGCTAATATCAAACATGTGAATGAAAACCTTAGAAACAAAATGTTAGAAAATGAACTTAGTTTTGAAAAACTTATCAAAGAGTTAAAATCAAAATTATGTTCAAAAGATTCAGAGATAAGTAGCTTGAAGCATGAAGCTAGCATAATCAAAGACCAACTCCAAACTATGGTAGATAAATACCAAGTTTACAAAAAGGAGTTAGAGGATACCCAGATCACTATGGGTAGAATCTTCAAAAGGTTTTGAAATTATGCTAGAAAAACAGATTAAGAGTAACATAAAATTTGGCATTGGTTTTGAAACTGAAGAAGAAGCCATTGAAAATGTTACAAAAATTGATTCTGGAAAGGTTGAAGTTGTTCCAACTCTCTCACAGACCAGTCTTTGAATTGTGCCCTTTGAATTGTGCCCTTGTAGCCTTCAAGTACCATGTGTTGTTTTGAATGTATTATGTGAGTCAAAAGGATAGTTAGACAGTATAGCATCCCAAGGACTCTAGAACAAAATGGGGTGGTTGAAAGGAAAAACATGACTTTAATTGAATCTGCAAAAACAATGCTTGCAGACTCAGGTTTACCCTTGTCTTTTTGGGTAGAGGCTGTAAACACTACTTACTATATGCAGAACAGAGTTTTGATCAATCCCAGGCATCAAAAGACTACCTATGAGATATTATACAAAATCAAACCTCTGACCTCATATTTCAAAATCTTTGGCTGCCCATGTTTTATTTTAAACTTTAAAAATTCATTTCAAAATTTGCAGCCAAAGTAGATTGTGGTTATTTTCTAGGATACTCAACCACTACTAAAGCCTACAGAGTCTTTAACTCTAGGACCAAGTGTGTTCAAGAACCTTTGAATGTAAAGTTCAATGAACTTTCTTCATTGAAAATCCCAACAAATCCTGTTGAACTTTTTGATCTAGAAAAATTTACATTTGAAGATGCGTCTATCAAGACTGACCCTGCAAGTACATCACAATCTTCTCATCAAGACCATGGATATGACAGTGTGCTTCCACAACTCAAAGTCAATCCAACCATCAGAGGAGCATATGTTAATAACAACTATGAAAACTCTGCCACTGTTGGCTCAACAATTGTTGATTCACAAACCTCTGCCAGCTCACAAAATCAAACCACTGTTGATAAAAGTCCATTCTCCATGAACAAAAATCAATCATCATTTACACCTCTTCCTCATATACCTCCACCTCCATTTTAAACAGATGTTAGCACTTCATAATTGCCAACAGATGTTAGCTTAGATGATTCCCATATGCAGCCTTCACCTCAAAATGGCATCATTCCATATAAGGAAGATCTTATCTACCTTAAAAGTCATACATCTGATCAAATCATTGGCAACATCAATGATGGGGTGCTCACAAGAAGCCAATCCCAAAACATTTGTCTTTTTGCTGGCTTTCTATCTCTCACACAACCTGTTAAGTACCAAGAGGAACTGAAAGACAATAGTTGGGTAGAAGCTATGCAAAAGTGCTCCTTCAATTCAAAAGACAACAAGTATGGGAACTTGTACCACTGCCTAAGGATGTATGTCCAATTGGCACAAAGTGGTCTTTAAGAACCAAACTGACGAAAGGGGTATTGTTGTCAAGAATAAAGCTAGGCTTGTGGATCAAGGTTATATACAAGAAGAAGGCATAGACTATGATGAAACCTTTGCTCCTATAGCAAGATTAGAAGCCATCAGATTGTTCTTAGCCTTTGCTGCCAACCACAACATCAAGGTGTTTCAAATGGATATCAAAAGTGCATTCTTGTATGGTAAAATCAAAGAAGAGGTATGTGTTTGTCAACCTCCTGGATTTTAAGATACATTCATCCTGATCATGTCTACAAGCTTAATAAAGATTTATATGGACTGAAACAAGCACCAAGAGCCTGGTATGAAACTCTTTCCACTTTTCTCTTATTCATTGGTTTCACAAGAGGTAAAATTGATAAAACCTTATTTTTGAAATGGACAAGATTTAATGCTTATCCAAATTTATGTGGATGCCATCATTTTTGGATCCACATGCACTGCCAGGTGTGAAAAGTTTAGGCAACTCATGGCAGCAGAGTTTGAAATGAGTGCAATTGGTGAGCTCCAATGTTTTCGTGGTCTCCAAGTAAAACACATGCACAATGTTACATACATTCATCAAAGTAAGTATGTCAAAGAACTACTCACCAAATTTGATAGGAATGATTGTAAACCATGTAGCACACCCATAGCCACCTCAAAGCTTGTCACTGTTGATGACAAAGATGACTTGGTTGTAAACCAGAAGCATGATTGGGTCTTTATTGTATCTAACTGCTTCCAGGCTAGACATCAATTTTGCAACATGTGTTTGTGCCAGATCCCAGTTAACACCTAGAAAGTCTAATCTTATTGTTGTGAAGAGGATATTCAGATACATAAAAGGTGCTCCCATAGTTGGTATATGGTATCCTGCTAATGGAAATATTGAGCTTTCAGGTTACTCAGACAGTGATTTTCTGGATGCAACACACAAGGAAGTCCACATAAGGGGGAGTTCAGTTCCTAGATGATTGTCTAGTATCCTGGCAAAGCAAAAAACAAGTTGCAGTATCCACATCCACTGTTGAGGCTGAATACACTGTTGCTGCAAGTTGCACTGCTCAACTCTTTGGCTTCAAAATCAATTGCTGGATTTTAGTGTAACTGCTTTAAAGACTCTTTTCAAGTTAGATAGTCATGCAGCTGAAAACATCGTGAAAAATCTAGTGTCCCATTACACAACAAAGCACATTAACATCAGCCATCACTTTATGAGATATTGCTATGAAAAAAGGTTTGATTTCTCTGCATCATGTTCCAACTAAAGATCAACTGGCAGATGATCTAACAAAAGCATTAGATACATTCACCTTTGAAAGTCTGATATCTAGGATTGGCATGCTAAACATGGAATAAAAACAAACTTTTGTGTTCCTTGTGTAAATAGCATTAAAATGTTTTCAGAAAATCAAAATATCCATCCTTAAAACTATTTTATGATTGAAGTTTTCAATAAATCTCAAAAGTCTGTTCATAACCACTGTTTTCTTAAACCTCTGATTGGCTTGGAAAATCTATCCACTTCAAAAAGGGTATTATGACACTCGGTTATTTTAAGCTTGCACTAGTGTGACACGTGTTATGAATAAATAAAAGGAAATTTTTTATTGAATATGATGTTAATTGATGTTATTTGATGTGATAGTAAATTTAAATTTATTAGAAATTATGTTGGCAATTTTAAGATAAACATTTATCACGTAACGGTTAAAATGCGAAACGAACGTCGGTGACTGCCCGGTTAATCCTAAAATCCTAAAAATAGCCTGTTATGATTAAAATAATATATTTAATCATGTTCATGAGGAAAAATAAATTAAAACGCGTATAAAATCTATTTTTCGAGTTTAAGCGCGTCTTGCGCAACCCAGCGTGCATATTGCCAAATACGGGCAACACAGCCAGTCTAGGCAAATAAAATATTATTCAATAATACTTTGGTGTGTTTATTTTTATAGAGATTTAAAAATAATTTAAACATCATAAAACGGGATTAAAACGCTAGATAAAATACCTGGTAACCAGTTAAATACCTGTGTAGAGCCTATATATGTGTAAGTAGTGAAAAATTATGTGTGTAGGGACATAGGTGGCGCCATTAGGTTTGCCCACCTTTTGCAAAATCCTTCCAATTGGACATGTGTGCTCTTGGGAAGATCATGCCATCATTTCCACCAAGATCACACTCCATTTAAACTTTTAAAAATCAAACAACAACATTCTCACTCTCTCTCTCTCTTAGTCTCGGTCGAAACACACACACACACACCACCATTTTTAAAATTTCAATCTTGTTCTTGAAGATTAAAGGCCCTTTCAAGGAGGTTTCAAGGTGTTTTAAAGATCTTAAGATGTTTCCAAGCAAGAATCAAGCCCCATACCATTACACTTGCTAAAAACCCATAAAAATCAAGAAGGTATAAAATTTACTTTTAAAACTTTGTTCTTGATTCTTGATGACTTTGATGAAGATGGAGGTTTCTCTAGTTCTTGGATTTAAACACTAACTTGAAGCTAAAAACAAATGGGTTTTGAAAGAAAATGAAAATGGAGAAGTGTGTATATGTATATGTAGCCGTAGGTAGTATGTATATATATATATGAGATTGAGTTTTGACTTTCTGAACGTTTTTTATTGATAAGAAACCTAAAAAGATGAATGCATGCATGTTTAAAAAGTTTGTTTGGTGATTTAAGATGAATATATGAAAAGTGAAATTTCGGAATCATGTGAGTATATATATGTGGCCATATATATATATGTATATATATATGTATATATATACACATATGTATATATATACATATTTATATATATATATATATATATATATATATATATATATTCTTTCATTTATGATAAATGATTGGATGATGATCATGTGAAGATTATGATGTTCTTGAATGTTTGAACATGAGTTAAAAGTATGATGGATATGTTTTGGTTCATACAAGATGATGATGATGTGAATTGAATGCATTAGATGCATGTGGATATATGATCATGAAATGATGAATAATGTATGGAATGATAAAGATGATTTATAATCGGATTCTAAACATTAAAAATAATAATATTTGAAGTGTTAAAATAGCATGAAGCTTTGTCATAAAGTTTACTAGCTTTGCATGTTGTACCTAGTGCTTAAAGAGTTGTAAAATATGTGAAATCACATGATTTAAGAGACTTACACAAAAACTGCACTAATCTGATTATAACCATCATTTTAATCAGTAAATAACATGGATTATGTTAAAATATCAAGTCGTTTCGATTTGGGATGGTTATGGTAATGTTTGATGCAAAACTATGCGTTAAAAACGGTAAAAATCGTCTTTTTAAGAGATTTTTATGAAACTCTTTTAAATCAGTAAGTAAACTGATACTTTTTATATCAATATAAGTATATTAACTTATATTAAGTATCCATGTTGTTTGGTTAGTCATACGTGACTTTCGACGCCCGAAAACGTTGCCGAATCACTAAAATACATGTTTTACAATATACACTAGAATGAGTTGTTCATAGGTGAACCTCATGTGTTCAAAAATGTTATGTGATTTAAATATGTGTATATGATAATATGTTAAGTCTTGACATGATAGCGGGAATTTAGACTATGCATGTACACTTGTGTGTTTAAAGCGGTAGAATTAGTGAAATCGCGTTAAATGTGTAACTTATTTGTCGAGTGTGAAAATTAATACATAGGTTAGCTTAATAAGTTATTTCATTTATATATTCTTTAAAAATGATAAAGCGTATAAGTTAACAAGTTTTCGCGTGTTATGATATTGAGTATTTGTTCACGTTAATGTATATATATTACGACGCGCAAATCGTAGATATATAGTACGTATAAACGGAAGTGTTAACGGATATAACATATTAAGGGTCACCAATAAAATCGTTCAAGTTGCAAAATCTCAATATATATATATATATATATATATACATAGACACGAGCTCTTATATAGTAAAGTGCCAACATAATAAAAAATAATGACTTTTCGAGAAAATCTCAAATTTATGTGAAAATTCCAAGATTTGGAGAAACTTAGGAATTTTGTGATATATTGTTTGATAAATCGTTCCTACGTATATTAGGACGTGTAGAAACAATTGTGGGATTGCGCTATTTATAATACGCACCCAAAGGTGAATATCATTAAACCCTCTTTTTACTGCTTTGTATATGTTTTGGGGGAAGAAGACACCTTAAAGGATAATTATACGTTTTTGAGTATAAAATATGCCTTTAAATAAATTTAATATACTTTTATGGAAGATATATGATTTTAAAATGATAATATATGTTTCGGGGAGAAACGGACTTGTGAATAATGTGAATATATGTTTCGGGAAGAACGGGTGATATTACGGTGTTTTAGAGAAAACGACCGTGTAGATTTAAAAATGCTTAAATCTAAAGTTGTGACGAATTCGCTCAGTCTCAAGAGAGTAAGTACCGGTTATGTTTTAAGTTTTGTTGTGAACTTCGGGGAAATTCGTACAACTCGTTATATTAAATTTGTCATTTTAGTAGGATATATATATTGTTCATAAGGTTGGCGCCTTGGGTGACCCATTGCGGGCACATAGCACGCAATTAACCATTTAATCATTAATATCGATATGTGTGGGTTTATTGATAGATCTATCGGGTTGACCACCCGTCGTGACCGGTAGCTCCGTGTCAAGTCAAGCGACGAATTTTAAATTCTGTTATTGTCTAGCGTTGATTATGTCCTTATTGTTAATACATAGTTCGTATTGTCTTGCAAACATATGAGTCTGAACACTTGATGCTATCAATTTAATATGGAAAACTTAGGAAGATGTTGTGTATCGAAGGTTTTAGGAAAACGTTTGCGATGGCTGACTCTTGAATTTTATAAGGAAATGAAAGTGGCTTTAATAATATTATTTGGATGTTTTATTAATTTAACACATAATTTGAAAGTTTTCATTTGATCAAATTGTGTTTAAATTTGAATACGTAAACTCACTCTCCTCTGTGTTGACACTTGATTTTAATGTGTTCTTCAGGTACATGAGTTCGGCTTCCGGGAATCTTTGGCGTATCTGTGGTTGTGATGCATGTTTTCTTTAATAACGTTTTGGACAACTTTTAAAACAAAAGTGGGACCATGTTTGTAATAAGATCCATAAGGATCGAGACAGCTTAACTACGTTATGGTTGTGACTTATGTTTAAATCTTAAACTATGTTTTAATTAAGTAATATGTCTAAAAATTAACGATGCATCGTCCACTAAGATATTATGGGCACCAACTTCCGTCACTATTACGTTTGTATTTCCGCTATGACGTGTTTAGGGTGTTACAGAAGTTGGTATCAGAGCCAATGGTTCTTAGCGAACTAGACGTTTTTGGGGGAAAACTCTAGACTTCAACCAAAGAATTTTGAGATTAAGTCCCAAGATTCGGAAAACCAATAATTTAAAATAAACATGGATTTTAATCATGTATGAAAACTATTTTGAGTTTATGTGCATACGTGTTAATCTATTTATTTGAGCCTTATGTGTTACTTTTCATTTGAACACACACTTACTTAGTACGCTTACCTTGTGTCACATATGTCGCATGCACATGAGATCATAGAGATTCACGACTCTGATAGCGAGCATGAATACAAGATCTTACCGACCTCAGTCCTACCAGAGATACTACACACGACCCCTAAGATTGTTGACATGGCCGAATTTTCCTCATCATTTTATGTTGGCCTTGTTGCATTCGCCAGCCAGGTCGACCCCTGTTACGCACATACTAGTAACGGCTGGATTGACGATGATGACTCTGTTCCACCCTCGATTTTTGAGATCAGACAGTCATCTGGCACAGTGCCGATTGTTGATGAGCTGGGTGGAGGTACCCATTGATTGGAGGATCCTTTGGGATAGCTCCAGTGGTGGACGCCATTACTGTTACTATTCGACCATTAGAGCCATTGGTTGTCCCGACCAATCCCACTGCTGAGCCTACACACGAGATCCCTAAGCCTGCTACGTCATCCATACAGCCGCCTGAGTCACGAGTCTCCACTGCACCTATGTTAGTGTATTATCGATGAAGGAAGAGGCCTCGACCTACCAGAGACATCGCCTCAACCTCTAGGGATGCCATGGAGTCTGCTTCGAAAAAGCAGAATGGAGTATTGGTTGACCGGTGTTCTCATTGCGATTGTCAGATTGCAAGCCTGCGTGGAGAATTGGAGACGACGAAAGGACATGAGAAGGATTAGAGGGACAGATGGATTGGTTTGATGATGTTCAGGATTTGGATGACAGTGCTATGGATCAGATGCACTGGAGGATTGTGGAGCTTGAGGAGCTGGTTAGGAAGCTTCTGGAGTTCGTGGGTTTGAAGTGATTTGTTGTTATGTTTATTGTTATTCTCTTTTGGTAACCCTAATATTTTTTGCATGCCAATTTAGATATTTTAGGAGGAAATTTAGTAAGAGTTGTCGATGGTGTTTAATTTATTCACACCAAATTTTGTTGGTTTTGTACTTCTAACAAACGATGTAATTTCTAATCTAAAATATCAATATAACGGGTTTTTTTGTTAAACTATTCTCATCATTATGTGGATGCATGTGTTTTGTTTAGTCCACTATTATTTAATGATTGATTATTTAATTATTGTCTTGCGTTGTTATTATTATTGCAATAATAGAAACTACAATATGCCACCAAAATCGAGACAGGGTCCCTCTACTGACGGTACTAGATTGCCTACCAAACCCGAGGATGTGGATAAGGGTTTTTGGTTAAATTATTCTCATTATTATGTGGATGCATGTGTATTGTTTAGTCCACTATTATTTAATGATTGACATATTTAAACATTGTCTTATATTAATATTGTTATTTCAAAAATAGAAACGACACTATGCCACCAAAATCGAGACAGGGTCCCTCTACTGACGGTACTGGATTGCCTACCACACCTGAGGAGCTGGCGCAGCGTATCGCTCAACACATCAATACCGCCATGGAACAGCGCGAGGCTAACCAGACAATGGGGTGAGGACGTGGACGAGGTGATGCACATGGTTTCAGTGGAGCGCCAATTTGAACCGCTCAAGGTAGTGTAATGATTGGAAGAAGTTTTTGTATTTTCATACGTTATTGTAGGATCTGAGTTTGATTTACTTGTAGTTTTTGTTTCAAGGAATGTAAATTTGATTGAAATTCAATGTAAATGCAGCGGAAATAAAGAAAACCTTTATTACAAGTAAAGGTTGCTTGTTTTCATCATCATCATGCTTTCAAGTGTGTAAACTTTGCATGTGATTCACAAACTCCCCCCACCCTATTAGAAAGCTTGATAGTACAAAAAATGGAAGAAGATGATTGGTGTAAAGATCTTTTTAAGAAGACGAGATTTAACAGTTACATTGACACTAGTATTTATACTAACTATCTAACCACTGAGCATCTTTGATGACGTCAGGGTTGATAGTGACATCTAACAAGAAAATAACTAACTAGAACCACTGATATCTAACTACAGATAGTGCAAAAGCACTGTTACATTGAAAGTAAGATAAATAAACTAAACTCTGATGGCTAAGCACTGCTTCCTTTCTTATGTCAGACCTTTGGCATTTGTGAAAGCAGATGTTGCATGAATATCAGATTGTAGAAGATAGAGTTTAGACGATCAGAGGTTCTAAGTACTGATAGAAGGACCAATCCTCGGATAGAGTATTTTGGATTTATATTATTTGTTCCTTTGTACAGGTTCAATCCCAACAATCTCCCCCTGGAACAGATGATGCCAAAGATACCTTTTATTCTTGGTCTTTATTCCTCAACAGGAGATCTCTGATTTGGCCTTTAAACTGCAATTCGAAGTTCAGAGATTCCTCATCATTATCATCCTTTTCCAGCACCAGATCTAGGAGGTCTTGGAGGTCTTCTACACACAATGCATATGCACCCTCCATATTCATCTTGGTAGCTGTGCCATCAGATTTTAGTAGAGTCAATTCGTGGGAGTTTTTATCAACTTTCCACTTTAGAATTTTTGGGTCTGATGGCTTTCTAGGATGGAAAGTTATTGTTGAGGTTGGAAGGATTGTTTGTTGTGCCATAAGAGACGGATCTTCTGCAATCTTTTGACTGGTCTCATCAGTATGGAAGTCAATCATGTTCTGGATTCCTTCCTTTATATGATCAAACACTCTTTTATCTTCTTCTACCATATCCCTTTGCCTTTTTCTTTGATTCAAGGCTAGAATAGAGATAGAAGATGTTTCAGATGATTTTGAAGAGTGTTGAGTCTATTGAGCTGTATCCTCTGCTGGATATTCTGGCTTCTTTGGCAATGAAGGATTAGTTTTCCTTCTTTTCTCAAGAGCCCTATAAGTATCAATCACTTTAACCTCTGTCCACCTCATGATTTGGTTCTTCGACCCATAATTAGCAGCAATCAGTTCTTCCTTCATTCTTCTAAACTTTAAGTTCATTTATGGCAATTTCTTGTATTTGTTCCAGTCTGGAGGAGTTGGCTTTTTGAGAGGATCTTTCAGCATTTCTTGCATTCTTTGCACTTCTTCTTCCAACTCTCTCACAGACCAGTCTTTGAATTGTGCCCTTGTAGCCTTATACAACTTGGTTTCCAAAACAAAAGTCACGTAACAGGTTGTTTCAACAACACATGGTACTTGAAGTTTTGTTTTATTGAATTAATAACAAGTTTACATTGTTTTGGGGATAATAGAAACAAAACATATTTAAATTGTCTTTCTTGATTTTATGTCACTAAGGTCCGCGTCCAAAATCCTATGTGAAGCAAGCATCGTAACATCATACATTAGCTCCTGAAACATATGTGAAAAGATAGTCAGCATAAAAGGCGGCGAGTACATAGGTTTTTAGGAGTGTGTCAAATTCACGGCTTGAATAAGTATTGCAATACCTCGTCAGACTACTAGAGTCGTTAAGTGAAAACCTTGTATGAAAAAGTGTTTGATATTGCAATAACAATTAACCAACTAAAACAACTCGGTTATAGTTTGTGAAAGTCTTGTAGCCATGAATATTGACTAAAACATTTCTTTTGAAAAACTGAGTAATAATTCGATGTAAAAGAAAACTTCATATGGTTTATATCTTTAAGTGAAAATCGTTGCGTTTAATCGTCTGAAAACATTTGTCCAAGTGATTCAGTTAACGCCATGATATGTAATATGATAAAAGCGCTTATACATAGGAAGTACCAACGGCGTATCCACCATATTACACACGCCTCGTTATCTAAATCACTTACCATAAACCAATCGTCCAAATCGTCCGTGTTATAAACCATCCTTTCGTGTTATAAACCAATTGTCCATATTATAAACCATTCATCCGTGTTATAAACCAATCGTCCGTGTTATAAACCAATCATCTGTGTCATACATAAATCGTCCGTGTTTTAATTTTTGTCATTTTGGTGAATACATTCAAACCTGTGTTGACTCGTCTAGACCACCAAAGGGTTTGTTAAAAATACAGTTTCTGTCGTTCCCCAAACTACCCACCAAATTCCAGTGAATAGCCTAGTAACGGGATTGTCGGTCCTATGGTACCATAACTTACTACTAGTCGGCTTGACCAAATTTAATGAATGTCATTCGTGTTATGGATAACGCACCAACAAGTTCGTTCACATCATTGAAATCGTCGTGTTTTATGTAAATCATAGACTTTGTTTTGAAAACTTGAAAACAGTTTAGCAGATATGAATCACCCCAAAATATTTGCAAACCGTAAAAGAGGGGAGCTATGTACTCACTTGGGGTTGCAAGATTGTCCTTATTTCAATGATCAAACAAAGCTCAAGAATCCGAGAATTCAAGTGTGTCATAATATCGGATAACTATGTTAGTGTGTCGGGACTTTAATCGACGGATCAGATTGAATGAGGTCTTGTAAACCAAATAAGTGTTGGAACTCATATGAAATGGTTTAACAAACTTAACATTCTGATTTGTATTGAATCCTAAGTGCTTTTAAGCCGCTATGACTCGTTAAGGTAATTTATGCTACTTTAACGGGTCATTTGCGTAAATATATGTTCGGATGGTTAGATATGTGTTATGATAAGTCTTATATGCCAAAACATGTTTAATAATGTTGTAACATCAGTTTATATGTCAAAATATTGGTTACATAGGCTTAAAATCGATTTATGCGCAAAAAGGGCGTTTTGGTCATTATTAAGGACATATCAAGCGACTTATCATAACACTAACCAAACGACGTGACCATAAGGTATAACCTCAGAGGGTTACTCCCTATACAAAAATGGTCACAAATATGTTTTTGGTAGGATCCTAAGATCGACCAAACGGGTCGGATTCGAAAGTCAAAGTGGTAGTCAAGACCGCTCGACTTACACTATACTAGAAGTGATGAGTTAGACATGTCAAAACATGTCTAACTAAGTTGCAAAACTGATTTGGTATCAAAATTGTAAAATGCACATTTTGCACATTTTTGAGCGAAACTTTGACTCGTCACTTCGACTAGTAAACGTGGTAATCAGAAGGTGCAGTCCCTATGGATTATAACCTTCGTGATTACGATACGTTGCAAAGTTCAATTGAACTGTGACTCGACCAAATATGGTCAGAACCGAAATTCAAACAGAAAGTCAACTGTTTGAATTTTAGCCTATAACAAGCTAAAATAATGAAAAAGACTAAGGAAGTACACTTACTTGTGTTCTAGGAATGCTTAGAACTCAATAGGAGGCTTCCATATATTGGAAACAAGCTCCAAGAGCAGATTAGAGAAGAAAGAACGAAATGAGCAAGTTGGAGAGTTGAATGCGGAGGCTATTTATACTTGACGGAGTGAAAAGATATCATGCCAAGTGTTATGGATTGTTCTAGGATCAAAACAAGTGTTTAGTGAGGTGTTAGAAGCAGAAGGAGTATGGCAATTTCGAGGTAGGTGTCAAGAGGTGGCAATACATGGCAGAACTTGGAGGCTAAGAAAAAGTTCTGCAACTGGGCACCCCTTACGGACCGTATGGGGGCACCTCTTACGGTCCGTAAGGCTTTGGCAGGGGCATAAACTTTGAAGATTGACAGATTTGGCCCCTGGACTTGTTTCGTCATGTTTTGTCACTTTTAACACCCGTTAACCTAATTTTTAAGCTTTATAAGGATGTTAAAGAATAAGGGACTTGAAATATGTCCAAAAATATTGTGGATATCGGTTCATTCGGTTGTACAGTTGCGTTTTTCGCTTAATTACGACGAACGCTTTAATGAAAGTGAAAATGACTGAAATTTTGTAATGATTGATATTTTTGCATCCTTATCAATAAAATACAAGATTGAGTAAACTGCCATTTTGGTCCCTAAGGTTTGGGCAGTTTTGCCGCTTTAGTCCAAATCTAAAAGTTTTTGCATCTTGGTCCCTGTGGTTTCAGTTTTATTGCCATTTTGGTCCAAAAGTGAAATTAGGTCATATTTTTCAAATTAAATCCTGTTATTTTGTTCTTTTCCTTGGGGGCAAAATGGTCAATCGCACTGGTTTTCGCCCTGTCATCCTAGGCCAAACGCTATTTTGTCCATTTTGCCCCTGAGAAAAATGACAAAATAGTAGGATTTAATTTGAAAAACATGACCTGATTTTACTTTTGGACCAAAATGGTAATAAAACTTAAACCACAGGGACCCAAATGCAAAAACTTTGAGATTTGGACTAAAGTGGCAAAACTGCCCAAACCTCAGGGACCAAAATGGCAGTTTAATCTACAAGATTTTATTGATTACTAAAATTTTTGGATGTCTAAACATGGTTCGTATTCAAAATACGAGAATCGGCAGACTTTCGCAAATGTCGCAAATAGTCCCTGAGCTTGAATAAACATGTTTTTGCCGTACTGAACCCTTCAAAACTTATTTCTAAGTTATGTAATGGGTATTTATGGTATGTTTAGCTTATATCCTTTGTTCCGCAGTGTAATTCGCGTTAAAATGATTACTTTTGCGTAACAATTTGAGATTTTACTTCAAGAAATGGTTTGTGAGTTTGAAATCGTGCAAGAATTGACTATGTACAATTGTCATGACATCTATACAAATCTCGGAAATAAAACACGAGATTTCCTTGATTTGATGAATTTTTCGGAATCGTTACCTGATCGAATCACCATAAATTTCACAAAAACTCTTAGATCACTTGGTGAAGACGAAATCTTTTATGTATTACTTTTGATTTCCAATCTTTGGTTAACTTTTTATTTGGGTTTGTATTAATGACTTTAATAACTAGTTTCTTATATTGAAAGTGAATTTTATTCTATAATTCCTTCATGTTTAGTTGATTCACTCATTCGTGTCTTTACGATTTATATAAAGCACATTAACTGCCTGGAAGGGGTTAGAAGGTTGGTTTGGGTAAAATTCTTGCCTCGTTCAGTGTATAGTTCCTGCGAGGACTTGAGTCAAGCTTATTAGGACTTCCCTTGAGGCAGATAGCATCAAATCTGGGGAAGTAAGAAGAACTTGACTCCCTTATAAACAAACTACTATTAATACTTTAAACCGGCCTTGCGGGACTGTATCCCTGCTGACTCAGACCAATATGGCCGAGGGTACCGTTTCCTCCAAAAGAGGGACATTCCACATTTTGCATTAATAACTTACTTACTTACCTTTCAATATTCCGGTCTTGCAGGATTGTATCCCTGCTGACTCAGATCAATATAGATGAGGGTGTTGTCACCTCCAAAAGAGGGGCATGCCACTTTAACTGAGGTAATCTCTTAAAAAAAACAAAGTGTGGAAATCATCAAAGGATACATGAAAGATGAGTCGAAACCAAGTGATTCCTTCTTGCTTATTTGTTCTTTTATTTTATTTTGTTAAATTAATTAGATAAAACCATTTTTCCAAAGTTCGAATCGGTTAGATGTTGACGTTAATCCTGTATTAAAAGGTCTTGTGTCCTTGGACGACCTCGGTATCTTACCATCACTATGCTACACCAACGATGGGTGCACTTGCCCTAGCGTGAAGTAGAGAGTGATAGTGGTTTATCGTGTTTTTATTAATATAAAGCTTGAATAAGCGAGTGAAAATTATAAAAAATATATCTAAAATTCATACCCACCTCGCTGACGTCAGCTTACAAGCTAATATATCATATTCAGCAAGCAAGTCAACACAATGTTTTCTTTGGGATAAGCACAAACCTACATCGTTTTTAACAACTTCAATACCCAAAAAATATTATAACTCTCCCAAATCATTAATCTTAAACCTTTCTTTTAAACTTTGCTTAACCAATTCAATTTTAGAAACAACATTTCCAATTATAATAATATCATCTACATACACAAGCAAAATAATAAGGACACCATCACACTTCTTAATAAATAAAGGTATCAAATTTACTTTGCACAAATTTACACGCAAGCAGAATGCTAACCAACTTTTTATGCCACATTTTTGGAGCTTGTTTTAGGCCATACAAGGACTTTTTAAGCTAATATACTTTTGTTTAATCATTAAAATTATAGCCTTCGGGAAGATTCATATATACATCATCATGTAATTCACCATATAAGAAGGCATTATTAACATCAAGTTGGAAAAGTTTCCAATCATTGGCTACAGCTAAAGATATTACACACCTAACTGTAACTAACTTAACAACAGGTGAAAATTTTTCTTCATATTCCACTCCTTGTTGGCTAAACCCTTTGGCTACAAACCTTGCTTTGTACCTTTTTATTTCTCTTTACAGTTTATATTTTATTTTAAAAATCCATTTACAACCAACAACACTTCTATTATCAAGTCTATCAACAATATCCCAAGATTAGTTTCTATGCAATGCTTCCATTTCTTCATTCATCGCATGAACCAAATTAGGATCTCCCTTAGCCTGATTATAGTGTTTTGGTTCAAATTTTTTATCAAGAGCTGTTGCAAAACACTTACAACTATTTGACAAGTTTGTAAAATTTACAACTTTTTCAATACCATATTTGACATTTCCTTCTATTACAAAATCCTTCAATTTCTTTGGAAAAACAGAACTTCTACTAGTTCTTCTAGACACACTTTGACCACCAGACTCAACAGTGTCACCCTCAGACAATTCAGTGTTTTTATTAATAGTAGTCATAGGCTCTGCCTCATCAAGTGTTCTTTGACTGTCACCGGGTTGTTGTAAATCAGACACTTCCACAACTTCAGTTAGAACACCTGAAAGTTGAGAACTCTATGTTCCTATTTCACTCTCAGCTATACCCTTTCCATCATCATTGGGATCATTGTATTAAAATGTTTTGAGTCTGTATTTTCATATAAATAAAAAAATTAAGTTTGTTAACAGTTTTATCTTGATTTAGATCTGTCGATACACTATGTTTGTTGCCTGCGTCTACGAGTCGTGTCGAGTTTGTAAAAGGATAAAATGATAGATTATTTGAATTTTGATTGTATGTTTACTTTCATACAAAGGTAGTTACTCCATACAGAAGTAGTTAGTCCGTACGGAGGTAACTAGTCCGTACGAATGTACCTAGTCCGCATGAAGGTAATCTCATGTGTATAAATAGACGTGTGGACTTAGGGATTGTAAGGTTTTTGCCGATCAGACGACGAAGCTTAGTTAGTGTGTTTTCCAAACTGTAAACACTAATGATTAAAGAAACAGAGAAAATTAAGTAATCTTGTGTTGTCGCTTAACTAAAATTGGATTCCGCATAATTATGGACTAGGTTAATGGATATTACCTGAGCTATTCAATTGGAAAATGGTCCTCACAACCATGCTCGCCGATTCAAAACTACCAATTAGTTTCAGGAGGGAAGCTATGGCCTATACGTGTTACACTTTGAACAGAGTATTGACAGTCAAGGCACATAAAAAGATGTGTTTCAAACTGCTTAACCAACAAAAGCCGAATATAAAATATTTAGAACCTTTTGGGTCTCCGTGTACGGTAATTGTCTCGGATGGAAACTTTGAGGTTAAATCGTTAGAAGGGTTCTTTGTAGGGTATGCTAGTCCGCTAAAGAGAGTTTATCTTCCTAGCATCAACGGTGTTATTCAGGCTCAACATGTAGATTGCCAAAGATACACATCTCCGACACAGAAACCGAGAGATCCTTGGCTGTTTGATTACGAAGGTCTCTGGAATTCTTTTGCTTTGCAAGCTGAACCAACAGAAGAGGAACTTGTTATGCTCTACCAGCATCAACAATCTTTTTCACAAGATCAAGTTCCTAGACCAATTTTTGTGACACAAACACACGTTGGCACACATAATGCTGAAGCAGGACCGAGTACTCAACATCCTGAATCACAGACTGCTGGAACAAATGAACCTGAAGTCGAACCAGAGGTGAATGAACTAGCTCTTACTTTTGATCAATCTTACGACTTTGACTCTTAAACTGAACCGGCATATGACGATAATGGATCTACATCTGATGATGGCGAAATTCATCTTGATAGTCTTTTCGACAATCAAAATGAAGGAACGAGTACTCAGAATGAAGCTATAATTGTTAATCAAGATGCTGAACAGAATGTAACGAATCGGGAACAAGAAGTGAGCGTATCCATGGAAGTTATGCCTAAGACACTTTCATACCATCCAGCGGAGTTTATAATCGGAGAATTACACAATGGTGTTAAAACTTGACACCGAGTCAATCAGGGCTTTAGTTGTTTTTATTCGAAAGTGCACCTTTACAAAATTGGTTCTCATTTAAATGTTTTATTTCGCAGGTAGAACCGAAGACATATAAGGAAGAATTGACTGAAGAGAGTTGAGTTAATGCAATGCAGGAGGAACTCTCTCAATTCGGAAAACTTGGTATTTGGAAGCTAGTAGATCTGCCAGAATACCACAAGAAGATAAATGCAAAATGGGTCTTCAAGTGTAAAAAGGAAGGATCGCGGTGTGATTGTGCGTAACAAAGCCCGACTCGTTGTTCACGGATTTTGCCAACAAGAGGGAATATATTTCACCAAAGTTTATGCTCCCGTAGACAGATTATAAGCAATCAGAATCTTCCTTGCATGTGCATCTTGGAAAGGATTCAAAGTGTACTAGATAGGTGTAAAGTCTGCATTCCTCCTCGGAAAGGTGAAAGAGGAGGTGTATGTTGGCCAACCACCGAGGTTTGTATATCCAATCCACAAAGAAAAAGTATCTTTTCTTGACAAAGCATTGTACAGGTTACATCAGGCCCCGAGAGCCTGGTATGAGACGTTTTTCAGCATCTCCTCGACAATGTATTTGTTAGAGGCACTATGGACAACACTTCCTTCATGCTGAAAGTAGAGGGTCAGATCTTGATAGTACAAATCTACGTGGACGATATCATGTTCGGTTCGACAAAAGATATGCTATGTAAAGATTTTGAAAGAGTCATGAAGAAAAAGTTCGATATAAGTTCTATGGGCGAAATGAAGTTTTTTCTTGGACTTCAAGTAGACCAACTTATTGACGGGATCTTTATCCATCAGACGAAATATGTGTCACACCCTCAATTTCCACTTGCGGAGTTTACCGCGAGGCGTGTGAACAAACCAGAATCTGAGACACTAGTAACGTCGAATGACTCTATATGATTCATTAATACGTTTTCCAAAATCATTTGTTTAACCATTCATAGTTAATTTTAGTTTGCCTTAGTTTGGTTTCAATGTTTAGCGGAAGCATTAGTTTTTAAAGTTGAGCGAAAGCATTTAAAGTAAAGTAAAGGAACTGGCGCCAACACAAACGCCAAAACTAAAGAAAAACTCAAACAATGTTCGTAAATGAGACTCGATAAAAAGATGTCTTGATCAATGCAAGTGAGTGCACCTAGAGCTCCTAGCGTCCTGAGAAACATGTAAAGAAACAAGTGTCAACATTAAAGAAGAGTGAGTTCACATGTTTTCATAAGTTCATTTGTTCGGTTATAAGTTTGTTTCCCCCGTTATCCCTAACCTGGGATAACGATTTAGTTCCATTATTCCCAACCCGGAATAATACTGATGGTTCCATTATTCCTTACCCGGAATAATAATGATGTTCCATTATTCCTAACCCGGAATAATAACGTTGTTGGTTCCATTATCCCTAACCCGGGATAATATTGTTGATTCGTAATTAAGTTCAATGTTAACATGTAGGTAGCTAGCCTAAAGTTATGTCACGTAAGTGTTCGCGATCGAAGCTGACTGTTGTGCCTCCGTGTTGCCAGGCCTATCACTGACCATGGCGAAGTTAGGCCAAATTATTCACCCGTTGACCATACCCGGTCCGCTAGCGCGACTAGCTCGGGTGGGGCTTGTCGGGCCCAGTAGTACTACTTATAATTTCCCCGCTATCTAACCCAATACTAACGATCCGAGAGTTTGTCGAGGACTTGTGTGATATAGCTGCTTAGTGACCATAACGTACATTAACATTAACTTAGTTACCGAATAATTTAATGACGTTAATTTCGTATAATGTAAAGAGATAGAGTTGTAGAGTGTATACATGTTTCTCCCCCTGTTGTTTAAAACCGGATAAAATTAGGGGCCGTGAACTCACCTTTATTTGCTCGGTTAGTGTAACACAGAAGTTGCAAATGATGGGACCGCTAATTGCGTCCTAACAAGTCAATTGATTTAGAGTTAGTGTGTGAACACACTGATACAAGTCCTACACATACTAACACACAATGCGGTACATACAATGACAATTTCTAAAACTCAAATCATGCATGCAAGTATCATCATACCAATATAGTGATCAAACCAACCTATCATGAACACAAATCAATCCATACAACACTTTGGTACACACATTCGCAAGTTATCAAGTTTCAGCGTATATACTCATAATTAGGCTTTTTCAAGGATTTTTATAAAATAGTTCTAACATTCCAAAAATTCCAATTATTTTACAGAAGGTGTCAACTATACTGTAGAATTTTATATAAAATTTTCAAGTCCTAACACTTTACCAATTATTCATAAATATTAATATGCTAGGCTGCAGTCAGATTCGTCGCTTTCTGACTGCAGTCCACGGGAGAATTTATTTAAAAATCACCGTTCGTCCAATTAACAAAATTCCAGTGGGAGTTTCCCGGAAATTTCCATATCTAGTGTCTGTACAAATTTCATGAATCGACTCTCTACAGATTATTAGATCCGACTCGATAAACAACTAACAAATTTTCAGAATTTTCACAGCTTCAGTTGCTGAACTTAATTGGCCACTTAAAAATATCAAACGACTTCAGAAAAATATGAATCCAGCGCCATTAGAAGCGTTTTTCAAAAATCTACGTTTTAGACTTCAGAAAATCCGTTTTTCGATAAATAACAACCAAGTTACAGCCAGTGGAAGTTGCTGTAAACACCATTCAGCATCCTGTTTTCAGCATTTTATCGCAATATAACACGCTTAAACAATCGATATGTTAAATATAAACGATCAAGAACAGATTTTTCCAATCATATATCATCATATACATCATACCCATGCAAACCCTAATCGTAATATATGGTTTTTATCACAAAAATGCAGCCTAATGATCCTTGATTCCACTAATCATCATAATCGCAAACTAGCATAATTTATCGAACTAAACATCATACACCTTAATAATAATGAATCTACCACTATATTCAAGCATGATCAAGAGTTTATAATCCTAGTATAACTTTGCAAACAATGATAAACCCTAACCTTTTACACCGAAGATCAATGAACCGTGAGCGAGAGGGGAGCCGATTTGGGTTTGAATGGGGATCGCGACCGAGAAGGAGAGAATGGAGAGGACTGTCGCGACCGAGAGAAGTGTAGCAAGGCTGCCGTCGGCTGTTTCTTGATTAGGGTTTGTGTGTGTTTTTGTTTTTGAAACAATGCACATGCATATATGTGTATATATAGCGCAAGAGGTCAAGAAAAAGGGGAAGGGTTTGCGGTTGGGTGGGTGCTCGCGGCCGCAAGGGTTTGGGTGGGTCGGTTTGGGTCTATAACTTGGTCCTCAAGTTTCGGTTAACTACTTGAGTCGCAAGGAGGTGAGGTCTACTCTTTTCGCGGCTCGGTTCGATTCATTTATCTATTTACTATATCTATATTTTATAACTAGAACAAATCACGAAATCGGAACATCACATAATAACTCACCAACTTATAAATGTTTAATACACATAGCACGTAATTCATTTGACAAGTTCACGAAATTATCGTAATTATTTCGAGCGTGCAATTTAAGTCTCCGAATCAATTTAGCATAGGAACGAATAACCTTGAAGTAGTGCGTTTAAGATTTCTGAAAAACCGGGATGTCACAATATGTGAATGATGTTTTGGAGAAATTCAAGATGTCTGATGCATCTGTGACGACTGGCAACTTTCAGGAAATTTCCGTACAATTAAACTATTAATTTAATCATGCAATTATATGTTAAAACACCATGTTCTGCTAGATTACATCTTGTATATCTGAAAATGTCATGAATTAAATTTAAATAGTGCATATTATTCATTTTGATCATCGTGCCTGAAAACAATTAGACAATGCACTAAAACAACTAGTAGACTTGCCGGTTAGACTAGCTGTGTCAGCACTAGTCCGGTACTCAGCTTAACGACAGTTCTAGGAATTAGATAGAAGTCCAATAGCAATTACACACTAAATCCTAGGATGGAAAACAAGGATTTGTGATAACACGTTCTGGAAATACTAAAAGCACTAAAAAGTGTCCGAACCGGACAATAAATAACTAATTCAGCATTTTACCTTTTTACTAGCCAATCTAATGTCCATAAATAAGTACAAACAACTTAAAACACTTACAAAAGTATGGGGAATTCAATGGTAGTTCAAAAACAAGTAATACCATAAAAAGTGCACCACTTGACAAATAAACGATCCGATAACGAAACGACCACCCGAACACAACTAGAAGCATCTAGTGAACTAGTTAACACTATTTTGATGTTGTAAGACTAGTTAAGGTCACCCGACACCCTATTACACTTATGAACATCTAATGCACATAACACCTTAACTAATCACCATTAAATCCCAACTAAACAAGTGACTAGCCATTGAAACTCAACTAGACCCCCCTTGGTATTCACGGTCAAACATGGGCCCCACAAGCCCCCATGTTGTCCCTCTAATCTCACTTAAGTGTTAATGGGTAAAGAAGTTATATGATGGAAGGATCAAGTGCATGGATTATAAGGGAAGCTTATCCCAACATCACCTTCACATTACCTTCATCCAAAATTTAAAACAAAAACTCCTTCTTCTCCATCCATAGCTCACGACTACAATCACCACCACTTCACCTCCATTGTTCATCCAACTCCAAGCTATTCTAAGTCCATACAAAGGTGCTACAAGATCATCTAAGAAGGTGCAAAGCATTGGATGTTGAAGGACCACCTTGAGGAGCTTTTATCCACCTAGTTCATCTCATCTTCATCTTCTAGTATTCTTGGCCACTTCCCTAGCCACTAGAGCTAGTTGTAAGCCTCTTGAACCTTATTTCGATTCTTGTTACTAGTATTTTATAAGTGTACAAGTGAAACCATCAAGAAACATAAACTTTAAAGTGATGAACACATGAAGAACACTATAGATCTAAAGAAAACCAACATAAGCTTGAAGTATAATAATGCTGTGTATGATTATTTTGTGCTTAGCTTGATGCTCATCATGTGTAGACTTGTTAAATGTAAGGATCTAACAAGTATATACATGGATCTTGAAAGATCCATGAAGAACAAGTATGATGAACTTGGTTTACTAGAATGATGAACATGTTAAGTGCTTAAAACAACATAAACATGGATTTTAAACCTTTTAAGAAGTTGTATGAACAAGTTGTTAAAGATGGATTTCTACGAAAGTTGTAACTAGTGGATAATTAGTGAACAAACATGTTAAACCTAGATTTAAAAGACTACTTGTTTTTATGAAAATATGAGTTCATCATCATGTGAAAAGTGTATGTATGAGGTTGTTTAAATTTAAAGAAATTATTATGTTTGATCGAGTGAGTTTTGTGAAGCTTAAACACTTGTTTTAGACATGGGAAAACTCCTAAATCTAGGGAAACTATGGCCAAATTTTTATAAAAATTCAACACTTAGGAAAATATAAAGTTTACTACTAACTTTTGATTTTTAGATGTTTAAATAAATTAAACATGGCCATACCCTATTTTTATATAAAATTACAAGTTAAGAAAATAAAGATTTCTTAAAGTATAAAAACAAGTATAAATATATATTTAGGAAAATATATATTTAGAAGTCACCAAGTATTTGTGTGCTATGTGTATACTAACTGTATTATATGGTAGTAGACAAATTAGGGCATTCAAAACAATAAATACTCCCAATGGAGTATAAACACCCATACCTTAAGAATACCAAGAAAAGTACCAAGGAAGATTATACACAAAAATGCCCATACGTGGGTACATGGACTAAATACAATAAGATATATATAAACTTACATATATATATATATATATTCCTTGATTTATATGGACCTGGACAATTGGATAGACTTATACACAAAATATATATATTTAACAAGACTGATAGAAATATATATATTTCATACAAGCTTTAAAAATACATTATTTTTAAGAAAACTAATTTCCGGAAAATATAAAAATTTCTAGAAAGGATTTTTGACACTTAATGGGAAATACATGAACATTAATACATAAATGCATGTATACTTGCCTAAGTATACATTTGGTGGATAACAAATATACTTATATTAAAAATAATATTGGAAATATTATTTTACAAAGTATACGTATTTATTTTGGGAAAATAAATTTAACTAAACACATACTTTGACTTGATCAAAAAAGTATAACACAAGAATACTTAGAAAAGTATAAGTATACAAATACAAGTATAAGTTAAAAATCATATTATTTTTAACAACCCATCTTAACTTCGATAATACATATTTATTCCAGAATAAATATAACTTGGGCTAGGCCCCATAACATAAAGACATGGGCTAGGCCTAATGACACATAGACATGGTCTAGGCCCAATGACACAAAGACATGGGCTAGGCCCAATGACATGCGTGCTAGGCACGAGGACAAGGAACGGGCAATGCCGTTCACACACAATTCAAGACTCGATAACAAAATACATATTAATAAGGCAAGAAACAATTAAACAAGAAAACAACTAAGAACAAATAACACAAGATGGGAACTTGTACATAGAAAAAGCATAGACTTAAGTGTCTAATGGAATCTAGAACACTTGTAGGTTTCGGTTCGAGACCAAGAGAACACTTGTGAGCTACACGAAAACACAAGGAACGCAAATCAGTGAGTTCATGTCCCCCTTTCCTTTTAAACGTTTTCAGTTTTATAACATTCGGGGGAAATACATGTTAAGACATATGGTATGTTAGTTATGGATTTAGACGATAACAAGGTCGATGTGCGTAAGTAGGATTGATAACAATATAACATTAGTAACCATTAATCACTTAGTGACCAAGGTGCAAAAGGTGTAGATCTATTGAACTTGAGGCACGCTCCACTCCTAGTTGTATACCTGGGGTGCTTTTGTGATCCCAATTGAGAACAAAGTGTCTCGGTTTGGTTATTTACTTACGACGCATAGTATCGGAGGGCTCGCTACCCACTGATAGATCCTTAAATTCCATAATTATTTTACATACCTGGATTTCAATATTGGATTACAATTATGACAACATATTCGAAAACAAAACCACATGAACTCGCTCAAGTTTTGTTGATTTTTCAAACTACATGTATTTCAGGAAACAAGGCGTAACTGGTGATGGATTCTCGGAAGATACAATGATGGCCGCTTTTGGAGGATTTGCCTCATATATCCCTTACTCGTTTGGGTATATATGCGGCAAAACCTCGATTTAACCTACGATTATAACAAACATATTTTGGTGATGTAACTTAACTAAATATTGTTTTGGATAACTTATTGGAAACTTGTAAACTTTGAATTTGAATTTATGTAACTCATGGCATCGTTGTTGGTTATGTTTATGTTTACACGATTGATTGCAATGATTACCGTTAAGTCACACGTTTGCGCTTCCGCTACGACCAGGGTTTGACAGATTGGTATCAGAGCTTCGATTGTAGTGAATCGGGGACATACTTTTACTAAGTTTGGTCTACAATCACCACGGGCTCTCATGTGAAAACAAAGTTTATAACATTACAAAACTGTTTCAAGAATATGACAAAAGTATTACAAAATGTCACGATAACATGAGGATCTATCACACGAGCTCAACTGTAGGAAAAGAACAAAAATTTACTCATGCTTAGCCTATAATGAATAGACATAAAACATTATGATTACACGTGAAACCAAAGAACAAATTGTATGAGGATTGACGATTAAATAAAATATATCATAAGTAACAAATAATTACTAACCCATATGTTTATACATTGTACGGATTGTATTTGTCAGGACCATGTCTTCTTCTTCTTACGAGGAGGATCCGATGGAGTACCTATCCGACGATGGATACGGTGTTGATGCTGCTGAGGTCATACCTCAGGAGGATGTGGCTATTCATGAGGTCTCCGACGATGAGGACCTTGACGATTATCAGCCTTTTGCTTTACCCGATCATCACATGGGAGACGATCAGGAGCACCCGCATGACATGGAGGATGATGTGCTAGCTATCCCTGAGCCCCATCACGATGTGGCCATCCATGGTCACCCCGAGGGAGAGCACGTGGTTGTGCACCTAGTCGCACCCCTAGCTGTCATTCCAACTTTCAATAAGTTGGACGATGATGAGGATGATGTCATACCCATCTTCCATGTTGACCATTTAGATGACGAGTTAGGAGACGACGATGTCGTTGATAAGCTAGCCATACTTGAGTTACCCCCACCTGTCATTCCTGTTATTGACCTATCATCTTCATCTTCTGACTCTGACGATGGACACTTGTCTAATGATGCTATGTCTGTTGTACCAGCCACACCCTCGCCAGTTCACTCACCCGACACTGTGTTACCCCCACCCTTTGTACCTCCGCATGCCCCTGTCGGCCCGTCTCATGCTAGCATTCCTGCTCCTATGTTTACCCCATTCTCTGGACCCCCACATCACTACTCATTGAGCGGTACACCCCGACCCTACAAGCGGCCACCCCACTTTTCACGGGAGGATCCTCATACCATCCCTTCATGCCCCACACGCGGCCGGATCATCAAATTGGGCTGGACCCCCATCCCCCCTGCACCACCCATGTATGCTTCATACCCTTCGCCACCCCGTTACCGCATGTATCCCCTTCTCCTCCATCGGGCAGGAGTCCCTCAGACCCTTACCATCCCTCTCATTTCCCTCTCGTCCCTTTGGACGAGAGAGTGACGTCACATGATCTTCAGTTATCCAGGATCTATCAGAGGATTTATGAGCTTCAGACCCAACGTGACACCCGTACCACTTTCAGTGCTCCACCACCTTCATCACCACCACCACCCCCTCCATCATACCCACCACCACTACCATCTTCACCACTACCATCTTCACCACCACCACCGACTCCACTACACTAGTGTCCCTATCACCACCCCAGATGCCCATATGAGGCACGTATACGCGAGTGGGAGCGTATCTAGACTTCCTCCGTTCGCCGTGTCTTCGGGATAGAGGAGGAGTTGGCCTACCACCGGAGTTTGCTCCATAGGTCACCATCCCCTCCATCCCCCGCCATCTCAGTAGTTTAGTACTAGCAGTCTTTGGGGATCAGCCCTAACTTTTGTGGATCTAGCTTCCGAAGAATCAGACCAGAAGATCCAGTTTTTGTGACGACTAGAGACGAAGATGCAATGGAGAAGAAATTCTACTTTTATATTTAGAAAACTTGTACTGACTGGGGCTATGTAACCCCAAGTCCTTTTGATTCTCCAGAACAAATGTACTAAGTTGTCATGATTATGTATGAAAACGTATTTTCTTTATTTTACATTGTATTTTATTTATGTCATGGTTGATATTATTGTGATGTGGTGATATGTGGTTGTTATTGTGATGAGATGTGGTTGATATTATTGTGATGTGGTGATATGTCGTGGTTGAATTTATGATGATGTTGTGGATGATGTTTATTTATTATACCATGGTGTGCATGTACGCTAGATATCGCATGATGGTTGCGATGATTGGTTTATTCTTGTATGTTCGCGATTGTGTGTTGTGTGCCATATACATGACTTCTTACCCCTTATCCGACGTGATGCTTTCTTATATACTCGACAAAAAAAGGTAAACAAACAAAATTTTTGTAATATATTTTTTTATAATAATAAATGTTTCTCTCATTATTAAACAATCGTCTAATTACAATCGATATTTCGTACTAGAAGATGATGCCTCCACCCAAAGTATCAACAACGACCTGCTCCTAACGACCCAAGCAGAGCTGAACGAACACATATCTCAGCAGCACGAGGCCAACCGCACCGAACATAGCGGTGGAACCAGAGGTTCATCTAGAACCAACCCACCCACCGGTAATTTTTGGTTATTCATATAACCATGTGACACTCTCGTTTGTTCTATTTATGCTTTGAATCTCATTCTTGAGTTGGTGCACCTAAATTGTTTCAGGTTGCACTTACAAGCAGTTTTTGGACTGCAAGCCTCTGAACTACGATGGTACCGGCAGTGCTGTTTCATTCGTGCGCTGGACCGAAAAGACCCACTCGGTCATATGAATGAGCAAGTGTCCTACCGAACAAAGAGTCACTTATGTCACTGGACTCTTCACTGATGGAGCGTTATCTTGGTGGAATCTCCAGGTGCAGACCAAAGGAGACGATGCTGCGTATGGTCTGACCTGGGAAGAACTGAAGGAGATCATGAGGAAAAGGTATTGTTCCAGATCTGAAATTCAAAAGCTGGAAATGGAATTCTGGAATCTTAAGATGATTGGCTCTGACATCGCGGGAAATGTTCAAAGGTTTCATGATTTGTCACTAGTGGTTCCGTACTTGGTGGAACCGGAATTCAAAAGGATTGAGAGATTCATATGGGGACTTGCCCCTGAAATTCTAAGTATGGTGACTTCATCGAAACCTACTGAAATTGGGGAAGTGAATGAGTTAGCTGTGAGCCTTACTGAAGAGGCTGTGCGTCAAAAGAAGCTACCAAAACTTGGGGAAATCAAGAAAGAAGCTACTGTGGAGACTACGGACTCCAACAAAAGGAAGTTTTCCCACTTTAAGAAAGGTACTCGTGGTAACAACAATAACAAGAGCAAGAGACAAGCGCCAAGGGAAAAAAGTAGCAAAAGCTTATGCCGCCACCACACCAAACAATGCCGAGAGGAAGCCTTATGGTGGTGACGAACCTAAATGTCCCAAATGCCCTTTCCATCATTACGGGGAATGCAGAGGCTCCAAATGTGGCAAGTGTGGAAGGTTTGGGCATACTACTACTGCATGTCAAGGAAAAACTGATGGATGCTATAATTGTGGTGAGAAAGGGCACTTCAAGAAGGATTGCCTGAAAGGAAATCAAGCTCGGGGGAGAGCTTTTGTGCTTGGAGCTAAGGACGCACGCGAGGACCCAAATGCGGTCACCGGTACGTTCCCTATAAACAACCACTTTGCATCTATACTTTTTAATACCGGGGCAGATTTTAGTTTTATTTCTAAGGAATTTAGAGATATACTTGGGGTAGAATCGAGTAAATTAGACATTCCCTACTCGATTGAACTAGCTGGCGGAAAATTGGTAGAATCGAGTGAAGTTATAAAGAAATGTACCTTAGAACTGGGTGAACGAAAGTTCGATATAGATCTCTTACTAGTTCAATTAGGTAGTTTCGATGTCGTTATCGGCATGGATTGGCTATTCGATAATCGAGCTGAAGTCTTATGTCACGAAAAGATCATTCGTATTTCACTACCAAACGGAGAACATTTGATGGTCCACGAGGAAAAGCAAAACACGCCACTACGGATCATTGTTGGTGCACATATGTCTATTGCCTACCTCTTGGACGAGTCTGTTGTATAGCTAGGGTTTCGCGGTGTCAAATGTTATATGTTGAAAGTTCTATTTTTGTTGACAGATAGAATTTTCGCATGAAAAGTTGTAAGGATTTTCGTACTCTGTTGTCCTAAGTCCCTAGGTGTTGTCAAGTCTTTCCTATAAATACGTGACTTAGGATGTTTGTTTAGAATGTTGTTTTTGGTGATCAGAGGCGAAGCCCTGCTCGAGTCTGTAATCTTTATGAAGTTAATCAATACAAGATACAGACGCTTAAACAATATCATCACGCTTGTTCTTTTGTTTGTTCAAATAGCTAACAATGAATTCCGCCTCTGTTAGCTGAGCAAATCTGATCGGAAGCTCACAAGTTGGGTCCGATCCTAGCATTCACAAGTGGTATCAGAGCCTTGACGTCTGATTTGTGAATAAACAACCAAGTTTCAGCTGGATTCAACTTTCAAAGTTCAAGATTCATCCATTGGAAACTCTTCTTCTACTCTTTCTTGGAACTTTATCTAGATCTGAAGGATTTCATGGACAATTTGGACTAGGTTATTAGTATAACGTATTAAAATAATTTCTAAACAGTTCACTGAAACATACAAACCTAAAAACCATTAAAATCATGCTTGAAATTGCCAAAAACGTGAAATTGTGAACAAGTGTTCGAAGCAGACAAGAATTTTCGCACGAAACACTTGTTTTCGTACGAAAATCAAGAACCTAACTTCTGAAAAGTTTGAAACTGACAAAGGACATAATTTTCGCACGAAACACAATTTTCGCACGAAAATCAATTATTCGCACGAAAATTCAAGACATCATTTCATACGAAAATTTTCAATTTATTCCTAATTTTCAGTTTGTTCCAGGTTAACCAGTTCTAATCTGTTTTCTGTTATAAGTTTTTGTAAAGATGTCAGGTGACAAAGAATTCCATAACGCGTTTGCCACACAAGTAGTTACAGCTTCCGTAGCAGCTCAGAACATGAATCTAGAAAATGAAATGGGAACCACAACAAAGCCTCCAAAACTCATGAACATCAAAGATTACGAGAGTTGGAGTGAGCGATTCACGAACTGAGTTCAAGGTACAAACTTAAACTGCTGGTTTGCTCTCGAGAACAAATACCAAGCGCCACTTAATGAACTTGGAATTGAGAAAACATTAGCTCGTTTGACTGAAGAAGAACAAGAAAAATACGTTAATGAAAAGAAGATGATGAATCTCCTCCAGCAAGCCATAAAGGAGTATATCTTGGTTCTTTTACACCATGAAGACGATGCCCAGTCGCTGTGGCTAGCTTTACTATTAAGAGCGCTAGGAAGTACTCAGGTGAGAAAGGAAAGAAGGCATTACTGAACAAAGAATTTGAAGTGTTCAATGTTCTTTCAGGCGAAAACATGAAACAACTCATTGAAAGATACTGCCACCTGGTAGTACAAATAAAGCATATGGGAATTGTCAAAACGAATGAAGAGCTAGTCGACAAGCTGGCAGATTCTCTGCCTGAAGGGGAATGGTCAACATATCTAACCATCCTAAAGAATGGGGCAGAGTATGAGAGTCTAAGTCTACCAAGATTCATAGAAAAATTAGAAGGGCAAGAACTTGAAATGCAGAAAATGGCAAAAGGCAAGAAATCAAACTCGCAACAGGATGTGAGTCTATACTACAAGGAAACCCAAACACTCCTGTTCAGAGTCCCAAGATTCAAACTACCTTTAGTGCTAACTCAAACGCTAGTCCAGCCTCCAATCAATCAAGTGGATTCCAAACGTTTGCTTCCTTCAATCCAAACAATCACCAAGGACAACAATCGTCTCAGAACTCAAGTCAACCACAAAGCAATCAGCAAAGTCAATCCAATTCTAACTAGAGAATCTTGCAATGTAACATCGCAGTGAACCTCCAGAATGCTCAAGACTTCAATGAGCAGACTGCTAAGCAACACATGGTGCTACTTGCAGCAGTTCTAGAATCCTATGAAAGTCTAGTAGCTGGGAGAATCCCAGAAATGACCAAGGAAGCTTACGATCAAATTGATCCGGAAGAGATGGTTCGAAGAGCACAACGTTTTATGGAAATTACAGGAAGAAATGATTTGAGAGGCCTTGACGGAAAATTAGCGTTTGATAAATCCAAAGTCACATGCTTCAAATGCAGAGAAAAAGAACACTTCAAATGTGAATCTCCAAACCGAGAAGTAAAGGGCAATCATAATCCATTCGGGATGATTATTACAAAAATGCGATTTATCATCGACCACAGCCAGAGAAATAAATGGTGTAGATCGAGGATGTACCTTCAAACACAAAAGACAAAGCTCTTGTTGTCACACAGGAAGATGAGGGTTCAACTGGAACAACTTCATTTCCAAAAATGAAAGTCTTGCTCTTGTCGCTGAAATCATAGAAGAACCAGAATCATCTGAAGAAGTTACATAAGAAGAAATGGAAGAGAATCTGGCAGACTACTTCAGATCATCAGCGGAAGAAGAAGAATGTCTCAGAGGTACCCCTAAACCTTGTTTATTTGACACAATTCTGAAAACTTTTGTAGGTAGCTTTGATTCTGGTCACAAAGAAGAAAGTCCTGAGGAGACAAAGACAGAGAGTATGGAGTTGATTGATGTAACCAAGCCTGTAACACTGGAGAGCTTAACCGGCATTGCCAACAAAGCCCTCATGGCCAACACAAACGAGGTAGTCAGTGTGAAAGAACAGGTAGAAAAGGTTGAAACAGCTAAAGAAACAATCAAAACTCAAACTGTCGAAATGGTCGGCTCATGCTTAAAATGTGCCAAAACATGTGAGCAATGTGCTGAGAAAGAAAAAGCTTTCAAAGAACTTAAAACATACAATGATAAGCTGTCATACAATTATAACACCGTAAAAGAATTATATGATAACTCAGCAGATGCATTAGACAGTATGAGAAAACTGTCAAAGAAGATGACAAAACACTTTCAATGCTCAAAGCAACTGTGATGGACAAACAAATGGCCATTAATCTTCATATTAACACAATTGCTGCCAAAAATTGAGCTGGAGAAAATTAGAATTGAAACTGAAAGGGTTAACAAACTGTTAATCAGTTACTTTACCAGCAGGTATGTCCTCGATCACATCTTCCAAAACCAGAAAGCAGCAAAGAAGGTAAGAAGAGTGATAAAAGCCTTGGAAAATGTTACGATCATGTTCCACCTCCTACATGGAATAACTATGCTAAGAAACATCCTGACGGAGTGGATAAGGCGCTGAATTTAAATCTACTCACTGAAAAGAGTAATGAGCTGCCTGAAAATCTTGACGTAACATATTCCAAAACAGAAAAGGAATGTGAATCCGAGGTGGTAAACAAAGTCTTTAAAAATGTTTTTGAAAATGTGTTGGTGCATATGTCTGTTGCCTACGTCATTATGTATTGAGTCTGAGTGAATAGGGCTTAATATGTTAGAAACGAGGCGTTTTAAGTGAGATTTAGGTCAAGTTCGCTGGTAATGGTGGGTATGAAGTCAAGTTCGGTCGAAATTGACTAGGTCAAGTTCGCTCAAACATGTTCTCTCACCAGCGAACTTGTAATGCTATAAATAGGTGCCTTGGTTATTTCATTTGTAACTTGGAGAGATTCTGGCACAGAGACGGTGAAGCTCTGTCGGATCCGGTTCTTGAATGTATTGAACTTTAGATCAATGAAAACAACATTTAAATGAGTAATTCTTGTTATTTGGTTAACTTGTCATTAGTTTCCGCCTTATTAGACAACAGATAACAAATTTAGGTTCTTGTGCTAATCGTGGATGTTCCTACAAGTGGTATCAGAGCCTGGATACCTAAATTTGCTAGAATCAAGACAAGAATTTCTCTATTTCATCTCCATTCTATCATTTTTCTAAACATTTTCACATATTTGATGATTTCATGGACAAAATCAGCTAAAAATTGAACATGTCATGTAAAATACACTTGTGATAAACCCCTGAAAGTTTGGACATCAAATTCAACCGAATTGATAGCAAAAAGTTCAAAAAACCATTAATTGCAAAATCATTTTGTCCGAACCTGAGATCAAGTTCGACCGAACTTGATAGTTTTTCAAGGAATTAACCTCAAGTTCGCTCGAACTAAGCTAAACATTCTTCATTTTTATCAAGTTCGCCCGAACTTGTATAAAATTTGTTGAAAAATAGCCTAAGTTTGCTCGAACTTAGCTAATTTCTTGAAAATCCATCCTAAGTTCGACCGAACTTATCTGTTTCATGATAATCTTTCTCAAGTCCGCTCGAAATCCGTTCAAAACTGAAAACTTGTAGCTAAGTTCGACCGAACTTGCTTGAGTGTGATAAAATTTGAAGATTTGTCATCTAAGTTCGACTGAACTTGTTAAAAACTTAAATCAAAAACTGATTTTCAAACAAGTTTGACTGAACTTGTCTGTTTCTGATCAATTTTCGAGTGTTTTTTATCGTATTTTTAGATACATCTTCAGATTGTCAAAATGGAAGATTTTCATAACGTGTTCGTTTCTCAAGTGGCTTCTTCATCAAATGCTAATATTCTTGCGGCAAATCAGATGAATATCGACAACGAAATGGGTACTACGTCGAAACCGCCAAAGCTAATGACTATGGACGAGTTTGAAGGGTGGAAGGAAAAGTTTGTGAATTGGATACAAACGAATCAATTCAACAGCTGGGTTGCAGTTGAGGATGGTTACAAATGGCCAAAAGATGAGCGTGATCAAGATCTTCCACTGAACAAGTTTTCACCAGCTGACAAAGATAACTATGTCGCTGAGAAGAAAATGATTAGCTTGACACAACAATCAGTAAAAGAAGATATCTTGATTCTTTTACCAGAATATGAAACATCACAAGAATTATGGCACGCTCTTTGCGACAAATTCAAAGGAAGTGATGAAATGATCAAAAGCAAAAAGGCCTTGAGTAAGAAAGAGTTTGAGATCTTCACGATGATCAAAGGTGAGACGATGAAGCAAATGATCGATAGATATTGCCACCTCATGGTCCAGATGCGAAGACATGATATCAAAAGATCTAATGAAGAGTAAATCGAGAAATTGGCCGATGCATTTCCTGAGGGAGAATGGACAACGTATCTAATGATTCTAAAGAACAGTCCATCTTGGAGACATTTCAAGTTGTCATCCTTCATCGACAAATTCGAAGGCCATGAAATGGAGCTGATGAAGATTGCAAAATCAAAGAATGCTAATGTTGTTCAAGATGTCGGTGTTTATTATAAAGGAGGTGTTCAAGATACTCCGATTCAAAGCCCGAAAATTCAAACAGCATTTAGTGCAAATACAAATTCTTCTCCAAATCAAAGTGTTGGTGCATAATGTCTATGTTTAGTCTTATATCGAGTCTGTATAGAATATAGCTGAATAGGCTAGCTGTTTGAAGTATTTATGTAATAGTGATACAAGTTCGCCCATGAGACCATGTAAGGTCAAGTTCGGCCGAACTTGCTAAGGCAGGTTCGGGCGAACTTAGGCATTCCTCTGGCAAACTTGTACTAGTATAAATACCTAGCTTGCCTCATTCATTTGTAACTTTGGCATTTTGGAGGCGAAGCACTGTCAGTTTGTACTCTTGACGTTTGATCAATAAAACTGATGTTAAATTGATTAATTCTTGTCTATTGGTAAACACGACGTAATATTTCCGCTATTACGGACGTTAGATATCAAATTGAGGTTCTTTAGCATCAAGGATCGGTCCTACCAGTGGTATCAGAGCTAGAACAGCCTGATTTGATAGTATCAAGACAAGAACACTTCTATTTCATCTCCATTCTTCTATTTTTCTTAACTTTTTCATCAAAAATAAATAATTCACTGTCAAAATCTTTTCAATTTTGAATATATCATGTAAAATACAACAAAGATAAACCCTTGAAAGATTGGAGACCAAAATCAATCGAATTGATGTCAAAATTTTAAAAAAACCATGTTTTGCAAAAACCTGTTCATCGAACTTGTTAACCAAGTTCGGCCGAACTTGGACTAAAAAGTCACTTTTCAAGTGATTTTTTACTAAGTTCGCTCGAACTTGAGTAATTTTTGTTGAAAAAACAGCTAAGTTCGATCGAAGTTGCTAAAAATTCACTGATATTCTATCAAGTTCGACCGAACTTGATAAATTTCATAGTTTTTAGCTAAGTTCGCACGAACTTACTAGTTTCTTATCAAATTCCATTCTACAAGTTCGCTCGAAGTTATATCTGATTTGTTTTTCAAAACTTTCATAAGTTCGACCGAAGATAAAGCAAAGTTTTCAAAATTATCATTCACAAATTCGACCGAACTTGTGAATAAAGCTGAGAATTCTTCATTCTAACTACAAGTTCGACCGAACTTGTAGTAGAACTAACATTTTCAAAAGTTTTTGAGATTTTCGGTGTACACATTTCGTTATTCACAATGAATGATATTCAAAGAGCTTATATGTCCGGAGCTAGTTCGTCAAATGCCAACGTGATTCAATAAGTCAATCTTGACAACGAGATGGGCACGACTGTTAAACCACCAAAACTAATGAGCATGGACGAGTATGAAGGGTGGAAGGAGAAGTTTACATATTGGGTTCAAGCCATGCACTTCCTAGGCTGGGTGTCGATCGAGAGAGGTTATACAGTTCTGTTGGACGAACATCAGCAAGTTCTAGAGAAATACAAGTACGCCACAACACAGAAAGAAGAATACATTGATGAGAAAAAGATGATCAGTCTTATCCAACAATCCGTCAAAGAAGATATTCTCGTCTTGCTACCGGAATACACAACTGCAAGAGATCTCTGGCTCTCACTTCAAAAGAAGTATCAAGGAAGTGCGGAGATGATCAAAAGCAAGAAAGCTCTCATTATGAAAGAGTTCGATATCTTCAACATGCTGAAGGGTGAGACCTTGAAGCAGATGATTGAACGCTTCTGTCATCTTAAAGTCCAAATGCGAAGACACGGTCTCGAGAAGATGGAACAAGAGTACATCGACAAGCTTGCAGACGCTCTACCAGATGGAGAATGGACTACTTATCTAATGGTTTTGAAGGACATCGAAAAATGGGAATTTTTCAAGCTGTCAACATTCATTGACAAATTAGAAGGTCATGAAATGGAACTTCTGAAGATTGCAAAGTCGAAGAATGCTAATGTTGTTCAAGATGTTGGTCTGTATTATAAAACTGGAATGCAAGACAACATTTCAAGCCCAAAGATTCAGACAGCATTCAACGCAAGTTTGAATTCTTCAAACAATTCGCAGCAGAATCAGAATCAATCATATCCTCAATATGATCAAAGTCCGCAATCTTCATTCTCAAGCACTGGTTCAAATTCGTCTTATCAGAGTCAAGCAAATCAGAACCAACAAACAAATTCTGATTCGAATGTAACATCGATGTTAATTTGAATAATGTTGTTTCTGAGCAAACTACTAAACAACACATGGTACTTCTCGCCACTGTTCTAGAATCGTATGAAAGTCTCGTAGCTGGGAAAATCGGAAATCCCGAGATGACCGCTGAAGACTACGACCAGGTGGACGAATAAGACTGGAGCTCATGGTGTTTAGCATCTATCATTCGAAGGGTCACAAAGTTCGTTGCTCTCACTGGCCGAGATATTGGAAATTCGAGCAACAAACTAGGTTTTGACAAGACAAAAGTCATATGCTTCAGAGCCAAAAGGGACATTTCAAGAGAGAGTGCAAAAATCCTGAAGAAACGGGAAATCAAAGTCCATTCGGAGGAGGTAATGAGTATTACAAGAAGTCACTTCAGTACAAGCCTTTCCCGAAGAAGACTCAGGTTGAAATCCAAGAGAAACCGAATAGCAGAAACACTAAAAAAGCTGTGGTTGCATCAAACGAAGATGACGGTTTCGACTGGAATTCTTATATCGGTAAGAAGACCGGAGTTGCGTTAATGGCTGAAATTGTTGAAGATACATCTGCAGAAGAAGCAGCGGCTATGGAGAATATTCTGCTGGAACAATATCTGCAACAACAACGTGAAGAAGAGGAGTATATCCACCTGCAGAAGCAAGGAATTTTATCTCCTAATTTGTGTGATAGTTTTGCAGGACATTTTGAATGAAGTTCCTAGGAGCAAGTTCCCAAGAAGAAATCAACTAATGAAGTAGTCATTGATGTTACTCAGGAAGTGAATGCCGAAAACCTCAAGGACATTGCCGACAAAGCTTTAATTGTAAATCTAACCAAGGTAGTTCCAGAGGTAAATGAAAATGTCAAAGTACAAGTTGTAGAGGTTGAGAAACCTTGTACAAAATGTACTGAACCATGTATCGAATGTGCCAAAAAATCAAAGATCATTGCTGAAATCAATGTGCATAATGAACTTTTAAAATATGATTATCGCACAATGAAAGAAGCATATGACAAAATGAAAGATGATTATGGCAGGCTCGATTGAAACAATGTCGAACAACACGACACTGTGAGGATGTTGAAAGGAACAGTAATGGATAAGAAAAAACCGATTAATATCCATATTAACACCCTTGCTGAAACTAAGCAACAACTTCAGGACATGAAAATTGAAACAGAGCGTGTTCAACAACTTTTGAGAAGTTACACTTGTAACGCATATGTCATTGATCACGTCCTTCCGACAATACCATCGAAAGAAAAACCTAAAAAGAAAATTGGTAAAGAATACAACAATGTTCCTCCACCCCTATGCGAGAAGTATTGTCGCAAATCCGCTGATGGGATGGATAAGGCAGTCAACATTGAGTTGTTATCTGAAAAGAAAACTGAGTTGCCAGAGAACATTGATGTAGTCTATACTAAAACAGATGATGACAATGTTGTTGTTAAAAAGGTTGTTGAAAATGTTTTGAACGATTCTGATGAAGGCAGCTTTAAAAGCGCCGATTCGAGTTCAAAGAATTCTGATTCACAGACCGAAGATGACGATACATCATCGGAGAATGATCTATGTGATGATCCTAATGTTGTAATGTACAAGATTAAGGAATCTGATATATTATACTTTGATGACCATTTTCCGATTCAGAACGTGAAGGAAGAATTGTTAAACAAATTCTTTAAACTCGTGGAAGTCACATCAGATGATCTGGAGATCAATGAAAAGAATTTTTATTCCAAACCTAAAAGAAATAACTACAGAAGGAATGGTGGTGATCGTCCGAAAAACCGGAGAGCTGGGTTGGGATTAGAAGAATCAGATGAACCTAAAAAGAAAACGTCACCATTTCATGAATACAAGAATAAAAACATGAATTTTGTATATGGGACAAACACGGTTCATGAGGAAAGTTTGATCGGCAAACAATCAAACGATGAGTTTAAGAAATAAAAGAACTACGAGATAAAGCCAAAATTGCAAGTGGTGCCAAAACAAGTGGTGTAAAACCCACTAAAGGACATCCACATGATTCTCGGACTTGTTTCAAGTGCATCGAAATTGGTCATATTGCCCGTCATTGTCCGCAATCAAATCCGGCTTATCTTCGAAGGAAAGAAAGTTCAAACGTTGTGAAACCGAAGCATCCAGAGTTTGTAAAACCTGTAAGATTTTGAAAAGAAACGAATCAAAAGCTGAAGATAAACCTAAAACAGATAAGAAGTTTGAAAATTCAATTTTCAAAAAAGGTGAAACTTCAAAGGCTAATGAAAAAAACGTTTTACATCAAAAAGGCTAACATCAAATCTCAAACCTGGATTGCAAAGAAACGGTCAACAACATCCGATGTTATTAAGTCTGAGCCTGTAAAGACTGATAACACGAAAGAATCAAAATCTGAAATTAAAACCAACATTGTCAAAACTACAAGTGGTAATATTTCAAAAGATAAAAAGGAAGTTAAGTTTTCAAACATAAACATTGTAGAAAATTCAGATGATGAATTGGAATTTGATTATGCTAATGAATGTGAGTTTGATTACGATGATGGTTATCCAATTCAACCCAAGACCAAAAAGGCTTGGGTCTCGCTGTTTAACTAATTGCTGAAATTTGCAGGGGCTCCAAAGATCCGTACTTTCCAAGTGGATTTTGGATAGTGGAGCATCCAGGCATATGACGGGAATGAAAGCGTTGCTATTCGACATAAAAGCTATCAATGGTGGATATGTTGGATTTGCGGATAACCAGGGGGAAGGATAGTTGCCGAGGGAAAACTTTCCAATGGCGTCGTTTCATTCGATCGCGTGAACTATATTGCAGAGTTGGAAAATAATCTTCTGAGCATATCGCAGATTTATGACAAGAAGTTCACGGTGCATTTCAATGACAAAGAGTGTATTATCTTGAAGCCGGTATTCAAAATACCAGATGAGTGGATTATGATGCGAGCACCACAAGAGAATGATCTTTATGTTCTTGATATGGGTGTCGCTACCACTTCATCAAAATTAGCGCAATGTTTTGTGACAAAGGCTACTGAAAATGATTCTATTCTTTGGCATCATAAGATGGGGATATTCATTTGTGAAAAATGAATTACTCGGTTCATAATGATCTTGTAGAGGGTGTAAATCTTCGGAGCTTTCATATGTCTAATCACTGCTTATAATGTAAAATGGAAAGCATATCAGAAATCTCATCCGAAGAAAATTCTGAATTCAATCAAGTTGCCATTAGAACGTCTCCACATGGATTTATTTGGTCCTTTCAATGTTCGAAGTATCGCAGGAGAATTATATTGCTTGGTTGTGACATATGACTATTCGTAAAAAGGGAAAGCAGATCAAGAAATCTCATCCGAAGAAAATTCTGAATTCAATCAAGTTGCTATTAGAACGTCTCCACATGGATTTATTTGGTCCTGTCAATGTTCGAAGTATAGCAGGAGACTTATATTGCTTGGTTGTGAAAGATGACTATTCGAGATATTCGTGGGTATTCTTTCAAGAATCAAAAGACGAAACGTTTGAGAATTTGGTGATTCTGTTTAAGAAACTAGAGAATCTCTACAATCTGCTAGTCAGACGCATTAGAAATGACAACGACACATAGTTTAAGAATAACAAAATTAAGGAATTCTACAACGCTAAAGGGATTCTGCATGAGTTTAGTGCACCCTATACTCCACACCAAAACGGAGTAGTTGAACGGAAAAACAGAACTTTGATTGAAACTGCGAGAACCATGCTTGCAGATTCTAAACTTCCAGTCAGCTTCTAGAGTGAAGCGGTTGTTGCGGCTTGCTACACGCTAAACAGAGTTCTCACTATCAAACCAACAAAGAAAACATGTTTTGAGATGATAAACCTACAGAAGCCAAATTTGAAGTTCTTAGAACCATTTGGTGCGCCATGTACTGTAATCGATCAAGATGGCAAATTCGGAGCTAAATCTCTTGAAGGTTTCTTTGTCGGATATCTCCGCTGAGAAGAGTATATGTTCCTTCGTTGAGAAAGGTTATTGAAGCACAGCAAATGGATTGTTTCAACTATACGGATCCTATTCAAAGGAGAGGTGACGCGTGGCTGTTTAACTACCAAGATCTTTGGAAGTCATTCGACTTGCCGGAAGAACCGTCTGAAGAAGAAGTTGTAGCATTATACTATCTTCAACAGTCGGCGAATCAAGAACAAATCATTAGACCAATTGTGGTTAATCAACCCACGTTTCATTCTTCATCTTCCGGAGCAAGTCCAAGCAATAGTAGTGGTGTTCAAGTTGAAAACACTTCTTAAGCAGAAGCAACACCTGCTACTCTTCCAGTGAATGCTTCTAATGAACCAGAAAACACAACAGTGCCCAGTACGCATCAGAATCAGAATTCTGATTCAGATGAAGCACCAACATTTGATGCTGATATTGAAACTTCATCGGATGAAAAGTTGAGCAGATATCTAACATGTTAAATCAATCTGCTAGTCCGAGAAATCAGAACGCAGCTTCAACAAGTACTTCTAATGTTGATGTGAACAGTGATCTGATTGTTTCAAATCAGCAAAGCTCAGTTGATGATCCAACAGAAGAAATGACGCGATCATATTCGTACCATCCTTCAACGAATATCATAGGAGTACTACAAACTGGTGTGCGTACACGAAACCAAATCAATAAAGCACTTAGTTGTTTCTACACCCGAGTTGCACCAACTCAGAACTACTGCTACTACTCATGTTTCATTTCTCAAATAGAGCCAAAGACAGTTAATGAGGCTCTGGCTGACGAGAATTGGGTGATAGCAATGCAAGAGGAACTTTTACAGTTCGAGAAGTTGGGTGTTTGGAAGCTTGTAGACTTGCCACCGAAGCAGAAAGCTATTGACATAAAGTGGGTCTTCAAGTGTAAAAGAGATGATCGGGGGGTTATAGTCAGAAATAAAGCTCGGCTGGTTGTCAAAGGATTCCACCAGCAGGAAGGTATAGATTATACGGAGGTATACGCACCGGTTGTGCGATTAGAATCTATCCGCATTTTCCTAGCGTTCGCAGCTTGGAAAGGATTTAAGGTGTACCAGTTGGATGTAAAATCTGCATTTCTCTACGGTAAACTTCGTGAACAAGTGTATGTCGGCCAACCACCGGGGTTTGTCGATCCACTGAACAAGAACAAAGCATATCTTCTAGACAAAGCCTTGTATGGTTTACACCAAGCCCCGAGAGCTTGGTACGAGACGTTATCGCAACATCTCGTAGGAAATGGTTTTACACGAGGCACAGTGGACAGCACTTTGTTTACCAGAGAAGTTGGATCGCATCTGATAATAGTACAAATCTATGTGGATGATATCATTTTCGGTTCTACGGATGACAGTCTGTGCAAAGAGTTTGAAAAGATTATGGAAGAAATTTGAGATGTCCTCGATGGGTGAAATGAAGTTCTTCTTAGGTCTCCAAGTGGATCAGCTTCCAGACCGGATATTCATTCATCAGACTAAATATGTTCACGACATTCTCAAAAAAGTTTGAAATGGATAACTCGAAGCGGCTTTCAACACCACTGGCACTGAACCATGGGATTTACGTAGACGAGACGGGAATGAAAGTTGATGAAACGCTGTATCGATCGATGATAGGTTCATTGATGTATCTGACGGCATCTCGCCCAGACATCATGTATCCTACTTGCTTATGTGCGAGATATCAGTCAAGTCCTCGAATGTCACACATGCAGATAGTCAAGCGAATCTTCCGTTACTTGAAAGGTTACCCAAGCACCGGCCTGTGGTACCCCAAGAACGACAATTTTGATCTCACTGGATACGCTGACTCAGACTTCAGAGTGGACAAACTAAACTTGAAATCTACAACTGCAGGATGCCAGTTCTTTGGCACACGTTTGGAAACGTGGTAGTGTAAGAAACAGACCACAGTCTCTCTCTCTACCTGTGAAGCGGAATACATTTCTGCTTCTAGTTGTTGCTCTCAAATCCTCTGGATTCAGCAACAGATGAGGGACTATGGTCTGCAGTTTCTTGACACGCCTTTATTTGTAGATAACAAAGCAGCCATCGATATAACTAAAAATCCGGTTCATCACTCACGTACAAAACACATTGAAATTCGATACCATTTCATTCGTGATAGTTACGAAAAGAAATTGGTTCGAATAGAAAAAATCCACGCCGACGAACAAAGGGCTGATTTTTATAACAAAGCATTTCCATTAACAAGATTTAAATATCTATGCGGCTGGTATTAAAAATTTGCTTACAGGTGCGGAAGCTGAGGTTGAATACAGATCGGATGACGAATTCACGTAATCCGCATTGGTTTGTATGGGTTGTAAATATCTTTCTAGTTTAGTATTTCTTAAAAAATCTAAAATCCAAAAATATGTTTTTGATTTTAGAGGGAGAAATATTTGGGAAAATACAAAAACATATGAAAATTTTCAAAAATGTACAAAAACATTGAAAAAGACAAAATGAATTCGATGTCACAAAAAGGAAATGATAGTACATCAGTGGACTATCACATTATGCTAAAGAACTGTAAAGTTTAAAAGTGATAAACGAGTCTTACTTGGTTGTGTCGATAGGCTTAATACGTTCAGTAAACTTTTTTCGAGATATAAACTAAATTTAGCAACTGCTTAATCATGTAGATTAACATATCTTGGATGTATGGACCTAGTACTCCGAAATTTCATTTGAGAGATTACCTGATTCTGAGGTACGAGGTCTTTATAGATAGTTAATATCTGGGGTATTATACAAGTTCTTCTGATTTTGCGGAAGCAATGGCCTAGAACTTCTATAATACTTTTGCTATAAACCCTAAACTGCATGCAATATTGAAAAGTATCGAAAGATCTAATCATTTGTAGTGCTGAAAAGATTCCTTAAGTGGAACACACCTTAAAGACGAGACTTCATCTCTTTGTCTGTATGGTAGTACTAACCTGAGCTCTCAAGGTCTCGCACTAACCCAGATACAGATATCAATTACGCTATATTCACATGTAAGATGAAATCTAGGGAATCTTGATACGGGAGTATATTCAAGAAGTGGGAACCATAGTTAAGTCAAGTTAAGTTGGGGTTGGTTTAAAGAACTTAATGTATATGCAATCAAAAGAGAATTTGGAGTGCAATACTTCAAGTATCTTTCTGATTTCAAGACCTTACCATATCGGGATGTGGAAGAGTTAGTTCAGACCATCAATGTTACATATCACATGAAAGTGATTGATCAGTTGTTGTTGAAGCTGATAAATTTTGAAGCGGTTAAAGGATTCAGATATTGGAAGCCATTTATTCCTGGTCGCAGAATCAAGACAAACAAAAAGACGGGTGAAAAAGACATTACATTGATAATGAAGCGACCAAGGGCAATGAGAAACGTGCCACTGATTCCGATTGAACAAAACTTCTATCCATTGTTCAAGTGGTGGCAGATAGATCCATCTACTTGCGAAGCAGTTATTGTTTTAAAGTTTGAAGAACACTTGGATATTTCAAAGGAAAGAGTTGAGGTAGTGGGATATCAAGGCATGAGGGGGTTATGGAGAACAATCAGGATTCTTGATCCTATGTGGTTGGTTAACTGCTCAAGAGAAGATATTAAAACCTTGTTCTACAACAAGATCGTATTTCAAGAACGTGAAAAGGTACAAGCTATGCAGTTTCAGAAAGTTGTTAATGTTTGCTATGCACATGAAGTAAACTCAGGAAAGATGTGGCAAACAAATTGGAGGGATTTAGAAAGAGTTGAATTTCTGAAAGAGGAGAAGCGTCTCGAAGCTATTCTTGAGAAAACTATGAAGGCGAGTATTAGAAGATTTCAGTATCTGAACAAGGTGCCTCCTACAGACCAGACGTCGGATCCTAAGCAAGAGCGACGAAAGAAGCCGTACAAGAACTTCTTCGGTCGTGTGTGTTAAAGTTTATATGAAGACAGAGTTTTGAAGACTGATACAAGACGAAGACTATATCCAAGGGGGAGTTTGTTGGTGCATAATGTCTATGTCTTAGTCTTATATCGAGTCTGTATAGAATAGAGCTGAATAGGCTAGCTGTTCGAAGTATTTATGTAATAGTGATACAAGTTCGCCCATGAGACCATGTAAGGTCAAGTTCGGGCGAACTTAGGCATTCCTCTGGCGAACTTGTACTAGTATAAATAGCTAGCTTGCCTCATTCATTTGTAACTTTGGCATTTTGGAGGCGAAACTCTGTCAGTTGTACTCTTGACGTTTGATTAATAAAACTGATGTTAAATTGATTAATTCTTGTCTATTGGTAAACACGACGTATTATTTCCGCTATTACGGATGTTAGATATCAAATTTAGGTTCCTTAGCATCGAGGATCGGTCCTACACAAAGTTCTCCATATACTGGATATACTAGAGCTAGTTCAAGTTCGTCATTCCAAAATCAGACAAGCCAAGCTAGTTCTGATTCAAATGTTTTCCAGTGCAACATAGCAGTCGATTTAAAGAATGTATTCCCTGAAAAAGTGGCCAAACAGCACATAGCACTTCTTGCTACTGTTCTTGAATCGTATGAAAGTCTTGTTGCTAGAAAGATCGGCAATCTGGAAATGACTGCCTAGGATTACGATCAAGTGGACGAAGAAGAGTTGGAACTAATGGATGTAAAATGGAGTCTAGCATCTATCATCAGAAGAGTTACCAAGTTTGTGGCACTCACAGGAAGGGATATTGGCAATTCAAGCAATAAGCTTGCGTTTGATAAGTCAAAAGTCACATGCTTCAGGTGTCGACAAAAGGGCACTTCAAACGTGAATGCAACAATCAAGAAGCATGTGGAAACCAAAATCCTTCTGGCAGCAGTAACGAGTACTACAAGAAAGCTCTTCAATATAAACCATATCCAAAGAGAACACAAGTCAAAGTAGAAGATAAATCTGCAAAGACAACCGAACAAGCTCTTGTTGTTACCATGAAGAAGATGGTTTTGAATGGAACTGATACATCGGAAAGAAAACTGGTGTTGCCATGATGGCAGAGGTAGTAGATGAATCTGAGACATCGTATGTTGATACTGCTCTAGAAAATGCTATTTTGGAAAGTTATAGGCAGAGGGCTGAGGAAGAAAAAATAGCTTACCTTGAGATGCAAAAACAAGAAGCGTTGAAATTAGAGACAGAAAAGGTAAGAGCTAAGGTAAGTATGTCTGAAAAGGAAGTTGTGAAAGTTGTGGAGGTTGAAAAACCTTGCACAAAGTGCGCAAGTCCTTGTGAATCTTGTCTTGAAAAGGTCAAAGTCATAAGAGAAATAACTGTACATAACGAAAATTTTCGTTACGATTACAGAACTATGAAAGAAGCTTATGACAAAATAACAAGCAAATATTAAAATGTCGAAAAAGCTAATCTTGAACTCAGTGCTAATGTAAAGATGTTAAATGCCACAGTAGTTGTAAAACAAAAAGCAATTAACATGCACATTAATACTATTCTGAAACAAAGCGTGAGCTTCATGACATAAAGATAGAAACAGAATGGGTAAGACAATTGCTGAAAAGTTATACTACAAACGCTTATGTCATTGATCACATTTTACCTACGATTAAGTCGGAAGAAAATGGTGATAAATCAAAGCGTAAAAATACGAAAGTGTTCCTCCACCACTTCTTGCAAGTTATTCCTGCAAGAAAGATGATAAGATTGAAAAGGCATTTAACATATTACTTCTATCAGAAATGAAAGATAAATTGACTGAGAACATTGACGTAGAATTTAGGAAATCGAATGATGACAATGAAGTGGTTGTAAAAATGTGGTTAAAAAAGTGTTGGGAAATGTTTCTGATGAAGGCAGCTCCGAAAGCGCCAAATCAAGTTCGAAAAACTCGAATCACAATCTGAAGATGACGATACATCATCTGAAAATGATCTAAGTGATGATCCTAATGTTGTCATGTACAAGATTAAGGAATCTAATATATTATACTTCGATGATAGTTCTCCGATTCGGAACGTGAAAGAGGACCAACTTGATAAATTTTTCAAACTTGTAGAAGTTTCATCAGATGATCTTGAGAAAAATGAGAAAAAGATTTTACTCGAAACCCAAAAGGAATGCTAACAATTATCGAAAGTTTGGTGGTGATTATCCTGAGAACAGGAGAGCATGATTGGGTTTGGAGGAAATGAAGATGAGCCAAGAAAGAACCAGAAGTTGCCATTTCATGAATACAAAGGTAAACACATGAAGTTTGTGTATGGATAAATACAGTTCAAGAAGAAGGTATGATCGGTAAGAAATCGAATGATGAATTCAAAAAGGAGAAAGAACTTCGGGACAAGGCTAAGACCAAGTCCACAAGTGGGGTTAAACCTACTACTAGTGGACATGCTCATGATAATCGGACTTGCTTTAAATGCAATATTGTTGGTCATATTGCTCGCAAGTGTCTGAATTTTAAGCTTGTGTTTCCACAAAGAAAAACTGTGTCAAAAGATGAAAAGCAAAAACAACCAGAAATTACAAAACCTGTCACGGAATCAAATAGAAACTATGAATCTAAATGCAAAGTGAAATCTAAAACTGAATAGAAACTATGAATCTAAATGCAAAGTGATATCTAAAACTGGTTCAATATTTGAAAACTCAATTTTTGAAAAAGGTGAAGCTTCAAAATTAAATGAAAACAAAGATTCTAGATTCTATATCAAGAGAGAGAGGGGCAAGCTACAATCCTGGTTTGCTAAGAAAAGGTTTTATCATCTGAAAAACCAAAGTCTGTTGCTGACAAAACAGAAAATGTTAAATCGACCGAGTCAGTAAGCAAACAGACAAAGAAAGAAAAGGTTGAACATTTTCAGAATCGACATCGGGCGAAATGTTTGATGATAATTTTGAATATGATGATGATTTTGAAAGTGTTTATGATGCTTATCATGTCAAACCCAAAACCAAAAAGGTTTGGGTTTCCTTATTCAAATAGTTGTTTTGTGTGCAGGAGTTCCAAAGATCCGCTTTGTCAAAGTTATACCTAGATAGCGGAGCTTCATCTTTCTTAACTTATTCAGAAAGTCAAATTCTTAATCATTTTGAGAAAAGAAGAAGTTGAAAAGGAAAAATTGTCAAAATCAAATTGTGCGAATCCACATCGTTGAACGAAACACTGATTTTATAACCATTTGATTCTTTCATGTAAATAAGGATAATGGTTTATTTGTTAAACAGGTACAAATGCAGATGTTGGGAAATGGGATCGGACGACGAGTTCTCGGGATCCACATTAGTTTGTTATCTTTTTAGAATAGTATTTCTTAAAAAAAAAACCTAAAATTAAAAAATTTGTTTTTGATTTTAGGGGGAGTAAGAAAATTTAAAAATTGTTGATAAATTAAAAAACGTATGAAAAAATTGAAAATACAAAAACATCGAAAAAGACAAAAAGAATTTTGTTCTCAAAAAGGAAATAACAGTACATCAGTGGACTATCACAGTATGCTAAAGAATTGTAAAGTTTAAAAGTGAAAACAAGTCTTACTGTGGATTTGTCGATAGACTTTACACGTTCAGTAAATTGTTCCGGGATATAAACTAAATTTTTACAACTGCTTAATCTCGTGGATTAACATCTCTTGGATATATGGACCTAGTACTCCGAAATTTCGATGAAGGGTTGCTTGATACTGAGATACGAGGTCTTTATAGATGATTGATATCTGGGGTATTATAAAAGTTCTTCTGATTTTGCGGAAGCAATGCCTAGAATTTCTATAATGCTTTTGCTAAAAACCCCAAATTAGCATGCAAAATTTGAAAAGAATCAAAAGATCTAATAATTTGCAATGCTTAAAAGATTCCTTAAGCGGAACACACCTTTAAGACGAGCTTTCATCTCTTTGTCTGTACAGTAGTACTAACCTGAGCTCTCAAGGTCTCGTATTAACCCAAAGACAGATATCAATTACGCTATATTCACCTGTAAGATGAAATCTAGGGAATCTGGATTCGGGAGTATATTCAAGAAGTGGGAACCATAGTTAAGTCAAGTTTAATAAATCATACCTAACATATCTTGGAACAGTTGAGAAACATGGTAAAGTTTAAGAGGACAAACATATCGACAATCTAAGTAAACAAGTTTAAATCTTAAAGTCTCAAAAGGTCAACGGTACTGGTGATATGTCTCAATCAACTGATATGATCCTTAGACACGAGTTCACAAAAATATGTCTGTAAATATGTTTGTACATAGTTTACTTTCTTTAAATTGCTTTACAGATAAAAATCAAAAAGATTTACAGTGTGTTTTAGCATAAACTTTCTAAAAAATCAAAAAGATTTTGTTTCTTCATTAGTTTCAACGAGCCAATGATGGAGAATGGTTCTTTGAAGTTCGGTAAGGTGCTTTTATGTTGAAAATCTTGATGACATATGTGAAAAACAAAAAATGATCAAAAGTGTTAAAAAGTTCATTAAGTTGAAACTTTGAAATTGAAGAAAAACATTAGTTCACCTACAACAGTTTCAAACCAAGGTCATTAATTTGGACTTGGTAAATGAAATTGGTTACCCAAGGTCATTAACTTGGACATGGTCAACCAAGTGGATGTCATAATTGGAAATTTTATTAAGTAAACAAATGCTTAAATGTTAAAAGTGTTCAAAGTCATTAATTTGAACTTGAGTTGAAAATTAAAAAGAAGATTCAAACTTTGAGATTTTATAAAAGATTTTTGAATCTGAAATGTTTTAGAACTTTGAAACAGAAAGTAAAGTTTTAGGGGGAGCTGGATAAAACATTGTCCAAAGATTTTAGAAAGCGCAAAGCTAGGGGGAGTTTGAAGTCTAAAGATCAAAGCAAAAGGGAGTCTGAAGCTAAAACTTAAAGCTAGGGGAGCATGTTGATTAAAAGTTTTATCAAGACAAAGCTCAAGAAAGAGGAAGAGGATATAAAGATCAAGATGTTAAAGTTTATTCAAGAACTAAAGATCGGAAGACTCAGAAGACTTTAAAAGTCAATGACTGCGGCAACATCCAAGGGGAGTCTGTTGGTGCATATGTCTGTTGCCTACGTCATTATGTATTGAGTCTGAGTGAAGAGGGCTTAATCTGTTAGAAACGAGGCGTATTTAAGTGAGATTTAGGTCAAGTTCATTGGTAATGGTGTGTATGAAGTCAAGTTCGGTCGAACTTGACTAGTTCAAGTTCACACGAACATGTTCTCTCACCAGCGAACTTGTAATGCTATAAATAGGTGGCTTGGTTATTTCATTTGTAACTTGGAGAGATTCTAGCACAGAGACGATGAAGCTCTGTCGGATCCGGTTCTCGAATGTATTGAACTTTAGATCAATGAAAACAACATTTAAATGAGTAATTCTTGTTATTTGGTTAACTTGTCATTAGTTTCTGCCTAATTGGACAATAGATAACAAATTTAGGTTCCCGTGCTAATCATGGACGTTCCTACAAAATGAGTCTGATAGCATAATCTACGAGAGTGCTGAGTCAAACAATGAGAAATCAGAGTCAAGTTCACCTTCTAAAAGGGGAGAAAAGTTTTCGTGAAAATTTTATCACAACATCAGATAATGGTTTAAGTGATGATCCTAATGTAGTTATCTACAAACTGAAAGGATCAGATAAACTATACACTGATGAATAATTTCCAGTCCAGAATGTTAACTTTGATCGTGTCGGTAAATTTTTTAAACTCATTGAAGTTGAAACATAAGATCTTGAGAAGAATGTTGCTGGTTTCTACTCAAAACAAAAGAAATCTAACAAAAACATTCATCCCATAGGTAGAAGTTATCCTGAAAACAAAAGGGATGGGTTAGGGTTTGAAAAGAAACGAAATAACAAATCACGAAAACCCGATGTCACAAAGAAAGTTGAGTTTGTGTTTGGAACAAATACTGTTGAAGAAAAGAAGTCATTAACAAAAAAACCAACGATGAGTTTAAGAAAGAGAAAGAGCTTCATGAACAGGCTTTAGAACACACTGTTGGAAACGGCAGTAGAATGTACTACAGATGTAACAAGGTTGGGCATATCGCACAACATTGTTCCCAAAATCGTCCAAAACCTGTTCATGAACAAAAGAGGTTTACAGTAGATGAAAAGAAAAAGGGTCCATAGTTTGTGCCAATAAAAATTTTAAAGAGAAATGATAATTCCATTTCTAATAAGGAACCACCAACTGAGATCATTTCAAAATTTGAAGTTGGAGAAACCTCAAAGAAAAATGAAAAGAAAGAATCTAATCTCTATATAAAAAAGGCATTTTCTAAGGCACAAACCTGGGTAGCCAAAGCAATAACATCTCATGAAACCCCAAAATCAACCAATTTTCTAGTCAAATCAAAAGAAAGACTGAATCAAAGACTGGACAGTGGGTTAAGATTAAGAAAGATGTCAAAGTTGCCAAAGTTCCAAAGGTCGACATTGTCATCCCACCCAAGACCGAAAGGGCTTGGGTCTCTCTGTTTAATTAATATGTTTTTCATGTGTGCAGGAGCTTCCAAGGTCAATCATTTCAAAGTGGATCATGGACAGTGGAGCTTCTAGGCACATGACAGGGATGTTGGCTTTGTTGTACAATGTAAAAGCCATCAGGGGTGGATATGTTGGGTTTGCCAGAACACAGGGCAGCAGGATATTGGGAGAAGGAATTTTGACAAACGGAGTAGTGTCTTTTGACAAAGTGAACTACATTGCTGAGCTCGAGAACAATTTATTGAGCATCTCATAGATCTGCGACAAGAAGTTCACAACTCATTTCAACGACAAAGAGTGTCTTATTCTCAAGCCTGATTTCATAATTCCTGAGGAGTGGATTCTTATGCGCGCTCCACGAGAAAATGATTTATATGTCTTAGACATGAGCGTCGCATCCACTACTTCAAAGGAATGACAGTGTTTTGTATCAAAGGCCACTAAAAAGGAATCAATTCTATGGCATAGGAAGATGGGTCACATTCATCAAATGAATTTTCTAGTGCACAACAATCTAGTGGAAGGGGTGAATCTCAAAAAAATTCATTTTTCTGATGACTGTATCAATTGCAAAAAAGGGAAGCAGCACAAGAAGTCGCACCCGAGAAAGCTTCTCAGCTCCATCAAACTTCACTAGAAAGACTACACATGGATCTTTTTGGGCCTGTCAATGTGAAAAGTATTACAAGAGATCTATACTGCCTGGTCGTAACCGATGACTTCTCAAGATTCTCATGGATTTTCTTTCAAGAGAGCAAGAATTAAACGTTCGAAAATTTAATGATCTTGTTTCGAAAGATTGAAAACCTTTACCATTCTCCTGTCAAGAGAATCAGAAGTGACAACGGTATTGATTTTAAGAACAACAAGATGCTCGAATTCTGCAAAGCTAAGGGTATTCATCATGAGTTCAGTGCCCCCTATACTCCTCAACAAAATGGAGTAGCTGAACGAAAGAAAAAAATGCTTATCGAGATAGCTCGCACGATGCTTGCTGATTCAAAGTTACCTATTAGCTTTTGGAGCGAAGATGTTGCAACTGCATGTTACACCCGTAACCGCGTGATGACTGTCAAGAAGCACAAAAAGACATGCTTTGAACTTCTTAACCAGCGAAAACATAATCTAGAGTTTTTGGAGCCTTTCGGATCACCGTGTACCGAATTGGACCCGGAAGGAAAATTTGGAGCCAGATCTTTGGAAGGTTTCTTCGTAGGGTATGCAAGTCCGCAAAAGAGAGTCTATCCACCAAGCATGAATCAGGTTATTGTTTCTCAACACGTTGATTGCCAGAGATACACAACGGCCATGCAAAAACCTGGAGATCCATGGCAGTTCAATTACGAAGGGTTGTGGAATTCGTTTGATATGCCTGAAGAACCATCCGAGGAAGAACTCATCTTGCTATTCCAACAACATTAGATATCGAATCAAGAGCAAGTAACAGGACCGTTGGAAATTTCTCTAACAGCAACACCTTCCTCAGAAGCAGGACCAAGCAACACTCAGTCAGAACCCGTTATTCCACCAGTTCAGACTACAGCAGAACCATCTTCCTCTCAACCAGCAAATGCAGAACCTGAACGAGATCCTACCTTTGATGATGTGGGATCCAGTTCTGATGAAGGCTCAGAAGAGATTACAAGTTATCTTAACAATCAAGCTACTGAGACTAGTGCAAGGAATGAGGCTACTTTTTCAGAACAAGTTGCAGATCAGAACATCACAAATTTAGAAAGCTCAGTAAATGTTCCAGGGGAAGTGATGCCTAGATCAGTCTCCTACCATCCAACAGAAAACATCATTGGAGAACTTCAAGCTGGCGTGAAAACGCGAAATCAGATCAATAAGGATCTAAGTTGCTTCTATTCTAAAGTTGCTCCACTTCAAAATAAATTTTCTCATAGTTGTTTTGTTTCTCAGGTAGAACCAGGAAACTTCCGAGATGCTCTTAAAGATGAAAGTTTGGTGGAAGCAATGCAGGAAGAATTATTGCAATTCAAGAAACTTGGAGTCTGGGAACTTGTTGACCTACCACCAAAGCAGAAAAAGATAAGCACTCGGTGGGTTTACAAGTGCAAAAGAGATGATAGAGGAATGGTTGTTCGCAACAAAGCTCGGCTCGTAGTTCAAGGTTTTCATCAGCAGGAAGGGATAAACTACAATGAGGTTTACGCCCCAGTCGCAAGTCTAGAAGTTATCGCATTTTCCTGGCTTTCGCCTCATGGAAAGCTTTCAAAGTGTACCAATTGGATGTGAAGTCTGCTTTCCTGTACGGTAAAGTAAAAGAGGAGGTATACGTTAGCCAACCACCGGGGTTTGTCGATCCAATTCACAAAGATAAGGTCTACTTGCTGAACAAAGCTCTTTACGGTTTACACCAGGCCCCGAGAGCCTGGTAGGAGACGCTTTCAAAACATCTTCTGGCCAACTACTTCACCAGAGGGACAGTAGACAGCACCCTCTTTACCAAGGAAGTAGATGGACATCTGATTATTGTGCAAATATGTGGACGATATCATCATTGGATCGGCAAATGAACACCTGTGTAAGGATTTCGAGAAAGTCATGAAAGAAAAATTCGAAATGAGCGGCATGGGAGAGATGAAATTCTTTTTAGGGGCTTCAGGTTGAACAACTGCCAGACGGTATTTTCATTCACCAGATGAAGTATGTTCATGAAGTGTTGGAGAAATTTGACATGACAGGAACTAAACCCGCATCTACCCCTTTAGCGACAAATCACGGCTTTTGTCCAGACGACTATGGAGAAAAAGCTTATGAAACATTATATCGCTCCATGATCGGATCCTTGATGTATCTCACAGCTTCAAGACTAGATATCATGTACCCACATGCCTTAACGCCAGATATCAGTCAAGCCCGAAGGAATCAGATTTATTGATCGTCAAAAGGATCATGCGCTACTTGAAAGGATGCCTAAGCACCGGCTTGTGGTATCCACATCACGGCGATTTCAACCTTACGGGTTACTCGGATTCTGATTTTGGTTGCTGCAAGCAGAACGCTAAATCTACAATGGCAGGCTGCCAGTTCTTCGGAACATGTTTGGTAACGTGGCAATGCAAGAAACAGACTACGGTTGCTCTCTCTACTTGCGAAGCTGAATACGTTTCAGCATCCAGTTGTTGTTCCCAGATACTATGGATACAACAACAGATGAGAGACTACGGTCTGTAATTTCTTAATATGCCCATATTCGTAGATAACAATGCAGCTATTGATATCACAGTCAATCCTTGTCAACACTCACACACTAAACATATCGAGATTCGATACCACTTTATCCATGACTGTCACGAGAAACAGTTCGTACGAATTGAGAAAATCCATACTGATGACCAAAAAGTAGATTTTTACACCAAAGCTTTTGACTAAGCAAGATTTCGAAATCTTTCAAAATTAAATGGTTTAAAGAATCTGACATCAGGGGATATTTATGAGGTTGAGTTTGAGGATGAAGATGTTTGGACGTGATCCTGACTAGTAAGTCAAATGTTTTTCTGTAAATAGTTTACATGCTTTCTTAAAAACAAAAATCCAAAAATATGTTTTTGATTTTAGGGGGAGAAAAAGATGTGAAAAATACAAAAACATTGAAAAATTATGAAAAATACAAAAACATTAAAAAATACAAAAAGAGTTTTGTGTATAAGAGGAGATGATAGTACATCAGTGGATCATTACAGTACGCTAAAGAAATGTATTATTTAAAAGCGTCTAAACAGGTCTTTCTAACGATATGCTGGTAGGCTTCGCACGTTCAGTAAACTGCTTTCAGGATATAAACCTAAAAAGATAAACTGGTAAATCTGTGGCTTAACATCTCTCGGATATATGAGCTTGGTACCCCGAAATTTCGTTTCAGAGAATGCTAGATTCTGAGATACTAGGTCTTTATAATTAGTTGATATTTGGGGTATTATATGAGTTCTTCTGATTTTGCGTCAGCAATGGCCTAGAACTTGTAAATACTTTTACATTATTCACCCCAAAAGCTGCATAAAAATAAAGAAAAATGTAATAAAAAGATACTACATTCTGCAGTATAGAAAATTAAAAGATTCCCAAGAGGAACACCACCTAAAGTCGAGCCTTCGTCTCTTTCTTTGTACGGAAGTACTAACCTGGGCTCTCAAGGTCTCGCATTTCACCCCTCTACAGATATCAGTTAGATATATTCACCTGTGAGATGAAATCTAGGGAATCTTGATGCGGGAGTATATTCTGAGGTGGGAAACACAGATTAGGCCATGTTGCTAAAAATTACCTAACATATCTTGAAGCAGTTGAGAAACGTGCAGAGGTTTAAGTGTATCAGTATACCGACAATCTAAAGAAAATCTGTTTATAAACTTAAAGTTTTATCTAGAGCAACGGTACTGGTAATGTGTCTCAATAAACTAATATGATCCTCTAACACAAACTCGCAAAAATGTGTCTGTAAATATGTATGTACTTATTGCTTTATGTGTTTCTAGTTTAGAAGTATTAAAAAATTCAAAAGGATTTTCTGTTTCTATTTAAAAAAGAAAAGTTTTGACTACTGTTGATGGAAAACAGATCTTCAAAGTCAAAAGGCGACAGAATGCATAAGAAAATCGTTAGAATTACGGACTGGGAGCTAATCTGGAAACAAAGTTTGGTTTGAAATGTTGAAAAGTTCATTAATTTGAAACTTAAAATCAAAGGATAATGTCAGTTTTTGGTTAAAAGATGGTGATCCAAGGTCATTAACTTGGACTTGGTTGCCAAAACAGTTAAACAAGGTCATTAACTTGGACTTGGATAACTGAGTGGATAACTAAAACTGAAAAAAAAAAAACAAAAAGGTTGAAAAGTTGAAAACATTCAAAATTGTTCAAGGGTTTCTGAAATTTTCGCATGAAAATTTAGCCATACTTCACAAGGCCCAATTTTCGCACGAAAATAAAAGGGCTATATATAGGAGAGAGTTGAACAGATTCCGCACGAAAAAATCTGTTGGAATTTTGGTGCGGATTCTCTGAGGCGATTTGTGCTCCATCTCTCGTTTCACTCGCTTTTCGACTTATCTGACACATTAGGGAGGTTGATTTGCACACCTCTTGTAATGGCAAAGGTATTACACCGAGATCGAACCGTGAATTTGGACTATTTTGGACTTAAACAGACTAAAACGTAGATCTAGGATAAACTAGCCGGTGAAACCTAAAATTGAACTCTCCAATGTTAAAATCGGAAAGTTTAGCCAAAGTTTACCGTTTCAATTTTAAGAAAATGTCAAAAATTTCAAGTGTTTTAAGACGGTTCATTTTGATAAACTGCTGGGGAAGACGCGGATTTTCGCACGAAAATCCACCATTTTCGCATGAAAATTCAAGAGATGGATTGTTTATTTATGTGTTCTATATTTTCGCACGAAAATTTAGATAACATATGACAAGACATTTTTCGTACGAAAATTTAGAGCATTTTGTGTTGTTGAAAATTTTTGTCTAACTTTTCACGTCTCTCTATTTTACAAAAAACCGTATATGAGTTTCAGCCAATGCACAACTTCTGCTGCTTAATCGATAAGGATGTGCCAGAGTTTGCTCCGTTTTCACAGTATATAGATTTTCTAGAGAGGCTGCCAGTATATTACGCTCTCACGCATAAACATGACGTTTATGCATCTCACGTTGACCGTTTTTGGGCCGCAGCAGAGTTACAAGCCGATTCAAGGGCTATTACATCAGCAGTCAGAATAGGAGAGAATGATGTAGAGATCACAATTACTGAAGATCTTCTACGAACAATGTTACATCTTAGGGATGAAAGCGATTTTCCTAAAGGGTTTACAAAAAATTCGTCAAAGGATGCTTTTACAGAATGAGCTACAATGGTTATGTGAACTCTGCTCCGTACAAGATCAACCAACTAGGACTGCCTTACAGATTCCTAGCTCACTGCATCACACGTTCTTTAAGCCACAGGAAAGGAGGATGCGATGACCTTGTTGATTATCACATGTGTATGATCGTAGCAGTGATCCTGAACAAGCCGTACAACTTTAGCCAGTTGATTTTTGATCAGATGGTGATGAATTTGAGTAAGGGTCGATCCTTGCAGTATCCTAGATTTGTTCAGATGATCCTCGACCACCTACACCCCAATCTCGAGAAAAAGAAGGATGATATATTGAAGTTAGAGCACATGTCTTCATCAGATCTCCACAACATCAGCAACTACCGTAAGGGGGAAAGGATCCAGCGTTTAAGCCTATCTTTGGAACGTTTATCAAAGCTGATTATGTTGCTCCGCCAGATGGAAAATGGAGGAATGAGGGCAGCGGTGATGAAAGTGAGGAAATGGATATGATGGAAGATTTCATAGAGAAGCGAAGCATTTGGTATGTCAAAGGAGAGAGAGAACAGGGTCACTATGGTAGAAAAAAGTTGGTTCTTTTTCCTCTACTACAAAAAGAAAGAAAACATCGGAGACTTCCTCTCAGCCCCCAAGCGTCAGAAGAAACAACCAAGTGTTGGTACTAGTTTGATTGATGAACCAGATGTTGAACAGGTAATTGTGGAGGAAACAGTGCAAGTTGCAGACATAGTTCATGTTGAAGAGTCTGTCGAAGATACCACTGCTGATATAGAGAGAATGGTTGGTGTTGAAACCGCAGCAGGTGGTGGTGATGATGAAGGGCCATCCTCAAGTACTGATTCTGAGGAGAGGAGGGAAGGAGAAAAGAAAGATAGAGAAAGAAAAGAGAAAGAGAGGATAGAAAGAGAGAGGAAGTTAGCCGAAGATAAGAAACGCAAGGCTACGGGTGATGATGAGACTACATATGATCCATCAGAGGCCAAAGAGGATATCACAATTGTCAAGCCTACAAGGAAGAAAGCTGGAAAAAGAATTAAGCATGATGTTGTTCGAAAGCCAGAGTCTACTGCTAAGAATCAAGCTGAAAACAAAGTCTACTGAGGCTCCTGTTGCTCCAACTGTTGAAACAACTTCTGAACGCCCTCATCTCCTCCTCCAACGTCTCAGCCACCTCCAACAGTTGAACCTTCAAGTGTGTCTGCTCAACATGTATCTCCTCCTCCTCAACACACTTCTACAGAGATTCCTGTTCCATCTCCTCCACCAGTAGTTGATCCTCCAGTTATGTCTCCTTCACGACAGCCTATTGGCACTCCTCCTACTGTGTCTTAGGTGCAAACCACATCATCGGCTCATCCTACACATCCTCCATCATTCACATCCTTTGATAATTACTACTTTGATTATGAGGCTATCCCTAGGGGAGAAAATATGACAGGTGATGACGTGTTGGAAGACTCAGTGAGTTGGAAGCAAAGTTAAAGAGTGCTGATGAGAAAATCAAGATCCTTGAGTCAGATAGAGATAGTATCAGGGAGATTCTGAGGTTGGTCACTGATGATAGCAAGAGATACTCTCAAGCTGCATAGAAAGTTACTATTTATGAAGAAAGGATTAAAGTGCTGGAAAATGAAACAGAGATTCTGAAAGCAACCCTCAGCAGCTATGAGAGTGAAAATCAGAGGATAATCAAGAAGATAGAAGAGTATGAGGCTGAACGAGAGTCGAACAACAGGAAGGTTGAGCTAATGAAGAAAATTCTAGTTTGAACTCTGGGCATCTCTCTCGTTGATGAGATTGAGAAGATTGAGAGAGAGGAGGCAAGCCAAAGAGTTGCAGAAAGGGAACAAGCTTCTAAAGCTCTATCAGAAGCAGAAGGCAGAGGAAAGCAAAAGATGGATGATATTCCTGGCTCTAGCAAACCTGTGCATGATGCTGCTGCCTCATCGGATCCTGTGATTGAACAATCTGCGCCGGAAGCTGAATCTGTGACAGTATCTCCTGAGATAGTCATCTACGATCCAACTGTTGACATAAGTAAAAGGTTTGTTCTTCAGGGTGAAGGGGTTTTGGAGTCGATGACAAGAGAGAAAGCGATAGCTGAGAGGGAATTGAAGAAAGAGATTGATGAGATGGTAGATGATACATGTGAAGCAATAGAGAAGGAGGGATTTGAATCTGTACTTAACATGTTTGATAATGAAAGTATGATTGGTGACGCTTACATGAACGACTCTATTTTTGAACTAATAGATGAACAGGTTCAGGGGGAGTCATCGATTGAAGTTGATGAGACAGTGCCAAAGCCCAAAGTCATCTACCTTGAGCACTATTTCGAAGAAGGAGAATACGTTCATAACTACTCAAAGGCTGATCTTGCTGAATTGTTTGGCTTACAAGAAGATTCATTTGAGTTCGACTTTGAATAGGAATTAAAGAACATAAGCTCAGAGCCGAATGACTATATTTTTGAAGACATCCCATAGGCAAACGATTATGACAGAGTGATCATTGAAGATTAGGATTCAGATGATGATAATGAAGAGGCAAGGTATACATGTGAAAGAACATATGTGTTTCCAACCCTTGATGAAATGACTGCTGAAATGAAAGATGATCTGTTAAAGCAAAAAGTAGAAGAGGCAGTGAAAGAGGGTATGGCTCCTAAACCACCGACAAAAGAAGAGATCATAGAAATGAAGAAGAAATGGTTCAAGGAGATACCGCCAGAAAGAAAGTTCAGTCGTCCATTAGCTTTCTTCACCAGAGACCCTGATGCATCTCTGGGTGACATTATCAGTTGGGGATGGATTGAGGAACTAGATGTGTATGCTTTGAAACGCGAGTATGGAGTTCAATACTTCAGAAGACTGGGCGATATAAAGACTCTGCCAGAATGGGATGTGAAAGAGCTGGTACAGACCAAGACGTTTAGTATGAAGCTACGACCGAATGATCAACGTCTATGGAAGCTAATTAAGTTTGAAGCTGAACATGGTTTCAACTACTGGAAACCAAACAAACCACAAACCGTCACAAAGATCGATCCAGTAACGCAAGAAAAGGATGTGACTTTGATTGTCAAAAGGCCGCGTGTTATGAAGAATATGCCTTTGAAGAAAATGGAACAAGATTTCTACAAAATCTTCAAATGGTGGCACTATGATTCAAGTACTGGAGAGGCTGTTATTTGTGTCATGGGATATGTTTGAAGATCTATCTGAAACCGTGATCGTGCATAAGAGAATTTATGGGTTGTGCCGTGCGATTTGAGTATTAGATCTGATGTGGCTGGTCAACTGCTCAGAAAAAGATATTGTACGCCTATTCTTCAACAAGATCAGTTATGAGGAAAAACATAAAGAGTAGGCACTGCAGTTCTAGAAGATTGTTAATGTATGTTATGCTAACAATGTTAATTCAGGTAAAAGCTTGAACACATCCTGGAGAAAGCTTGAAGCCGAAGAGCAGAAAAAGAAAGATCAGAAAGAAGAAAGAGTTGAGGAAAAACGAAAGCTGGCCTCTCGTGAGAGATTCAAGTTTGGCAACACGTAAATCGACCACCTCCTACAGATCAAACTCCCTTGCTTCAGAGGAGCGTCGAAACCGCCAAAGCGCTTTTTCGGATAATTCAAGTCAAATTTGTTTAAAGATTTTTTTAGAAAAGTTTTAAAGACTGTCCAAGACTGCGGCAACATCCAAGGGGGAGTCTGTTGGTGCACATATGTCTATTGCCTACGTCTAGGACGAGTCTGTTGTATAGCTAGGGTTTCGCAGCTTCAAATGTTATATGTTGAAAGTTCTATTTTTGTTGACAGATAGAATTTTCGCAAGAAAAATTTTAAGGATTTTCGTACGAAAATTTCATATGAAAATTTCATACGAAAATCTGTTGTCCTAAGTCCCTAGGTGCTGTCAAGTCTTGCCTATAAATAGGTGACTTAGGATGTTTGTTTAGAATGTTGTTTTTGGTGATCAGAGGCGAAGCCTTGCTCGAGTCTGTAATCTTTACGAAGTTAATCAATACAAGATACAGACTGTTAAACAATATTCATCACGCTTGTTCTTTTGTTTGTTCAAACAGCTAATAATGAATTCCGCCTCTGTTAGCTGAGCAAATCTGACCAGAAACTCACAAGTTGGGTCCGATCCTAGCATTCACAATCATAAATTGCATGAAAGCCCAAAAGTGCTTAAGGAAAGGTTGTGTAGCTTTCCTAGCACATGTTGTCGACAAGAAGGCCGAGGAGCCAAAGCTTGAAGATATTCCGATCGTGAAGGAATTCCCTGAAGTTTTTCCTGAAGACTTACTAGTATTGCCACCTCAACGACAAGTCGAGTTCCGCATCGACTTGGTACCGGGAGCCGCGCCTGTAGGCAAGTCTCCATATCGACTAGCACCTTATGAAATGTAAGAATTATCTGCACAACTTCAAGAGTTGCTAGATAAAGGATTCATTAGACCGAGCTTTTCGCCTTGGGGAGCTCCGGTCTTATTTGTGAAAAAGAAGGACAGAACGTTCAGGATGTGCATCGATTACCGAGAGTTGAATAAGCTTACTATCAAGAATCGGTATCCACTACCGAGAATTGATGACTTGTTTGATCAACTACAAAGTTCGAGCTTCTATTCTAAGATAGACTTAAGGTCTGGATATCACCAATTGCGGATACAAGAAGAAAGCATACCAAAAACGGCCTTTAGGACTCGTTATGGTCATTACGAGTTTCTCGTTATGCCGTTCGGCCTGACAAATGCACCAGCGGTCTTTATGGATTTAATGAATCGCGTGTGCAAGCCGTATCTCGACAAATTCGTGATAGTATTTATCGATGATATCTTAATATATTCGCGATCGAAGGAAGAGCACGAGCAACATTTGAGAACCATTTTGGAACTTTTAAAGAAGGGGAAACTCTACACTAAATTTTTGAAATGCGAATTTTGGATTCGCGAAGTACAATTTCTCGGACACATGGTGAACGAGAAAGGTATTCATGTGGACCCGTCGAAGATTGAAGCCATTAAGAATTGGGAAGCGCCCAAGACTCCAACTGAAGTTCGACAATTTCTAGGATTAGCGGGCTATTACCAGAGATTTATTGAGAACTTTTCTAAAGTGGCTCAACCGCTAACGATTCTCACGCAAAAAGATAAGAAGTTTGTTTGGGATGTAAAACAACAAGAGGCATTTCAACTCTTAAAGGATAAGCTATGTGATGCGCCAATCTTATCACTTCCTGACGGTACCAATGACTTTGTGGTGTACTGCGATGCTTCGCATCAAAGTTTAGGTTGCGTGCTTATGCAACGAGAAAAAGTCATCGCGTATGCGTCACACCAGTTGAAGATTCATGAGAAAAACTATACCACACATGACCTCGAGTTAGGTGCCGTAGTATTTACTTTGAAGATTTGGCGACATTTTCTCTATGGTACTTAATGTACTATATTCACGGATCACAAGAGTCTTCAACATATATTTAATCAGAAGGAATTAAATATGCGTCAACGCCATTGGGTTGAATTGTTAAATGACTACGATTGCACGATCAAGTATCATCCGGGCAAGGCGAACGTTGTAGCGGACGCCTTGAGCCGCAAGGAACGAGTCAAGACATTAAGAGTACGAGCCTTGGAGATGACAATTCAGACAAACTTTACGACTCGTGTGCGTGAGGCACACCAAGAAGCTTTAAAACCAGAAAACATCCCAGCAGAATCATTACGAGGAATGGAAAAGCAAATGGAACCAAATAAAGATGGAACTTTATATTTCGTGGGAAGAATCTGGATTCCCTATTTTGGAGATTTGCGAGACTTGGTACTGGACGAGGCACCAAGTCAAAGTACTCAATTCATCCAGGATTGGATAAGATGTATCAAGACTTGAAGGACTATTACCGGTGGCCTAATCTCAAGGCAGACATTGGAACCTATGTTGGGAAATGTTTGACTTGTGCGAAGGTTAAGGCCGAATACCAGAAACTGTCTGGATTATTACAACAACCCAAGATTACTATTTGGAAGTGGGAACATATATCAATGGATTTCATAACAAAGCTCCCACGAACCTCTCGAGGACATGACATGAATTGGGTGATTATAGATCGGTTAACCAAGTCGGCTAACTTCTTACCGATTCAGGAGAAAGACAGTAGTGAGAAACTAGCTGAGCTTTACCTTAGGGAAATTGTCGCCCGCCACGGAGTGCAAGTCTCCATAATCTCGGATAGAGATGGTCGCTTTGTGTCACGGATATGGCATTCATTTCAAGCTTCGTTTGGATCTCGCCTAGATCTGAGCACAACGTTTCATCCGCAGACTGATGGTCAAAGCGAGCGAACCATCCAAACTTTAGAGGACATGCTTCGCGCCTGTGTGATGGACTTAGGCGGAAACTGGGATACTCATTTACCATTGGTAGAGTTCTCCTACAATAACAGCTATCACACTAGCATTAAGGCCGTGCCATTCGAAGCACTTTATGGACGCAAGTGTCGATCACCGCTATTCTGGGCGGAAGTCGGTGACAAACAACTCATTTGTCCCGAATTAGTCCAAGAAACCACCGACAAGATATTAAAAATCCGCGAGCGTATTGAGACATGATCGATAAAAGAGATACGCGGACAAAAGACGTAAACCATTGTCTTTCGAGGTTGGAGACAAGGTTTTGTAGAAAGTCTCGCCTTAGAAGGGTGTAGCTAGATTTGGTAAGCGTGGAAAGCTTAACCCGCGATACATTGGACCCTTCGAAATTCTGGCAAAGGTCGGTACTATTGCATACAAGCTAAAATTACCCGAGGAACTCAATAATGTACACGACACATTCCATGTGTCTAACCTCTAAAAGAGTCCAACTAAAGAGATAGTTATCATCCCTGCGGATGAGATTCACATAGACGACAAGCTCCAATTTACAAAAGAACTTGTTGAGGTTATGGACTGGAAGGTCCAGAAAACACGGAGAAGTCGTATCAAGCTGGTCAAAGTCCGTTGGGACTCTAGACACGAACCCGAGCATACTTGGGAACGTGAAGATCAACTCAAGGTCGAAATACCCTCACCTGTTTGAGAAGACTCCTGCAACGGATAACTCAGCTTGAATTTTGGGACGAAATTCCTTTTAACGGGGGGAGTATGCAACAACTGGAAACTTTTCGGTAATTTCCATACAATTAATCTATTAATTTAATCATGCAATTATATGTTATAACGCCATGTTCTGCTAGATTACATCTTGTATATCTAAAAATGTCATGAATTACATTTAAATAGTGCATATTATTCATTTTGATCATCGTGCCTGAAAACGATTAGACAATGCACTAAAACAACTAGTAAACTTGCCGGTTAGACTAGCTGTGTCAGCACTAGTCCGGTACTCAGCTTAACGACAGTTCTAGGACTTAGATAGAAGTCCAATAGCAATTAAACACTAAATCCTAGGATGGAAAACAAGGATTTGTGATAACATGTTCCAGAAATACTAAAAGCACTAAAAAGCATCGGAACCGGACAATAAATAACTAATTCAGCAAAAATTCAACATTTTAACTTTTTACTAGCCAATGTAATGTCCAGAAATAAGTCCAAACACCTTAAAACACTTACAAAAGTATGGGGAATTCAATGCTGATTCAAAAACAAGTAATACCATACAAAGTGCACCACTTGACAAATAAACGATCCGATAATGAAACGACCATCCGAACACAACTAGAAGTATCTAGTGAACTAGTTAACACTATTTTGATGTTGTAAGACTAGTTAAGGTCACCCGACACCCTATTACACTTATGAACATCTAATGCACATAACACCTTAACTAATCACCATTAAATCCCAACTAAACAAGTGACTAGCCATTGAAACTCAACTAGACCCCCCTTGGTATTCACGATCAAACATGGGGCCCCACAAGCCCCATTGTTGTCCCCCTAATCTCACTTAAGTGTTAATGGGTAAAGAAGTTATATGATGGAAGGATCAAGTGCATGGATTATAAGGGAAGCTTATCCCAACATCATCTTCGCACTACCTTCATCCAAAATTCAAAACAAAAACTCCTTTTTCTCCATCCATAGCTCACGGCCACAATAACCACCACTTCACCTCCATTGTTCATCCATCTCCAAGCTATTCTAAGTCCATACAAAGGTGCTACAAGATCATCTAAGAAGGTGCAAAGCATTGGATGTTGAAGGACCACCTTGAGGAGCTTTTATCCACCTAGTTCATCTCATCTTCATCTTCTAGTATTCTTGGCCACTTCCCTAGCCACTTGTAAGCCTCTTGAACCTTATTTCGATTCTTGTTACTAGTATGTTATAAGTGTACAAGTGAAACCATCAAGAAACATAAACTTTAAAGTAATGAACACATGAAGAACACTAAAGATCTAAATAAAACCAACATAATCTTGAAGTATAATAATGTTGTGTATGATTTTTTTTTTGTTTAGTTTGATGCTCATCATGTGTAGACTTGTTAAATGTAAGGATCTAACAAGTATATACATGGATCTTGAAAGACCCATGAAGAACAAGGATGATGAACTTGGTTTACTAGAAAGATGAACATGTTAACTGCTTAAAACAACATAAACATGGATTTAACCTTTTAAAAAGTTGTATGAACAAGTTGTTAAAGATGGATTTCTACGGAAGTTGTGTAATTAGTGGATAATTAGTGTTTTTGAAGTTAAAAAACATGTTAAACCTAGATTTAAAAGACTACATGTTTTTATGAAAAATTGAGTTCATCATCTTTGTGAAAAGTGTATGTATGAGGTTGTTTAAATTTATAGAAATTATTATGTTGATCAAGTGAGTTTTGTGAAGCTTAAACACATGTTTGAGACATGGGAAAACTCCTAAATCTAGGGGAAATATGGCCAAATTTTTATAAAAATTCAACACTTAGGAAAATATAAAGTTTACTACTAAACTTTTGATTTTTAGATGTTTAAATAAATAAACATGGCCATACCCTATTATTATATAAAAATACAAGTTAAGAAAATAAAGATTTCTTAAAATATAAAAACAGGTATAAATATATATTTAGGAAAATTATATGTTTAGAAGTCACCAAGTATTTGTGTGCTTTGTGTATACTAAGTGTATTATATGGTAGTAGACAAATTAGGGCATTCAAAACAATAAATACTCCCAATGGAGTATAAACACACATACCTTCAAAATACCAAGAAAAATCCCAAGGAAGATTATACACAAAAAATGCCCATACATGGGTACATGGACTAAATACAATAAGATATATATAAACTTATATATATATATATATATTCCTTGATTTATATGGACTTGGACAATTGGATGAACTTATACACAAAATATATATATTTGACAAGATTGGTAGAAATATGTATATATAATACAAGCTTTAAAAATACATTATTTTTAAGAAAACTAATTTCCGGAAAATATAAAAATTTCTAGAAAGGATTTTTGTCACTTAATGGGAAATACATGAACATTAATACATATACATTTGGTGGATAACAAATATACTTATATTAAAAATAATATTGGAAATATTATTTTACAAAGTATACGTATTTATTTTGGAAAAATAAATATAACTAAAAACATACTTTGACTTGATCAAAGAAGTATAACACACAAATACTTAGAAAAGTATAAGTATACAAATACAAGTATAAGTTAAAAATCATATTATTTTTAACAACCCATCTTAACTTGGAAAATACATATTTATTCAAGAATAAATATAACTTGGGCTAGGCCCAATAACACAAAGACATGGGCTACGCCCAATGACACAAAGACATGGGCTAGGCCCAATGACACGCGTGCTAGGCACGAGGACAAGGAACGGGCGATGCCGTTCACACACAATTCAAGACTCGATAACAAAATACATATTAACAAGGCAAGAAATAATTAAACAAGAAAACAACTAAGAACAAATAACACAAGATGGGAACTTGTACATAGAACAAGCATAGACTTAAGTTCCTAATGGAATCTAGAACACTTGTAGGTTTCGGTTCGAGACCAAGAGAACACTTGTGAGTTACACGAAAACACAAAGAACGTAAATCAGTGAGTTCATGTCCCTTTTCCTTTTAAACGTTTTCAGTTTTATAACATTCAGGGGAAATACATGTTAAGACATATGGTATGTTAGTTATGGACTTAGACGATAACAAGATCGATGTGCGTAAGTAGGATTGATAACAATATAACATTAGTAACCATCAATCACTTAGTGACCAAGGTGCAAAAGGTGTAGATCTATTGAGCTTAAGGCACGCTCCACTCCTAGTTGTATACCATGGGGTGCTTTTGTGATCCCAATTGAGAACAAAGTGTCTCGGTTTGGTTATTTACTTACGGCGCATAGTATCCGAGGGCTCGCTACCAACTGATAGATCCTTAATTTCCATAATTATTTTACGTACCTGGATTTCAATATTGGATTACAATTATGACAACATATTTGAAAACAAGGCGTAACTAGTGACGGATTCTTGGAAGGTACAACGATGGCCGAGGGCTCGCTACCCACATGAACTCGCTCAACTTTTGTTGATTTTTCAAACTACATGTATTTCAAGAAACAAGGCGTAACTAGTGATCGATTCTTGAAAGATACAATGATGGCCGCTTTTGGAGGATTTTATAGGGGTCAAAACCTCGATTTAACCTATGATTATAACAAACATATTTTGGTGATGTAACTTAACTAAATATTGTTTTGGATAACTTATGAAACTTGTTGGAAACTTGTAAACTTTGAATTTGAATTTATGTAACTCGTGGAATCGTTGTTGATTATGTTTATGTTTACACGATTGATTGCAATGATTACCGTTAAGTCACACGTTTGCGCTTCCGCTACAACCAGGGTGTGACAGCATCGCCGGTGTCTACCTCATTAGCCCAGAATCACCGCATCGGACCTGATTCAACCGGGGAGAAGATTGACGAAACTCTCTACCGTTTGATGATTGGCTCTCTGATGTAATTGACAGCATCGCGGTCGGATATCCTGTATCCAACATGCTTCTGTGTATGCTACCAGTCAAGTCCCAGAGTATCGCACCTGATAATGGTTAAGAGGATCTTACAATACCGTAAGGGTTGTCCAAGCATCGGCTTGTGGTACCCTCGCACTGACGATTTCAACCTGTAAGGCTACTCAGACTCTGACTTTGGCTACTTCAAAATCAATGCTAAATCTACAACTGTTGGCTGTCAGTTCTTTGGCACACATTTGGTAACGTGGTAGTATAAGAAGCAGACCACAATCGCTCTCTCGACCTGAGAGGCAGATAATGTTTTTGCTTCCAGTTGTTGCTCGCAAATCCTTTGGATTCAGCAACAGATGAGGGACTATGGCTTGCAATTTCTTAACACGCCTATCTATATAAATAACGAGGTTGCCATTAACATAACAAAAAATCCGGTTCAACACTCTAAAACAAAACATATTGAGATACGTCATCACTTTATTCGTGATTGTTTGGAGAAAAAGTTGATATGTATTGAGAGATTCCACACTGATGAATAGAAAGCTGATTTTTATATAAAATTGTTTGATAGAAAAAAATTTAAATATCTTTTGAAATTAAACGGAATGAAAGATTTGTCATCAGGGGGAGCAAAGAGGTTAAAATCGAGATGGATTGCGATTTGACGTAATCCCCATCTGCTAGTCATTTTTCTGTCTTTGAAAACAAAAATCCAAAAATATGATTTTGATTTTGTGGGGAGAAAGTTCGAGGAAAATACAAAAACATATAAAATGTGAAAAGTACAAAAACATGAAAAAGAAAAAAAGAGTTTTCATGTGAAAAAGTGGAAATGATAGTACATCAGTGGACTGTCACATCATGCTAAGGAAATGCAAAGTTTTAAGTTTTTACACTGTCTCACTGATGATGTGCCAGTGGGCTTCACACGCTTAGTAAATTGTTTTCGAGATATAAATATAATGAAACTTGTTAAATATTGGTTTAACATCTCTCGGATATATGGCCTTACTACACCGAAATTTCGTGAGAGATTGATGGATTCTGAGATACTAGGTCTTTATAACTAGTTGATATCTAGGGTACTATACAAGTTCTTCTGATTTTGCGTAAGCAATGGCCTAGAATTTGTAGAATAGTTTTCATTAAAAACCCTAAACTGCATCATAATTGAAAGTATCAAAAGAACTGATAATTGCAGTCAAAAGATTCCAACATCTAGAACACCACTTTTAAGTCGAGCCTTCATCTCTTTGTTTATACGGTGGTACTAATCTGATCTCTCAAGGCCTCGCACAACCCATATACATATATCAATTAGTTATATTCACCTATAAGATGAAATCTAGGGAATCTTGATACATAAGTATATTCTAAGGTGGAGAACACTATTAAGTCAAGTTCTATGACATCTATTACCGTATCTTGAAGCAACTGAACTTTGTGTAGAGGTTTAAGTGGACAAACAAAACTAACAATCTAGGTGCACTTGGTTAAGACTTAAAGTTTATCAAAGATCAACTAAGTTGATGACATGTCTCAAAACTGATATGATCCTCTTACGCAAACTCACAAAAATATGTGTGTAAATATGTTTGTATATAGCTATTTCATTTCAAAAACCAAAAAGATTTTCAGTGTGTTTTAGCATAAATTTTATAGAAAACAAAAGTTTTATTTTCATCTTATTTTCGACTGCCGATGACGGAATGCTAATCTTCAAAGTCTAAATGTTGTTATGCAGAATCTGGAGAACAGCGAATTGGGAACTAATCTGAAATGAGAATTTTTTTTGAAAACATCACCAGATCATTAGTTTGAACTTAACATTGTTCGTAAAACATCAGTTTGTTCACAAAGTGTTCAACCAAGGTCATTAACTTAGACTTGGTAGACAAATCAGGTGACCAGGGTTATTAACTCGGACTTGGTTAACTGAGTGGGTTGTTAAACTAGCAAAATGGTTGTAAAATGAAAAATTTGAAAAATTGGTTACCTCTGCACGAAGGTACTCCTTCTCACAAAACTGAAACATTCTACCTATATATTCTCATTCGCATGAATGTATCTTCATTCGCACGAACGGTCTCCTCCGCACAAGTTAACATATTGAGAGAAAAACTTGTTTAAGTAACCAAACTCTGTCCAAATCAATCCTTGGGGTGTTGATTCACACAACACTTGCAATGGAAAAGGTAAACATGGACTAATTGGACTGAAATTGATAAATCAGACCTAAAACAAACATAATCTTACATTTAGGACATTTGACGGTCAAAACATTAAATTGAACACATAAAGGTGTATATACAACATTCAATTTGTTCAAAACATGTAAAAATCAAAGAATTGAAGAATTGTAATTTGATACGGATGTAATTACCTCTGCACGGAAGTAATTCATTTGCACGAATGTATTTACCTCCGCACGGAAGTAACTTTGTTTGGAAAAATTGTTTACCTTCGTACAAAAGTAAAAATTGGTAAATAGGTTTAATGCACCCTTGTACGAAGATACTTTCAACCATGCCAATTATATACATCAGTACCAAGGTTCCTTCTCACAAAAAAAAATTTCCAGAGTTTTGAACTTTGATCCAAAACACAACATTTGTTGTGTACTTGATGCAAAATTGTGGAAGATGGAACTGTTTAAGCCTATTCTAAAGCTCATGGATCGTATTCGAATCAAGAAAGCTTTAACAAACAACATACAGCTTACAGATAACATATAGAGCGCTTCTAGGAACATGCTAGATTTGTTTAGGATCCGCGAGCGATTCATTCTTTTGTAAAGGTCGGAAATGAAGAGATAGAGGTGGTTATAACAGAAGATTAGATCAGAAGGGTTTAGATTTCAAATACAAAGATATGATTCTATGGGCTACCCAAAGCGAATGGTAAACGGGTGTTTTTATCGAATGGGATACACTGGGCATCTCAACGAGACAAACTTCTTTCAGGAAAACGTTTCAAGACCCTACAAGTTCTTTAAGCATTCCGTGATACATGCAATGGGGCACAGGAATGGAAGTTATGATGTTCCGATCGACTATTTGATGTGTATGATTGCATCTTTAACTTTGAATCTACCATACAACTTCACAAAGCTAATTTTCGAGCAGATGAAGACAAACATTTTTCATGAAAAATTCTTACAATATCCAAAGTTTGTTCAGATGCTTCTAGATGATCTAGTTCTTAGTCTTGCAAAACACAAATCCGATGTGCTGCCACTAGAACGTATGACAAATTTCTCATTGGACCGCATTCAGCAATACAAGTCAAAAGATGTTCCTAAGTTCAATATATTGTTTGGTCATCTGAAGAGTAAGAATTATGTCGCACCTCCAGAAGGTAAAGGTAAATGGAGGAATGAAGGTAATAATTCTGATAATGAAGATGCAAAGTTGGAAGGTTTTGTCAAGAAAAGATGTAAGTGGTTCATAAAAGAAGATCCTAAGAAAAGGAAACGACAAGAAGTAAGAAAGAAAGCTTAAAAGATGAAAGTTGAACGAACATTGCTTAGAGGTGAAATTAGTGAGGAGGAGAACGTAAACATAGAACATGATGTTATTTCTACAACTTTAGATAGAGAAAGAGCTGAAAAGAGTATTATAGATACTACTAAGATAGCTGGAGACATAGAAAAAGAAGCTTTTGAAGGTGGTTCGGGAGATGAAGCTAACAGTGAATCAACTAAGGAAGATGTGTTAACTATCAGAGTTATGCATGATCCTAGAGTGAGAGCCGAACAAAGAGCTTCTAAAAGGAAGAAAGGTTCTGCTGATAGTGATGACGACCATATGAACCATCTGATCCATAACAGCCAGTAAAGAAAGTTGCTAAAAGATTAAAGAGCAAGGTTGTTGATCTAAGCAAGAAAAACAGGGTCACCACTAGCAAATAAGGCATGTAAGAGAACTGAAAAGCCTGTGAAAGATACAACAACTATTGGAGTTGAACCAGTAGTTACTGAAAAGAGTGCACCATCAGAAGAAGCAAAAGTAGAAGTTGAACATGTTATTCCAATCCAAACTCCAACAACTTCACAACAAGTTCCAACAACAATGTTCCACCAATTCCTCCACAACAACAACAACCACCATAATCACAACCTCAATCACAACCTCGATCTACACCTCGTAAACAAACACATCCAACTGGTCCTTCATTCAGAGATAGTGGATTTCTATTTGATGATGATCAATTATTTACTGAATATATGAATCTTGATTTTCTTGAAGATCTGAATGATAAAAAGATAAAAGAGATGGAAGAAACGATAAAGTTTTTAGAAAATGAACGTGAGTAAATGGAAGCTATAATTGCAAGTCTTGTCTCTGAGAATGAAAGACTGAGAAAGAGATCTAGTGATTTATAAGCTGATAAGAAACTAAAAGATCGAAAGCTTAATGTCTTGTACAAAGTGTTAAAAAAACTGGGAATTGATTTTGAAGCTGAATATAGTCAGATAGAGATATATAAAGCTAAAGCTAAAGTTCCAGAGAGAGCACACAAGGCTGATACTGAAGCTGAGGTTGTTATTTTGATTAAGACAAGGGAAAGATCGATGTTATGCCAGAGATTATCACTGAGCCAGAAAAAGAGAAAGAACCAGAACCTGAATAGATAGACATCACGAAATATGTACTTGTTGGTGGTGTAAGAGATGTACCATATGAGAAAGTGGATGATGAGAAAGAGGGTGATGAGAAAGAAGATGATGAAGATGTTGATGTTGAAGGTCCGGATCATGGTGATGATGACGACAAGGGTGATGATGATGATAATCAGGGGGTACAACGATTGTGGTGTATATTCTGAGAAACCCTAAATATGATTCCCGGTATGATTATATGAATGACAATGCAATCAAGAAGATGATTCTTATAGAAAGGGGGAGCAAGATGATCTTTTGAACGATGAAGAAAATTCAGGAATCTTCACAGGCGTTACTCCTTTAACGGTTGTGCCTGCAATTCAAAAAAGAACGATTTATCATAACCATGACGTTGAGGAAGGTGAATTTGTTCACAGTGATTTTAAAGAGCAGATAGCAAAGATGATGGGTGTTGATGAAAATTCGTTTGAATTTCATTTCGATGAAGAGCTGAACAACATCAATATTGCAACGCCTGAAGATTATGTTTTCAAATAAGTTGAAGAAGCTGGTAATTACAACAATGTTGTCGCGGAAGATGATTCAGACAATGAACCGGTTAAATATTCTAGCGATGGAACTAATGATTTCCCAACATTTCAAGCGATGTTTGACGAAGATACTAATGAGTTACTGAAAGAAAGATTGAAAAAACTTTTAAAGATAGTGAATCTCCAATGAATGATAGAAATGAGATTCGAGAAGCCAGAAAAGCTTGGTTCAAAGCTATAAGAAAGAAAGTTTCGACGACTGTTCGCGTTCTTCTCAAGACATCCTGATGTTTCATTGGGTGATATTATAAGCTGGGGATGGATTCCGGAGTTAAATGTTTGGAGGATAAAGAGAGAATTTGGTGTGTATTATTTTAAATACTTGCAAGATATACAAACATTGTCGTGGTGGGATGTGCAAAAGTTGTGCCAGACTAAACTAATCAACTTTCAAATGAAACCGGGTGATCAGAAATTGTGGAAACTGATAAGATATGAGGCACTTAAAAATTGTCAGTCATGGAAGCCACACTATCCTAAATGAATAACAAAGATTGATCAAGTATCGAAAATGCCTGTTTTGGCGTTGATTATCAAACGACCGCGAGCTATGAAGCATATGACTCTGTTAAAGATTGAACAAGATTTTTATGATGATTTTAGGTGGTGGGAATATGATGTAGAGACTGGCAAAGCGGTGATAGTATTGAAGACAGATGGTTTATGGAGAGGTATTTGGATTCTCGATCCTATGTGGTTGGTGAATATGTCAGAGAAAGATGTTGAACGTTTGTACTACAACAAGATTGTTCATCAAGTACAGGGCGTTGTACAGGCCATGCATTATCAACATGTTATTAGAGTTTGCTATGCATACGAGATAAATTCGGGAAAGATGTGGAACTCTAAGTGGAGAGAGAGATTGAAAGGAAGGAGTTTATGAGAGAGATTAAAAAGGAAGAAAGGATCAAAGAATGAATGTAAAAGGCATCAATTAGTAGATTTCAATTTATGAATGTGCCTCCAACATATCAGACTCCAGTGTCATTATTCGAGTTGAAGCGTCAAAGAGTTAAGAAGTATTTATTTGGACGCTGAAGACTTTTTGAAGTTATGAAGATTTTTGAAGACCGATCAAGACTGCGGCAACATCCAAGGGCGAGTTTGATGATACACATTGTATGATGAACGCGTCTACGAGTCGTGTCGAGTCTGTAACAGGATTAAATGTTAGATTATTTGACTTTTTATTGTACGTTTACTTTCGTGCGAAGGTAGTTACTCCGTACGGAAGAAGTTAGCCCGTTAGGAGGTAATTAGTCTGTACGAATGTTCCTAGTCCACACGAAGGTAATATCACGTGTATAAATAGACGTGAGGACTTAGGGATTGTAAGGTTTTTGTTGATCAGACGGTGAAGCTCTGTAAGTGTGTTTTCAGATCTGTAAGCGTTAACGATTAATGAAAACAGAGAAAATTAAGTAATATTGTTTTCGCCTAACTAAAATTGGATTCCGCACAATTATGGACTAGATTAACCTATATTACCTGAGCTATTCAATTGGAAAACAGTCCTCACAAGATCTAAATTTTCTAAAACCATTTTTTTCTTTGATGAAGGTCCGTGATCAGGCGGTTCTAGACGGAAGTTAATGCGTAAATGTAAACCGATTCGGTAGAATGTTATTACAGAAAGGAGTAGAAGTAGAATGCAGCGGAAGTCCTCATTCATACCGAAAGAGTATACATCTATATAAGTCCAGCTGCCGGAGTTCCTGGAGAGAATCCGGTAGCACCTCCCCGTAGGGATGGCAAAAACTCAAATGACAAATGAACACACACCACCTATTTATAGGGAAACACACAAGTTCGCTTGACATGTGCATAGGAGGACAAGTTTGGGCGAACTTGTCTATCATATGACAAGTTCGGGCGAACTTGTCTGCCACATGACAAGTTCGAGCGAACTTGTCTGCCACATGTCAAGTTCGAGTGAACTTGACCTCCACAGGTCAAGTTCGGGCGAACTTGTTCCCTTTTACACTGTAAACTCCATATTTTGGTCGTGTGTTCGGTTCTAACCTACACAATATTCAACGCACACTCAATCTAGCCTATTCGACAAGTGACAAACACAATAGTGCATCAACATTTGAAAGGAAAGAAGCTTTCAAAGAATTTCACATCTCTTGAAAAGATTATAGTTTTACTATCAAGACTATACATCTTATATCCTTTCTTTTCAAAAGAATATCATATAAACACACATTTGTCTGCTCTACTATTCAACTTATTGGTTTCATTCAAAATGGTACAAAACACAGACATGCAAACACTTTTAAGTGGTCAAGAAAGGGTTCAAATCCATAAACTAACCCATACAGAGTTTTTCCACTAAGCACTAAAGAAAGATTCCTATTGAACAAATAAGAAGTAGTTAGCACACAACCTGGCCAAAACCTAACTGGAATATTACTTTGAAACAATAATGCCCTATAAAAATTTAGCAAATACCTATGTTTTCTTTCTACAACTCAACTTTGTTGAGGAGTGTAGGTACATGATGTTTGATGAACTATTCCTTTGGATTTACAGAATAAAGACATTTGGTTATTTACAAACTCTAAACCAATGTCACTTCTTAAACACTTTACCCGTTTTGTAAACAGTGTTTAGACACTATTAACAAAATATTTTACGTTTTCAAACACCTCATTTTCATGGTTCAATAAACAAATCCAAATAGCTGTAACATCCGTCAAAAACGGATTTACCAAACCCGCTCCGTTTATCAACCGAACAGTTAGTTAAAATTTTCGTTGCGAATTAAATGCCCAAAATAATTTTAAACGATACATAATCAATTATTATAGGGGAATATAAAATTAGTTTTTGAAAAACTGTTAAAAATCGCAAAATAAAAATACTTTGTTCCTGCCGGGTTTCGAACCCGGGTCAGTAACCGGTTCACAAACAAACTTAACACACGCGCACAAACCACTGCGCCACTAATGTTCCTTGTGAAACATTGAGATCATTTAATTCATATCTTGACTTTACAAATTCAAAACCGGCGCCCAAAAGTTCAGTCGTCGGAAATCCCGGTAATCTCGCGAAACTTAACGTTTCTTTCAGTTATAACGTAAATCATAAACGCCATATCGGTTATAACCGATGTTTGAGTCCGCGACCAAAGTCATAACCGCCAGAGTTTTTATAACCAATGAATCCAGTTGGAAATCGGGCCAAATACATCGACGATTTGCCCTATAAAAACCACCTCGAACCTCTGCAAACACTTTCGCTTAAAACCACACCCTTTCTCGGAGAAAACTCTCTCGCCGGAATTTTTCTGTTTGTCGCCGGAAAACCGGGTTCTCCATTCCTGAGCCTTAGTGAACCCCCTAAGCTTATACCGAAGTCACCCGTACCTTTTTCAAACTTTCTGAAGACTCGCTGCTGCAAGACACTCGTCGCCGGAAGGGATTGCTGTCGCCGGAGTTCTGCCGGAAAACAGAGGAAAACTAGTCGGTATACCTCACGCTTATTTTCCTTTCTTTTTACTTCTATCTTATCAGTAATTAACCTAAAACGCTAAAGAAACCTGAATAAAAACTCGAACCAGTCAGACATTATATCTGGTTATAACTTGATGAAGAAGACGATGTATCCGGAACATATAAGTATAATTTAAATCAAGAAATAACTCGGGTTAGACACACAGTCCAGCGGTGGACTGTGTGCACAATAAACACACAAAGGTCTCGAGTTCGAATCTTGTTCCACACACGCCGCTTTAATAAAATGCCTTTTTGTTTTGTTAACCGAACCGGAGTCGCCACAGGTATATGTTAAGTATATTAATAATCGGAATAATAACCAAGTTAGACACACAGTCCAGCGGTGGACTGTGTGTATGTTTAAGTCGCACGTCACGAGTTCGAGTCCGGTCTTCTGCATCGACCCGGACAATTATTCTACCTTTTTAAATAAGTCAGAAATGAAAACAAATAGTTTGTATTTAAGTATAATAAAAGTTGGATTATATAACATGTTAAACACACAGTCCAGCGGTGGACTGTGTGTTACGCAACCCACAGGTCCCGGGTTCGAGACCTGTGGAGCGCACCGGCCCGAACAATTAAATCGTTTTTAAAAAATAAATGATTTTCGGTTTAAACTAATTAATGTATAAATATAATTAAAAACAGATATATGACGGGTTAGACACGTAGCTCAGTTGGTAGAGCTGCGTGCACGCGTACGGGAGGTCTCGGGTTCGAGCCTCACTTAGCGCACAACAATACGCATACGAACCGGTCAACGGTCAGTCAACGGTCAACCGGTCAAAGTCAACGGTCACTGTAGCAAAAAAATCAAATTTTTATTATTTTTATTTAATTATTTTAATTAAAAATCAATTAAAAATACTTAAAAATAACATTTTTAAGGTTAGAAAATAGCCTTAAACTCACAAAAAATACACCCAACAATCCTACTAAAATAGATTAATAAAATCCGTTTACTTACCAAACCATAATGCGATTTATCTAGGTTAATCTCACTCGTGGTTAAAACCACTTCGCGTGCATTCAACATCATCAACCGAACGCACCCACTGTGAGTGAATCTTACAACTCCCCCTTTTAAATTACACGTTTTGGGGTGTGTCATGTGTCATAAAAATAATTAACTAGTTTATTTAAACTTGTGCCATACCATATCGTGATCTAAATTTAGATTGTTTATATTGTTGTGATTACTTATTTCATTTTGTCAAATTATATGGAATTCATTCATTAAGCCCATCAGTTCCTCGTGGGAGACGAGTTGAACAACGCGTGCCTCAAAACCAATTCATTATTGTTCATGTGTGTATCATTGAGTTTATATTGTTTGTGGTTGTGTCATTCATATTATCATGTTTATGCAATTCATTCATTAGGCCCATCAGTTCCTCGTGAGAGACGAGTAGAGCAACGCGCGCCTCTAAATGTTCCATTATTGTCATGTGTGATTTAATTAATATCTAATGATTGTTGAATAAGTTTACATCTATTTTTACTCATGTTTGGTTGTGCACATATTTCATAATCAATTTAATAAACTTGTTCAAATGTTTTTCCATAGGATTCACTCGCCAACTTTATGTTGATCCAAAACCTTTTTACACATGATACAGGTGAACAGGTTGAAGCAACGAAAACATAGGAAATGCCTTAGAAGAGAACAAAGATGCTTAGATTGATAGCTAGAACATGTTGTAAAATTTATTGTAAATTTCCATTAAATTGTATTTAATGAATATGAAACGCATAATAAATGTCATGAGCTTTGATGATAACCCAATCATGCCCCGATCACCTTTTCCGCTGCGGGTCGGGTGTGTGACAATAGCTCTAGAATAGTCATCAACCATTGTTATAAACCCTTCCCTACTGTCACACCCCAAAAACTTTGCAGCGTAAATTCAAACGTAGCGGTGACTGAAGTTGGTGCCATAAATATCTTGTTGGACGATGCATCCTTAATTTTGGACATTCAACTTAATTAAAGCATAGTTTAGAGTTTAAACACAACCACAACCATCACATAGTTAAGTTGTTTGATCCTTATGGATCTTAGTACAAACTTGGTCCCAAATTAGTATTAAAAGTTGTCGAAAATATTATTCAACACAACATGCATCATTAACGACAAGATATGCCAAAATCCCAAAGCCGAACTCAAGTACCTAAAGAACACGTTAAATCAATTGTCAACACAAAGGAGGGTGAGTTCATATATTCAAATTACAAATAATTTGATCCAAGGAAAACTTTCATATTATGTGTTTATTAATAAAACATCCATATAATTTAAGAAAGTCAATTTTATTTCCTTTACAAAAATTTGAGGGTCAGTCATCGCGAGCATTTTCCTAAAACCTTCGATATTAAGACATCTTCCCAAGATTTACATATTAAATTTCTAGCATCAAATGTTCAGATTAGTATGTTTTCAAGACATTACGATCTATATATTAACAATAAGGGTATAATCAAAGCTAGATACAACAGAATATAAATTTGTCGCTTGACTATCAACAATTCTACGCATACAGTATTAGTGATTAAATGGCAAAATTTGCGCAAGTGCTCGCAATGGGCCACTTATAATGCATGCCTCATGAACACTATATATATCCTACTAAAATTTGAAAATTTTAATATTTTGTGTTGTATGAATTTCTTGAAGTCCCCACTGAAACGTAAGCCAATACCGATACTTACTCTCTTGAGATCGATCAAATTCGTCACAACTTAGATTTAAGCATTTTTAAATCTACACGGTCGTTTTATCTAAACACCGTAATGATCCCCGTTTCTCCCCGAAACATATACATCAATCAAAACCTGTTTCTTCCCGAATATATATATATATATATATATATATATATATATATATATATATATATATATATATATATATATATATATATATATATATATATTCCACGAAAATATATTAATAATTTATTAAAGGCATCTTTTTTACAAAAACGTATAATTATCCTTTTAAGGCGTGTTCTTCCCATAAAACGTATACAAAACAGTAAAAAGAGGGGTTAGTGACACTCACCTTTGGGTACGTATTTATATTAGCGCAATACCACAAATTGATTCTACAAGTCCTAATTTACGTAGGAATGATTTAATAATCAATATTCTACAAAAATTCCTAAGTTGCTCCAATACTTAGAATTTTCACATAACTTTAAGATTTTCTCGAAAAGTCTTTATTTTTATTATATTGGCGTGTATATATATAAATTAAGATTTTCGCGACTTGAACAATGATGACCCTCATTATGTTATATCCGTTATCACTCCCGTTTGTAAATAATATATCTACGATTTGCGTTTCGTAATATATATACATAAACGTGAACATATTATTAAATATCGTAATACACGTATCTCATCAACTTATATATTTCATCATTTTTAAATCATTTATACATGAAATAACTCATCAAGTTAACTTATGTATTATTTTCATGCTCGACAAATCAATTATATATTTAACGTGATAATTACCAATATTACTGTTTTAACCACACAAAGTCTTAATCCCTACTATCATATCATCACTTAACATGTCACATATCATATCATATCATATCATATTAAACAAAGTTCATCCTTGAACATTCTATTTTCGTGTATGTTGAAATAGGCGTATTTTAACGTTTTCAGTAACGTTTAGGGGCGTCGGAATCACGTATGACTAGCCAAAAACCAAAGATACTTAATATAAGTTAAAATACTTATATTGATCATAAAAATATCAGTTTATAACCTGATCTAAAACAATTTTACAAAAATCATTCTAAAAATCGATTTTTACCATTTTTAACGCATAGTCTTGTACCGAACTTTACTATAATCATTCCAAATCGTAACAACTTGATATTTAACATAAAACATGTTATTTACTGATTAAAATGGTACTTATACTGATGTTAGTGCAGATTTCATGTAAGCCATATAAATCATGCGATTTCACTCATCTTACCACTTTTTAAGCTTCATGTACAATATGCAAAGCTAGTAAACTCATGACACATCTTTGTATTATCAAAACACATAATATGTCATCATATTAATATATGCAACCTGATTTACTTTACTTTTCATGTACCATAATATATCATCATCAAATCATCTCCATATCATTACCTAGTCATCACTAATACTTATGTACAAGTATTCATTGCATGACCATCATATTATCATCATCATCCATGAGTTTAAATGCAATAAAACACACATTTATTTCACCTTCGTATAATCTAAAACATCATGTTTATCTAATCATTTATGTCATCATTACAAGATGCATGATGTATTATTTATGAACTAGTGAACAAACCCACATGTACATATACATACACGACACATGCATATACATATATGTACTTCCAAAAATATCCTTTTTACATATCCAACTCAAATCACAAGAACCCTTTTTAGAACAATCTTTTGATCATACATGCATTCACTTTCCAAGAATCGTATCAAACATGTATCATCCAAGAATCAAAACTCAACCTTAACACACATACATACATTCGGCCATAAATACACACACACTAGCCTCCATTTTTATTTGTTTTAAAATCCCATTTCTTAATATTTTCAAGTTTGTGAATAATCCCAAGGTTAAGAGAAACCTTCCACTATCATCAACATCACCAAGGATCAAGAACATGATTTTAAAAGTAAGTTTTATACCTTCAAGATTTTGGTGGACTTTTTATAAAGTTTGATGATATGGAGCTTGGTTCTTCTTAAATCACCTTGAAATCACATTTGGACCTTCAAAACACCTAGCAACTAGCTTGAAATGGACTTGAATTGTCACACCCGACTCGCAGCGGAAGACAATTGCGGGGTGCGGCAGACACATGGTAGTTCCTCATAATTTAAAAAAATGATAATATATTGCCACACCCCAACCGATGGCGGAAACATCAAGGCGATAGATTGCTCATTTCTCATAAAACTAATAGTGACAATAATTAATTTAAACCAGATTTCATTTCATAGCAAAATGTCGTGACATTACAAGGGAAAATTCAAATACAACGATAATAAAGACAAAATTTGATACAACAATAATAAACCTAATGTCTATGTGTGTATCTAGCGTCATAGCTACTTCGTTTTCATAGCATCAACCATCTCAACCTGTAATATGTTTAAAATACGAGTTCAATGCAAAAAAAAAAGGCGAGTATACGAGTTTGAGCATAGCATATGTATAAGCATAAGTTTAAACAAATCCACATGGCAACTAAGTTTACATACGAGCAAATACAAGGCATGCGATATTTCTAGTCAACCCTCTGTTTACGCAACTAGTATAAATAATTCAACATGACCACATGTTCACGGGCGGTGCGTTACTCCAATTGCACTATACATGTCAAATGGGGGCTCAAAATAAGCTAATGACTATGGTATCACATACGTTCGGTCCTAGTATAAGCATAACATACGTATCAAAGCGTTCATGTATAATGGATTGTTCGTGCAAGTAATAAAGCATAAGTTTAGTGTTGTTTTTTATATGTAAACATGTTACACACCAAAAGTGGTAAACGTAAAAGGGGGTTCGAGTATACTCGCGGTTTTGCAAGATATATCTCGGGTTAGACACACAGTCCAGCGGTGGACTGTGTGCAAATAAAACACGCTTACGTTCCGAGTTCGATTCTTGTCCCACGCATACTCGCCTTAATAAAAATGTTCCTTTTTTTTACCGAACCGGATTCACTGCAATAGATGTTAAGTTTAATAAAAACCGGAATAATAACCAAGATAGACACACAGTCCAGTGGTGGACTGTGTGAACGTTTAATCACATGTCACGAGTTCGAGTCCAGACTACCGCACCGGTCCGGACAATTATCAAACTTTTTATATAAGGCAGAAATGAAATAATGTAGTTTGTATATAAGTATAATAAAAATCAGATTATTTAACAAGTTAGACACACAGTCCAGCGGTGGACTGTGTGTTAACCTAAACCACAGGTCCCGGATTCGAGACCTGTGGAGAGCACCGAGCGAGTCTTTAAAATCGTTTTTAAAAACAAATAATTTTCGGATTAATTCAATTAGTATATAAGTATAATTAAAAACAGAAATATTTCAGGTTAGACACGTAGCTCAGTTGGTAGAGCTGCGTGCACACGAACGGGAGGTCTCGGGTTCGAGCCTCACCCGGCGCACACAATTACACAGTCTGACCGGTCAACAAGTCAACGGTCAACGGTCAAAAGTCAACAATTTATTATTTTTATTTATTTATTTTATTCAAAAATCAATTAAAAATACTTAAAAATAACATTTTTAAAGCTAGAAAATAGCCTAAAACTCACAAAAATATATCCAAAAATCCTATTAAAATTGTTAATAAAAATCCATTTATTTACCTTACTTCCTTTATTAATTAGGTTAGTTATTCCTCGTCGATCAATCCTCTAAACTCGTGCGCATTCATCATCATTCACCGAACGCACCCACTGTGAGTGAATCTCTACAAATTCCCCGTTTAAATCACGTTTTTGGGGTGTATCATGTGTCTTACTATTTACTATATTTAAATCATTGTGCATACATCATATCATGAATAAATGTGTATTCAGTTTGTATAAATTGTTTGTGTGATTATTGTTTAGATTCAATTTATTATTTTCAAGTACATGCAATTTCATAGGCCGCCGCTCCCCATTACATTATGAGCGTTGAGCATGTTCCCCATTACATTATGAGCGTGAACCTGGCGTACCAACATACGATCGGCTCCGTTTGATTGAGCCTTGATCGCACAGACATTTTTCATTTTCAGTACATGCAATACGATCGGCTCCGTTTGATTGAGCCTTGATCGCACAGACATTTTTCATTTTCAGTACATGCAATACGATCGGCTCCGTTTGATTGAGCCTTGATCACACAGTTAATTTATGTTATATATTTATGCCTGTTGGTATGTTATTGTATGCTGTTGATTTGTTAATGTATGTTATTAATTGTTGTTATTGTATGCTATTGGTTTGTTAATGTATGTTATTGTTTGTTGTAGTTTGATATCGTATGCTAATGGTTTGTTGTTGTATGCCAATTGATGTTATTGTATGTTTATTTACATTTGTTCATATATGAATATTGCACGATTTTTCCATATTAAATACAACAAGAAATAATTAATAAAAGTTTTCTAACAAGGTTCACTCGCCAACTTTTTGTTGATCCAAAAACCATTTTTACATATGATACAGGTGAACAGGATGAAGCAAGGAAAACATAGGAAATTGCCTTAGAAGAAAAATAATGAAGTTTAGAAGGATGAATTGAACATGTTGTATTTGTTTGTTATGATTGTATAACTTCTATTAAATTGAAATAATAAATATGAAACATTATAATAAATGTCATGAGCTTTGATGATAACCCAATTATGCCCCGATCACCTTTTCCGCTGCGGGTCGGGGTGTGACAGATTGGTATCAGAGCCATGACTATAGGGATATAGGATAGGTTATTAGACCCTTAAAGCCTATACTATAGTTGACTAGATTTTATGTTTATGTGGTTACATGCAAACTTATGATATTTTTTGTTTCATATTTATTACATACACAAATGCATGCAAACATTTCCAATATTACAGTTTGTGATACATAGTGAATTATACTTGCAGTCAAACATACATACTTACATACATATTCATCATACATGTTACAATATTCACGTATTCAAATCATATTCATACTTCCGTTATTCAAGATTTTGTCGCATTTTTCATTTTTCAAATCTCATCAAAGTGAGTTCTGCGACGGGCATGTAGTAACTGTAAGGGTACAAGTACCGGTAGTCGGAACGTCCTGTCTAGGTTGGCATTCGTATAAATCCAATATAACGGACCAGTTTGCCTACCTGGGGACTAACGATGAGAGTACGAAGGACCTATTAGGCCAAAGCATGCCACACCAAACGTCGTTCGAACTAACCCCACTTTGAGGTGTCACCGTGTCCACACCTGGACACATTCCGAATATCATACGTTACATATTTCTCGATTTTCTCCGGGTTTTAGTGTACGTAATCAGGCTAACACATGCGAACCATATGAAAAACCCGGTAATCATGGGGGCCCACGTGATTACGAAGGTGAAGTATGGCGGCATGCAAGGTCCAATTACGAGCAAAGCCCAAGACATCCTATGGATGTAGTAGGTTTATTTTGCTATGTTTATTTTATGAATGTTCATTCCTAAATACGACACATGATCCCAAAAGCATCCAACTCATACTCTTGATATGTATTCCTTGTAGATGTCTTCTAGTCTCACTCGTAGGAAGATGAGAGCAAGAAAAGCCCGCAAGCGCATGGCTACCCTAATCGCTCAACAAATGGCTGCCGTAATACCCAACATTGTAATTCAAGTCCAACAAGCCCTTACCGCTAATCCCGTCAATCAAGAAGTTCGAAATGTTATCAACCCTTCCCCAAATACCACTAAATGCACCTACAAGCATTTCAAATCCTGCGACCCTACAAAATACGAAGGGACTGAAGGTGTCACCGCTCTTCTCTATTGGTTTGAAGAAATGGAAAACATTTTTCTAACTTGCGATTGCCCCGATGATCGCAAAGTGCGATATGCTACTGGTCGTTTATATGGAATAGCACTCACTTGGTGGAATACAGAGAAGGCCAAACGAGGTGTTGAAGATGCTATGACTTTGACTTGGGAAGAGTTGAAAGAAATCATGATAAGACGGTTTTGCCCAAGGAACGAAATCAAGAAATTAGAGGATGAGTTTTATTCGTTGAAACAAAAGGAAGGCGACCACACCACGTACAACAAGAGATTTCTCGAGTTGAATCAAATGGTTCCCAACTTGTTCACTCCCCACTACCGTTTGATCGAGCACTACATTCAAGGTCTTCCTTCAAAGATTCAAGACTCTGTAATAAGTACCACACCTGCAACCTTGGAAGCAGCAATGGAGTTAGCTACAGAGCTCACCGACAACCGAATCCGGAACAAAGACTTCAAGGAGGAGAAGAAGAAGGATAAAACATCGACTGAAACCTCCGACTACACCCAAACCGAATCCCCTTCACAACCCATTTCTAAGAGAAAACGAGACGAGCAACTTTTCGCTGTCACCCAACGCAACCAACCAGCCTTACAAGCCGTACCCCTCCAAGCTATCCCAATCACTCAAGTAGCACCCAACTCAACCTACCCAAATAAGAAACCTTACCTTGGACCCCACCCTTGATGTAACACCTGTTTTTATCACCATCCATCTACCGTACTTTGTCGACTATGTGCAAATTGTGGACGCTATGGTCATTTGAGCAAAGTTTGCCGCACCTCTCAAAACCAAACCTCACTCCCTACTCAAAACATGATCCAAATGTATCAACAACCCCAATACCCCATATTCCCATATGTTCGAGCTTGTTTCAATTGTGGCGACCCTCATATTCCCATATGTTCGAGCTTGTTTCAATTGTGGCGACCCTACCCACTTTAGAAACACGTGCCCTCAATTGGTTAACATCATAAACGCCCAAGCTCAAGCAAACCCAGTTAACCAAGCAAATCAAGAAAACCCAATCACTAGGCCACCAGCAAGAGGAAGAGTTTTAAACATCAACGCCAATCCGGTTGAAGATAATGACGGCCCAAACGAAAACACTCAACTAGTCCCCTTCACCAACAATCAAGATTCAATTCCAACTGCATAGTTTTATGTTTTCTTTATGATACCTCAAATTCTCACGTGTCTTAATTTTAAATTGGAAATTTATCCAAGGATTTTAATGCAGATTATTATTTCAGTTTTGTTTTATACTCATTGATTCAACATTCATCTCAACGTATTTCAATCTCATTATTTAAAGAAGTTGGGCTATGTCTCACTTCTGCATAGACTAACCTCTCCATCACAACAAACGAGAGAGGGACTGTCATCATTCAAACATGTATACTACCAGGATTATGACTCAGGCATTGTTTGTTGTGTTTATTTATGTTTTAGAGTCACATAGGACTAATCATAGCTTACTGATAAAACCAATGAGAATTTGACGAGGATATGGTGGATACGCCGCTGGTACTTCCTGTATATAAGTATTCTTGTTAAAGGATCAGAGGCATTATCAGGCGGTTATGAGAAGTTCCATGTAGGATTTGGTATTGTCTTGATTGAAGTTTGTGTTATACTCACTGATTTAGCATTTATATCATCGCATCCTTTAAAGGAATTGGATTGTGTCATCAATCCAACATGTATGCTATCAGAATTAGGACTCAGATATTGGTTGTGATGTTTATTTATGTTCTAGAGTCTCATCATAGAACCAATCATAACTAACTGATAAAACCAATGAAAATTTGACGAGAAGATGGTGGATACGCCGCTGGTACTTCCTATATATAAGTATTCTTGTCAGAGGATCAGAGGCATTGCCAGACGGTTATGAGAAATTCCATGTAAGTTTTAGTATTAGAAGTTTATTTTAGGATATAACCTAATCTTTCAAGCGTACCCAAACTCATATGCATAACATCATACTTAGTCAATCAACTCTGTGTATCCATGTTCCGTATTCATACACTTTAGGCAACAAAAAGCGATTCCTGTAGCAGGGTATTCAACCCTTACAAGGAACGTTACCGCCTCAAACAAAATTTAAACTCTTACTCTTTTCTAAGTATGTAACGGTCAAACTAAACACCATCTTTTTTTTAGACAAATATGTCACTACTTAAATTTCGGGACGAAATTTCTAAAAAGCAGGGGATACTGTAACATCCGTCAAAAAAAACGGATTTACCAAACCCGCTCCGTTTATTGACCGAACAATCAGTTAAAAATTTTGTTGCGTATTTAATGCCTAAATTAATTTTAAACGATACATAATTAATAAGTATATTGGAATATATAATTTATATTTGAAAAAGTATTTAAAATAAGAAAATAAAAATAAAAGGCTGCTGCCAGGTTTCGAACCCGGGTCAGCCAGCGAATTCAGCAAACACTTAACTTCTAACCATCAAACCACTCCGCCACTTGTGTTTCTTGTTCATTAATGGAAACATTTAATACATATCATAAATCTCGAATTCAAAACTGACGCGCCCAAATCATTCTCGCCGGAAATCCCGACGAATTCAATCATTAACGTTTTCTTTTGTTATAACGGATGCATTTACAACTAACGTCGGTTATAACTGAAGAACATTAAGGTCACTCATTCAAATTATCAAACCATAACCGAAAAATGTTAATGCGAAACTGGAAATGCAATTAAATCTGAGTTATGCCTTATTCACCGGTTGAGCTCGCGAGTTTATCAAGATTACGCTATTCATTTCGCACAGAAAACTTCGTCGGAACTCGCCGGAATTCTCTGAAAAATTACCGGAGAGTTTCGCCAGAAAACCGAACCTTTCACCTCTGTGCCTTACTGAACCCCCAGAGCTCATACCGAAGCCACCCACACTCATCTCAAGCTCCTTGAAGACCCTCTGCCGCAAGACACACGTCGCCGGAATCATCTGCTGTCATCGGAGTTTCGTCGGTGAAACAGAGGAGCCACTGTTCGGTATATCTAACACTTAATCTCTCATTCTTTTTATTTATCTCACACGTAATTACTCACAACACACTAAAGAACATGATTAAGTCGTCGAACCAGTCAGACTCCGTTTCTGGTTAAGTCCAACGAAGAAGATGAAGTTTCAGTATTGTATATGTTTAATTAAAATCAAGATATATCTCGGGTTAGACACACAGTCCAGCGGTGGACTGTGTGCAAATAAAACACGCTTACGTTCCGAGTTCGATTCTTGTCCCACGCATACTCGCCTTAATAAAAATGTTCCTTTTTTTTACCGAACCGGATTCACTGCAATAGATGTTAAGTTTAATAAAAACCGGAATAATAACCAAGATAGACACACAGTCCAGTGGTGGACTGTGTGAACGTTTAATCACATGTCACGAGTTCGAGTCCAGACTACCGCACCGGTCCGGACAATTATCAAACTTTTTATATAAGGCAGAAATGAAATAATGTAGTTTGTATATAAGTATAATAAAAATCAGATTATTTAACAAGTTAGACACACAGTCCAGCGGTGGACTGTGTGTTAACCTAAACCACAGGTCCCGGGTTCGAGACCTGTGGAGAGCACCGAGCGAGTCTTTAAAATCGTTTTTAAAAACAAATAATTTTCGGATTAATTCAATTAGTATATAAGTATAATTAAAAACAGAAATATTTCAGGTTAGACACGTAGCTCAGTTGGTAGAGCTGCGTGCACGCGAACGGGAGGTCTCGGGTTCGAGCCTCACCCGGCGCACACAATTACACAGTCTGACCGGTCAACAAGTCAACGGTCAACGGTCAACGGTCAAAAGTCAACAATTTTTATTATTTTATTTATTTATTTTATTCAAAAATCAATTAAAAATACTTAAAAATAACATTTTTAAAGCTAGAAAATAGCCTAAAACTCACAAAAATATATCCAAAAATCCTATTAAAATTGTTAATAAAACCCATTTATTTACCTTACTTCCTTTATTAATTAGGTTAATTATTCCTCGTCGATCAATCCTCTAAACTCGTGCGCATTCATCATCATTCACCGAACGCACCCACTGTGAGTGAATCTCTACAAATTCCCCGTTTAAATCACGTTTTTTGGGTGTATCATGTGTCTTACTATTTACTATATTAAAATCATTGTGCATACATCATATCATGAATAAATGTGTATTCAGTTTGTATAAACTGTTTGTGTGATTATTGTTTAGATTAAATTTATTATTTTCAAGTACATTCAATTTCATAGGCCGCCGCTCCCCATTACATTATGAGCGTTGAGCATGTTCCCCATTACATTATGAGCGTGAACCTGGCGTGCCAACATACGATCGGCTCCGTTTGATTGAGCCTTGATCGTACAAACATTTTTCATTTTCAGTACATGCAATACGATCGGCTCCGTTTGATTGAGCCTTGATCGCACAGACATTTTTCATTTTCAGTACATGTAATACGATCGGCTCCGTTTGATTGAGCCTTGATCGCACAGTTTATTTATGTTATATATTTATGCATGTTGGTATGTTATTGTATGCTGTTGATTTGTTAATGTATGTTATTAATTGTTGTTATTGTATGCTATTGGTTTGTTAATGTATGTTATTGTTTGTTGTAGTTTGATATCGTTTGCTAATGGTTTGTTGTTGTATGCCAATTGATGTCATTGTATGTTTATTTACATTTGTTCATATATGAATATTGCACGATTTTTCCATATTAAATACAACCAGAAATAAATAATAAAAGTTTTCTAACAAGGTTCACTCGCCAACTTTTTGTTGATCCAAAAACCATTTTTACATATGATACAGGTGAACAGGATGAAGCAAGGAAAACATAGGAAATTGCCTTAGAAGAAAAATAATGAAGTTTAGAAGGATGAATTGAACATGTTGTATTTGTTTGATATGATTGTATGACTTCTATTAAATTGAAATAATAAATATGAAACATTATAATAAATGTCATGAGCTTTGATGATAACCCAATTATGCCCCGATCACCTTTTCCGCTGCGGGTCGGGTGTGACATCTTTAGTGTTTAAACTTACTAACTCGACACATGATTATGTAGTCATCAAGGTTTCGACTTTGTGTATATATTATGTAGATTATAATAGTTACATGTATATCATAAGTCCACAAGAATGTCATAGAAGTCATGTAGGAGGTAGGGGGTATAACCATCCATTTAGGAACCTCATGAGAGTTCACCACTACACAAGTTGTCATAGACAACAAGGAGGGTCAAGAACAATGGTTAATATAAGAATGGAAATTACAAGTTATCACCACACTAAGTAGCCAAGTAAGCTACAACCCGGTGAGCCGACGGAGTTGTGTCACTTTCAACTAGCAAGCTACTTAGGATGGAATAAGAAAACAACAAGTGTTGTGTGGACTTGGAAGTAGGGTAGCCCAAGCTAACCTTGTAGTCACACTAGCTTCAAGTTCAAGACTTAGCAACACTTGTGAGCTTAAAGCTCATGTAAAACATAAAGTTTAGAGGGGTTAAACACCTCCTATTTGTTTGTAACAACCTTGTTTTTAAGCACACTAATCATAGACTTGATTAGTGGTATAAAGACATAGGTTTGTATAAGTAAAACATGAGTTTTCTTTCAAAATATGAAGAATCAAAAAGATTAAAAAAATGAGCAGAATTATAAGTGTCCTTTTGGACCTCAAAAATGGTGAGGTTTCACCTTAGTTTGCCCAAGAAAACTTGTGAGAACCTACCTAGAGGTTATCCAAGTGTTGTAGAAGAAGAAACAAGAAGAAAATTGAAGTAGAAGTGAGTTAAAACTCACTTTATATGACTGGTACTCTAAAAAAAAGTGGCTGAAACTCAGCTGAGTTTGGGATGGTTTTTGAAGTTTTTAGAGGCTTGCAAAAGTGTAATAAGGAGTGGGGAAGTGTTTATTTTATAGGGAAGGGATTAGGGTTTCAATGGGTTGAGCTTTGGACAAGGTTAGTGGGCATTAAGGCTTGAAATAAGCCCAAACACACCATTAAAAGTGGGCTGCCATTTTTTTATTTTTATTTTTTTTGCTAATTAAAGGTTATTAATTTGTTGATTTGTTACCTTTTAATGGGTTATGAACTTGTAATAAGGTGTGGCATGATATTCCTAATGTTTGGTTATTATAACCTAAGGTTTTATAAGCAAAAATAACATGTACTAAAGGTTACAAGTATATAACGAATATGAATAAGTATAAGAATCACGTTTAAGTCTCGTATGAAGTAGGAATGTCATGTATTTGCAAGTTTGTGACACGTTTACAAGTATCACAATTTAGGTATCATATGTATAAATGTATGAATATGTATAACATGAATAGGAATAAAACACGAGTTTTCATTATGATTCAAGTCTCGGATTACAATGATTACAACGAAGAATGAATACAGGGTTACAAAGTTTCCAAAAATAGAACTACAACACGAGCTTTCTAAATATGGAAAGTATGAAAAAGCTGGGCGTTACAGTCTCCCACCTTTAGGAAATTTCGTCCCGAAATTTAGGAAGATACAACGAAAAGATGCGGATACTTAGCCTTCATATCACTCTCGAGTTCCCAAGTAAATTTAGCGTCACGTTTTCCTTCCCATCGAACCTTGATGATAGGAATTCGACTTCGCCTTAATTGTTTGATTCCTCGGTCCATGATTTCGACTGGTTTTTTCACAAAATGAAATGTCTCATTGATTTAAAGATCTTCGAGTGGGACTTGAAGTCCTTCTTCAGCTAGACATTTCTTGAGATTTGAAACATGAAAAACCAGGTGAACGTTGTTGTGTTCTTGAGGTAGGTCCATTCGATACGCAACCTTGCCAATCCTTTCGAGAATCTTGAAAGGACCTACATAGCGAGGAGCGAGTTTGCCTCTCTTACCAAATCGAATAACGCCTTTCCAAGGGGATGCCTTGAGAAGTACGTTATCACCTACATTGAATTCTAGGGGCTTGCGTCTTTTGTCAGCATAACTCTTTTGTCGGCTTCGAGCTTTGAGGAGATTATCACGAATTTGTAGGATCTTGTCCGTTGTTTCTTGTATCAGTTCGGGACTGGTGTTTTGAGAGTCTCGGTTTCGTGCCAACAAATAGGCGAACAGAACTTACGACCATACAATGCTTCAAATGGAGCCATTTGAATACTAGCGTGATAACTGTTATTGTACGAGAATTCTACCAAGGGTAAGTGTGAATCCCAGTTGCCGCCAAAATCGATTATGCATGAACGGAGCATGTCCTCCACGGTTTGGATAGCACGCTCGGTTTGATCGTCAGACTGAGGATGAAAAGCGGTGGTAAGATTGAGACGAGTGCCAAGGGTAGATTGGAACGTTTGCCAAAGGCTGGATGTGCAACGAGCATCGCGATCGGAAATGATGTCAAGGGGAGTACCATGACGACTAATGACTTCATCCGTGTAGATACGAGACAATTTCTCGACTTTGTAATCTTCACGAGTGGCAAGGAAATGAGCGAATTTTGTCAATCGGTCAATGATAACCCAGATACTGTCGTCACCAGATGAAGTACGAGGAAGCTTGGTAATGAAATCCATAGCAATACTCTCCCATTTCCAGACAGGAATTTCTAGTTGTTCGAGCAAGCCAGAGGGGCGTTGATTTCACCTTTAACCTTGGAACAAGTAAGACACTTCGAGACGTAAAGGGCGATATCTTTCTTCATCCCAGGCCACCAATGAGATGCACGAAGATCATGGCACATCTTTTCGGCTCCAGGATGAATGGAGTATCGGGATTTGTGGGCTTCATCCATCAAGGTGTTTTGAAGGTTAAGACGATTGGGAATCCAAATGCGATCATGGTAGTAAAGAATACCATCGGGTTTAGCTGCGAGTGGGTTTTCGACTCCACAATTCAACTCGTTATAGAGGTTACCCTCATTAATGACCGCAAATTGTTCTTTGTGAATTAGCTCGTGAAGTTTTCCCACGATTTGGTGGCAACGGATACTCTTGACATGAGTTTTACGACTGAGTGCATCGGCCACAACATTCGCCTTACCAGGGTGGTAGCGAATGTCACAGTCGTAGTCGTTTAACAATTCTACCCAATGATGTTAACGCATGTTGAGTTCCTTTTGATCAAAGATATTGTAGGTCTGTTGTACGGATCATTCTGGTACTAATTTGGCAAACCTAAGGTAAATGTCGAAATCCGTTTGCATAGGCGACATTGAATACAAGTTCTTTACTGATTAATCACTGTTTCATTGATTAGTAAACGTTACAGATCCTGGAAACACTTGGACAGAGCTTCGCCTCTGTTGTGACAAAATCTCTGAAAGTTACAAATGAAAAGACAAGACATCTATATATAGGATGACAAGTTCGCTTGAACTATGTCATGGACAAGTTCGGGCGAACTTGTCCTAGCCATGACAAGTTCGGGAACTTGTTCTAGCTATGACAAGTTCGGGCGAACTTGTCCTAGCTATGACAAGTTCCGGCGAACTTGTCCCTAGACATACATAAACTTCGACATTTCTCTCCTAAATACAGACTCGACTTTATACGATGACGTAGGCAACAAACATATGCATCAACAGACTCCCCCTTGGATGTTGCCGTAGTTATCATTCTTCAATTAAGTTCCTGAGTCTTTAATATTCTCTTGATCTTTATTTCTTGAATAATTTTAACTTCCTTGATCTTCGTAGCATCTACAATCATTTTCTCTTTACTTCTCGAGCTTGTCTTGATAAAACTTTAATCACCATGCTCCCTCTTGCTTTGAGCTTTCGGGAATCTTCAATCAACGTGTTTTATCCAGCTCCCCCTTAAAATCAACTTCCTATTTCAAAGTTCCTCAAACTTTCAAATAAAACATTTCAGATTCAAACTTTGAAATCTCTAAATACAACCATTTCAAATTTTAATCTTCTTATCAGTTTTAAACCCTCTCAGTTAACAAGTCCAAATTAATGACCTTAAATATCTGATTTATGTATCAAGTTCAACTTACTGATCTTGATTAAATGATTTGACACTAAACTGACACATTTATTCAAATGTAAGTTTCAACTTAATGAACTTTTAAACTTTTCGGATCAATTTAAAATTTTCAAACTTTTGATCAGCAGCTTTAGATTTTGGAAATCAGCATTTCATCATCAGTGGTCAAAACTAAAAGATAATATAATCTTTTTGTTTTTATGTAATGAATATCATGTACAAACATATTTACAAACATATTTTTGTTGAGTTTGTGTTAAAGGATCCTATCAGTTTTTGAGACAAATCACAAGTACCATTGACCTTTTGAGACTTTAGATTTTAAACGAATTAACCTAGATTTTCGATATGTTTGTCCTATTAAACTTCAACATATTACGTTATGTAGAATTAAGAAACTTGACTTAAATATGGTTCCCATCTCTGAATATACTCCCGCATGAAGGTTCCCTAGATTTCATCTTACAGGTGAATATAGCGTAATTGATATCTGTATCTGGGTTGTATGAGACCTTGAGAGCTCAGGTTAGTACCATTGTACCGACAGAGACATGAAGGCTCGACTTATTAGGTAGTGTTCCAAAATGGAATCTTTTTGGACTTCAATTGTAGTATCTTTTGATATTTTCAATTGAATGCAGTTTTAGGGGATTTTTGCAAAAGCATTATAGAAGTTCTAGGCTATTGCTTCCGTAAAATCAGAAGAACTTGTATAATACCCTAGATATCAATCATCTATAAAGACCTCGTATCTCAGAATCAGGCAATCTCTCAAACGAAATTTTGGAGTACTAAGTCCATATATCCGAGAGATGTTAATCTACAAGTTTAAGCAGTTATAAAATTTAGTTTATCCCGGAAACAATCTACTGAACGTGTAAAGTCTATCGACAATCCACAGTAAGACTTGTTTAAACTTTTAAACTTTACAAATCCTTAGCATACTGTGATATTCTACTGATGTACTATCATTTCCTTTTATCCACAAAACTCTTTTTGCCTTTTTCAATGTTTTTGTACTTTTTGTATTTAATATGTTTTTGGATTTTCTGAAAATATTTTCTCCCCCTAAAATTCAAAAACATATTTTTGGAATTTTTTTATTTATAGAAAAACATTGACCAACCGATGAGAATCACTTCAATTCGCCATCCATTACTGCTTCACAAATTTTCTTTTAAGCACTCTCTCCCTCATGATGACAAAAACCTTGACACTTTTGTGTTTATAAAACATTTATATCCATGAATTTTGTCTTTTCAACAGTGAGTGTTCTGCGAAATTTTTCAAATTTTCTTCAAAAATTTGTAAAAATTTTTAAGTAACAGTTATTAAAACATGTTTTCGAAAAATTTTCTCCAAAATTTTTCAAAAATTGTAAAGTAAACGTTATTTGAATATGTAATAAGGCTTTTATATAGAACTTGATAACACAGCTTGTTTTCATTGTGTGCCACGGAACTCCATTCTCAGTAATTTACTTTCTTCTCAGAAGTTCCTGCACAAAAATTCAAACAGTTAGTTGAATAGTGACACCCAAGCCTTTGCAGTCTTAGGTGTTATTTCTTCAACCTTAATTTTGACTTTCTTTTCACAATCAGGTTTATTTTGGACTTTCTCAAGTTTTGGAAAGTCCTCTAGACTTTCAATTTTCACTGATTGTGTAAATACTTTTTCTTTCACCAACCATGATTGATTTTTCGTTAAAGCTTTCTTGAAATACAATGTAGAAACTTTTTGTTCATTACTATTCGAGGATTCACCAGTTTCAAAATTTGAAAACTTAGTAATAACTGGTTTCACCTTGTTTGTAGTTTCTGTACATTGTTTCTAAACCTGAGTTAGTACTTTCAAATCCTCAAAATTTTTCTTATCAATATGAACAGGTTTAGGATTAATCTGAAAACATTTTCTAGCAATGTATCCAGTTACTCCACATTTATGACACTTCCTGTTCTCATACTGATCCTTTTTAGCAAACCATACACTCAAATCATAACATTGATTTGATGTGTGCTAACTATCTTTCCTGTTTCTTCTAAAAGCATGATTTGATGTTGAAGCACTATGGACCGACCTGCACCACTTATTTTCGGATTTTTGTGAGTTTTTATAATGATTGGATGATCGTACCGATGAGATTTTATTTTTCTTTTGAAAATTTTTAGAATTTTTAAAACTTTGTTTTTCTTTTTGTTTTTGTTCTCCATTCTGCTTAGAAGGTTTATGCATTGAGCATTCACCTTTCTCAGTGGATTGTAGAACAGTTTCTTGGAATTTTTCTTTTAGTTTTAAAAATATTTCATGTTTATCATGTTTAGCTCTTTCATCATTGGTATCTTCATCACAGTCCTCAATTATGACATTGTCATAATTTGTGACTTTATTACTTATTGGAATTTCCTTATTATTCTTATTGATGGGTTTTGGACAAATATGATCCGACATCAATGACGAGGTCACAAAACCTTTCAATTTCTTTTCTAAGTCAACAGCTTTATTTTTAGCAATCTCAACTTCATTTTCAAGTTGAGTTATTTTCTCAAGATGAGAATTCATTGCTTTTTGATTTTCAATATTAATATTTTCATAAACAAATTTTTCATTTTCTAAAATTTTTATTTTATTTTAAAAATTCTTTTCATTTTCTTTTAATTTTTTATTTTCTAATGTCAAACTTTCCAAATCTTTCAAAAGTTTAATATTAGTAGATCTGGATTGTCGACAATTTGAGCACACAGATTCAGAACTTGAAACCTCATTTGTAGACATTCTTGAACTTTGTTCTTCACAATTCTTCGTCACTATACTCCCTTCTCTCTTCAACTGATCATTTCCTCGATCACTGACAAGATTAGACTTCTTTAGTAATTCCTTCTCATGCCCCTCCAATTTGTCGATAAAAGTGGAAACCTTGAAAAATTCCCAGCTCGGACTTTCCTTCAGTACCATTAGGTACGTTGTCCATTCACCCTCCGGAAGTACATCAGCCAATTTGTCAATGTACTCTCTTTCTGTTTTAAGAAGATCATGTTTTGTCATCTGAATCTTCAACTGACAGAAGCGTTTTATCATTTGTTTCATTGATTCGCCTTTGATCATTGTGAAGATGTTAAACTCTTTCATGATTAGAGCCTTCTTGCTCTTGATCATCTCAGCACACTCCAAATATTTAGCACGCAGAGCATTCCACAGCTTTTGTGCCTTATCACATTCTGGTAGCAAAATCAAGATATTTTCATTTATCGATTGTTGTAACAAACTGATCATCTTCTTCTCATGGACATATGCATTATTCTGTTCTGGTGTAAACTTTGATACTGCGAGAATAGCTCCATGTTTATCAACTGGCCATTTAAATCCAGTTTTAAAGGCAACCCAAACGTGGAAGAAACTTATTTGTACCCAGCTCTCAAATTTTCCTTTCCAGGCTTCATACTCATCTATACTCATCAACATTGGCGGCTTCACGGACCCCATTTCGTTTTCCAAAATAATCTTTCGTTCAAAAACACTTGAAAATGATTAGCAAACAGACAGTTTTAGTAAAATTTGACTTTTTAATCTACGATTTTAACGTATCGGTTTTCTAAAAACGTTTAAAATATTTCGGATAACTGTTTTTATCAGATTAGAGCTTTAAACTCGTCTCGTCAATACGAATCTAGCGATATATAATGTCTGAGATGTTTTTCGGGATTTTCATGCATTTTTTTATTTTTTTATTTTTAGAGACCTTGGACAAGTTCGGGCGAACTCGTCACAGTTTGTGAAAATCAGCTACTTAACAAGTTCGGGCGAACTTGTTGAGATTTTATTAAAATTTCACCCTGATAACAAGTTCGAGCGGACTTGTGATGAATTTCAAGAGAAAAGACAAGTTCGGACGAACTTGTATTGATTTTCCAGCAAAATATTATCAAGTTCGAGTGAACATGATGAAAATTATTGAAAAACAAGTCAAGTTCGAGCGAACTTAGTAAAAATTCTTGAAAAACCAGTCAAGTTCGGGCGAACTTGCTTAAAAGTTTGAGCGAAGTTAAGTTTTCAAACATGGTTTTTTCAATTTTTCAACATGAATTCGTTTGTTTTAAGCTCTAATCTTTTCAATGGTTTTACTATTATGGATTTTACATATTATACTTGAAAATCAGTCCATTTTGTCCGCGAAATATCCAAAAATAGTTTAAAATGAAAGAAATGAGTAGAAGATGTGAAGTTCTATGTCCAATGTCTTCAAATTAGGCCAATCCTGCTCTGATACCAATTGTAGGTCCGTTATACGGATCGTTCTGGTCCTAATTTGGCAAACCTAAGGTAAACGTGCGGAATCCATTTGCATAGGCGACATTGGATACAAGTTCTTTACTGATAAATCACTGTTTCATTGATTAGTAAACGTTACAGATCCTGGAAACACTAGGACAGAGCTTCGCCTCTGTTGTGACAAAATCTCTGAAAGTTACAAGACAAGACATCTATATATAAGATGATAAGTTCGCTTGAACTATGTCATGGACAAGTTCGGGCGAACTTGTCCTAGCCATGACAAGCTCGGGCGAACTTGTCCTAGGCATGACAAGTTCAGGCGAACTTGTCCCTAGACATACATAAATTTCGACATTTCGCTCCAAATACAGACTTGACTTTATACGATGACGTAGGCAACAGACATATGCATCAATAGATATGTTGGAGGCTCTTGTGGTCGGTGAAGGCCGTACACTCTGTTCCATAAAGGTAGTGTCGCTAAATCTTTAATGCAAAAACAACTGCGCCAAGTTCAAGGTCGTGTGTAGTATAGTTTTTCTCATGGATTTTGAGTTGTCTCGACGCGTATGCGATAACCTTATCCCGTTGCATAAGAACACAACCAAGGCCTTGGTTTGAGGCATCACAATACACGACGAAATCATCGTTTCCATCAGGAAGTGCAAGGATAGGAGCATTACAGAGCATGTCCTTGAGGGTTTGAAAAGACTCTTCTTGTTCGGGACCCCAAACAAAAGGTTTATCTTTTTGAGTCAACGACGTTAAAGCGACGATAATAACCAGCTAGGCCAAGAAACGAACGAATTTTAGAAGGCGATTTAGGTACAATCCAATTCTTCATAGCTTCTATCTTTGCGGGTCAACATGAATACCGAGTTCATTGACGGTGTGACCAAGGAATTGAACCTCTTTTAGCCAAAATTCACACTTGGAGAATTTAGCATAAAGACGTTCGGTACGCAAAAGCTGAAGAATAAGTTACAAATGTCGCCCATGTTCTTCTTTCGTCTTGGAATAGATGAGAATATCGTCGATGAATACGATTACGAAACGATCGAGGAAAGGTTTACACACGCAGTCCATGAGATGCATAAACACTGCAGGCGCGTTGGTCAAACCAAAAGGCATGACCACGAACTCATAGTGTCCATAACGTGTGTGAAAAGCAGTCTTAGGTACATCTCCCTCGAAAACTCGAAGTTGATGGTAGCCAGAACGAAGATCGATCTTCGAGAAACAAGTCGCACCTTGAAGTTGATCAAAGAGGTCGTCAATACGAGGGAGTGGATATCGGTTCTTGAGTGTAAGCTTATTGTGCTCACGATATTCGATGCACATCGAAAGGATCCATCCTTCTTTTTGATGAACAAAACGGGAGCGCCCCAAGGAAAAGTACCAGGGCTTATAAAGCCTTTATCAAGAAGCTCTTGAAGTTGGCTCGATAGCTCTTGCATCTCCGAAGGTGCTAAACGGTAGGGAGCCTTGGCAACAGGAGTTACGCCAGGGATGAGGTCAATACGAAAGTCAACGGATCGAGGAGGCAGAGGACCAGGAAAATCCTCTGGAAAGACATCGGGGAATTCGCAAACAACCGGAACGTCGCTCATGCTCGGGCCTTTGTCTATCTTTTCCACAACATGGGCCAGAAAGGCAAAGTACTCCTTGCACAAGTTTTTTTTGCTTGGATACACGACATAAGCTTAAGACCTTTAGAAGGTTTCTCGCCATAGACATGCAATGAATCACCGTTCTGAAGAGGAAGTCGAATGAACTTTTCGGAACAAACAACTTCAGCATGAACTCGCCTAAGCCAATCCATGCCTACTATGATATCGATGCTTCCCAATTGCATGGGAATGAGGTTAATTGAAGACGTATGATCATTAAGATTCAAGGAACAATTAGAAAGAATAGAATCCACAAAGACGGTTTTACCATTAGCGACTTTGACAGTGAAAGGATTAGGCAATTTAGAACGCGCGCACTTAAGTAAAGGTTCAAATTCAGTCGAAAAACTTTTATCGGAGCCAATATCAAACAGACATGAAGCATAAACATGGTTAACAAGGAACGTACCAGTGATAACATCATTTGAACTTTGAGCCTGAGCAGAGGTGAGGGCAAACGCTCTTCCTCTTGTTTGTTATGGTTGTTGCTGCTGTTGAGGCTGCTGGTTGACGTTGCGTTGGGGGCAGGTGTTGGCAAGGTGGCTCGGGTCACCGCACTTGAAACATGCTCGCACAGAAGCATTTTGAGGTTGGGTTTGAGGTTGAGCAGGGTTAGGCATGAGGGCTTGAGGTTGGGCGTTTTGGGGTTGAGGGAAGCTACAACAACGGTTCGCAAAGTGTCCAAACTTGTGGCATTGGGCACACTTGCAACATGGGGTACCAGTGGGATGGTCGTGTAAACAGGTAGCACACTAGGGATGAGACCCAGCGTAGCACTGTCTTGGCTGTTCAGGGTTGGCAGGGGTGATGGCTGCAACAGTTTGGATGGGTTGGGGGTTTGGCGGAGTAGCAACCGCACGATTCTAGCTTGAAGCCTTCCGCTTCTTGCTTTGGTTTTTCTTCGCTTGGGAGGGTGAGGGTTCGGTAGTGGTGGTATCAGTGTTAGCTTGGTGTGTGCCTTTTAATGTTTCTTTCACGGTATTTCTACGCTCAACGTGATTGCTGTTGAGACGAGCTGCTAAACGGTATGTTTCCTCAATGGTTGCTGGGAAGGCAGCTTCCATGAGGTGCATGAAGGAGTCGGGTAGGCAATGGATATACTTGTTGATAGCCTTTTCAATGGTATCAACTTTGGTGGGGCAAAGGATACTAAGCTACTTGAACCAAAGGGTTAAACCATCATTATCATCCCCATTTTGCTTGAGGTACCAAAACTCGTGTTCCAGCTTCCTAAGCTCGTGAGGAGGGAAAAACTCGTCCCTCATGATCTTCTTCAGTTCCGCCCACGGTAACCCGTGGGTGGCATCGTCCCTCTTGTGCTACGTTTGGAGGTCCACCACTCGAGAGCTCTCGAGCGGAACACCCCCGTGGCGTTTTGGGTGCGCAAATCATCATGGCAGCCACTTTGGCGGAAAGTGATCTCCATGGCTTCAAACCAAGTCAACAGTGCGGTCGCGACATCATTACCAGTAAACTCCAGAGCTTTGCAGGTAACAAATTGTTTGAAGAGGAATTGTGACTTAGGCTTTTCAACCTTGGAGTCCACGGAGTCAGGCATAACTCTGGCCATTTGATCGGCCATCTGTTCAGCAACGTGGTGTACGAGTTCTTGCTTGGAGATGGAACGGGAACTCTTCTTGGTCCTCTTGTGTTCAGCGGATGAGTTTGGAGAAGACATCTAGGGTTGAAATAGAAAGGAAAAGGATGAGACTTGATCATAATGTAAAAATAAGTTTTACATGTATAAGCATAGATATTTCATGTATGTTTCATGTATTTGACAAGTATTCAACATGTATTCAATAAGCATAATCACGTATGAATGCGTATAAAGAGTATAAATTTAGTTTATTCACGAGGGTTATTATCGTTTTTTATTGCGAGAGACGTACGAATTGTGTAACGGTTCTAAAACGAATAAGGTAGCAAGTATAAAATCACACTAAAATTGAGTTAACGTAAAAGAATGGCTCAATAAAACATGGGATTGTTTCGGGTAGAGAAACGTCGACTATTCCAAAGTAATTCGTAAGATCTTTCGAGTTAGGGAACATGCTTTGGCCTAGTAAATAAAATACTCTCGTCAGGAAGCAATTAATGGTATTTTACCCTTCCAGTTACTACATGTCCCTAGTCGATCGATAATTTGAGACTTTGGCGAGATTGAAAATCGAGGAACGGGACTAGTTGACAAGGTGCGGGTTTCACCCCTAACTTGACAACATCGTACCCTAAGAGTGGTTGCTTCTTACTAAACGAGGAGCATATTCCGACTCGTTTGTAAGATCCACTGGAGTATGAAATGGAAGTTTTCCATCAAGATGTGGATGATGGTGTAATTTCGTGAAAATCGGATATGCGGAATAGGGAATTCACCAAAAATTGTAAGTCATTGGACCTAACCTGGTGCAAATCGCCTCGTTTGCATCATGAGTGTCTTCAAGTCTTCAAGTGTATTGTGTAAACGTCTTAGGAAAGACGTTATGTATGTTTTAAGACCAAAAGAAAGGAAGAAGCAATGAAGGAAGAATAAAGTTTTAAGCATATATAAGAATGGTCAAAACGGGAGACTTAAACTATAGACTAGGTCGAACATGTCAATTCTACCAAATTCCTTACAGTTATGGCTCTGATACCAATCTGTCACACCCTAACCGATGGCGGAAACATCAAGGCGGGACGAAATAGATTGCTCATTGCTCATAAAACTAATAGTGACAATAATTAATTTAATCCGGATTTCATTTCATAGCAAAATGTCGTTACATTACAAGGGAAATTCAAATACAACGATAACAAAGACAAAATTTGATACAACAATAATAGACCTAATGTCTATGTGTGTATCTAGCGTCATAGCTACTTCGTTTTCATAGTATCAACCTTCTCAACCTGTAACATATTTAAAATACGAGTTCAATGCAAAAGCAAAGGCAAGTATACAAGTTTGAGCATAGCATACGTATAAGCATAAGTTTAAACAAATCCACATGGCAACTAAGTTTACATACAAGCAAATACAAGGCATGGGATATTTCTAGTCAAACCTCTGTTTACGCAACTAGTATAAATAATTCAACATGACCACACGTTCACGGGCGGTGCGTTACTCCTATAGCGCTATACATGTCATATGGAGGCTCAAAATAAGCTAATGACTATGGTATCACATACGTTCGGTCCTAGTATAAGCATAACATATGTATCAAAGCGTTCATGTATAATGGATTGTTCGTGCAAGTAATAAAGCATAAGTTTAGTGTTGTTTTTTATATGTAAACATGTTACACCCCAAAAGTGGTAAACGTAAAAGGGGCTCGAGTATGCTCATGGTTTTGCAAGTGTTCTGACTTAGTAATCCGTGAAGAGTTGTTTAAGTTGCGGGATGAACACCGAGTTATCCTACAAGAGGAAAATGTGGGTGTGAGTATTTGGATGATTATGGAAGATTCAGGATTTGGAATAATCATACAAAGTAAAGTATACGAAAATACTCACTAAGGTCTAGCACTTGTTTTGACACTAGGGGAACCCATTAGGGTTTATGTGATTTCATAGGTTGTAACGCCTATTAGAATCTAAACGAGGAACCATACTCTTTAGTGATTAAACTTACTAACTCAACACATGATTATGTAGTCATCATCAAGGTTTCAGCTTTATGTATATATTATGTAGATTATAATAGTTACATGTATATCATAAGTCCACAAGAATGTCATAGAAGTCATGTAGGAGGTAGGTGGTATAACCATCCATTTAGGAACCTCATGAGTGTTCACCACTACACAAGTTGTCATAGACAATAAGGAGGGTCAAGAACAATGGTTAATATAAGAATGGAAATTACAAGTTATCACTACACAAAGTAGCCAAATAAGCTACAACCCGGTGAGCCGACGTCGACACAAGTCGAAGGCTAGACGGGGCTGTGTCACTTTCAACTAGCAAACTACTTACGATGGAATAAGAAAACATCAAGTGTTGTGTGGACTTGGAAGTAGGGTAGCCCAAGCTAACCTTGTAGTCACACTAGCTTCAAGTTCAAGACTTGGCAACACTTGTGAGCTTAAAGCTCATGTAAAACATAAAGTTTAGAGGGGTTAAACACCTCTGATTTGTATGTAACAACCTTGTTTTTAGGCACACTAATCATAGACTTGATTAGTGGCATAAGCACATAGGTTTGTATAAGTAAAACATGAGTTTTCTTTCAAAATATGAAGAATCAAAAAGATAAAAAATGAGCAGAATTATAGGTGCACTTTGGACCTCAAAAATGGTGAGGTTTCACCTTAGTTTGCCAAATAAAACGTGTGAGAACCATCCTAGAGGTTATCCAAGTGTTGTAGAGGAAGAAACAAGAAGAAAATTGAAGTGGAAGTGAGTTAAAACTCACTTTTTATGGCTGGAACTCTAAAAAACATGGTTGAACCTCAGCTGAGTTTGGGAGGGTTTTTGAAGTATTTGGAGGCTTGTAAAAGTGGAATAAGGAGTGGCGAAGTGTTTATTATATAGGGAAGGGATTATGGTTTCAATGGGTTGGGCTTTGGACAAGGTTAGTGGGCATTAAGGCGTAAAATAGGACCAAACACACCCTTAAAAATGGGCTGCCATTTTTTTATTTTTATTTTTTTTGCTAATTAAAGGTTATTAACTTGTTAATTTGTTAACTTTTAATGTGTTATGACCTTGTAATAAGGTGTGGCATGATATTACTAATGTCTGGTTATTATAACCTAAGGTTTTATAAGCAAAAATAACATGTAGGTTAAAAGTATATAACGAATGTGAATAAGCATAAGAATCACGTGTAAGTCTCGTATGAAGTAGGAATGTCATGTATAACATGAATAGGAATAAAACACGAGTTTTCATTATGATTCAAGTCTCGGATTACAATGATTACAACGAAGAATGAATACAAGGTTACAAAGTTTCCAAAAATAGAACTACAACACGAGATTTCTAAATATGGAAAGTATGAAAAAGCCGGGTGTTACATATACAAAGAGAGAACATCGGTTACAACATACTTAAAGTGTCATATTACAAACCATAAGTTTAAGTGTGGTACTATAAGCCACTATAGCTTTTATTCTGCTACTATCCGCTACTCTAGCCATTCCATACGCACATTCCTTATTCCTGTTTCGCTTTGCCTGAAATGCATGTTAGTTTTAAAAAGGGGTCACCTAAACGAGCCGGTGAGTTTCACAGGTTTAGTTGTTTCACAGCAAAATGTGTTAACAAGTTTAATTGCACAATTCACATATCACAAATGGAATTACACGAGTGCACAAGTGAAACCTTGATTGTTTTAACCATACCGGGTCACACAGACACCTTCAGCTCGCCAGGCCGTGTCACAACAGACACCTTCAGCTAGCGGGACCGGGTCACAATAGACACCTTCAGCTCGCAGGACCGTGTCACAAAAGTTCGGGGTAGTTCGTGTGTTAGCAAATTCACATCATCACAAGTTGGTGCAATTAACACAGTTTGTAACATGCAAATCACCCCAGAAAATAGTAAAACAGTTTAAAAGTGGGGGTGTGAAATTCACAGTGAAAGTAGTAGTCCCAAACAAAGAGTGATCAATTAACTGGATCAACTTTAACGACACGCATGCAAGTAGGGACTCAAATCAGTATCTAAGTTTGTAATGGTTATAACTTGGAACTGGTCATGAGTTTTCACCCTGGATTGAACCTATAGTATACTGGTATGGTGATGGATGTCAGGGTAGTACTAGTTTCTAATTTGGCTTCCGAGCACCATTTCACGTGCCAGCCAAAGTCAATAGTTGGACATGTTCGGTTAATGGTACGGGAATATCAATAGTGTCAACATGTTGTTATTTAAGAAAGATTAACTTTCCGTTAAGGGAGTTTGAGTGTTTGGGAAGTCTAGTTTGCCCAAAATTGTGTTTTTGTTTTCACCGTCGAGGATTCTGCCGAACGGTGGTGGAACACATCCCGAGTGTTCCCAAAATTGAGCTTACCCTGGAACTTCCCATAATACCCCCGGTGTTCCACTTATATTCACAATAGGGTTTGGTCCATTCCCAGTTCCGGCAGGTTCGTTACACGGTAAACCGCCGAATTTAGTTTAAAATAACTGTTTTAAAACCCGAAAAATCCTATTTGGTCTAGGTATTTTATAAAATTCTGGAAACTTTTGTAGTAATCAGTAATAATATATAAATTCAAGGAAAAATATTTTGGGAATTTATAAAGTTATTTTCATAACTTAAATAATTTATTTGTAAAACAGTATTTAACCGAATAATTCACATTACTTATCATCCGATTTCTAAAAATTCTCAAAATATTCCGGTAAGTCCCTCATATGTCCAAGAACTCCCAGAAAAAATTTGGGACTCCGAATTCGTTTCAAGGCGTTTCCGGCTACCGAAAACTCCCAAAAACGCGGATTTTAAATCCGAATCAAAATTCAACCAGTGGACTCCCAAACTTCGCAGAACATTCCCTATAAATGTTGGTGATTTATTGACTCTGTTTGGTATTTTTTTCTGGATTTCTTTTGGTAAAACAGTTAAAACTTCACCAAAAATCGTAGAAAATTCTAAACATTCTAAAATTTTACGTGGACATTCCTGTCAATACCCTACATCACTACACCAAATTTCAGCTCAATCCAAGTATCACAGACCAAGTTATAGACCAAACACTAATCTGCCTATGCTGGTTTAAGGTTTCGGGCGACATACCTAGCGCAAGCTTCGATTCCGGGCGTTTCTCTTGAGTCCAGAAGTGTGTGGATGCTATATTCAGTACCTACACATTAAGCACAATCCAAAAATGCCATAGTTCATGTCAATCAAGCTTTGTTTCATTGTTTTTTGGTTAATCGATTTGTTATGCGAATTTGGCCGATTAGGGCATCAAAACCCGAAGTTTGGTGATCATGGCTGCCATAAAACATCAAGGAATCCCTGATGTGATCTTGTTTAGCCAAGAACCATGTTTGGATCATCCGTAAACATGGATTAAAAAGAGTTTTTATTGTCTAGATCAATTTTTCTCAAGAAATCACAATCAAAACCATGAAGAACTTAGATTATACCTTTGATTTGATTGGATTAAGGTGAAGATCAGCTGAGATTTGAAGGTTTTTGGGAAAATTTCTTGTGAAAAATAAATAAAAATGAAAAAGAAAATATTATAAAAAATGGGGGTGGGGGTTCACAAGAGGGTACCCCTACCCCACTTGTGCTTTGTCATGCTTCGTTTTACGTGTTAAAAGATAATGTATATCTTTGGTTTTGAGTGTAGGTTCGTTTTCGGGTCCCATACGCGTCCCCGATTTGTGAAACGGACTCCGTTTTTCACGTTTTTAGTGTTAAAAGACTCGGTTTTTTAAACCGAACCGTCTCGAAATCCGAAGTCAGACACGTTTTAATCATAAAATTCTCGTATTAGGGTAGTTTAAGTGTTTTTTAAGCTTGATTGAGCGTTCCTTGGATGTGTGGTTGCCTTTTGTTGTATTCAAAACGAGGGCATTTCCAAACCGGGAAGCTGCTTCGTTTTGCGTGCCAGAGCTTCGATTAGCTTCACATCTTATGTCATGGTCTATGGCACATAACTAAGATGTTTCGTGAACTCAGAATCTTAAATAGCCCTACCAATGGCCTAACAATCATCGTCAAATGTTTAATGCGCTGTTAAATGGAAAGCTCCCATTTAACACGTTGTTACAGGCTAAGGACACCAACCTCACACCGTTGGCCCTTAATAGTGTCAGGTTAACCATGACGTGCTCTCCGATTCTTCTGAGACATAACAGATATCGTTTATCATAACACACAAGTCATGCATGTGTTTAGGGTTTTCACACTGCTTTAAAGTTTAGGACCATTCAAAGTGTACCTGGTTTCGCCCTGGGTATCACAGTCTCCCTTGGTTAAGAAATTTCGTCCCTGAAATTTACCATGTCTAGCTAGGGGAAAAGGTGAGGGTATTCTCTACGGAATTCATCCTTCCGTTCCCAGGTGTATTCAGGTCCTTGCTTAGTGTTCCACCTGACTTTAACCAGTAAAATTTTATTGTGCTGTAATCGTTTAACCTTGTCGTCAACTATTTCTACCGGTTCCTCCACAAAGTGGAGTTTATCATCAACGTGTATATCTTCCAGTGATATCTGGGTGGCCTCGCCCGAAAGGCACTTCTTTAAGTTTGAGATGTGGAAGACATTATGAATGGCACTAAGCTCGGTTGGTAACTTCAACCGATATGCTACGGGACCTACTTTTGCTAGAATTGCGTAAGGTCCGATGTATCGCGGTGCTAACTTTTCGGTCTTTCCAAATCTGATAACGCCTTTCCATGGTGATACCTTTAACAATACCCGTTCACCCACTTCGAACGATAGCGGCTTTCTACGTACATCAGCCCAGCTCTTCTGTCGATTCTGAGCGGCTTTCAATCGATTCTGAATCTGTTGGACCTTATCAGTCGTTTCTTGGACTAACTCAGATCCTGTCAGTTGGGTGTCACCCACTTCGGCCCAACAAAGTGGTGATCGGCACTTTCGACCATAAAGTGCCTCGTACGGGGCTGCTTGGATACTACTGTGGTAACTATTATTATAAGAAAATTCCACTAATGGAAGATGTTTGTCCCAACTTCCTCTGAAGTCCAGGACACAAGCGCGAAGCAAGTCCTCAAGTGTTTGGAGCGTACGTTCCGATTGGCCGTTGGTTTGGGGATGGTAAGCAGTACTCAGATCGATTCGTGTCCCCAAAGCTCCTTGTAACTTTTGCCAATATCGTGAGGTGAAGTGGCTGTCTCGGTCTAAAATAATAGCAACTGGGACACCGTGTCTGGCTACTATCTCGTTAGTGTAGATCTCAGCCAACTTGTCGGTTTTATAAGTGGTATGGTCGGAATAAAATGTGCGGATTTGGTCAATCGATCGACGATTACCCAAATCGCGTCATGACCACGAGGTGTTCTTGGGATATGGGTCACGATATCCATCGTGATTTGCTCCCATTTCCACTGAGGTATCTCGGGTTGTTGTAACATTCCCGAGGGTTTCTGATACTCTGTCTTGACTCAAGCACAAGTCAAGCATTAGCTTACATACTCTGCCACGTCCTTTTTCATCCCCGGCCACCAATAAAATTCTTTAAGGTCATGGTACATCTTGTCTGTCCCGGGGTGAATTGAGTACTTCGATTTATGAGCTTCGTCCATGATCAACTGTCTCAGCTCCGAGTTTGCAGGAATCCACACTCGTTCCTTAAATACAACACCTCATCTGTTTTCTTCACAAAGCTTTTCTCATTCCCGTGCAACCCTTCGCTGGGTAACTGGTGTTCTTCCAAGGCTTGCGGTTGCGCATTCCGGATTTGTTCTATCAGGCTCGTTTGCACAATCATTCCAAGTGCTCACACTCGGAGGGGTATAATTCGATCCTTCCTACTTAGCGCATCCGCTACCCCGTTAGCTTTTCCCGGGTGGTACTTTATTTCACAGTCGTAATCATTTAAGAATTCCACCCATCTACCCTGCCTCATGTTTAGCTCTTTTTGGTTGAAAATATGTTGGAGGCTTTTGTGGTCCGTATATATAGTACATCGTGTACCATATAAATAATGTATCCATATCTTTAGTGCGAATATAACTGCGCCCAGTTCCAGATCATGTGTCGTGTGATTCTTCTCGTGCACCTTTAGTTGTCTGGAAGCGTATGCAATGACTTTGTTTCTTTGCATTAGGACACATCCGAGTCCTTACCGCGATGCGTCACAATATACGACAAAGTCATCGTTACCTTCGGGTAACGTCAAAATTGGGGCTTCACATAACTTTTGTTTTAACAGCTGGAATGTTGTTTCCTGATCCTCACCCCATTCATACTTCCTATCCTTTTGCGTCAAGGCTGTTAGTGACTGGGCAAGACTAGAGAAGTTTTCGATGAATCGACAGTAATATCCTGCCAGTCCTAAGAATTGTCGTATCTCTTTCAGGGATTTAGGCACAGGCCAATTCTTGATTGCTTCTATCTTACTGGGATCCACATGAATTCCATATCAATCCACCACATGTCCCAAAAATTGCACAGCTTGCAACCAGAAGTCGCACTTAGACAACATAGCATACAATTGCTCCTTCCGTAGTATTTCCAATATAGCACGTAAATGCCACTCGTGCTCGTCCTTGCTCTTGGAGTATATCAGGATGTCGTCGATGAAGACAATGATGAACTTATCAAGTTATGGTTTACACACTCGGTTCATGAGGTCCATGAACACAGCAGGTGCGTTGGTTAGCCCAAAGGGCGTCACCAGGAACTCATAGTGGCCATAACGAGTTCGAAAAGTCGTCTTGGGGATATCGTCCTCTTGGACCTTCACTTGATGGTAACCCGATCGAAGATCTGTCTTAGAAAAATATCGGGCTCCTTGTAGCTGGTCACATAGATCATCAATCCGCGGAAGAGGATAACGGTTCTTGATAGTGACCTTGTTTAATTCTCTATAGTCGATGCACATTTGGAAGCTGTCGTCCTTTTTCTTTACAAACAAGACTGGGGCTCCCCAGGGGGAATAACTTGGACGGATAAAACCGCGGTCAAGTAACTCCTGCAGTTGCGTCGATAGTTCTTGCATCTCGGACGGTGCAAGATGATATGGGGCCTTGGCAATGGGTGCCGTTCCCGGTATTAAGTCAATTCGGAACTCGACTTGGCGATTGGGCGGCAATCCAGGAAATTCCTCCGGGAACAGGTCGGGGTATTCGCACACTATCGGGATGGCCTCAACACGCTTCTCGGCTGGGTTATTTGTCATGACGCTGGCTAAAAACACGTCACATCCCTGTCGTATATACTTCAACGCCTTGAGGTGGGATATGAAGTCCAGCATAGTACCCAACTTCTCTCCTTGTACCATGATCACATTGTCCGGGGACAAAGGAATCTTTACAGTTTTCTTATCATACAATACTTCGGCGCGATGAGTGGACAACCAGTCCATTCCTATGACAACATCAAAACTGCCCAGTTCTACGGGTAAAAGGTCAATAGAAAATTGGTAACCATTAAGGGTTATAGGGCAGTTACAAATAAGTTGGTGACTAGTGATTTATTTCACGTTGGCAAGTTTGACGGAATACAGTTGTTTTAAGTCAATAGCGGACATATTCAATAAAGGCAAAATTGCAATAGAAACATAACTCCTATCGACGCCCGTATCAAATAATACTGAAGCAAATTGATCGGAAACGAGGAACTTACCTGTCACCACATTTGGATCTTGGCGTGCGTCACAAGATCCCATGATAAAGGCAAGACCTCAGGCGGCATTTGAAGTAGATGCTTGGCCCTGCGTATTCCTTCCTGCTGCCTGCTGAGCGAACTTTGGCAATTTTTCTAGAAATGCTTCATACTACCACATCCGAAGCACGTACGGGGGTAAGTAACCTGTGGTGCTAGTTGTTGAGGTCACTGTTGAAGAGGTTGGGGCCTAGGGGTTTGGAAACGGGTTGGTCTGGGGTTTGGTTCCATGGGCACCCTATAGTCTCGGGCATAATACCCATTCATGTGACACCTTGAGCATATCACCGTTCGGCACGCACCATAGTGGTGCAAAGTGCACTTGTTGCACTTTGGGGCCTTTCCTTTGTAGCTACCAGAGTTACCAGTTGGGGTAGTCATGGCGTAACTCTGACTGGGTGCTTTCCCCTTTCGCTATTACTGCCCCTGCTTCACTACTTTTCGGGGCTCCTCGCTTATTACCGGCCTGCTCTCCAGGCATCGTCAAAATCCTACGCCTAACCATATCGTACGTAACAGTACCTGACCTGGCTACCACTCCGTGCATAGTCAGGTGTTCCACCGGGTTGATTATACTCCTCACTTCTGGGGCCAGTCCCCAGATATATCTTTCGATCCACTTATGTTCCAGGCGGACCATGTCCGGAAATATGCGTGCCGGTTTATTGAAACGGTTGGTGTAACCTGCATGATCAGCACCTTGCATCTGCAGGTTCTAGAACTCATGCTCAAGCTTCTGAATCTCATTGGCCGGGCAGAACTTTTCCATCATCGGTGCCTTAAGATCGTCCCATGTTATAGCATTAATTGCGGCCTACCCGCGAGATTGCACGATGGTGTTCCGCCAGTTTAAGGCGTGGTCGGTGAAGGTACAAGTAGTATACTTAACCGCATAGTCACCGGGGCAATTACTTATGTTGATTACCGATTCCGACTTCTCGATCCATTTCACTAACCCATTCGGTCCTTCAATCCCGCTAAATTCCATTGGTTTGCACTCCATAAAGTGCTTATATGTGCAGACCGGTCTAACATTGTTTTGATTATCATTCTGACCTACCGGTCCGGGTTGCGGATTTTGTTGTTGGTTAGCATTGATATCGGCGCTAACTTGTGCAAAAATTGTGGGGATAACTGCCTGAAGTTGTTGCGCTATCATTTGCGCAATTTCCGCTTCCGTCATTTGTGGTGCGCGTTTCGGGGCCATTCTATTATAAACAGTATATATGCATGCATCAATGTCACATGCTCAATCATTATATATCACACAATTTCATCGCACACATGAACCCACAACACATATATCCAAAATCATCATCATATATATCATAGCATATGTCATCATACAACTGTCAAAATGTGCACATAAACTTAACCCATAAGGGCCAGTGCTTAAATGTGCTGTCAAAACTAGTCATCGAAGTGACGTACATAGACGATACAACAAAAGTACTAACTATGAAAACATGGAAACACTACAACTACATCACCACCTCGACATGGACATAACCCAATGCTTGGTAGGATGGCAAAAGATATATCATGTCTATCTAAACTGAAAAGAAAACCATACTACTAACGCCATAACCAACACGCCAAACCCACAAAACCTGCCACCAGACCTACGAAGACACCGATGCATCCTAACAACATCGCCCGAAAACGGTCCTGATCGTGATGAACATAACCCATACCCTGCTGCAAGGGAATGATCGCCTGCTGTAAGACGATCAGATAATCTCCCATCGACCTCCTGTGCTGCTCATCCTCGTCGCGCGCCACCTGTAGCGCCGCGATCTGCTCACACAAGAAGCCTATTAGACTGCTCTCGGTGAGAGGAGCAGGCGCCTCTTGAGGAGGGAATGGTACGCCCCAAACAGGTGGGGAAGGCTCTCTGAACGGGCGAGAGGGACCACCTCGCTCGTAAGTGTGAAAAGGAGAAGGGTCCTCCCTAGTGGAGTGAGGAAACGAGCGATGACCTGCTGCCATGCTCCCATAGGTGTCGTTATCGGGTGAACAGGGAGAGTGGTGGTGTAAAAACAGGTACATGTGCGGGTATCCTCCGACGAGCCGTCTGTCGGAGGCTAAGGGTAGGTACCTCAAAAGAACTAGGTGAAGATGGTGAGTAAGTGCTCGGGGTAGAATGAGTATAAGGCTCAGGGGGAGTCTCTGGTGTAGGTAGACGATTGGCTACAGGCTCCCACTCCCAATGCTCCATAGTAAGAGTAGGGCTCTTGGGGATAGGTCCTACCTGAACCACTACCTTAGGGGTACGACTATGCTCCGAGGAGCTAGGCGAGTGGTGAGATGGAGAACGATAGGCATTCGCGGTACGGGGTCTATGGGGTAACTACCACAACAATAACTGGACTGGTCCGGCTCATTACTCGACGAAAGAAGGGGCATAAGTGGATCCTCCTAAGGATCGGTCTCAGTATGGGATGCAGTCTGATGACTCGAATGACGCGACATGGTACCTGTAGAAAAAGACAACATACAACACTGATCTACCGACTGACATAACCGAAAATCAACATTCCAGAGATATACACATAAGCATGTATTGCACAAAATTTTGATTTTAAGATTTTAAAAATTATTTATGGTCGGTGAGGTTAGTAGACGCATTCCTGTCCTATCTCAATGACGTTCCTAGAACTCCCAAGTATGAGCAGATAAATTATTGTCTTCCGGACCACAATAATTATTTGCCCCACAAGGTCGTCCTGGTAATAGCCACACTACTCAGTCTTTAGATGTTCTCAGTGCGAGGAAGCTAAACTTGGGATTATAGGCTAGGTTCTTTAAGGATACCTAATTCGCTATAACCAATGGCTCTGATACCATCTTTTGTCACATCCCGACTTGCAGCGGAAGACAATTGCGGGGTACGGCAGACAATTGGTAGTTCCTCATAATTTAAAAACGTGATAATATATAAAGAGGGAACATCGGTTACAACATACTTAAAGTGTCATATTACAAACCATAAGTTTAAGTGCTGTACTACAAGCCACTATAGCTTTTATTCTGCTACTGTCCGCTACTCTAGCCATTCCATACGCACATTCCTTATTCCTGTTTCGCTTTGCCTGAAATGCATGTTAGTTTTAAAAAGGGGTCAGCTAAACGAGCCGGTGAGTTTCACTGGTTTGATTGTTTCACAGAAAAATGTTTTAACAAGTTTAATTGCACGAGTCACAGATCACAGATGGAATTACACGAGTGCACAAATGAAACCTTGACTGTTTTAACTGTACCGGGTCACACAAACACCTTCAGCTCACCGGGCCGTGTCACAACAGACACCTTCAGCTCGCCGAACTATGTCACAATAGACACCTTCAGCTCGTAGGACCGTGTCACAACAGTTTCTGTGTTAGGAAATTCACATCATCATAAGTTGGTGCAACTAACACAGTTTGTAACATGCAAATCAACCTAGAAAACAGTAAAACAGTTTAAAAGTGGAGGAGTGAAACTCACAGTGAAAGTAGTAGTCCCAAACAAAGAGTGATCAATCAACTGGATCAACTTTAAAGACACGCATGCAAGTGGGGACTCAAATCAGTATCTAAGTTGGTAATGGTTATAACTTGGACCTGGTCATGAGTTTTCACCCTGGATTGAACATATAGTATACTGGTATGGTGATGGATGTCAGGGTAGTATTAGTTTCTAGTTTGGCTTCTAGGCACCGTTTCGCGTGCCAGCCAAAGTCAGTAGTTGGACATGTTCGGTTAATGGTACGGGAATACCAATAGTGTCAACATGTTGTTACTTAAGAAAGATTAACTTTCTGTTAAGGGAGATTGAGTGTTTGCGGACACAAGTTTGCCCAAAATTGAGTTTCCGATTTTTACCATCGGGGATTCTCCCAAACGGTGGTGGAACACATCCAGAGCGTCCAGCTTACCTTGTTACTTTCCAGAATACCCCTGGTGTTCCACTTATAGTCACAATAGGGTTTGGTCCGTTCCCAGTTCCGGCAGGTTCGTTACACGGTAAACCGTCAAATATAGTTTAAAATAACTGTTTTAAAAGCCGAAAAATCCTATTTAGTCTAGGTATTTTACAATTCTGAAAAAATTTTTAGTAATCAGTAATAATATATAAATTCAAGGAAAAATATTTTGAGAATTTATAAAGTTATTTTCATAACTTAAATAATTTATTTGTAAAACAATATTTAACCGAATAATTCACATTACTTATCAATCGATTTCTAAAAATTCTCAAAATATTCCAGTAAGTCCCTCATATGTCCAGGAACTCCCTGCAAAAAATTGGGATTTTTCCGATTTCGTTTCAGTGCGTTTCCGGCTACCAAAAACTCCCAAAAACACGGATTTTTAGTCCTAATCAAAATTCAATCAGTGGACTCCCAAACTTCCCATAACATTCCCTATATGTCCTTAGTTTTCATATAAATATTGGTGATTTATTGACTCTGTTTGGTATTTTTGGATTTCTTTTGGTAAAATAGTTAAAACTTCACCAAAAATCGTAGAAAATTCCAAACATTCTAACATTTTACGTGGATATTCCTGTCAATACCCTACATCACCACACCAAATTTCAGCTCAATCCAAGTATCACGAACCAAGTTATAGACCAAACAATAATCTGCCTACGCTAGTTTAAGGTTTTGGGCGATATACCTAGCGCAAGCTTCGATTCCGGGCGTCTCTTGAGTCCAGAAATGTGTGGGTGCTATATTCAGTACTTACACATCAAGCACAATCCAAACATGCCATAGTTCATGTCAATCAAGCTTTGTTTCATTGTTTTTCGGTTAATCGTTTGTTATGCAATTTTGGTCGATTAGGTGTATATTAGGGTATCAAAACCCGAAGTTTGGTGATCATAGCTGCCATAAAACATTAAGGAATCCCTGATGTGATCTTGTTTAGCCAAGAACCATGTTTGAATCATCCATAAACATGGATTAAAAAGAGTTTTCATTGTCTATATCAGGTTTTCTCAAGAAATCACAATCAAAACCATGAAGAACTTAGATTATACCTTTTATTTTGTTGGATTAAGGTGAAGATCAGCTGAGGTTTGAAGGTTTTTGGGCATATTTCTTTTGAAAAGTAAAGAAAAATGAAAAAGAAAATATTATAAAAATGGAGGGTGGCGGTTCACAAGGGGGTACCCCTACCCCACTTGTGCTTTGTCGTGCTTCGTTTTACGTGTTAAAAGATGATGTATATCTTCGGCTTTGCATTTAGGTTCGTTTCGGGTCCCATACGCGTCCCCGATTTGTGAAACGGACTCCGTTTTTCATGTTTTTAGTGTTAAAAGACACGGTTTTTTTAAACCGTGCATAACCGTCTCGAAATCCGAACCCAGTTATGTTTTAATCAAAAAGTCTCGTATTAGAGTAGTTTAAGTGTTTTTTAAGCTTGATTGACCGTTTGCATGTGTGGTTGCCTTTTGTTGTATTCAAAACGAAGGCATTTCCCTAAGCGAGAAGTTGCTTCGTTTTGCGTGCCCGAGCTTCGATTAGGTTCACATCTTATGTCATGGTCTATGGCACATAGCTAAGATGTTTCGTGAACTCAGAATCTTAAATATCCTTACCAGTGGCCTAACAATCATCGTCAAATGTTTAATGCGGTGTTAAACGGAAAGCTCCCGTTTAACACGTTGTTACAGGCTAAGGACACCAACCTCACATCGTTGGCCCTTAATAGTGTCTTGTTAACCATGACGTGCTCCCGGATTCCTCCGAGACATAACAGATATCGTTTAGCATAACACACAAGTCATGCATTGTTTAGGGTTTTCACACAATTATTGTTTTAAGCATGCTTTAAAGTTTAGGACCATTCAAAGTGTACCTGGTTTCGCCCTGGGTATCACATGAATCTTCAAGTTGGTGTTCAAAATTCAAAAATGGAGGATGAGGGAGGTGGTTTCGGCCGAGAATGAGAGAGGGGGAGTGAAGATGATGTTTGGTGTTGGAAGTTGCAAATGGTGGAGTGTTTAGGGGTTTTAATGATTGTAAGAGTATAATAAGCCAACACTCGGCAAGAGAGAAGGAAAGGTGGGCTCTTGAGCCGCCGCATATGTCCTCTATACACATACATCTCTTATACATACACATATATATTATATATTAGGCTAAAAAACAGGTATTTAACTGGCTACCGGATATTTTATCTAGCGTTTTAATCCTGTTTTAAGGCGTTTTAAATTATTTTCATCAATCTATAAAAATAAACTCGCCATAATATTGTTGAACAATATTTTATTTGCCTCGACAGGCTGCGTTATCTGTATTTTGCATTACATGCACTGTATTGCGCAGTACGCGCTTACATTCGCAAAATATGAATTTTAAGCGTTTTAATTAATTTTTCCTCATGAATATGATCAAAAATAACATTTTAATAATAATGGAATATTTTTTGGATTTTAACATTAATCGAGCGGTCACCGACGTTCGTTTCGCATTTTATCCGTTACGCGATAAGCGTTTATCTTATTATTGCCAACATAATTTTTAACAAATTTTGAATTGATCAACACATCAAATACCATCAAATAACACCAATTTCAATAAAATACTGCCTTTATTATTCATAACACGTGTCACACTAGTACGATACAAACTCAAAATAACCAAGTGTCACACCTACTAGGAAACCTATATGGACCCCATACATCCAAATGCACCAACTCACCTAAATGTAAACTTTTATGATCACTTAATGGAAAAGGGTTCTCTATGTTGTTTTGCCATGTGACACACATCACATGGACCATGTTCACTACCAGTTTTATTCTTCAAATCGTGGTTTACATGTTTTATCACATTATGACGGATGTCCTAGTCTAGCATGACACAGATCATATAAGTCTTCATGGTTACAACACACCTTATTTGTCACAATAGAATTGCCACACACATACAAGCCATCTACCTGATTACCAGTCACAAGGACTTTCCTTGTTAACAAGTCCTGTATATAACATTTATGTTCATCAAATCCCACTAACAACTTTTTATCTTTTTCTAGTTTATGTACGGATATCAAGTTAACACAATATCCAGGAACAACAAACACATCATGTAATACTACATTATTTACATGTTTTAAACTCCCAGCTTTAGTTATAACTGCACTAGTTCCATTATGATGTTTAACTTGTTTGTTTAAATCTGTTACAACAACAAACTCTGTCAAGTCTTTTTCGCTTTTAACCATATGTTGATTTGCTCCTGAATCTATTAACCAACTTATACCTCCCTTATTACCCATATAATTAGTAAATGAGTATATAGGTTTTAAGAAGACATTTGAACAACACACACTACCTGCTACGTTATCTCGAGATGTGTCACTTCTTCTATCACCTAGCAAACTCAGCAACCTATTTAACTAATCAGTAGTTAGTTAATGAAGTTACAGGAACACTAGAATCATTAGTAGAGCAACTATTATTCACACTTGCCTTCTTGCCTTTATTACTTTTTTGTTTCATCCATGAAGGAAAACCAATGATTTCAAAACACTTTCCAACTGTATGTCCTGTTTTGTTACACTTTGAACATTTTAACCCTTAATTAAAGTTGTTATTATTGGATTCAAACTTAGTAGTCGTAGAAACAAAACCCATTACTCGATTCTTTTTTTTACCCCTGCAGTACTAGAGTTTCTATGAGATTCCTCTTTAGAAACAGTAGGACATTCTTCTTCAAAAGGCAAACTTTCTTTAGCTAAAGATTTGTTCTGACACTTTGATACTCCATATCCAAAAGAATTACATTAGTTTGATCATTTGGTTAAAAGTATTGAAATCCTTAGCAGCATTACAAATGCAAGCAGGCAATTGCAGAATTTGATCTAATTGCTTCCATAAAACATTCAATTTATGATAATATTCCGAGACAGAAGTACCACTTTGAGTAAATGAGTTAATCTTTTGATACATATCAAACACAACAGACCCATCTACTTTATCACAAGTTTCTTTTAGTTCAGACCAAACATCAGAAGCCAACTTATACAACACTTGACCTATATACAATTCATCACAAAAAGAATCCAAGTTCCATGTCAAGACAACTGAGTTACATCTATCACATTGTCTAGCAAGACGCCATCTGTAGTAGATTTTATGCACGTTTTATCTATAAAACCTAACTTATTTTTAACTTGTAAATCCAACAACATAGCATTTGCCCAAAGAGTATAGTTTTTTGTTCCTTTTAGTTTAACCGAAACAGTAGTTAGATTACTAGAGTCTAAAGGATGCAAGTATAATGGGTCGCTTGCATCTAACTTGCTAACCAATGTCTTAGGTGGTGGATCAGAAGGTCCACTACCAGATGCAACAATAGGACCATCAACCATGTTTGTTGACACAGACACAAATAGATATCAGGTAATACAAAACCACAAAATAACACAACTAGCAGGAAACAACGACCTTGTACTTAAAAAGTACGTGGGTACCTATGAAAGTGTGCATTTTTCCTTGGAGGACGAATCTAGAAAGACTTCCAACATGGTGTACCTTACCTCGTCGAAACGTCAATTTGGATTCCATGACTCGCCCTTTGAGTGGCGGAGCTTTGGAGATGACTAAGCACAATTTCGTGGCTTGTGGATTTGCACAAGCGGTTCGGGTGGTAGTTTTACGATGGTGTAACCTCCCTCCCACTTTTGCCTTCGGCATCCAAGACCTGTTGGACTTGGATGTTTACACCAATGGGTCAACTAAACACAAGAAGGGGTTGCATGATGTGTGTTTAAAGACTTTTTGGTGTCTGGAAAGCTCGAAACGCTGCTGTGTTTAAACATGTCCCGTGCCCGGTTCAGAAAATAGTAGCAGACATCAAGGGGTTGAGTTTTATGTGGGCCAGGCACAAGTCAAAGCAGCCAAACATCGTCTGGGAGATTTGGAGTGTGTTTAGACTACACAAATTAGGCTGGTAGCTTTGTAGTTTTAATTTATATGTGCTTTGTTGTTTTTTTGTCTTTGGTGGACTATAAGTGTCATGGTGGATTGTAAATATGTTTGTGATACTAGGCTTTTCTTGTCTCGTGTTGTTTAATAAAAATGTTGTTTAATAAAAGTGTTTCGTTGGACGTTAAAAAAAATATTATCATAATCGTTCAAAAATATATAAGAATGACAAATCTCATAACTACATTATAACCTTACCAGAAACAAAAGAACTCTAGGTTTCAAATAAACTTCGATATTCAAAAATTAGTAACCATAGTTCAGATATTCAAAGGTAAATAAATGAAGGCTGGAAAAGTCACTAAAAATCACAATTAAATCAATAACAATGAATGTTCATATAATCATAAATTATAAGTGCAGGACTAATTTTTACGTAAAAAAATATATAGAGAGAAACTATATAATTTATTTAACAATTTTGGGTCCCGAAAAATGAGTCCACCTTACACATGGTATGAGGCGGCCTTAATTACATTCCATCCTTTCACATGGTTCATTGGTTATCTCTAGACTCTGGTTTTTTATTCCCCTTTTAACACCCATTTGTTTTTTTTTTTTTTTTTTCGTTCTTCATTTCTGATCTTTATATTTTATCCCCTTAATAAATGTACCACTATTTTACATAATTGTGTAAATTTTCCTTTTTAAAAGTTATATAATAATTTGATAAATTAAATTAATGTAATACATTTTAAGTTTTATATAGCAATGAAATGGGTCATAGTTTACATAATATATTTGAAGGTTTATTTGTATAAGATAAATTAAATTAATTTCTTATCTAATAAGCATACTACTAGAAAACTTGGTATCATACTACTAGAAAACTTGGTATTTGCGACCGCATATTCAATTGCAGAACACTCGCAATTGCTTTGTTGCGACGTTTTGCGACTGAAAAGGAGGTCTGAAAAACACTTGTCGCATTTGCCTATTGCAACCGAGTTGCGACAGTTGTTTTAGCCACCAGATTTTGCGACTGTAAAAGGGACGCAAATGTTGCGACCGCTTCAGATTATTATCCTTATGCGACTGCTTTGCGACTGGGCTGGGTTTGGTCTTGCTGCGACTATTTTTTATGTAAACCTGCTATAGTGTTCACTGAATTTTACATATCCACAAATATATCCAAATCATATAAAACATCCGAAGTTTACTAAAACCAAAATTTTCGACAATGTAAATTCCCAATCTTCCAAGATAAATGTCTAACTAGGAAACTTTTGTTGATGGCTTGAGTTTCCTTTAACGAGTCCCCAGTTGACCGGCTTTTGGAAAGACGTTCACCACCCGCAAAATCGATAAGGTTTAGTATATCTTGCACTTGTTGCTCTGTGCTCTAAAACATACAAATAAATCAAGAAGTAGTCAAGATTAAACTAGAAAACATTCAAAAAAAAAAAACAGTTAATGTTGATAAAATCAATGAAAACCGCTGGTTTTTCTAAACAGCAACTAGTTTTTCTTGCAATTTCTTTATTTGATTACCATACTTAAAACTATGAAAAGATTTAAAAAAAAGTCATCAAAAAGAACCTCTAGTCGTCGCTGACTTTCCGGGCCACTCTTTATATTTCATCACTTCAGCTGACAAATCTTGAACTTGTGTCAACACACGATCACGGTCATCTCTCACTTATTGTAAATCCAATCTTAAGCATCCAGCCTCACTTGAAAAATGCCTCTTTTAGCTTCATTGGCTCATTGCTACTTATCTAAAAGTCCACGTGTACCAAACATTTACATACGAAAAATGAATTCAAAATAATCAATTACTAGAAAAAAAAAGTCATATCCTAAGATAAATCTTGTAAGCATAGCAGTAAAAGTTACAAGGCGCAAGCCGCAAAAACAAAAGTGCATTCGTGAGAAAGAAAAGAAGTGAGAAAGAAAACAAAATTACCTGCAATTTTGATGTAACTCGACCAGTTTTTATATTAATATATGAATTTTTATTTAATTAAAAAACTGAAAAAAAAAGCATAAAAGAAAAGAAAGAAAGAGCAAAAAATAAAGTTAGATAACACTATCGAAATAGAATACCTTCCTCCATATTTGTCCACCATGATGTGTGCTAATTCACTACAAGAATTATATACCATTAGCGGCGACAGGCAATAGCGGCAACAGGCCAAATATCGCCGCTATTGGTCGATCCGCGTCCCGATGTCTGAAACCAAACCCAGCCATTGATCTTTATCCTGATCCAACGGTTGGGGATTTAACCGGCAATAGCGGCAACATGCATAGGGTATTAGCGGCGACAGTTTGTCTCCCCTAAAACTCCGTGTCCCCCATTAAACCCCAGCCAGTCAAATCTTATCACAATCTAATGGCTGGGGGGAGATCAACTCAATAGCGGCGACACTCACCCCCTCCCCGTCCACCAATAGACCATTCAATTAATACCAATAGCGGCGACAAAAAGGCCTTTTAGCGGCGACACGTGGCGCCGCTAAAGGTACCCGTTTCTTGTAGTGTAATATCAAAAATATAATTAGGTTTAACTCATTTAGGGACCATTTTTTCTACTTACACGCCCTCAAGAACGTACCCTACAAATTTTCAGGGATGGCCTAGCATGAAATGCCTTTTAACTATCAACACAAAGCTAATAATCGCTTTCATTCTTATGGAGACAATGGAAACTTGTCTTGAATGAAAGGTAAAGCAGCAAATCTAAGTGGAGTGACACATGCCCAATTTTCTTTAAAACATGTTAAATCAACAACAAAACTTCTTTATAAATAAAAAGTATAAGTCATGTGATTTGTTGAATTCGGTATTGAGTATATATTCCAAGAAATATTGGGTAATCAAGTATATATTCCAAGAAATAAATAAGACAACTCAATCTTAAGTAGATGTACAGTTACAAGCTAGTGTAGTAGAGAAAGTAGCAGAGAAGATTTCTCATGATGATAAAACTCAGATAGAGATGACTGAAAAGATGGAGAGCATGCAATGTTTATTAGTGCTTAAAGGTTTGTTACCACCGTCTCAATTTCCAAACCCAGTGGCCCAAGTTGATCTCGGTTTAAGAATTGATTGTGGTAACAAACCTTTAAGCAATTATAAACAATGCACGTTCTTCATCCTTTGAGTCATCTCTATTTGAGTGTTATCATAACGAGAAACATTCTCTCATACCTGCTCTTCTATTTCGGCTTGTAGTTGTGCCTCTACTTGAGATTGAACTGTCATTTTTATTTCACCTAAAGAAGTTCACTCCAAGAGTTAAAAAAAATTACAAAGAGGTGGTTGTCGATTATATATCGAGGGTGGCTGCCTGAAAATAGAATGAGAAGGAGAGTGAAATGGAGGATGAGCAGGGACGGAATCACAGGAGGGTCAGGGGGGTCAGCTGACCCTCCGGCCGGCAAAATTTTCAGTTTATCAGAGTATTTAGCGAAATTGTTTTTTGTATAGTTGACCCTCCAGATTGTCTTGCGTAAAGCATTAAAAGTAGAAGAAAAATGAGGTATTTGAAGACTTTCCGGCCGGCAAATGACGGTCGGGCGGCGGCGTGCGGTGGTGGGCGATGGTCTGATGGATGGAAATTAGAATGGAGAAGATAAAGAATCGGTGTTGTAAAGACTGAAACATGTGATATTAATATTTTATTAACGGGCTTTATTGGAATCTGGGCTTTTTTTTTAACTGGTCTAGCCCAAGTCAAAACCTAATTTTTTAATATTATAAATTTTTCCTTCAAGAAATTCATAGGTATGTTGGAGTCTCTATAGTCTATGCTCTGCCGCCAATTTCAAAAGTAGAAGTCTGTATTTTTTTTCTTTGGAAAACCCTTTCTCTCTTGATTCTTGAACATATGAAGTGTACAACTCATACATGCACTGTTCTCAATTCTGCATTTATCATAATCAAGTAAGTTTTGTTCTTTCCTATTCTTAATTATTATTTTTTTTTAATATTCATGAATTTAATTAGTCGTACTATTTTTATTATCATTCTACAAATTTTTATTATATTTTTATAGTGAATTAACATTGTCAATTGAATATTTTATTTTACAAAAACATTTTGTTCTAATTTTATTGTTATTAATTTTATGGTGGATTAACATTGCCAATTGTATATTTTATTTTATATGAACATATTGTCCTAATTTATTGTTATTTTTTATCGTAAAAATACAAATATAGAAAGATATTCTAATAAAAATCCAAAACTAAGCACCGTGACTTCATTAAATCTGTTAAAATTTAATGAAAATAATAACAAAAGACGTCTTCATCAAATCCGTTAAGTTTAATGAAGATAATAACAAAAGAAGAGAGAAACTTGAATTACTTGAAGATGAAGTTACTGGTGACCAAACATTTTCTAAGCAAATTAACGATTATTCAACTTATAAACAAAAAGTGATAAGATGGTACATAACAAAAGGTTCTTGTCAACCAACAGGTCATATTTAGTAGATATTTTTTAAATTGTTCTATTACGACCCCCGACTAAAAAGTTCTGGTTCCGCCAGTGAGGATGAGTGACGAGATGAGATGGATTGGAATATATAGGGGAGTCGCTGGTTACAAATATAGCAAAATCCCAATGTTATTTAGTTCCATTTAAATCAATATATTTAACATTTAAAACTATTTTAATTGAATTCCGTTTCTAATCAAACTATCTTTTTAATTTGATTTAATTACGACAAAATTCACAGGCAACATTAACTTGTCAATCCAAATAATTAATTTTGTTATTATTACTGAATATCTTTAAAAACAAATTAAGTCTAATTATATCTATACATATCTTTGAATAAGGGGTCTCACTGGAAGCAGTGTCTCTATTCCTACGGAGTAGAGTAAGGCTGTCTACATCTTATCCTCTTCAGACCCTACCTTAACTTTGGTATTTGTGGAACTTACTAAGTATGATGATGATGATATCTTTCAATAAGGGAAAAGATATGTTACAAAGTGAATAGAACGTGAGAAAAATATAAGATGATTTCCAAGGATGGATGAACCATAAATCTGTAGAGAAGAGTAACTCAACAAAATTCCTTAGTATTTTTGTTTAGTTGTGTTGATATGCCCTTTGGCCTATTTAATTTTTTTTCTTAGTTCATTATGCACTTAAAAAATGAACCAAAATTTTGGTTTTGTTATGGTTATGTCTTAAAACCAAATCGAACCACCCTACACACACCCTTAAAATCATAGGTTGTGTTTCCCGTCGCATAGTGCATGCACTACTCTAGTATCTTTAAAAACAAGTTAAGGCTAGTTATATCTATACATATCTTTCAACAAGGCGAGGGAGGCAATGTGTGTGAATGATAGGAAGCCACCAAAGATTGACATATGTCCAAGATGCGTCACTGGGAAAAGGAAGCTGCACATGCTTCTCACATGCCATAGACCTAGCACATGCAAATTCCACAACATTTTTAAACGTCCCTAACTTTTTTATACGTCATTTAAAAAACATAGATACCATAAAATCGAGTGTGATTTTATCTTTATATGACATGACTACTTTGACATCTTGGATTGCTTGATTTGTGAACACATTGATTATATATGCCCGGAGATACCTCATCTATTATGACAACCGGTACTTTCGGCTTCTAATTACACGATTAACAAACATTTAAGGTGATAATAAATAGTGATTAAAACACGTATTAACACAATTAGGCTTTTGAAATGTCTAGGAACGCCTATCAAACCTTACAGTGCGTGTATGGTGATTTTCGGGAAGATTACTAAATGATAAGCGGCAACGAACTGACACCGGACAAAACACAGACAAGGCCGACAAATATAAATTTTATATGTGTAATTTATGCATATGAACTTGGTTTTGCGAAATTATGGTGCTTCGAATGGCACGAAACGCTTACGTGTACGAAAAACGCGACTACAGGAACGCACCGGCAACGAAACGAAGGCCTCAGACACGTGTATCTCCTTCAAAATGGAAATATTATGACAAATTAGCTTCGTAATCGAATTTTAGTATACGCAGTCGAAATCGGATCGAAAAACAGACAAGAAACGACAACCGTGTCAAATTTCTCAATTTTAATGCAACTGACGAACGAACACGTCAAATAACGACTACCAACGCTATTTTACATAGTTATGACTCTAAAACTTGATTTTACAACTTTATACGACGTTCAGGCAGGAAAACGGGCTCCAGAATCGAGATCGGGCCGTTCAAAAACGCAAAAACCGAGCTAACGGGCCTTGGGCCCAACTACTTGAAAACCCTAACTATATAAACCAACACACACACACACACTCACACCATAAAACACACACTTCCTCTCTCTCCTCTCACACCACTCTCTCTCTAGAACCGGATTCCGGCCGGCAAAGCCGGCGGAGCCACCTCCGGCGGCGGGTTTTCCGGCGAGCTTCGGCGCGTGGAAGCGCGTACGCCCCTTAAATCCTACCTCCTGAATCCATTTCCAGTGTTAGTTTTCTCATCGGAGCAACGGTAGTAGTAGAATCGAACTCTGGCAGCCGCGTTTTGAAAGGTTCCCTCCGGTAACATCTTTAACACATCATCTTCTTCACCTTTTTTCTTTAGATCTTTCTAGATCCATCAAATTCCGGCCGTTTGATTTTCGTTCAGGTAGTAGTGGTGGTTCGAGGTTGTGACAGCGATGCCCGTCGTGTTTCAGAGACGGCGGCAGCCGACAGCCGGCTGCGGTGACTTCGGCTCCGGCTTCAGCAAGGGTGGTGGTGTTCGGGTTAACTTGGTTCACGTCGGGTTGGGCTGACGTGGCTTCGGGGTTGGGTTGTTTCGAGTTCGGTGCAGCGGCGACGGCAGCGCCACCGTGACGGCGGCGGTGGTGTTTTTGTTTCTTTCAACGAGTTTAACCGGTAAACCCCTCTCCATTATCTTTCATGATGTTTCTTTTTCCGAAGATCTGACGAGAGATGATGCTGATGATGTTCAGTTTGTTCAAGTTCGGTTCAAGTATTCAGATCGGGTTCAGGATATATTTGGCTCAAGAATTGATTCGGTACACATGAGGTTCAACCGGTTCTAATTTAATTACTTCTGATGTTTCGGGTCTCGTTTGGTTCAGATCTGGCTCAGATTCGTGTTCGTGTTTTACGGGTCAACAGTCAAAGTTTCGAGTTTGGTCAAACCTGGTCAAAGTCAGGTTTGACTGGTTCGGTTCAACTGGTCAACGGTCAGATGTGGGTTCGAGTCAACACGTCGGGTCTCGCGGTTCGGTCAGACGGCTCAGCTTCGGTTTCAGTTGACTCAATCAAACCGAGTCAACCCGGTCAACTCGAGTCAACTCAGTTGACTCGGTCAACCCAGTTAGCGTTTCGACACAAGAATTTTGGTAATGGTTTAAAGACGTAATTTCATTATAGTGTTTATTTTAATATTACGTTCACACGAAAACGAGCTTGAACCGAATAAGTTGACGAACTATTAGTTAAAGTTTATTTGGAATTACTTACTATATTATTTATATACTTGATTATACATATACATTGTTTGATAAATTGTTGAATTTTGAAAAATAACGATAACTTGTGTTGTCGGGGGCGTCCAAAAACAGAGGAAACTCTGCCCGCTTTTCGAGAAAATCCGAAAACAAAACGTGTTTTATAGCAAAACGACAACTATCGGATTCAAACGACTTTTATAAAACAAGATACAAATGCATATTATTTCGACGACACTTTATAAAAACGTCAATAACGCGAACTACGTTATAAAATAAATATAACAACTTTTATATTTATTTTCAAACACCTAAAGCTCGACGATTCGTTTATAAAAATAAATAGAGTTTATATATTTATTTCAAACATCAAACGATGCGCATTCTTTTATAAAATAAATATAGTTGATATATTTATTTCAAACATTAAACAACTCGCTGATTCTTCGATAAAATAAATATAACTTGTTATATTTATTTCAAACGCCTAAACGTCCAAAAAAACCCATATTTTGATCATTATCATACGAGACGCTATATATTAACTTCTCATGCATCTATTATATATTTCGGTTACGCAACGTTTTACATATATACGTGTACATACATAGATATATACACATATCTTCATCTTACGAAAGCTACGAGTCGTATTCTTATTTGTTAACATATAAGACAACTATTCGGAAAAATTCACCATTATACAAGTTACAACGTATTGTTTTCATATAGATATTCGTTACGTACATGTACTCCTATTCACGACGACTAACGCGATTTCATAAATGTATTTGTATTTATATATATAAATATATATTATAATTCACTCGAAAACTAAGTCGTTTCCAAGACTTAGTATTTATCCCGACTATAAATGAGATTAAACAACTACAGGGTATTGTTTGAAAACAAGTTAACAACACTTCCATAGAGTCGTTTGATTAATGATTCGGTAGAGCTCGGTGATACATAGTTTAGCTACGTCATATTTAGAAACTTATAAGTTATTCCTTGATAGGAATGAGATAATTGCATGCTAGCGAGTTTACGTTTTTGGAACAACACTATGGAATCACATTAAGCTAGCTTTGCACAGGATATCAAGGTGAGTTCATAACCCCCATTTTTCATGGTTTTTACATTTTCTTAAATGTTTTTCGTGGGTGGAAAGACATGCAAGTTTTGACAAGTTACACAAAATTTCGAGAATCCAAAGGATTCATATTTCTAAACCATCTTACGAAAGGATTTCAATTAACTCAAATGGTTTACGAAAGGTTTATACTCAATATACCGGTTTTACAAAAACACACGCGTATTTCAGAACGTGCATGAGTTACATGGCTAGAGACGGGAATGTCCTAGCTACAACGAGACTGGATTTCCCTACATACAACTAAGGGGACTGGTTGGTCTTGCTTACAGACTCAAATGGGCTAGGCCCATTCTCATTTGTGCGAGGCACAAAGAAACTAGTGGGCTAGGCCCACACATGCTCGTGCGAGGCACGAAGACACAACGACTGGTTTGTCCTACATACAAATAAGAGGACTGGTTGGTCCTGCTTATAGACACATGGACTGGATTGTCCACTACTCAACACTAAGGGCCGTAGAGTCGCTTAAAACTGTACAGTGAAGTCCTCGCTACATACTAGAACTATGACCGCCTGCTAGTCTACCGTCTTGAGTAAACGGTTTGGCGAGGCACTTACTAGCTTAGGGTGGATTATAGGCTCATGCGGGGCATGTTGTCTTTGTCGTACACGTACATCGACGGTTATTCAAACATTACAAAAACAAGGTTTTTAATTAACATGCCGAGAAAAATGGTTTTATTATGTTTTCCCAACAATATTTAAACCGGTTATCAAAAAGATTTATTTTAAATTTTTTTTAAACAAACTATGAACTCGCTCAACTTTATGTTGATTTTTCACATATTTCTTTCTCAGGTTACATATACAAATTATGGCACGGTTGGAATAGGATAACCCATTGGGATTCGAGTTCTTAGCAGACGTTCACTTGATAGAAATCTTAGTACCATAACACTTCCGCTGTGCAATGAAGATACCAGTTGATCACGTCCGGCTCTGATGTAATCGATTTATCGGGGTGTGACATCTCTAACCTTCTCAAAGCATGCACCAATGCCATGCTATTTTTTCCATAGGTGGGTACCGTGATTCATAATTTTTTAAAGCTCTACTTACATAGAAATTCAGTATTTGGGACACTTTCCGATTCACCATAAGATCAAGAAATTTTTTAACACTACTAACCTTTCATTTTAAATTTTGAGAACTTGTTAATTTTGGTGATGCCATCTATAGCACTACCATTACTTTTTTCTTGGTTAGCATGCAGCCCTTCTCTTGTTATTATACTAAAAAACTTTCCTTCTTCCATTCCAAACAAAAATTTCTTTAGGAACTTTGTGTTAATTCTTCATAAAGGCAAATGTTTTAAGATATCTTCCCAACATTTATTCCTCTTAATCATGTTTTATAGCTACATCAATTGCATATACTTTTTAGTTCCTACAAGTTTGGTCCTTAAAAGCCCTATCCATCAACCATAGTATGCTTCACTAACAATTTTAATTATCCCAAAGGAATTCTGGTATAAAATAAAGACTCACATCAATGATAAAGGTTGCCTAGTCCTCGTCTTCCACTGTCATTTGAATTTGAGATGGCCTTTATAAGCATCTGGAACGCATTTTAGACGGTAACTACCAAATGAATGCACCTTCAGATCAAATTCTAGAAAAGGGTGACAACCCTTTCGACAAATGTTAAGATTCTTGAAATTAATACACATTCTCCGTGTGTCGTTAGCCCTTTTCACTATCACCAAATTGGTTACACGTGCTTGATGCTTGAACTAGCATACAATGCACACGTCCAACAACTTTTTTCATTTTCTTAATTGATTCTTTGTTCCATACTAGTCCCATATCCTTCTCTTTTGCTTGATTAGTTCATTAAAGGGTAAGTATTGATTTTGTGTTTCCCCATGCACCTTGGCACTTTTCCGTGTTAGATGGCTGGCATGCAAACATAGATCTATTGCTTATAAAAATGTAGCAAAATTGTGTTTTGATCCATTCCTACGCTAGCACGCTGACGTGATCGAGCGTTGTTATATTTTAAGCACTTTTTACTCGTAATCAAGCTTTATATTTATAAAACATGATACATTACTACCACTCAACACATGTTAGGGCAAGTGCACCCATTGTGGTCGTAGTATAGTGATGGTAAGATACCAAGGTCATCCAAGGACACAAGAGCTTTTAGTATCGGTTTATCATTAACGTCTAATCTAATCAAATTTTGATAAAAAGTTTTGAAAAATAAAATAATGGTAAAAGTAAAAACGTAAATTAAAAAAAAAAACAAATAGACAAGAGAGAATCACTTGGTTCCAACTCCTCTTTTATGTTTCCTTTGATGATTTCCACACTTTGGGCTTTTTAAGAGATTATCTTAGTTATAGTAGTAGGCCCCCTTCCAGGAAGCGTTACCCTCAACCTATTGGTCTGAGTCAGCAGGGATACAGTCCCGCAAGGTCGGAATATTGAAAGATAATTAAGTAAACTATTAATGCAAAAAATGGTAGGCCCCCTTCCAAGCAACGTTACCCTTGGCCATATTGGTCTGAGTCATCAGGGATACAGTCCCGCAAGGCCGGATAAAGTTTTAATAGTAGTTTATATATAAGGGGTTCAAGCCGTTCTTACTTCCCCCAATTTGATGCTATCTGCCTCAAGGGAAGTCCTAATAAGCTTGAACCAAGTCCTCGCAGGATCTATACACAAGAACTTTACCCAAACACCCTTCTAGGTAGTTAACGTGCTTTATATAGACCGTAAAGACACGAATGAATGAATCAACAAGACATGAAGAAATGCATAACTAAAGTTCACTTTCAATATAAAAACTAGTTATTAATGTCATTAATACATACCCAAATAAAAAGTTGCCAAAGGTTGGAAATCAAAAGTAAAACATAAAAGATTTGTCTTCACCAAGTAATGTAAGAGATTTAGCCAAGCATGGCCTTTGTTTGACAAGAACTCTTACTATCAATCTTGGATCCCGAGACTACTACACACTCTAAAAGATGAAAGATGGATGATAGTGGTGGGAGTTGGTGTTGTAGTGATGGTGGACTGATGGCAAGTGTGAGAGAAGTAGTTTGCCAAGGGATGCCTTTCTACAAAGCCAAGCACTCCTATTTATAGCTGGAAACAGAAGGCATGCACGGCCCCGTGGTGGACTTTTTCTCTCTATTCATTAACTGCAGATGTTAGGTCCTTGTACCAACACGCCCGTGGTGACAGAATACGGCCCCGTGGTCAGTGTACTTGCTGTACTATCAAGATTCTGTGAATCTTAGAGTTGACCATGGCCCGTGTTGGCTTTGGCACGGCCCCGTGTTGGTTGTCTTTTCTGTTTGTCTTTATCTGCATAGAATCTTCATTGGGCACGACCCCATGCCTGGCGGGCACAGCCCCGTGCCAAGGCTTCTGTCTTCTTTATTCTTGTTGTTTTAGATGTGATTTGGGGTTCGGCAAGTTGCGTCAATCCTTCTTCATCGTATTTGTGTTGGTTTTTGCTGTTAATTTGTTCCTTTTGTTCATTTAAGCTCTTTTAATCCTCTAAATTAAAAAGTAAACAAAGAAACATGCTTTCTCCAACATTAGTACCAAAAGAGGAGTGATTTTATACCTTGTTTGATGTAATTTATATGTTGTATTTGGCGTACATCACACACGCACTCGACTATCTTGTGTTTTAGGAATGTAGGATTAATGACTTATTCTTCAAAAATAAGCTTCCCGTGCTTTGTAATTCCTTATTAAAATTACTCTTTTCCAAAGCAACTAAAATAAGACCCTAACATTAACATTTCTAATCCCCACGATGTGTGAAACTCCTTAGCTTCATGAATAATTGAAGTGAACGCTCCCAACAATAACCTTAACGTCCCAAAATTATGTTATGCACCAAGTACGCCCCAAACACACAAAAGGTCATTGGTAAAATTCATTACTTGTCTCTTGATCCTAGCGTTACTTGTGAAATGATCTGACCCAATGGTTGTATTACCTCCTCAAAAGCATTATTAAAGGTACAAAAACTACGACTAACTTACATTTTCAATTGTATTTAATTGTTGAAAGCATGATACATACATGACCTCTCATAAGCTGACACTATTCACATAGACCCGTCCAACTCCATGACCAACCATAATGATTGATATTATCACCAAACCTTCCTAACCTCTATCACTACACCAAAATTGCGCCATGGCCATTGTTTCCCAAAACAAGCCTACTACACATTCGACTAAATGTGTGGCTAAATGTCATTTATAAGATTTTAGAACACTTTTAGCCACACATTATATTATTAATGTGACGTACACTTGTATAGCAATTAGTTACCTTTAGCAACACTTTTGAAAATATGTGACATTTACTAGCCACAACTAGAAAAGAGTGTCCAAATGAGACCTAGTGCCACGATATTTTTTTGAATTTTTTATTTACGTGACCAAAACACATCTTTTTTGAAACCTTTAGCCACACTTTTAGTAAAAAGATGTGACAGTTACTAGCCATAATTCAAAGGTGTGACCAAATGTTACTAACTGCCACAATACATTTTAATGATGTGGCTAAAAGCTAAAATACATCGGCAACTTACAAGTTTGTGTAAACAAAGAGCATTATTTGTTGGCCATTTAGTAAACTAAAAATTAATAATAACTATTAAGTATTTTATGGTCATGGTTAAAGTATTATGTGTGGCTAAAAGATTTCAATAGTGATTAGAAAATAATAAAAGTGTGACTACTGGTTGACTATTTTCACACTTAATTAGCGTCATGTGTCAAAAGGTTACCGGCTGTCATGGTATTGTTTTGAATTGTTTTTTCATGGGACATCTTTTTTAAGCTCTTAGTCATACGTTTTTCGTCATTTGTGTGGCCAAATGTTACTGACTGCCATGGTATGATTTATTTTATGTGTGCCTAAAAGTTTGAAATGGTGACAATATAATGATTTTATGTGGCTAAAGGTCATAAATGCACGTACTTAAACCCTACTCCGCCAATTTCCATGATCATTAAACACCTTTAAATTTTCGGTACATCAGCCTGGTAGGTTGAATGTTTGGATGTAAATTTCTAATGATGAAATTAGGGTTAGCATTGATGGCACAAAATCTAGTATAAATAACCCACATTTCTGGTCAGATAAAAATCAAACAGCCATTTCTCATTCTCGATCACAAATCGATTATTCTTCACCCCCTAAATACAATCTAACAAAATTCAATCAGAAAAACACAATGGTCAAACCAATACTTGTTCTTGGTGGTATACCGAAAGGAAATTTTACTTGTGATGACCGACAGAAGAAAAATAATCTACCACTCTGCCAAAAGTGTGCTGGTGAATTGTCAAGAACCGATCTTGCATGGGTTGCCCCAGATGGGAAGACCACAAGGAAGTGATGGTAAAGAAACCAACAAGCAGTTTGTTGTTCTTAACAAACGGTAATCTATTGGGAATATTTGTTGAAATAGATTGAAGGTGTTGGTGAGCTAGAGCAATGGGCATGCTAAAGAACATGATCCAGATATCATCTGTTTTTTAGATGATCTTGGTTTTCTGAGGTTGTTATCTAACCTTCCACTGATCAACCAACATGAAGCTCCATTTGGAGTACATCTTGAGAATCTTGTGAAGGCTGGTCACATGCTCCGGAAGATGAAGAGGTGATGGAAGAAGATGAAGATGATGAGGAGGATGATGATCTAACAGAGGGAAGCTTAGGGGTCGAATATGATGAAGAAACATATTTTAATGTTTCTTCATGTGTTTCTCCATGGTAGTAGTAGTTATGGTAAAAAAATAGGTTTTTTATACCGAGCTTATTTATGGATATTTTTATGTGTTTTAAATATTTTGTTGGTTAATAGTGGTGGTTGTGGTTTGGTAGTGATAGTGATGGTTGTTTGACTGGTGGTGGTGGTTGTTTGACCGGTGGTGGTGGTGGTTGTAAATGGATATTAATTTGATAATACAATATAGTATTTTTGTATTTCTTTGGCCATTTTTTTATATTTCTCTTGTTCAAATATATATGTTCAACAAGTCATTAATTCATTATCCTGAACATGCATGTGTATATTAATTATTAGAATTGCCATTTGTAGATTGATAACCTTTTAATTTGGTATGTCTATTATGGATCTAATTGTTGATGTTTGTAATTGGTTGATGTTGTATCGGCTAAAAAATGATGGTTTGTGTTTGTATCTGCTAAATAATGAGCGTATTCAATTGTGTATTTTGTAATTGATGTGTGTATGGTGTTATGTTACTGTTATATATTGCCATTTATAAATTGCTAATATTGTGCCATATCTAATTTAGATCTACTATCTTTTGGTATGTCAAATGGGTCATGTGTTGGACAAATGGATTAGCAGGATCATTTGGTATGGTCAAATGGGTCACATTGTAGGTTTATTGGTTCTATGGGTGAAATGGTTAGTATGCAGCCCAATGGGTCTACAAGTTTTGTTGGTGCATATTATGTATGTCCGCCATGGTACGAATAGGCTAGATAAAACGTGTGTTGAATATTGTATAGTTTAGTGAGAAAAACGAACACATGACACGATGATGAGAATGTAACACCTTCGTACGGAGGTAAGCTAGTCTGCACCAAACTCGTGTCTATATATAGTTGTTGTGTGTTCATAGTTAGATAAGTTTTGGAGTTCCTAGAGAGGAAATGCTGAAGAAATTCTTGTAAAGATGTATACTCTTTCGGTATGAATGGAATCATTCGACTTCTGCTTCTACTCTGTTCTTAATAACATTCTACCGAATTAGTGATAGCTCGTCCAAACTTCCGTCTAGACCCACCGGATCCTGGACTTTCAATTGGATGGTATTAATTGTTTGAAGCTGGCTATTGTGAAAAGACAAAAGGAGTGGCATTGATTGTGGTTTTGGAGTGAAAAGATAATTGGGGTTTATACCACAGTTGAAAGTGTTGTTAAAACAATATTAGGGTTTTGTGAGGAAGATAAGAAGTCATATATATGACGACTAGAAAAATATAGTGACATTAGGGTTTCTAAAAAGCTAAATAAAAATAATAAGTGTGAAAAACAAAATGATGACATTTCTTAGTAAGATCTAGGGAATCAGCAGTTTTTTAAGTATACAAAAGTTTTATAAGTCAGAAATAAAAAAATCTAGTGTCGAAAATTTAAAAATTTGTGACAGATTCTAGTATTTTTGGAACTTTCATTAATTGTTAAAGAAATTAGTTGTATTGTGGAAAGGAAAACATAAAAGATATAAAAATAATATTGATGTGAAAACTAGGATTTAAAAAAATAAAAATAATTGATTTGGTTACATGAGATAAATTGGTCAACTTGTATTGGGCCAGTTACTAAAACTGATAAACTTGGGCAATAGTTCGAAAAACTGGGCTAGTTCATATAATTGGGCTGGAATTTGATTTTGGACTAGAGTTTTGGTGGGCTAAAGTTTCGTATAAAAGGTTTTGGGCTGAAAATTTTGTTTTGGGCTTTCATTAATTATCAATTCAAGTGGGCCAAATATCAATCAATTAATTGGGCCCCTAGTTTTGTTGACGGTTTTAGGCTGAAATTCAAGTTTCAAGGAGAACCGAGTTTGTTTAAGTGGACCGGGTTATCTAGGTAATTTGAGTCATGATTTGTTGGATATTGGATAACAAACGTTTTTGAACGGTTTTTAATCTACAAAGTTTTGAGTTTGACTATTCGGGTTCAAGAGACAAAAATTTTTAAAAGGGGAAGTTATCAAATGACGGCAGATGTTAAAAAATAAATTCAAAAATTCATGATTTTGCAAAATGCATCAATGATGACAGAATAGTACTATGATTTAGTATATGAGATGAACGAGTATGGTATCGAGATTTCAGACAATATATTAAAGTTTAAAGATTTGTTACCCTCAGAGTGGGATGATTTTATGTTCATATTGAAGAAACATTCTGATTTTTCTGAAGATAGCAAAATGGAAGAAGGAAATCGAGAGAGAAAAAATAATGGTGAGGAATTTTGAAGCCAAAGAATCTACCTCGTTTACCATTGAAGCTTCATGTTCTGAATAAGTTTGTCCAAAATGTGAAAAATATCACACAGATAATGCAAACTTCTTAAAGATGTGGAGAGTTTGACATTAGAAAACAAAAATTTTAAACAAAAGGAAAATAATTCTGAAAACAAAATAAAAATCTTAGAAAATGAAATTGGTTTTAAATAAAAAAAATTTTGAAAATCAAATTACAATAAATTCTCATCTTTAGAAAATAACTCAACTTGAAAAGAAGTTGAGATTTCTAAAAATAAAGTTGAGGATTTAGAAAAGAAATCGAAAGGTTTTGTTGCCTCGTCCTTGATGCTAGATCATATGGTTACAAAACTGATCAAGAAAAATGAAGAGACTGGGTAGGATGAGTATGAATTTTGTAATCGTGGTTTTGAGTATAAACCGTTGGGAAAAGGTAAATAAAAAACGGTTGTACCTGATAATACCAAAAATAAAACTCTCTCAGCTGAAACCCCAATAAGAGACAATGTCACAAATTATGACGAAGTGATAATTGAGGATTGTGATAATGACACTGATGATGAAAAAATGATAAAAAATAAGTCATTTTAAAATTAAAAGAAAATTTTCAAGTAATTGATCCACCATTTGCTGAAAAAGGTGAGTGTTCGACACAAAAACCTTCTAAGCAAAATGGGGAACAAAAACAAAAACAAAATGTTAAAAATTCTAAAAGTTTTCAAAAGAAAAATAAAAGATCATGAGTTCAATCATCCAATCATTATAAAAAATCAAAAAATTGAAAATTTAAACTCACAAAATTTGAGAATAAGTGGTGCAGGTTTGACTACAATGCTCCAAAGTCAAATCAAGTTTACAGTAGAAGCTAGAATGACGACTATTACACATCAAATCAATTTTATGATTTGAGGGTATGGTTTGAAAGAGAATAATGGTGCGATACCAGGGTGTGTTACTGTAAAACACCAAAAAACGGGTTTGGTAATAAAACTACGTTAATATTAAAAAGCAGATAAAGTACCATTAGTGGTAAAAGTTAACTCGTAAACAAAATAACTAGGAACAAATTAACCTAGTTAGTAACATGTAAATAGGTAATAAAACAATGAGTTGTAGCCTTATATAATCAAAACTAAACTTGAGGGACCAAAGCTATTAAAAAGGAAACATGTGTTTTAAAAAGATAAAAATTAAAACACAACACATAGATAGTGTGTGTGTATATGGATCACCGGGAGAGCAAAACAAGGGCAAACCCTTGTTCATCCAAGATCGTCAAATTGAAGGAGAAATTGGACCTCAATTCGTGCATGAACATGAATTATCGATCACCTAGACTAGGGGATCATAAGGTATTTTAAACCTAGATTGGTGAAAGTAATAACCTGAGACAAGTAGAATACTTGCAATTAGATTGTTGGATTATGATCCAAAGATGAAATTAAGTGTATATGTATGCTTAATTTCGTTAGACATAATGAAATTATGAAATATTTGATGTAAGAATACTTGTAAGTGATTAACAAGTAGATTGAAGTGGGTTTTGATAATACGATTAAGTTGATGATATACTTATGTTTATAATATGATAGTAATAGGAAGATACTTGAATAATTTATGAGTTTGAGTACATGTTCATACTTGCAATGAAATGGGTTTTGTATGATATGATGAAATTGATGTTATATTCATATTAATAGATGCTTGAAATCATCATGGGTATATGAATGTTTAAGTCTTTGGCTAAGTTTGATGTTTGGGTAAATTTCATAGTTGTTTCATGATGATGAAACAATCCCAAGTTCTTGTATAACTATTGATAGATTAGCATATGATGGTTGAAACTATGTTAACTTGATGTTAACAATTGTGTGAACTTAGTTGGGGGATGTAGTTAAAATGGTGGCCTAAAAATAACGCCTACTGGTATTTAATGAAATGACTAAATGAGTTTGTTGAACTTAATTATGCATTTACATATATTAATAGGCAGTTGACTTTTAAAAGTCAAACTGACCTATAATAGGATCAAATGGTAATTTTGATATAAAGTCCGTAAGGTGGGATGGTCGTGAAATGACTAATCTAACCATCTTACGAATGATAGATGGTAGTTTGACGCTTGACAAACTAGGTGAAATCTTGGGAAGAAGCGGGCTAAACTGGTCAAATACACAGGAAAAACATAATCGGATGCAAGGTAAGTAAAGCTTACATCTTTTAAGTAGAGCATCTACTTATGTATTGGTTAAGAACAAGGTGATCTAGTATTTGAAATGAGTCTTTGATATATGACGTTCTGACGCGAATCGATACGGGTCGGAACAAGTAAAAATGGTAGGAAACCATATTTGATGGTGAAAAGGGTAACACGGTAATTTAGTCACGTGTTAACGAATAAACAATGAGTTTTGAAAAGTTACCTTACGGTGTAAGCCATAATGGGTCAAACGAGTAAAGAAATGACTTTTAAGAAATATGACCATAGGGTGTAAACCGTAACGGGCCAAATGGTGAGATGGTAAATAAATACCTTCTCGCAATACCTAATGTTTGGTCATCCTACCGCAATAAGGGTAAGTCAGGAGGTGGGTGAAATGGTCATTTAGGCCAAACGGGTCAAATGGTGATGTTATCACCATTTGACAATAATGACTAATGGTTGCTTGTCGAGTTTTGTGTTCACATGAAGAATAGCGTATGGCATGCATTGATTTTAGTTAGCAACTAATAATGCAAGGTATTAAAATGGATCAATGCTTTGACCCGAGCCAGGTATGTGTAATAGGTCAAACTCTCAATGAGGACTTAGGGTCCGATGAGAGTTAAACGAGTCATGGGTGGACATTAGATTACCTAAAGCGAGGTATATCTAGTAATTTAATTAGGGATATTATGTTCTTAAGAACAGAATAAATTTTAAATGGAATACGGGTTAAAAGAGCCCATTTGGTTAAAACAGGCTTTTAAATGTCCTTCGTAGTTAAAAGGACTAAAATTGACCAAAACGCCCCCGATTTGGTGAACCGGGCAAACGACCCTTAAGGGTAGCTTAAAAATGAGTTTTATAATTTGGTAAACCCTTCTAGTTGTATAAATTGGAAGGCTTAAACCATTTTTGCTTAATGCTACAAAATGGGTTATTTTCGTAAAAGTGTCAATCTCGAGGGTAGAATAAGAGTATAATGATTATCCTATGGAGGGAATAGGAGATATGAAGAGATGCGGTTAATTTAAGCTTAAGTGCTTAAGTTCATAACGGGTCATATAAAAATGTGCATAAACGGGGTAACGGTTGCGTAATTCATAAAAGTTATGAATCTGGATTAAGGATTTTGGGTTAAATATGTAGCCAATTGTTTTACGGTCATTTAGAAACAAGTTTGAAGTGAAACGGATGAATAATTGAGAAGTTACGAAGTTTTACGAAAAAAGGATAAAAGTTGGAAATTTGCAGCTGAGCCTGCCATAAGCTACGGCCGGAGGCTGCTGTCAAAAACATCTAAGTTCTGTCGTGAGCTACGGCAGGGTGCCATAGCTTACGGCGGGTTGTTTGGCAAGATGTTTGTTTTGTTATGTTGGGCCTTCGGGTTTAATTTGTGACGTTAGAAATTCCTTATAACTAACGAATTTAATGAATTATCAAATTTAGATAATGGTTTTGAAGCTCCGATGAAGATCAAGCTTAACAAGGAATCGAACACATTCAAAGATCAACCTTCCGCAAATTTGGTTTAGTTGTTATCAAACCGAACATCGTTAACATGTAGTGATCTTTTAAAATGGTTTAAATTTTTAATGACCATACAATGACGTATGGTCATGTATTTGCATTTTGAATATAATTGCAAATCTTTTACAAAATTTTGGTTAATTAACTAAGGGTCTTACATGTTACAACTATGGAGAAAATGGACACATTGCTGTAAATTGTTTAAAGCAAAGATTTGATACGAAAAGATGCTATAATTGCGTAATCAAATGTCATATTGCAATATATCGTCCAATGAGAACAAAGAGAAGATCGTTGGATAAATCTCAAAAGGAAGGATAGAAAATCTGAAAAAGAGAAAGCATGAGAAAAACCCAAAGAACATAAAGAAAAATTATCACAGAGGCAGAAAGACAAATTGAGAAAAACGAAAAATAAAGTTGGAGAGTATTTAGAAAAGATTTTGTCCTCGGATACAACCATGGATTCAGATAATAGTTCTGAAGAATTGTTTTACTCTATAAAGAGTGATCAGTCAAGTAAAACGAAGTCTTCAGATACAAATCTGAGGACAAAAGAGAGAATAGTGGAGAAAGAATTGGTTAAAAAATCAAAGAAAGTTGAATTTTCAGATAATTTTTTTATAAAATTGTTTGAATATAAAAGAGATTGTGAGTGGTTGTTTATATCATATGTTGATGAGTTTGGTAAACCTAAATCCAATATGGATTGGGTTCCAATTCAAAACTCATTGAAGTTTGTCTGAATGTGAAGAATAACCAAGCTTCAAGTAAAACGTCGATTCAGAAGCAGTGGTTGTTTATGTAGAGAGACAGGATTGATATGCCACACAAACAAAATGGTAGTCTCGTGTTTACATTCGTAAAAATATCTTAATTGGTTAACATGGAATATTTTCTATTTTTATTTCGAAAAGATGTTTTCAATTTTAGGGGGAGAAAAATTTAAAATTTTATCAAAATTTTCTGAAAATTTAAAAAACATCATTTCAAAATCATTTCAAATAGATAAAAATTTATAAAAAAACAAAAACAATAGAAAATCTTAAAAATGTCAAAAACATTGAAAAATGAAAATAAGATTATTGTTGCAAAAAGATGAAATGATAGTACATAGTGCATGCTAAACATATGTATTGTTTTAAATGGTTAAACAATCTCACGAAAGATGTGTTGGTAGGCTCAGCTAGACTAGTAGTTTTGCGAAAATCATACAAACTAAATAGAAGAGCCTAGTTCTAGTGGGAAATACGGTTGAAAGCATAGTACTTAGTTTCGTCCTTCGTGGCTATGTACCTACTCAGTAATCGCTGAATGCTGCAAAGCATAAAAACCGGTAGTTTGTGAACTTTCACAACTTACTAAAAAGTCACTGTGATTGTGTATTTCATTTTGCAAATGTCTATTATTGGACATCCTATGCGTATACGAAAGTATCGAACTGGATGTTAGTGCCTGAACATTTCTACTTTATTTTACTTGGTGTTTCATTTAAATCTTGGATCACCTCTGCGTATATGAGAATATCGAACTGGTGGTTAAGATCTAAACAATTTCAACTTGTTTTTATTTCTTGTTTTTGTTTAACATTAGACTTTCTCTGCGTATCAAAAGATCAACCTGATTGTTAATTTTTAAACATTTTGAGTTATTTTCATATATATCACACTTGATGAAAGTTTAAAGGCATTACTTGAGTTAGTGTATTACATGATGAGGGGATATACTAAGATGTGGGGTCCATAAGAATTTAGTGCAAATTAATGTACCTTAACGTATCGCTAAGCATTATGAAAGTTTTTCGATTGAGTTTAATTGGACAACAATACCGATAATCCATGTGAATTGTTTAAACTGAGTGTTTCATCTAGATCAATGGTGCAGCTGATATGTCTCAGTAAAACTTATATGATCCTCTAGCACGTTTTCTCACAAAATAATTAATTATAAATATTACATTTCAGTATGTTTACATTTTTCTACATTCAATATTAAAAATCCAAAAAGATTTTCTTTCAAAATCTTCCATGGAAATCTGATAAAGTTGAATGTGAGCCAGACCAACAAGACTGTTGAGAAACTGTTTGTGTGTGGATACGTATGTTAGTTCTTAAAAGTCAAATCTTAGAGATTCGGAGCATAATTCAAGTGGGAGACTACGGTTTCACTTGAAGATGTTATCCAAGGCAGTTCAAGACTTAACATCAGAGATTTTAGCTATGTCCAAGGGGGAGATTGTTAGTGCACTATTCGTGTAGCCATAGTAGAAATCTAATTGTACTAGTTATGTAACATATCTTGAGTCTGTATTATACCGAACAGAGGTTTCACTAGGTTTGGCTAGATAGTGTTAGGATAAGACAAGATTGGATACGACACGATACGAAGAGAGCGGACGTGATCGGGAATGATGTCATCACATTTATGTGATGACATCACAAGTATTACATCATCATTACATAATCATATGCATGGAAAGTATACAAGTTCGTACGGACATAAACATCATACATACGCACGGACTAATTGGCATCTAACTTGGTACGGACTTGCATGCACATCTATAAATATCAAGCTTAAGTTCGTTCAAGGGAGACCTCCTTACAAGGCCATCAAGAACAACATTTCATACTGGTCAAGATTTAGGAGCTTATTTTGTAACGATTAGTATCAAAACTCTACCCGGTTGTCGATTGTTTCGTAATAAACAAGAAATGATTATATTTACGATTACATGTTCACGATTACGCTTCGTTTTACGGATTCCTCATGTAAAAACGAATTAAAATGCAGATCTTGTGTTTGTATCGAACCGATGAACTCACGGGTTTAATTACAGTAACATAATTTATGCAGGTTTAATGCTATGCAAGTTTGCTTAAACAAGGGTAAAATTGGTGGACTTGTTGGATGACACTATTAGTCTTAACAACTATTTCTTTATTGTAGCAGTTTTCGGCTAAATTTTTAATACTGGAAACTGCTAAAACATCTAATGTTGGTTCATCAAAAATAGTAATCGATTAAGTAACAAGTTTAATACACACATATACAAACACAAGGTAACAATGAAGTCATCACAAATTTTATTAATATAAAAAATCTATTTGTCTTTGATAGTTGTTTCTTTAATCTAATAGTTTCTTGCTAAATGAACTATTTAATGCTGGAAACTGCTCGAACGTTAGTTGGGGGAGGTGATCCTATTCTTTCTGGAATTCTCATTTCTTGCTGGAAAAATGGTGGAACATCTAGTGCAGGTGCAGCTGTCATGCCAATATTATATGTACCTCTTTCAACGTCTTCACTAGACTAGACTGGAAGGCGTGAACCGTACCAGGCAGTCCATCTACAATGAATCACTTATCTTCAAAATTACATTCATAAGTCCAATTTTCAAACATCGTGTCTTTTTTCAGGTTATCAAGATATTCTCTCACAAGTGTTGGGTTATATTAGAAGATAGATCTAGGATTAAACAGTTTTAATCCAACATAATCAATCTTAGCTTTTCTTCCCTTCTTTGGAACAATCATGTGTAATTTGGATATGTCAAGAGGATGAGGATATTTCTTAGGATTTTCGGTCCATAACTCAACAAGTCTTCTATAACTATCCAACAATTTTTGTTATGTCCATCTATCATCCTGTTTTTTGCTTGCTATGTTGCAGCTACCAGTTCTTTCCTTATAGTAGCTCTCTTGGATTCTATTTCAGGATTAGGTTTTCTTTTGCCTCCATTCTGCCAATCAGGAGCGTTTAAAGGAATGTTGGGATCTGCCTTCAGAGCTTGCACTTTGTCTACTTCATATCTAAGTTTACATAAAGCCGAGTTGTTATAAATTTTGATTGAGTGTGGAGCATTTTTTAAGCCATTCAATATAGACGCCCTCTGAATCATGTGCCAGTAGAGGATCATCTATTAATGTGATCTTAGACTTCTCTAATAACTCTTCTTGCATGTGGGTTTCATAGTGCTTGATTTCAAGCAATCTCCTTTCATATACTTGCAGGGCATCCCTCTTTGATATGTTTTTGGAGTTGGCAACAAGTTCATCATTAGTAACTTTTCCATTTGTTTCACATTCTCTACCAAGTTAAGATTTCGGTCATTCATTAGGTTTGACAATGCAGACACGTCAGCATGTTTTTCCAGAGCAGGAGGTTTTGATACAACTAGTTTTTAGTGGAATCAGCTAGATCATTGACATCTACTGTAATCGGTATCTCACTAGTGGGTCTTTTTGGAGTTGATCTCAGCTTTTTTGGGGTGTGAGATTTATGGGCCACATACTTCTACCTTTTGGATGGAGTCTTAATTTTTGTTGGTGGTGATATAGTAGATGGTGGGGTCATAGGTGGAATAGGTGTAGAAGAGGGTTAAAATGGATTTTGGGGATTTGGTGTAGGGTTGGGTTTAGGTGTAGGTTTTGAGTTAGGTAGAAATGTAGTAGGTGCTTTGACAGGTGTTCTGGATGGAGACGTAGTAGGTGTTGATTTTCAGTTGTTGACCTAGGAGCAGTACTTGCTCTTAATGCACTCTTTTCTGTACAAGTATTTTTTTGGCCCATGCAGTTGCCATTTTTTTATCAAATGTTTCAGCCATTCTTATCACCGCAGGTTGTCTCTGATCTTCCCTTACTTTTTGAGTGATTGTATTGTCAATTTTTACTAGTATTTAGTCAACCTGTGGTCTTCAATCCTTTCTTTTACCAGGGAAATTTCTTTTACCCTGGCATTTCCTTTCTTTCTCTCTTTATCCTGAGCCTCCACTAATGTTGTGAGGTCAACATCTTTTTGCTTTTGAGTCATGGCTTCTTGCTTTGATTTTTCATCCATTTCTTTCTTTTTCTAGGGTTGCAATATCTAACATATTTTAGATTTCTTCTCCTTGTCATTCTCCCCCTTTTTGGCATCAACATCTTCCTGTGCATAATCAAGAAACCAAGGAGGTCGTGGGGTGACTCCTGTGAGGTGTCCAATTTGCTTGCATAGGTCATAAATAACCCTTATGTTCTCAACTGCTTGGGGTTCCAGATAAACCCTTAAAATGTTGAATTGGTTTTCATAATTTGCTTCCATGGTTTCAAAAAACCTTTGAAGGTACCTTTGACAGTTTGATAGAGAAGTGAGGTTAGCTTCTTTTTTGTTATTGTTAGGGTGGTTTTACTCTCTACAGCAGTTGAGCTTTCTATGGCTATTAGATTTTTTAGTGGCTAAGTCTTTGAGTTTTCTGAGCTCCTCAAGTATGGAGGTCAGTTGTTGGGTTATATCAGGGCTCAATTGGGCTTAAGACTTAGGCATATTGGTGACAACCTCCTTGAGGTTTGAGACATCAGCTCTAAGTTCTACCATCAATTCCTTATAGTTTTAGGCATCATCCAACTTAATGAAATCATATGCATCCTTACCAATGGTGGTTGTATCAAAGTGTGTATCTAGGATGTTACCTCCATGTACATTCTCCGATGCCCCTTGTTCTTGGTGTTGGGGACCTCTTGTTGAATCATCAATCCTAATGGTTTCTAAGGCCTTAAAGATTTGATTAGTTGTTGCATGCTAGTATTAAGTATATTTATGTCCTCCAGGTTGCCAGTGGGCGTCCCTAAAGTAGGGATAGCTATACATGCAATCACACCAACAGGGCTATGAATATGGCTCTCATTCACACCAACATGGTGTTGTTCTAAAGAAGAGTGAGGAGAAGTATGTGTTTCTTGTACAAAAAGAACGTTTTGTGAGGATTTCTAAGGAGTTTGACTGGTTTGAGGTTCTGAGATCTGATGTGAAGAAGTAGCATCTTGTGGTTGAGTTTGTGTTTCAACAAGGTTCCTAGGGACCTCATCTTCCTAAGTAACCTTTTTCTTCGCCTTTTTGGGTTGTGCTTTGGATTTGGGCCTTGTTATAATTAGTTTCATTATTTCTGTTGTGGGATCCTTATGGATGGGTTCTTCCCTTTCGTCAGCAGTAGAAGTGGGCTCAGCATCTTCTACATCTTTTAAAGTTTCTTTTTCTTTATTCAACCAAGTAAAAATTTGAGCTTGCAAGGATTTAATTACAACTGCATGTCCCCTATTATAACCAATCTAGGGTACATTAGAAACTTTTATGTGAGTATGTGTGGACATCATTAAAATGATTTTAAAGATTTGAAGTGATCACCCAAGAATAAGCCCAATATTGAGTTTGCAGAACATTCGCTCTTATACAAAGTTTTTTGGCTTAATTACCAAAATTTCCTCTCTCAATGAATTCAATATGCATGACAACTTTTTCACATAGGTAAACCCCTTATTCATCACCAAGCTCTAAGGTTCTGGTGAGTTAGGCGGGTGTAACTTCTACTGGTTTTGAACCAATATCTTATAAGATAGACTAAATTATACGTTTCTAGTCTTTCATCACCCTAATTTATACAAAAACCATTAAAGGGGGTCATGTAAATTTGGGGATTGGCAGTAATGGCATGAATAGTGGGTGATTTTTTATCATATCAGTCATCGCATGGTATTGCTGATGTTATAAATGAGTAGTATGGGTTTTTAAAAGGTATTGGATATGGGGTGACTTCTAGGGGATATTGGCATGTTCCTCAAATAGAAGGATCAGCAAAGGAACATGTTTGAAATATATAATGGGAGACTTGAGGCTGAGGAAAAAAAACAATAGTTTCAGGCCTTATCCAACTAGATGGCACAAACAATGAAACACTTAATCAAATTTTAGCTTATCTGGCTGCACAAGGTCCTTCAAATACCAAAAAATAAAATGTCCCAACCACAAGTAAGTGAGTTATTTTATTGAAAAGTTAATGCATTAATCTTTGCTCCTTTGTCGTTACATTATGTAGGTAAAATCTATAGATAATCATATCTAATCAGAGTACTAGTGTTACCAATCTAAAATGGTGCATAAGGAATTGGTAATTCTTTTTTACATAATTTTCCTTGTCATTGTTGATTTTCCATAACCCTTTTAACTTAATTTTTAAGTCAATTATGTAATTACAATCTTGGATCTCAAGACAAAATTAATGCATCGTGTAAACTAGTGTAAACAGAAGTGGTGCAGAGAGAAAGCTAACAGTGGCAAGTATTTGACAATTTCATTATTTTAACTTTTATATAATTTTCCATAACCTCCTTAATTGAATATTTTTAGGTAAATATGAAAACAAGAAACAAGGATACACATGAGACTCCACTTCCTGAAACAACATCTCATTTGGAACCACAAGAAGATATCCCACAGTATGTATTGCACGAAATTTACACATATATATTGACTTTGACTTTGTCATGTTAATATGCCATACATTTTTGTAGACATCGATGTGTGCTCTGCATTATTTGAACTAAAAACTACAAATAATTGTAACAACCCTCATAAAATTTCCCAAACCATTTATAATAAAGATCCCGAACGCATGCGATGAGAATTGACCCGAAAAACGAGAAATAAACCCGATTGGTCGAAAAAAAGGCAAAAGACACTTGTCACCATGTCCTGACACGTGGCAGGCCTATACTAGTGACAATACAGGCTTAGGCCAGTGTGATTACCCAGACGCGTAGCTTGAGAACCAGAGTCTCCCCGCGCGATGCACGGGAAAGGTCAGCCTGGGCTATATAAGGGGCAACTCTGGGACAGTTTCATCTACTCACTTTTGACTTCTTGACTCTCGTTCTTCTGCTTTGTGTATTTGTATACGTGTTAGAAACCTTAATCACTGATAAGATACCTTGTCCGATCGATCACAAAACCAACTAAAGAATGCCAAAGTTCTGCGTGAATAAGGTGATACATTGTTAATTTACGTTGTGGTTTTGATCTTGTGATTATTGTTATGTTTGACTTGGTTTTACACTAATACATATTATACTCTGTTAATCTAGATGTTTAATTATTAGAAGGCTCAGAACCATAGACTTGTTGTTAAACTAGATACTTAATTATCCGAAGACTTAGAACTATAGACTTACAAAGTGAGTCACAGGGACTGTCGAGTGACAAATACCAGTGGGTAGTTGTAAGATATAAACAAATGTAAAAAAAAACCCTTAGTGTTGTAATTATAAGAATGTGTCATTTTATACAAATAAATGTACTCACTATTATTTCCCACTGGTCAAATATTTTTAAACATGTTTCAGGTGATATTTACTGTAAATCTGAATAAGAGTTGTTAGGCGGCACCAAAAGGCTTAAAGGAGTGGCTTGTTTCATCAATTGAATTAAAAAGCGTTGTTTTAAATTTTAGGGTTATCCCCTATTAAAAGTTTTTCTATAAAACATGTGTTTTATCCCCATTTGTTAGAAATAAATTCCGTTTTTGATTAACTATAATATTTTTCCTAACTCAAAAATCCTGGTCAAATTTCCGCTGCAATGTTTTCAAAATAACCACCAGTACCACTTGAACTGTTCACGACTCCCATCCAGGGTGTGGTCAGGGGTTTCGACAATAATATGTGGTGTTACATAACCACTAGACATCATCTCCACTTGGTTTTATTTTGTGTGACAGGCTGATAGCAAAAGTCATGTGGAATAAAAACAATGTGTGACCAAAGCTTAGAGAATAGCCACACTAAACATTACAAAATATCATGTGGCTTTAAATAACCATTAGGCAGACCATCCGCACTTTGTATTTTTTTCTGTGACAAAACAATTGCAAATATCACGGCCCCAAAATATTTTCTATGACCAAAGGTAAGACAATGACCATAGTAAATATTACAAATATTCATGTGGCTTTATGTAACCAGGAGCCACACCATTGTTACTTGTTATTTTATTTGTGTAGAAGAATGATAGCAAATGTCAAGGGTAAAAAACCAAATGTGTGACCATAGGTTAGACAATAATCACTCTTAAAATTTTAAAATTACATAATTTCTTGTGTCTATAAATAGTTTATAGTCATACTTCTTAGGACAAAATGCATGATTACAATACCCTTATGCCATTGGCCACTGTATTTTTAGATTAATGTGGCTAAAACATCTTTTTATACTCGTCTTTGTGACTATATAATACAAATGGCCAGACTAACAAGAAATTCAGTGGCTGTCGCTACCCTTAGCCACGCCTAATGGACTAATTGCATAATTCCAGCAAGAAACATTAATACCCTTTAGCCACACATTCAAGTAGCTACGTCCACTTAACGTCAATATGGTCGTATGATGCCTACGATTATTCGACCTTTGGTCACACTTAGGCTAAAAAATATTCGCATAGCGGTTGATATATGGTCACCATTTTATTGTGGTTGTATCCATATTTTGACGCAGTGTATGAAGCTTCATCGGCAGAAAAATTAATTCTTATTCCTTCCATCTTTATATGTGGACCGAGTCGCTCTTTTGTCTTTTGTGATTATCCATCCCACAACTATGTAGCGTCACAATGTTCATTAGATTGTTGACATTTTCCCATGCCTCTACAAGTTCCTTTCCTTCCTTGGTTTGTCTTACCAAATGCAACAATTTTCTAGAGTAATAACCTGCTCTAGTAACAAATAGCCATCACCATGACTAATTTCCTAGCCGTCATAACACTCGTTCGCCTTGCCATAGGGAAACTGGTCTATTCTCGACCCAAGTTTGACCTAAGAGTATATTTCAGAGTATGAAGAGTAGCAAGTGAGAAGAGTGTGAGTAATGAAATATGAATCTTTTTTTTCTAAAACTCATATATAGGGCTAACCAAACGATTTTTTTGACCAGTCATGTAGCCCCCATCCGAATCACATTATGTTACTTAGATTATTTTAATGGGGCAACTAGCCCGAACTAAAGTTATGTTATGTTTCTTGGACTGAGACCCATTGTACCTTTCATAACCATGCTTGGTCCCGAATAAGTTAGACGTTACAATTTTAGATAAACAATTCACACCCTCGTTACAATTTTATATAAAGAGTAAATTATTGTTTTGGTCCATATGGTTTATAGCACATTACAAATATGAAAAGTCTTGCAAATTACATACTAACATTTCAATCTATTGCGATTTCAGTCACAAGACTAATTTCATCCACTTTGTTGTTAACTTCATATCATATGCCAAGCATGTGATGCAATTTGGTAGTTACTCAGTAGTGTCACAATATTTATTTAAAGATTCAAGATCTACTCTGCCCATTAAACTTGGATCCACAATCTTTGCTAATTCACCTTTTTTGCTAGCTCATGGCCCATTATGCCAAATTCATTTGTTCTCTTGGTAAAGCAGAGTTTATAGACGGTCTTGCACATAAAACCTCTAGCATCACCATCCTGAATGAATAAACATTTAACTTTTCCATTAGTTGTTGTCTACGAAATTAGTGAAGAAAACAAAAAAGATCTTGATCTAGAGTCGAATGGTACCAGGAGGTATTGAGTATATGCTATATTGGTTGTTTTGTAATTTATATGCTTGATATATTATATAATGCTTTTGTATGTTCATTGTTATTATATAGGGTATCAAACTAGGTGATTGTCATCTTTCATAAACAATATATATAAATTTAATTCTTGAATTAAAATAGTGTAGAACATTTCATCTCGTGTATTTTCTAATGTGATGTTATTTTTCTTGTCACCTATTTAAAAGTTAAGATACACCGTTCTAAAAAAGTTCAAAGTTATAATATATAACAACCTAAAAATAATAAACAATTTATTTAATTTACCATAAAACAAATATAAAATACTTGGTATTGATAAGTAATTAAAACAGTAGTTTTAGTATTGCTTTTCTTCAATAGTTATGGGTAATTACCAAATTGTTCATCACATGCTTGGCATGTGACATGAAGTTAATAGCAAACAGGATGGAGTTAGCCTTGTGGATTGAAATTACAATAAATTGAAACGCTGGTGTGTAATTTGAAAGACATTTCATATTTGTAAAATATAGCAATCTTTATAAACCACAAGGACCAAAACAATAATTTACTCTTATACAAATCTAAACTGTAAAGATCGTGAGTAAATATGAATATGGTTACTGTAGCTTTTTTACAAGCTAGGCACATGGTATAATTAAATTATACACGACAATGGTGCAAGTAAGCAGCCATAGGGTATCAGTCCTTTCTGTCCACTTTCTTTCATATCCACCACCTTCACCAACATCGAAGCCGCAAAACAGATCTCCACCTACCGTCAACAATGCCTCTTCATCTCCATTCCATATCTGTGCAAAAACGGGAAACACCTATCCAGTGAGTCAACAGCACCCGTTTGTTTCCTCTACATGTAACGACCTAAACTAATTTAACATAAAACACGTAGCGGAAATGCGAACCTGCAAACCGAGAAAATTCATTTCAATATAGCTACCTAATATACTTAAAATCTGTTTGCAAACATATTTCGGGTGTTACACCTTTTATCCCAACTTATTACATGCATTGAAACACATCATCGAATGAACATGTGACCACGCTCCAATACTATCCATGTCCTGACTCGATCTTTAACCATTCCTCACTTCATATGGAAGGCTTGAAAAACCTGCAAACACCACATAACCATTTTGTTAGTTAAGTCAGCCACTTCATTAAAGACACATACAACGTGTAAATAGCATCCAACGAATACTTAATGATCACGTCCAACTGTCTTTGTAAGATTCTGATCCATTAAGGTTATAATCTGATCCAATCTGTGGATTCTAAACCTTACATACCTGCATCTTTATTACCACTCTAATACAATATGGTTAACTTGTTGACAGTGAAAACATAAACTAGGAAACTGTATAAGGCCTAATCAGTTAGCAAAACTACATCTTAATCAATTTAGTGCACCTGGTGACTATCCAAATTATGGGTCATGCGTGATTTGTGCATTACGTTAATCTGTGCACTACGCTGGTCTATGCACTGTTGATTTCATTACACTTTCCAGTATTTTCGTTGCTTACATCTCCTAACATGAGTAACAAAGTTGTTCTTTACCTAACAACTCATCTATCCCGACTCCCCGCAAATTTTCCTACTTTCCTTCATCAAGTCTTGGACCAAAAACACACTTTCCCACAAGCCATGATTTGGGGGATTATTGTAACATCCGCCAAAATCGGATCTCCAAAATCCGACCCGGATTGTAAACCGGACACTTTGCAATAACAAAATAAATAAATAGATAGATAAGATTTTCTTATATTTTTATATTTCAATAATTAATTATCGTCACATGTCGTGTATGATTAAAATCGGACTAGAAACGTTAAGTTTTTAAAGGTTCCCCGTTATATCATTAGATTTTTATAAGGGAAGCTTTAACGATGTTAAATTAGTTAGTTATAAAAAGTTATAAATTAAGGGGTTGTATTGTTAGTTATTAATTCAATAAAGGAAATGCACCAACCAAGTTAGGGTCTGTTTGGTAAGAGGTAATGGAATGAGCGAGGGAATGGAATTGACAAGGTAATGGAATGGATGAGGTAATGGAATTGATCAATACCATTCCATTTCTTGTTTGGTTACCATGTGAGAATGGAATGAACCATTACTTTTTGTTGTTTGGTATGTGAGAAAAGACGAAGGAATAAAATCATATGGTGGTGGTCAATGATAGGCAGTGATGGTGGGTGGCGATAGATGGCAGTTGTGGCGGCATCAGTGGTGGTGGACGGAGACGGCAGCGAGTGGTGGCAGCGAGTGGTGACAGCGGTGGTGGTGGTGGTGGTGGGTGACGACGAAGGTGGGTGGCGGCGGTGGTAGTAGGTGGTAGTGGTGGTGACGGTTTGTGGCAGGTGGTAACGGCGGTGGTGGTCAGAGGTGGCGGCGACGATCGAAGGTGGGTTGTGGCGGTGATCGAAGGTGGCAGCGTCGGCAGTGGGCGGCGGCGGTGGTGGGGGTTGGTGTCGGCGGAGGCGGGTTGTCACACCCCGATTTCCACGCGTATCCCGATGGGCCCGGTGGGGAGTATCGTGACGTAAGATTGATATCATCATAAGCAAACAACATTTGATTGCACAGTGGAAGTTAATGGAATAAAAAGAGTAAATTGCCATTTTCGTCCCTAAGGTTTGGGCACATTTGTCATTTTCGTCCACACTTTGGTACCATTTTGCCCCCCACGTTTGTAACTTTTTGTCATTTTTGTCCAAATGCCTAACCTAGTTACTTTATAACGTTAGATGGGTTATTTTTGAAAGAGTAAATTGCCATTTTCGTCCCTGAGGTTTGGGCACATTTGCCATTTTCATCCAAAATGACACTTGTAACTCCGGCACCGTCTCCCCCACAACCTGCTAGTCCGGCACCACCTACAACTCCGGCACAACCTGCAACTCCGGCACCGTCTCCGGCACAACCTGCAACTCCGGCTCCACCTGCAAATTCGGCAGTTGCAGGTTTGTGCTGGAGTTACAGGTGGTGCTGGAGTTACAGGTTGTGCCGGAGACGGTGCCGGACTTGCAGGTTTGTGCCGGAGTTGCAGGTTGTGCCAGAGACGGTACCGGACTTGCAAGTTTGTGCCGGAGTGGCAGGTTGTGCCGGAGTTATAGGTGGTGTCGGAATAGCAGGTTGTGCCGGAGATGGTGCCGGAGTTGCAGGTTTTGCCGGAGACGGTGCCGGAGTTACAAGTGTCATTTTGGATGAAAATGGAAAATGTGCCCAAACCTCAGGGACGAAAATGGCAATTTACTCTTTCAAAAATAACACATCTTACGTTATAAGGTAACTAGGTTAGGCATTTGGACGAAAATGCAAAAAGTTACAAACGTGGGGGGCAAAATGGTACCAAAGTGTCATTTTGGACGAAAATGGCAAATGTGCCGAAACCTCATGGACGACAATGGCAATTTACTCAAATTATTATTATAAACGTGTTGTTCGAAATTCAAATATAATACAACGCTTGTAACAAATCCACAGGCGGATCAAAATACATAGATCAAAATGATATTAAGCAGACTATGGGCTTTCTAAGCAAGGAGTTGCAAGTTCCTCTAAATCTTTGCCGAGCACTTCCAGCCTATTTACGTTACCTTGCTTCCTTCACTTAGTCTTTTAAAAATACGTTAGTTTTCACTGGTAAATACAATTAACCGACACGTTTTGAAAACATTTCAAAATCATTTATGCACACAATGGTACATTTATTTTCATAAATAACTTGGGACAAACTATATCTCATGTTATTAGTTTAACATGCTAATAACAAATTTAGGCCCCGAAAACTATGCCGAGATCATGATTAACCGACACGCCACTTTCATACCTTTATTAGGTATACCCATATTGGGTTATATATTTTAGCATCTGTCAGGTGTATGCCTACACCCCGTGCTTAGGTCATGGCCATTTGCAATTAAATGAGCCGAGGATATCTAGGACACTGTCGCATTAACCCCCAATGTTTAATATTAAGCAATACGAATTAAAACGGATTATTTGAATTCCTGACTCATTTGTCTTCGATCCCATATCTGACCATGCGGTAATATTTACCGTATCCCAAACCCGTATAGGGAAAATAGGTAAAAGTATTTACCTGGTTTAGCAAATTCTTCAAATAAGGAAAATATGATAAACCAGCCGTATACAAAATAACTAGCTCGGTTGCAATCTACCGAAAGTCTCTAGTCTGGAGTGAATGGTATTATTAACTAATTAAATGGTTAGCAGGTCTTTATTCAAGTCATTGACTTGGACCAGCTAACTTAATTAAATGAATACGGTACGATACGCTAGATTAAGCGGTGACCGGAATAGAATGTAGTTTAAACTCAACAAGTACCCAACAAGTACTAGGACTTGTATAATATGGGTAAACAATATACATTCTGGAATTTGAGGTAAAAATGATTAAGTTCGACCCGTTTCAGTAAACTTACATAAAAAGTCTACATAAGCTTAACCGAACGCATAAAAGCGATACCGGGTAACCGGATGAGTCATGAACAAGTTCTACATGCCAATATACTTTAAATAAGTTGTGACATCAGTAGGATACCAAATTATGTGCCCATTATGGTTTTAAAACGAAACTATGACTCATAAGGGCGCTTCGGTCATTATGTGACGTATAAAAGGAACTTGTATGTAATATGATGTTATGACCATAAACATTCTGGAAAAATATTATAATTATGATTTAATATCAGTAGGTTTGATATTTGATTTAAAAATCATGTTTAGAAATCGATTTAGATGCCAAAAGGACGTTTTGGTCCTTTTAAAGACATAGTTTACGATATTTATTGAAACTCAGTTTATGATCAGTAATATAACATCATGATATGCTAATTATGATCACATATCAATATATTTATCATTCACAAGTTCTTTATTGATTAAAACTTTGTTTTTGTCAAACAAGGCAAAATGGTCAAAGTTGGCATAATGCAGAACTAATGCATAAAACTCAGATTCTGATTATTATCTTGTAGTATAACCTTAGGGGGTTATATTACATTATATTATGATCATAATGCAACTTAAAGGAGTAGCTAAATTAGCTAATTCGGTTTGTAATCGAAAGTTAAAGCAGAAGTCAAACTTCGCAACATTCGGTTGCGAACCGACCCTTAGACTAAGATTGACGGGCTGAACATGTTTATACATTTTCTATTATTTATTCCCAAGTTATTTTAAGTGTCAAAACATTTTTATAACTTGCATAAACTCAGATTATGAATTTTACATAATCTGACCCGTTTGACTTTTTAATAGTTTAACTTTGACCCGTCAATAGGTTTAATAAACATGATGTTTAGGAGGTGCCCTTTTAAAGGACTAACACCTACCTAATTAATCACTTAGCCATGTTCATATGGAACATTGACTGGACCATAATGGTCTTAACCGAAAGTTAAAGCGTTATTACGATGACGCTCGACTTTTGGATTTAAGCCTAATAAAATGAACTAAGCAGGGATGGAACACTTACATCTGATTCCAAGGAAGCTTAGAATACCCAGTAGGATGCTCCAGATGTGTGGAACTTCCAATTAGAGTGCTAGAGGAGCAAGGAGATGAATGAGCAAGGAAAAATGACAAGGATGGAGGCTATTTATACTTGAACATGACGCCTAAGATCATGCCAAGTGTTAACAAGGTTCTCCAGAAGTTGATTAGTGTCTAGAGATGTGGCATGATGAGAGAAAAGTGGCAAACTCGCGAGCAAGATAGCAAGCACAGCAGGCTGCCAATAAAACTGCCTCTGGCAGTCCCTTACGGACCGTAAGGGTTAAGGCTTACGGTCCGTAAGCCCTTAGCGCGCTCACTGTTTTGAATCTGTTACGAACCGTAAGGGTTATATCTGGCGGTCCGTAACCACCTCTCAGCCAGTCTTTTCTTTCCTTGCTTACGGTCCGTAAGGCATAAGCGTTGTCAGAGGCCAAAATTTGGCATGTTAACACCTTTGGCCCTCGGATTTTATTCGACGTCGTTCAGCGGTTTATAATATAACATGACGACAAGGTTGTTCCCTCTCGTCCCACACGTGGCATACGAGGATCAGCGGGACCCGTGTTTTAATATTATTGGCTAAAAATTTTCGAGGTGTTACATCCTCACCCCTTTAAAAGAACACAGATCACAAACCAACTGGACTAAATCATCATTTGTGAAATAACTGAGATTTGTTTACATTTAAATTGAACTCAACTGGGTTTTTATATAAAAAGAAAAGAAAGGCAACGACGGGATTCGAACCCGTGCCACCACCGAGTTTGTAAGGATAACAAGCACCAACAACCACTCCGCCACACCTCTGATTTATGAATTAATCCATTTCGCCTTATATATAAACTTATAGGAGCTGTTTTAATTAAAAAAAGCTATAGAAGGAGACATGAGTCGAACCGAAGACCTCCCATGTATATTTGGGCCCTCTTCAAAAAGATGGGGGTACTTCTGTCTCATATTGGACTCGACCTCCCATGTATATCCGGGTGCTCAACGGGCATCCCATTTGACCTTAATAATTGGTATCTTTTTCTTTCGGAGCTTCTTAACATGTCGATCCTTGATCGAAATCGGTTTCTCAATGAACCTCAGGTTTTCATCGATTTGCACATCATGATGTGGCATAGCTAGTGATTCATCAGCTAGACGTTTTTTTCAGATTACTGATGTGGAATACATCATGAATTCCACTGAGCTCCTCGGGTAATCTGAGCATGTAAGCTACTGACCCGACACATTCGATTATCTCGAATGGTCCAATATACCTTGGGCTCAACTTGCCCTTCTTTCTGAAGCGCATCACACCTTTCCAGGGTAATACCTTCAACATTACCTTGTCCCCTACTTGGAACTGAAGAGGTTTATGCCTCTTATCGGCGTAGCTCTTTTGTCTATCACGTGCAGCTTTGAGACAATTACGAATTTGCACAATCTTATCCGTGGTCTCGAGGACTATTTTAGGTCCGGACAGTTGGGTTTCCCCAACTTCTGCCCAACATACAGGCGTTCTGCACTTTCTCCCATGCAAGGCTTCAAAAGGAGCAGCCTTGATGCTCGTATGATAACTATTATTATAGGAGAATTCGATTAGGGGTAAGTGGTCATCCCAACTTCCGCCTGAATCAATCACACATGCGCGTAGCATGTCTTCCAGTGTTTATATGGTACGCTCACTCTGTCCATCTGTCTGTGGATGGTAAGCCGTACTAAAATTTAATCTCGTGCCCAATGATTGTTGGAAACTTTTCCAAAAGTGAGATGTATATCTTATATCTCTATCAGATACAATAGATGTCGGCACGCCATATAAGGACACAATCTCGTCCAAATACAACTTAGCCAGCTTGTCGGAGCTATAGGTCTCCTTGATCGGCAAAAAGTGAGCTGACTTGGTTAATCTATCCACAATGACCCAAAATCGTGTCATTGCCACGTTTGGCCGTAACTTGGTAATCAAATCCATGATTACCATTTCCCATTTCCATAATGGAATTTCAAGTTGTTGTAGAAGTCCCGACGGTTTCTAATGTTCAGCTTTAATCTGTGAACACGTCAAGCACTTTGCCACATGGGTGACTATGGATTTCTTCATACCCATCCACCAATAATTTAATTTCAAATCTTGATACATTTTGCCACCTCCAGGGTGAACTGAATATTTAGAATTATGCGCTTCTTGGAGGATTAGATCCCTAAGTCCTCCATAGATCGGAACCCAGATCCGACCGTTAAATCTAAGGATTCCATCCTTTCCAGGTGTTAACTGTTCAATAGTTCCACCTAATCTCATAGCTTGTTTCTGTGCATCGAGTAGTTTTTCATTCAAACTACTTCTAAGTTCGATGCTTTTGGCGTTAATTCTCAAAGGTTTAACCCTTTCTTTGCGACTAAGCGCATCAGCAACTACATTTCCTTTGCCTGGATGATAGAGGATTTCGCAATCATAATCATTTAAAGTTTCCATCCAACGGCGTTGCCTCATGTTTAAATCTTTCCGATTAAATAGATATTGGAGGCTTTTATGGTCGGTGTATATCACACACTTTGTTCCGTAGAGATAATGCCTCCAAAGTTTTTGTGCACATACAGCGGTACCCAATTCTAGATCGTGGGTGGTGTAATTCTTTTCGTACACCTTTAATTGTCGTGATTCGTAGGCAATCACCTTGTCTTTTTGCATAAGCACACAGTCCATGCCTGTGTGCGAGGCATCACAATAAACAACAACATCTTCAAAACCTTCAGGTAATGTGAGCACTGGCGCATTGCTTAACTTGTGCTTTAGAACCTCAAAGGATTCTTGTTGTTTCAGACCCCAGTCAAATTTAACATTCTTGCGGGTCAAAGCAGTTAGAGGAGTGGCTATACGAGAGAAGTTCTTAATGAATCTTCTATAATAACCAGCTAATCCCAAGAAACTGCGAATTTCATATGGAGTCTTGGGTGTTTCCCAATTCATAATAGTTTCAATCTTTGCGGCATCCACTTGGATACCACGCTCACTCACCACATGTCCAAGAAATTGGACTTCATGAAGCCAGAATTCGCACTTAGAAAATTTCGCATAAAGCTTCTCTTGTTGTAGTAATCCAAGAATACTCCTTAAATGTTTCTTGTGATCGGATTGACTACGAGAATAGATGAGTATGTCGTCTATACAGACAATGACAAACTTATCTAAATAAGGTTTGCAGGCCCTGTTCACGAGATCCATGAAGGCTGCTGGCGCATTAGTGAGCCTGAAAGGCATCACTAGGAACTCATAATGACCGTATCTGATCATAAAAGCAGTCTTTGGAACATCTTCACTTCCGACCTTTAGCTAATGATACCCTGATCTTAAGTCAATATTGGAAAAATAACTTGCCCCTTGAAGCTAATCAAACAAGTCGCCGATCCTGGGCAATGGATAACGATTCTTAATCGTTACTTTGTCCAATTCGCGGTAGTCAATGCACATCCGCATTGAACTGTCTTTCTTCTTGACAAATAAGATAGGAGCTTCCCACGGCGATGAACTAGGCTGTATAAAGCCTTTCTCCAAAAGTTCGTCCAATTGAGTTCGCAAATCCTTCATTTCAGTGGGTGCTAAACGGTACGGGGCTCTTGCTATAGGAGCTGCTCCAGGTAGGATATCAATTCTAAACTCCACTTGTCTGCCAGGAGGTAAACCCGGTAAATCTTCTGGGAATACATCAGGATATTCAGAAACAATAGGAATATCCTCCATCTTCAGCTTAGACTCGTCAATAATCACTTGTGCCATGTAAATGACACAACCTCTCTATTCAAACATCGAGATGCTTTAAGTAATGATGCTTTCTCGGGTAACCCGTAATGATGGTCTCCCAAGATAGTGAGCATCTCACCAGATGGGGTTTTGATTTCAATAAGCTTTTTATCACAGGCAATACGGGCTTGGTTAAGAGATAAACAATCCATGCCTAAAACTACATCAAACCCTGCCAATTTCATTGGTAGAAGAGAGATATGGATAGAATGATTCTTGATGGTTATTGAACATCCATCCAGAATAGTAGAAGCGGTTTCTTTGGTTCCATCAGCGAGTTCTACTTCATATGTTAAGTCTAGAATTCTTATGGGCAAATTCAACAATTTACTAAACGTATGGTCCACGAAAGATTTATCCTCCCCCGAATCAAACAGAACTCTAGCAAAGATGTCGTTGATGAGAAACGTACCCGTAATGACATTATCGTCATTCACAGCCTCCTTAGCATTCATCTGAAAGGCTCGAGCTTTGCCTTTCTTAGCCTCATCAGTCTTTGCTGCTCCTTCTGTGGCATTCTTGGGACAGTTGGTTTTGATGTGGCCTTTCTCACCACATTTGAAGCAGACCGCATTCTTAATATCCCGACATTCATGGGTCTGATGGCCAACCTTCTTACATATATTACATTGTTTGGGCTTTTGTTCAGCACGACACTGTCCCCCGTGTCATTTACCACAATTTGTACAGACAGGTCTATCATCGAACCTCTGTTGGTTCTTGTTGAATTCAAACTTTCCCTTTTTTTTATTCTTACGAGAGTTGTCCTTCTCTTGCTTCCTTTTCCCATCGTTGAGCCTTAACTAACAATTGCCTCACAAAATCTTGTGTGAGAGAAAGAGATAGTTCAACTGCAGATTTATAAGTAGCAGACTAAACCGCCTTAACCAGACACCTTATCTCTGGAGCCAACCCGTTAATAAAACGCGCAATGCGCTTAGGTTCTGGAGGAACTAAGTATGACACCAGCCTAGAGTAGGAATCAAAGTCGATAACATACTTTCGACAATCACGATTTTTCATTGAGAGAGCCATAAAATCCATCTCAATCTTCTCTACCTCATGAGGTGGGCAATAAGTATCTTTAACCAGGTCCACGAACTTGGACCATCCCAGATTATATAAATGTACCTTTTCCAGTTGATTGCATCAAAGCTTTCCACCAGATTAGGGCATTGCCTTGAAAGACTGAGATGCGAATTTCACAACATCGTTATCAGTACAGCTGCTGATATCAACTACCGTTTCTATCTCATCTAACCACCTTAGAGTCTCAACAACCCCTTTTTCTCCATTGAAGTCTCGTGGCTTACATGAGACAAAGTATTTATACGAACAATCATCCTTGGAAGAATGGTCCTTATCATGATGTTCCTGCTTCTTAGCTTCGTTCCTCACATTGTAGGAGTGTATAGAACTCTCTTTCTTGGAATGAGATGGTTTGGATACAGATTTAGAGCGAGTAGCACTCGACTCTTTAAATTTCTCGAAGACTTTTTCCACAGCCTTTCCTACAGCTGCATCTATACGTGCCTGGAAGTCTTCCTCATTAATGACTATATTCGCATTATTGTTATCATTATCGTTGTGGCGGCTACTTGCACCATCGGAATGAGCCATCTCTAATGCTTTGGTACTAAAACCAAAAATGATATTTCATATGTTAGCCATGTTATTATCCAACCATTTAGGCTTATAAACTTGGATATATAAATCCTTCGCCTTTGTGCATATTGTCACAATTATTCGGCTTTATCACTACTATGAGTGTTATATTTGGGATATTTATTATTTGGCCTAGGTCTCAATGGACCATCATAGGCAAAATATAACTTGGACAAAGTCCATAAATTTATTGGACAGTGGATCATAATGTCATAACTGTTCCTGCCATATTGGCAATTTCTTATATAGCTCACTGGCTTGTCTTATTAGACTTAAATATGTCACATTGGCCTGTCACATTGGACATAAAACATGGCACATTGGCCCGTCACATTGGTCATAAAATATGTGAACCATGATCCCACTGGATTATAAGGCTTCGAGGTTTGGACATCGCCTATTACCTCTGAATAAAATATATGAGCCGTGATCTCATTTGATCATAAGGCTTTGAGGTTTGGACATCGCCTATTACCTCTGAGGTTTGGACACATTGACTATTACCTCTGGACAGGAAGTCACAAGACTTCAGCTGTCACTGTCACGATGGACAATAATATATATAGCCTATGTAGTTAATATCTCGATATATCAACCGATATATCAGTGATATATCGGTTATCGGTCCCCTGCTGAGATAGCGGTACAAAATATCGATCAGAATATCAGTACCAATAATATCATCGATATTGTTCGATATTTGACCGATATTTGATCGATAAATCACCGATTTTCCTGATATCAGTTTTTCTTCTTAGTTCTACCATTCGTTTTCTTCTTATTGCTACTATTAGTGTTTTAAGTCTTAATTGTTAGTTGTTATTGTTCAATGTTAGTGTTTTAAGTCTTAGTCAATTCCTACTTGCTACAATTGTTAGTGTTTTGTAAGTTGCAAAAGGTTAATTCGTTAATGGTAGGAGAATATAATGCATTGATAGTGTTAAATTGATGTATATATACATTTAGCATGTTATTAAAATTACCAATATCCCACCGTGATAACCGATATCTCAAATATCGGCACTTGACCGATATCCGATATTTTACCGTATTAACTACTTAGCATATAGCATATTGGCAACACATCACTAATGGATGTTTTTCATCATATTGATGATATTAGCCAAGATCTGATTCGATCTCACAGGCTATAGGGTTTGGACAAAGCTTATTACCCAGACGGCTAGTGTAGTCCTCAGGTCACACTGCCAGGAGTATTAACATTACATTGAATGTTAACACAGAACAACCTTAATGTTTGACTTACAAATAATAATGAATTGGAAGTTGAAACATCGTTCACCACTTCTAAACAAAAAGGCTACTTCCATTCTTGTTTGCCAATTATTTTGGACATTGCCATTGGCTGGTCAAACCATTAAGCAGATCCTTTGGAATTTATGGCAGATCATAAAGTTCGAATAAAATCGAGACGATAGCTTGAACAAAGGATGTAATGAAATACATATATAATAATTCCAAAAGTTTTTATTAATTTTAAATTTGAAAATACAAAGGTGCATTAAAGAGGACTTGAAATAAGTTGTCCATCGCATGGACTAAATAAGAACATCTCCACACAGTGACTAAAAGAATACTATGTCCACACAGGGACTTATTAAGGAAATGAAACAAATAAGATTTGAAAATAGAGTTTCCAGTCGCCTCCAAGTTCTTCATTTCCAGTTTTCCTCTTCTTGTTACACCATGCTTGCCATTGGCACTGAACCACTCGGTGGTTGTTGTAAGTTCTCCAAACAAGATCCGTTGTATGAGTAGAATCCGACATAAGTGTGGAATCTATAGGTTCAATAGTTAGTGAATAACAAGGATCTCAAATTGGAGTTTGGTTGGCGAAATCAAGGTTTGGAATTTCAAAGATTGGAGATAAAAAGTATGGATCGTCAGCGTCCACCGGCATAGCCTTGAGGTTTGAATAATATTTTTTGGAGGTTTGGTTTTGGAAATAGTATTTTGGATTTGAGTATGGGGTAGAGTACCTCTTTTCCAGATTGGTCGCACGGATATTCTGGCCGTAATACGAAGCTTCGAATTTTTTGATTTAGAATGGGAAGAATTTCCGTGCATGCTACTTTGGTTGGCGCCATTTTATGTAATACATAAAAATCGAAAACAAGATGAACTTAATAATAACTAAAGTAAACCTATGTTTTAGTCTAGGCTCGGAAAGTCTAGGAATATGCTATTATGTTGTTTGAGATCAAACACAAAAGACTAGTGTTGAATTCACTCAAACATTGGCTCTGATACCAACATGCCACACCCCGATTTCCACGTGTATCCCGGTGGGGAGTAACGTGACGTAAGATTGATATCATCATAACCAAACAACATTTGATAGCACAACGAAAGTTAATGGAATAAAATTATTATTACAAACGTGTTGTTCGAAATTCAAATATAATACAAAGTTTGTAACAAATCCACAGGCGGATCAAAATACATAGATCAAAATGATATTTGGCACACTATGGGCTTTCTAAGCAAGGAGTTGCAAGTTCCTCTAAAGCTTTGCCGAGCACTTCCAGCCTATTTACGTTACCTTGCTTCCTGCACTTAGTCTTTTAAAAATACGTTAGTTTTCACTGGTAAATACAATTAACCGACACGTTTTGAAAACATTTCAAAATCATTTATGCACGCAATGGTACATTTATTTTCATAAATAACTTGGGACAAACTATATCTCATGTTATCAGTTTTACATGCTAATACATTTAGGCCCCGGAAACTATGTCGAGATCATGATTAACCGACACGCCACTTTCATACATTTATTAGGTATACCCATATTGGGTTATATATATTAGCATCTGTCGGGTGTATGCCTACACCATGTGCTTAGGTCGTGGCCATTTGCAATTAAATGAGCCGAGGGTATCCAGGAAACGGTCGCATTAACCCCCAATGTTTAATATTAAGCAATACGAATTAAACGGATTATTTGAATTCCCGACTCATTTGTCTTCGATCCCATATCCGACCATGCAGTAATATTTACCGTATCCGAAGCCCGTATAGGGAAAATAGGTTAAAAGTATTTACCTGGTTTAGCAAATTCTTCAAATAAGGAAAATAAGATAAAACCAGCCGTATACAAAATAACTAGCTCGGTTACAATCTACCGAAAGTCTCTAGTCTAGAGTGAATGGTATTATTAACCAATTAGATGGTTAGCGGGTCTTTATTCAAGTCATTGACTTAGACCGGCTAACTTAATTATATGAATGCGGTACGGTACGCTAGATTAAGCGGTGACCAGAATAGAATGTAGGTTAAACCCGACAAGTACTAGGACTTGTATAATATGGGTAAACAATATACATTCTGGAATTTGAGGTAAAAATGATTAAGTTCGACCCGTTTCGGTAAAGTTACATAAAAAGTCTACATAAGCTTAACCGAACGCATAAAAGCGATACCGGGTAACCGGATGAAGCATGAACAAGTTCTACATGCCAATATACTTTAAATAAGTTGTGACATCAGTAGGATACCAAATTATGTGCCCATTATGGTTTTAAAACGAAACTATGACTCATAAGGGCGCTTCGGTCATTATGTGACGTATAAAAGGAACTTGTATGTGATCTGATGTTATGACCATAAACATTCTGTAAAAATATTATAATTATGATATAATATCAGTAGGTTTGATATTTGATTTAAAAATCATGTTTAGAAATCGATTAGATGCCAAAAGGACGTTTTGGTAGTTTACGATATTTATCAAAACTCAGTTTATGATTTTTATTATAACATCATGATATGCTAATTATGATCACATATCAGTATATATATCATTCACAAGTTCTTTATTGATTAAAACCTTGTTTTTGTTAAAAAAGGGCAAAATGGTCAACTAATGCATAAAACTCAGATTCTGATTATGATCTTCTACTATAACCTTAGGGGGTTATATTACATTATATTATGATCATAATTCAACTTAAAGGCAATAGCTAAAGTTGCTAATTCAGTTTGTATTCGAAAGTCAAAGTAGAAGTCAAACTTCGCGACTTTTGGTTGCGAACCGACCCTTAGACTAAGATTGACGAGCTGAACATGTTTATACATGTTCTGTTATTTATTACCAAGTTATTTTAAGTGTCAAAACATTTTTATAACTTGTATAAACTCAGATTATGAATTTTACATAATCTGACCCATTTGACTTTTTAATAGTTTAACTTTGACCCGTCAATAGGTCTAATAAACGTGATCTTTAGGAGGTGCCCTTTTAAGGGACTAACACCTACCTAATTACGATCACTTAGCCATGTTCATATCATACATTGAATGGACCATAATGCTCTTAACCGAAAGTCAACGCGTTATTACGCTAACGCTCGACTTTTGGCTTAAGCCTAATAAAATGAACTAAGCAGGGATGGAACACATACATGTGATTCCAAGGAAGCTTAGAATACTCAGTAGGATGCTCCAAATGTGTGGAACTTCCAATTAGAGTGATAGAGGAGAAAAGAGATGAATGAGCAAGGAAAAATGGCAAGGATGAAGGCTATTTATACTTGAACATGATGCCTAAGATCATGCCAAGTGTTAACAAGGTTCTCCAGAGGTTGATTAGGGTCTAGAGATGTGGCATGACCAGAGAAAAGTGGCAAACTCACGAGCAAGATGGCAAGCACAGCAAGCTGCCAACAAACTGTCTCTAGCAGTCCTTTACGGATCGTAAGGGTTAAGGCTTACGGTCCGTTAGCCCTTAGCGCGCCCACTGTTTTGAACCTGTTACGAACGGTAAGGGTTATGCCTTACGGTCCGTAACCGCCTCTCAGCCAGTCTTTTCTTTCCTTGCTTACGGTCCGTAAGGCATAAGCTTTGCGGTCCGTAAGGGTCACTCAGAGGCCAAAATTTGGCATTTTGACACCTTTGGCCCTCGGACTTCATTCGACGTAGTTTAGTGGTTTATAATATAACATGATGACAAGGTTGTTCCCTCTCATCCCACACGTGGCATACGAGGATCAGCGGGACTCGTGTTATAATATGATTGGTCAAAAATTTTCGAGGTGTTACATCCTCACCCCTTTAAAAGAACACAGATGACAAACCAACTGGACTACATCATCATTTATGAAATAACTCAGATTTGTTTACATTTAAACTGAACTCAACTGGGTTTTTATATAAAAAGAAAATAAAGGAAACGACGGGATTCAAACCCGCGCCACCACCGAGTTTGCAAGGATAACAAGCACCAACAACCACTCCCGCACACTTCTGATTTGTGAATTAATCCATTTCGCCTTATATATAAACTTATAGGAGCTATTTTTAATTAAAAGAAGCTATAGAAGGAGACATGAGTCAAAGCGAAGCCTCTCGTTTAATCAAGTAGCACACGCAACCAATTGAGCTGAGGCTCATATGTTAACAAACCCAACATTGTGATATATTTCAACACTCTGCCCAAAACCCTTCACAGCCCCTCTTCTTCGTTGTACAACATACATACGTGACCGAACCCAAGCGACCTTGTCGCTCTTTGCGATTCCTTTCATTATTCGGGTCATATTACGTATCATTCAATCCGTCTTTTCGATTCCCATATGTTACAAACCTTCAATGGACATCATTAACACCCTATTAAGGCTAATAAGTTCATAATTAAAGCTCCATTGTTAAACCTAAGATTACATCTAGAGTTATACCCAATTCGCGGGAATTAGTCTACAAAACTCTTAGCATCTATTCTTCTGTTAAGAGATAACAAAACCCAACTGAGATTTCATCATTTCATCAACCACCCATCGCTAATTTAATCGAAGAACGAAGCTGGGGCTCGGAACTTGAAATCACGATATCTCCTTCAATTCTCGACCTTTTCAGAATCTATTTATTCCTTTCATGCGGTAACGCTCGTGGAACATTTCTTCGCAACCTGTGAGTAATTTCTCTCAAATTCCCCTTTTTTAATTTTACAAATTTTGGGATGCATCATATTATTTAAATCTATGATTCATTCATTTTTTAACATGCTAAAATCAAAGTGTTGATATCTTGATGTTCATGTGTGTTATCTTTTAATTATATGCAATGTCAAGTCTATTGCATGCTATTGTATCTAATGGATCCACGGCTGACTAGGTTCCCCACGACCATGGGTTGTAGCTTAGTATCGCCAACAATATTAGACTCACTCTCCAAGGCTGGAGCCCAATGCACGCTATTGTCGTTGTGTGTTATTTTGGTCTTGGTGTGTTTTATTATTTTGTTATGTGTCTCTGTTGATATATGTGTATTGTTAGTTATATTAGTGACATGTGACAATCTCTATATTAACCTTGTGAGCATGTTAAAATATAATTTTCTTTGAAATAAATACTAAACCATTTTCTACAAAATAAGAAATTGCTCACCAACATGTTTGTTGACCCAAAAAATATATTTTCCTAACCTGGTGCAGGAGCAAGGTTGGTAATCAAGAGAAGAGGACACGTAGCATGGGCCTTAGGAAAATAAATCTGGAAAATTTTGTTATCTTTAATTTTGAACAATGTATGTACAACTATTAACTGATATATGTTATTTGAAAATTTAATTTGATGGCTTTAAATATTAAACTTATAATAATAGTGTCATGTGCTATGGGCAATCATCATGCCCCGTACCATTCCGTTACGGGTCAGGGTGTGACAATTAAAGCATTTTGCACCACCTACATGTCTGCTCCCCCATTTTCTCGTTTTCAGCCTCGTATTTCATTTCCAAATTCCGTATTCGATCCATATGACACCATTCGATAAATTAATGGTTTTAAAGAGATTACGAGGTCAATTTGCATCATTATTGATTTGATTATCCCAACTACTTACATTATTGCATAGTGAGCATATACTCACTAATTCGGATCCCATAACTTTAGAATCCTATACCCATCCATTCCTCTTTACCTCATGTCTTACACATGAATATAGATGTACCAATCGAGTTTTAGTTCATAAGTTACTTACCTTAAGTCTGCCATATTCATGTTTGTTTCCTTGCCTCTTCTTGACATTAACTTTTCGTGCTTGAGTCCAACTTGACATGATTCCTACCTTTTCATGTCATGTCATTATATTCACATCATAGTTAGCATACACATTCATTCATATTATCAATCATATCTAATCCCTATGTCACATTAACTTTCATTGGTCAATCTCTAACATGCACAAGACATAGATTCATGACCACATTGTTCATAATTCAAGCAATTCAACTTACCATCATGTAAGCCACATAAACAATCTATCATGTATCACACAATTTTCCCTGATGTCACAATCGTGTTAGGATATTTAATCATGCTATTCCTACATTCATTGACTTACAAACTTTCAACTTAGAAACATATGTCTATAATGATATACTATACCATATAAATCACACCACATGCATTAAATTGGCATGTTGTTGGACATACAATCATATTACCGTTTGGATACATGCATCTACACAATCAATTCCACGCATACTAGTGCTCCCATAATTCTACAATTATCAACATAATCCAAGGTGGCGAATGCAACATAATTCCAACATTATCACTTGCTACTAAGTTCATATGCTCCACAATTAGCACATATTCACTAGTTAATCAAAATTGAGCAATTAATAAACCTCATGGTGTGCATCACACCATTCAAGTAAAAGGTACAAACTCCTAATGCATATTGTTCACAAAATCATACAATCAATTTCAACATGAATCCCATCTAATACACGCTCATCATGCATTTACTTTCGGTTACATCAATTCCACATTCCAAATCACATTATTACATTCCATTCATATTTGTCAAAGTATTGCTTACAAATTCTCATTCTAACGTCACCTAGACATTTCATCAAACATTTGGTTTACATATTATATTTAAAACACAGTGTTCAAGTATTTCATGCTTAATTTCCTAGCTCATGGTATCAAACATCATATTTCTTATATACATCAAGAACCATTCATTCAATAAACATTAATCATAGCAAACATCAAATTCTTTTAATATATTTGTCAAATTGACTAAGAATGTTCATGGGTTATACCCAAAAATCGGCATCCACTTCAAAACCCATGAAACCTCCTTCAATTTACTAATTTTCTACAAAATTAACATTCATTCAAATTCTAGTCATCAAATGCAACCATTTTCTACATGGATTCACATATAAATTACATGAGCCCTAAGATTTCATCATGCAATGAGTCTCTAACCATGAATCATCATCAAATAAAATCCCATCACTTATCTCATGCTTCCAATCACTAGACCATTAGAAATCCTTAATCATGCAAACATTTGAGGTTGTATTTCTTATCAATTTCAGGATTAAGAGTGGTTTGAGAGAACCCCCTTCTTCTCATTTTTATATGTCGACACCCACACACCCACACATATCGAGAGGTTTTTATTTTGTAAAAACCTTAATTTAAACTTTCAATTTCAGCCCCTCATGTTTCTCATTTGATCTCATTTGTCACAAACTTCATTCCCCACTATTTAACTTATATGCTAACTAAATTAAATAACTTAGTTATTTTGTTTCATGCCATAACACAAGAAAACATGCTAATAAAGTAATAATTCAGGTTTTGGGCCGTTAAACTTCATCTGTAAGCGACTGAATACAAGCGGTTGCCTCACATCTGACGAAACATTTAGTTTTTTTCAATGGAGTTGTAGCGCCATCATCCGACCAACGACAAATGAAGACAGATCTGCTGTGACATGTCACCCTAACCCCCACCACAATCTTAGATCTTGCCTAGCGGCTTATCGTCGTTAGTCACCCCCTCCCCCGCGACCAAGGCTGTTAGCTTCTAGTCACCGCCCAATCATCGGCACCCTCACCTACCATAATTATAAACCAAAAACACAAAATTTTCAAAATATATAATCAAAAAGTTAAACCTCTTATCATCGCCAACAGACATGTACCGTAGTCGTCTTTATCTACTTGCATGGTCGTTGTTTTGGTCCACCACTGCAACCTTTGATTTTAAAGAGAAATTATGTGTGTGCCTTAGTTGTCTTCATTTACCATCGTGGTCGTCTCATTAATCTATCGATTAAGACCGTCAAGTGACTGAGGGGACGCGAACTGCTAAAGAATTGATCGAAGGATATCAACTAACGGAAACGAGTAGCTGAGGATCTGAGTGGAGAGAGGCTAAGTTGGTGTCCTGTCATTGGTGTTCATATTTGAGAGAACTGGCTAAGGGCACCTGAGGCACCCATCACACAAAATTCCTATACCATTTGACACCTCAATTTTTTACATTTCATCGCATTTCAAACATCACACTTGCAACACCCATCACATTCCAAAATAAATCACACCCAATCACAATACCCCATTTCACTCAAACTCAAACCCACACACAACACACTCTTCCACACTCTTTGCGATCGTAATAGGTATCATGAAAACCTCCATCACACCGTGATATAAACCACCCGCGGCGTGATGGGGCATCATCACGGGGGAGCCTCGTCCCGCTAAGATTTTGGTTAGTTACGAAGATTTTGGTTAGCTGATTTGTAATAAACGACTAATGTTCCTATTTACTAATTTTTTCCAATGGACTTGTAGCGCCCTTAATTAACCAACGACAAATGAAGACAGATCTGCCACCACATGTCAATTGAATTTAATTTTTTCTCAAATCAAATTTGGGTTTTTCAACGTATATTATCAATGATCTGTTGGTTTTACGTCCCGCCGCAACACATAAGTCTTGATACCATTAATAATCCAACCTCAGAATATTCCCCCCACCCGTCCCACCTTTCACCTATTTTCCTACAATGGTCCCCCGTTAAAAAACATAACGGAGTTAAGCTTTTTTCCAAATTAAAAACAGATTTTTAGGGCTTTTAATCAGAACGATGATACGAGTCCATTGATGTAAAAGTTACTTCGAAATGGTGCTCCAAGTGACTTGATTTTGGTTAATTGGAAATTTAAACACCCGAATTGAAGCGCCGTTTTCATCGTTTGGAGCACCGTTTCGAGGCAAGTTTTACATCAATGGACTCGTATCGTTGTTCTAATAAAAAACCCTTAAAAATCTGTTTGTAATTTGGAAAAAATCTTAACTTCGTTAGGTATTTTTAACGGGGGACCATTGTAGGAAAAATATGTGAAAGGTGGGACAGGTGAAGGGAATATTCTGGGATGAGATTGTTAATGGCCAATAAAGTCTATGTGAGATTATTACAGACCAATTTCCCTTAATATTAATATTAATAGTATAATCTAATCTAAATATTAATAAAAGACTACGCCAAATAGCGTTATCTCCTTCAACCTCATAAATTTTATTTTTATTTATTTAATATATTTCTTTTAATATTAATAATCAATATATATATATATATCACTTATCTTTATCTTTATCCTTATTTTTAATTTAATATTCAATTAATAATATTAAAATTCAATTAACACTATTATAAATATTTAAATCTAATATCTAATAAATTATTAATATCTTTTGAACTAATACAAAAAGAATTAATTCATTAATATTAAATTAATCAAAGAACAATAGATAATTCGAAACCATATCATGTATTATGCAGATAATAAATAAATATTTAACTATTAACTAAAGTTTACTCTATTAATATCATAGTTTATTCAAGTTTTTCAAAAATATTTTTTTGATTTTTTTTGTAATTTATTGTGTTATATCTCATGTATAGTTTTTTTTTTCATTTCTAACCCAAAACTTTTACTCTATATTTTGCAATTTAACCCCAACTCTTTTTAATTTTCAATTTTTGTCCACCATACTTTTCATCATTCTCAAGTTTTTCGATTCGTTGAGTTAACGCACCTCAACGTACGTGTGGGGTTCAACATTTTTTCATGTATCTTTTCCGTTTGGCCCGTCGCAACACATCAATATTTTTCCGTTTGACAAGTTCGTCACAACGCACTGGTCCTGGATTGACTTAGTTATTTTTTCTATGTTTTACGTTTTGATTTAATTTCTCTGCAACGAGCGTGTGTTATTCAAAGATTTTACGTATGTTTTTCGCTCGGCTTTATTTTTTCGTTTTTATTTATTTTGTTTTTACGAACTTTTTCGGTGTTAGTGATCACTGATAGTGGTATAGCGTTGGTACTAGTTGACACAATTTTACAACAACCGCTGCAACGAAGGGCTTAATACTAGTAATTATCATTATAAACATGATATATAGTAATTCTTTTAAAAATAATAATAAATATATTTAAACGGTTGTTCTTGAATTAGGATTATCGTGTTGAAGAAGTTCACGGCAATAACAGGAGACGGGTGACCTAATTACCCCTGCACAAACCCTAACCCTTCGTCCCAACGTCAAACCCTTCACAAAAACCTATCATTTCTTCACCCCCAGTCCAAAAAACCAGCGTTTTTAAGAATGGAAGGTCCGATCAACGGTGGAATGTTGTACCACGAGGTACAAGAATCAAAACTATGCGCCGTTCATTGCGTAAACACGGTTTTGCAGGGCCCTTTCTTCTCCGAGTTCGATTTGGCCGCACTCGCTTCTGATCTTGACCGGAGAGAGCAGCAGATGATGCTTGAAGGCTCCGCCGCTGCCGCCGGAGATGCTTTCTTGACGGAGGAATCGTTTAATGTGTCCATGGATGGTGATTTCAGTATCCAGGTCAGTTACATTCTAATTATTGTAATGGTTGGTTGTGATTTTGTATTTTTAGTTATTGGTTTTGTAAGAGGTGTTTGATGATGATTTTTTAATGCAGTTAGGGCATATGTTTAGATTCAGTGTAGTAAGACTTGCTTAGGCGCTAGTCCGTAATCAAGATTAATCGGATTGAGATTTTATATGTAGTTTGCAGTTTTATCTGTATATTAACACATTTTTAGAGGTACTTTTTTCTTTAAGTAGAAATGTTTTAACATCTTCTTCGACCCATTTGTTGAAGTAGATAGGATTAAATGTCGGAATTCACAAGTTTTGAGCGGAATTTACAGGTTTTGGCAGGAATCGCTAGATTGCAACCAGATTTTGGCCGTTTAGGACCGGATTTGACCAGTGCTGATTGCCTAACGATTAATTGGTCGATTAGATGAAAATCAGTCGGTGAACCTCTGACTAGCGATTAATCGGAGGCTAGGCGTGATTTTACAACCATGTTTAGATTTTAGGGGAACCTGGTTTTTGTTATGCTTTGTAGGTTGTTAAGATAGGAATAGAAGAGGCTTGTATTGGAGTTAACTAAAAAGTGTTAGTTTTGCAATGTGTATAAGTGATAAGACATTAGACCATTTTGGAAGGAAATGTGCAGTGCGGCTTATGAGTTTTCTGTTGAAGGTATGGAATAAGCATTTTGTATCTCGACCAATAATAGTCATCGTCCCCTGATATATGAACTTCCTTTTTCTTGTTGAATGTATATATTGACAATTCACGTTTCAAATTTAAACGGAATGTAATTTCCGCTTACAAAGGAAGGAATTGGAATATCAATTCTATTCATCTTCGTGTTCGGTTAGCAAAGAAGGAATTGGAATCTCAATTCTGTTCTTCATCGTGTTCGTTTAGCAAAGAAATTGATATTGGAATTGCTAATGAATTCCTTCAATTTCCTTAAACTAAAGGAATCCAAAATCCTTCCAAATTTTGAAGGAATTTAAGTAGTCATTGGAATCTTCGATCGGTCAACCATGTCTAAAATGACGCAAGCCGAACTGGTCCGTCGCCGACCCATGACACCTCGCCCCTACCCGACCCGCTGCCTACCCGCAACAATTCGACCCGACTAGCCTGTGCCGACCCCCAGCGTTTCGAGCGACCCGACCCAACATCAATTGGACACATCGCGACCCTTCTTGTTAACGACTCGAAACGTCTCGATCTGACCCAGCCCGTTAACAACCAGAAACGTCTCGATCCAATCTCTGGCTCATTAACGACCTAAAACGTCTCGACCCGACCCGTTAACGACCCTGAAGGCCTCGACCTGAACCAGCTCGCTAACGACCTGAAACGACTCGACCTGACCCTGCTCGTTACTGACCCGAAACGTGTCGACCCAGTCCTATGTGACCTGAAACGTCTCCACCCGACCTTGGTTTAAAAAAGCGAGAGGCGCACAAAAGCGTCAAGGTCTAAAATTGAGGCGCGAAACGCAAAGCGCAAAAGCGGTGGGCTTTTCGTACCCGAGGCGCAAGGTCTTTATATAATTTTTTATATATCCAATACATATCCTAGAGGTTTTTAGCTTCCTTTAACCAAAATATAGCTATAAATAAGGCTTTTATACCTTGTCCCACATAGGTGTGGGAACAAAGGGAATGGTTGTTTATAAGGTAAAACATTTATCAAACAATTGTAACTTTATGACATGTTTTACCACAAGTCCTACCCGCGCGCGCAGGGGGGGGGGGGTGCTAACAATTGAGTTTCGGAGCTGGAATTTGGTTGAACTCGTGCTTGCCCGCACGTCCTGCGGACACGAATGCAGCTCCAAAAACCCGGGCTGTTAGAAAACGCTTATTTTTACTAAAAAAAACATTTTTTTGCTGTGTATAGCCTCAGGTCCATCGGGCGCGCTTTTCAGGCCAAAAAAGCCCCAAAAAATGCGCTTTTTGGTCGCTTCCTGAAAAACACAAGGCGCTGAGCGGTAAAGCCCCATGACCTGCGCCTTGTTGCGCCTCGCGCCTCAGGCGCGCTTTTTAAACCAAGCACCCGACCCAGCCGTTACTGATCCGAACTGGCTCACCCGATCGGCGGGACGAGATCGGTAGATTCCAATTCATTTGCCAAATGAACACATCAAGAATAGAATTGAGATTCCAATTCCATCAAATTCCAATTCCTATTGGAATGTTTAAATTTCAAATCCAATTCCTTCAAATTCCAATTCCATTACATTCTATGAAATGAACACTACCTAAGTGTATTGTGTAATAAAGCACTTAACACGAAGACGATATAAAGTCAGTCTTTAAGCAAAATGCTGGACTGATCTTGAGCAGACGGCATTTGTTATTCTAGTGGAATTTAATTTTTTTACGGTCAAGGATTCATGATCTCATCATCTCTTCTTTTGAGTTATAAAATTGACGATAAGATGAGTTAAGATGCTCGTTAGTTATGAGGGGCTAGTTTGACATTTTTACACAACTATTGAATTTTGTGCTTAACGTTGAACCAGGCGCTATAGTAAATTACAGACGCTACCTTAGTAAGAGGCTGGAACCAAATACTAATTTCTTAGTGTCTTTTGAAACATAGAAGTTAAAATGGTTTTATGGATGATGGTGATACTTGCTAAATCATAAAGGGTTTTAAACGAAGATAATACTTTAGTATAAATCGTCTTTTAAAGGTGATTATCAATGCTTGAGATAGGAAGAGGGAACATTAGAATTATGTGTGGGATGTTTCTTTTGGACGTTGAGCTGTTAGACAGGATTTTGTGGTAGATTGAAGGACTTTTAAACGTCTCTGACAATAAGAATAATAATTGCCAAATTATGAAGCATAATATAAAACCAAGAGAAGTTGAGGCAAATTTAAACAAGTCCCTAGAAATTGCCAACCAACAACTTGTATTTGATATTATTGTTCATTCGTTTTACATTTGACCATCTTGTTTTGTGTACAAGATACTTTCTTAGTTCCAAAATTGTAGATAGTTATTTAATTATGCTAGTGATTAGTGAAGACATATTTATATGTAAAACCACATAGGGCTCAGTTCAAATGAGAACCACCACGAGTTGTGAGAACCGTGAGAACTTCTTGTTCCCGCGCTAGTGGGGGCAAATTTTTTTTGCACAAACGTAGATGAAAATATTATAAACACATCTGTAAAAAAAGTAAAAAAAAACTGTCGAGTCGTTAGTTTTGACTGATGCAAGTTTTTTTTACGCGTTGGCGTAAATTTTGCATGAAGATAAATATTTTTTTTACGCCTCCTGTAAATGTGGGTATGATGCATTTTTTTTTTGCTGAAACAAGTGATTTTTTTTATGACTTTTGAGAAAAGAAAATTTTTGAAAAACCTTTTGGATGGTCTAGTTCTCACGGTTCTCACAACTCAAGGTGGTTCTCATTTTAACCCATCCCAAACCACGTATATCATACATATTTGCGTATGTATGTAGATATGTATGTGTCTGTGTATTAGACATCTGCTCCTCATGCCTTAGCTAACACCTTTAATTGATTATGGGCAAATTATACTGGAGATATCATCTACAAATATTAATATTAATATCAATATCAACCCTTGAGTGAATCGTCTAATTACCAACTCTTTTCTACTAGCATGTATAATAACAAACTTGACAACCAAGTCTTTCTAAATCTCTAGCAATATTTCCAACCAATATATATCAATATTAAGAATGTTACAGCTAAGAGAATGTTTTAACGGCGGGCTTTTATTGTCAAACTGTCAATTGGTTTGGGTCTTAATCTTAGATCTAATCTAATTCATTAACACTTAACAAAACAAGTTATTTATCCATTTGGTCAACCTTTTTAGGTGTCAATATTAGGGTTGATATATGATATGTTTGAGTCGGTTTGTCAATGTTCAAGTTTTAGAAAAATATTAAATGTAAATTAACAGTAAGTCTGAGTTACGTTTTGTTCTTGTGAAGCCATATTTTTTTTTAAAAGATGAATCATGGTTTATAAAAACGTTCAAGGCATCCGTTTTGAGGTGCGCCTAACAAACCATTTTTGAGGCGGCGCCTCGGTGGTCTATTTTATACGTACGCCTCATTTCTCATTCTTAAAACTTGGGCTCTCCTAAAAATAAGGAAATTTTGACTTAGCCCAATGAATTCTTGAAGTATTTATTGGAATGTAGAAGTATTATTTTATTTTTTTATAAGATATATAATTTTTAATTTTATTTTTTAATTCCGCCTCAAGCTTACGCCTTGGCGCGCTCGAGGCTTACGCTTCGTGAGGCGAAGGGAAAACGCCTTGATACTCGATTTTGTTTTTTTAAACCTTGACATGAATAGGGTTGTTAATATGTAGCCGTGTTTTTTAAAAAGACAATTTGTCTATTTTGTTAATATTATTCCTTGAGAACAAAATTGTATTACCTTACATTCTTATAAAGAAGTTAAGAATTTTGCTTATATTGAAGACAAACTTTTTGAACCGTGACATGTTACCATAGTTGTTGAAGGCACCATGCTGCAATGCACACTTGAGGCACTTATAACGAGGGCCTTTTTAGGCGAAGCATGCTTTCGTCTTATTGAGGGGTAATTTAGGTTGTTTTAGGTTAATTCCAGGCTTGTTTAGGGCTGTTATTATTGTTTCAGTCGTGTTCAAAACCTGTTTAAACGATTGGTATTTCGTCGTAATTTTGCCTGAAAATGCATCCGAAGGCCTGAAAGTGGGGCTTTTGAAGCGAAACAAGAAGGCTGTGTTGGGCCTGAAAATTGGACCTATGACCACCCACGCGTGGATGAGACCTGACAACAGAGCATGTTACACCATTATATTTTGTAGACGAGCTTTTCTGGTATCAAAAATCTTACAGCGTAACAAAAGCTTGAAGGCTTAAGATTGATTCATTTCATAATTTAAGAATACGATATGATATATGACTAAGATAAATTTTTAAGGTTCGTCATGTTTTGCATGACACATTTTAGAATATGATATCACTCATGAATACCATGAAACCAAACCACTGGCCGCTTTGAGTAGTTTCAGCGGTTTTGAACCGAACCACGAACATTTTCTACATATTGAAGTTACATTTCATTTCTTACTGTTTTCACGTATCCTAGAAATCTCACTTATATAAATGTGCCAACATTGCTCTTTTTTATTTCACTACAAATTGCTATTCATATACAATGTGTTGTCTAGAGGCTTTGCCATATATCATATAACAGTTTGCAGTTTTTTGAGTCTTAACATATGTTATTGGAGCATAAATAATTAAATCTAACATAAATCTAAAAAAATAAATGTTTGCAGGTGTTACAAAAGGCATTAGAGGTGTGGGACCTACAGGTGATTCCACTCCACAGTCCGGTAGCCGAACCAGCGCAGGTAGACCCGGAACTTGAAAACGCTTTTATATGCCATTTGCAAGACCATTGGTTCTGCATCAGAAAAGTCAACGGTGAATGGTACAACTTCGATAGTTTATACGCAGCACCCGAACATCTATCAAAGTTTTATCTTTCCGCATATCTTGACACGTTAAAAGGTTTCGGGTGGAGCATCTTTTTGGTCCGGGGTAAATTCCCAAAAGAGTGCCCGATGACATCTGGTGAAACTACTAATGGTTTTGGTCAGTGGCTGCTGCCCGAAGACGCTGAACGTTTAATCAAGTTTAATTCCGGGCAGCGGCAGCAACACCACCAACAGCAGCAGTTGCAGCCGCCTAGAACTCTGCCAATGGAAGAAGATGATGATCTAAATGCTGCCATTGCCGCTAGTTTGAGAGACACCGCTGGTGAAGCTGGGACTTCTGGGAACGATCATGATGATGATTTAGAGGCTGCGATAGCCGCGAGCTTGAAGGATTCTTCACCGGCGGTGGTAAACAAAGAAAACGATGCGGTAACTGCACCAACGGCAGTAGCCACCTTGACTGATGCTACACCGCCAGCGACTCCTGTTACTGGCGGTGAAGACGTCGAATCGGAAAATGAAAGTAAGAAGAGTGGCTTACAAGATAAGTGACTCGGTGAACATGTGAACTACATGTACTTTGTTTTGTTGACAGGAAACCCTCTGCTTTGTTGTAATGACTTGTCAATTTTTTTTACTTTTATTTCACGGATTTGTAAACTGTGAACAATTTGGGTTAACAAAATAAGACAAATTTTATGGCAAGCAAACAGTTTTATTATATTTCTAATTCTATAAAGTAAAGCAATTATCACAGTTAATAGCTGAATAATTATTTTCATGTATGTTTTTGTTTTTAAGAGTACAAATAAATTTGGATACATGATTTGATAGTTTGGAAAGTAGTTTTAATTAGAATCGCACAACAATAGCCTCTAGAACCAGTTTAGAGCTTGTGTAATGGGGCGGCATGTCACGGGAGATCCATGCATAGCGCCTCCGAACACCGCTACAGGCGCTACGGGGGTGTAAAATTCGGCCCCGCGATGACAATAGCGGCGTGATGGATGGTTGATTTTCAAAAATCGACCATTGGCAACGGTCAAACATAAAAAAATAATTCATTTTAATATCTATAAATATTCCCCTCTCCTATTTTTTTTTTAAATTCAACACACTCTCAAACCCTCTTATCTCTATCTTTTTTATAAAAATCTAGAATTTTTATACAATGCATCCCTTCAACCACGGTTTTATTCCTCCGCGTTCTAGTGTGGACACGAACCAAACTAGCAATCCTAGGTACCGTTTCTCCGGTTCCCACTCGACACACCTCATATGTATCCGGTTTTGTCGATTTTAATCAACATCAAACCGGGTTAATGAACATATTGAACCAACCACTCTATGGGACCCAAATCTATACGGTTAGAACCCGAATCAAAACATGGGCGGAATGGAGTCGTCTCAAGCATTTGGTTCGGCACAAGTATTCGGCTTGCCACTACGCGAGCCCGAGGTCGTTCCAGATACACAACCGGAAGTAGAGGAGACGCAAAAAGGAAAACAAAACGCCCACATAAAAAGAAAACCGAAACCCGAGCGAATGAAACGTGCAACCGTGGGATGATGAAGAGGAGTACGCGTTAACCCGTGTCGGAGGTCCCACAATAGGTAATATTTTTGTATTAATTTTTTTGTATTATTTTTTTGGTCTATTTTTATAGTAATTATTTGTTTATTTTTTAGCAAACAATCAAAATAAAACCATCTTTTGGAATCGAATCCGAGAGCTTTTTTTCGAGCTCATGGGTAGGGGAGATAGCTATCGCCAGCGGATTCAATATCGGGCAAGTGGACCGATATCAACAAGAAGTGTACAAATTTTCAATCCGTTTATCAACGGGTAAAAAACTGATGCAAAAGTGGCCACAACGACGAGGACAGTACACAAGCCGCCTTAATCGAGTATCAAGCGGGTCAAGGTAATTTCCTGTACTTGACGTGTTGGCAAATTCTTCGGAATAGCCCAAAATGGGCCGACGTCCCTACGGTAGGAACTCCTTTGGGTCGGTCAGCAAATAAAAGGCCGTCAAAGAGATTAAAACCAATGAGTCGGGTGAACCCAAAATGCCAACCTCTGACGCTCGAAATATCGACGTAAACGATGATATTCCGGAGGAAGAGCGGTGCAAGATCGAAAAGGCCCGAGTCATCATCGATTGGATCCGACATGACTAATGCATTTTCGGAGATAAACCGACGCCTTCAAGACATACATGAACTAAGGACTAAACGTTTGGAAGAGAACGGGAAGTGACCGAGATTATGCGGGATAGACAATAGGCTCATGACTTTGAATTCTACTCGAAACCGCACGACCACTTAACCGAAAAAGCGTTGAAGATGGCGTTGGCACAAAAGGAGCGAATCGAAAAAAAATATAATCTTTGAGTTTTTTATTTTATTTCATTGTAATGTATTTTATTTTATTTTAGTGTAATTTTTTTTTATTTTCGTGTAATGTTTTTTAGTTTAATGAAATGGTTTTTAATTTTATAAAGTTAGAACTTAATTATAAAAAATTGAAAATTAATAATTGAGTAATGGTGAGGTAGGGGCTTTATGGCTACACCCTCTAGTGATATAACGCCCCATAAAGCCCCTCTATGACGTGGCGTGCCACTTGCCTCATAACGCCCTAAAGAGGCTTTATTGAAACTGGTGCCAAACCGATCCGAAACTGATATTGAAACTGGTGCCAAACCAATCTGATCTGATTCGTTAGTTTGAAATCATTCTAAGAATTTCTATTAAAATGAACCGAACCAGTAAAAAGTCAGGATTTAAACCTACCCGGATTACTTTTCTTAATAAAACTGATTTCAAAACCGAACCGGTTTGAGCGGTTTTGTTCCTTTGCCCAATTTGAAACCGATTTTAAAACCATAGTTTCAATTGTTGAGTGTGGTAATATAACAGTGAATAGTCAGTGACCATTTACACATTATCCCCTGAGAATACTATACGTTATTGTAAAGTCTTTTCCAAATGGAATATAAAGAGTAATAATAGTTACAACACCAACAATAATAACAAAACAACGTGCATATTCTATCCTTCAATCTACTCTTGACATGAATGAATGATATCAATGTTTCATTGTAAAGTTCATAGGTTAACTTTGGGCGTCATGTCAAGTTGAAAGGCAATATTTGACCTCTCTATGTTGAAGGACCCAAAAGTTGATATAGTTGAAGCTACTAAAACATCTTAGTGTAAACTACCTAGGTTACCAACTTATGATAATTTTTTAAAAGCGTTGGCGATGCCCTGAACGCTTACATTGATATTCTTTACAATGCAGATTTAAAAAAAAAACAAGCATAATGTGTAGGACATGGGTCACAATTTTATTAGCAAAATTAATAAATAATTAATAAAGATACTCTCTTTATAATTTTGGGAAATTGTAGTGGCTGAGACACGGGTTCAACACGCTTTCCTTAACAGATTTCGCGTCTCTTCTAAAGACGACACGTCTGTTTCCCAGGGTACAACAGTCAAAGCAGTGTGTACTGCCGGAGATGGCTCACGTGCCCGATGTTACACCGGGTAATTGTAGTGTTTGAACTTATGGAAAGAAAGAGGATGTGATGGTGCTGGAAAACGAGTAGAGAGTACTCCTCTCTCTAGACGGTCTTTAAGTGTCCATCATTCTCTAAGTATTCTTCATGTATAAAGCAATATCTATTTTCTTGTTGTAACAAAAATGAAGCACATACCCTACTAATTGTACAAGAGTTAAAGATTAGTGAAAAGTTTCACTTAATTATAGACTTAAAAACTCTAATAAAACTAATTAAATGTCATTTAGAAGCTCTACTTAAGAGTTTCTCTTTTATTCACCACATGAAGAATTTAAATAATATTCATAATTTCACTAAATTATAATTTTACTAAATAACCATTCACCAAATATCCAACAATCCCCCACATATGAACGGATATCGTTCAAAACACATAAAATTTCCAATGCAACCTCGACAGTTGAGTATTGCCGGATAAGTAGGTGTTCCCTTTGAACTTTCCGTTGTGAAGCATACTTAGCCTTCTAGCGGTTTGTAGACGCGATGTCCTTGACCAAACCCCCATTTGTGTAGAGGACAATACACTTCACACAATACTCTCCTTAGCCGGGTCATCCCCTCATAGTCGTGTCCAATAATGGTCGTGGAACACTTTCCTGGTTCTGCGAGAGATCTAGGACTATGCCCCCAATTCCATTTGAAGCGACCCCACTTCTCTCTAACATATGTAATTCTCCTTTAATCATTAAAAGCATCGTGGTTACCATGATTAACCAAAATCATTTACCACATAAATGCTTAGCCTCACAATTTGTCACTGAATTTCATAAGAATGGACTAGGACGTATGAGAACACCCTTTTATGCTTTTGGGAGTGTATATAACTATATATACTAGCTTATGCATATCAGCTATGCCCCCATAGTGACCACCCTTAGGCATATGAATTAGTTGTCCTATTGAACTTAGATCTTAGGATCTCCAATAAAGTAAGTTAGGTTTCCTCCAGACACCCTTTTCCATGGGCTTTACTCTAATTCCACAACTTGATCTCTAATAAACCCTCAGGTTGTTGGATCCATAACATTATCTTTGACTTTTTCTAGTCACAGCAAATAACTTTGCGTATTTGATATCAGTTGTCATGATGTGTTCTTAACTCGTAAGTTAATTTTGCCTATTGTCAACCTCTAAGACTATAACCCCAGTGACCATCTGAATCTAGTTATGATATATGTCTTTCCAAGATACACGTATCATTTAAAGCAAACACATCTCCATTATGTACTACGACCTTTGTGTCCTCTACTTAGTCGTCTTTTTGCAATATTAGATTGGATTACAAAATCTTTATTGGATAACATCTGGATGGGGTAATGAAAACCATTTCTACATACCCTTATAGGGTCATTTCTTAAATGGCTCATCCCCCGCATTTCTTGTCATTTTATTAACATTTTTGTAACATCACTTATGACAACATTTATACACATATGATTGAACAAGATCAACCTCATAACCTCATTGTATCGGTGAACTCAACTCATATTGCATTAGCTTACATAAGCTTTCGAGCTGACCAAAGCAACACATGCCATTGTCATAAGTTTGTCACCAACTTAGAATAATTCTATTTTACCATCTAGAATAAACCTATACAATGAGTTCTCCTCATTAGCTTTTCAAACAAGCTCTTCAAAAGTTACATGTCTTTTCCTAATAATGAATGAAAACTCTTCCTCAACCTTGTCTGTACACAAATTCTTTTTGTGTTCATACACAATTGAATGTTTAGAGTTAATTAATCTCCGTCAAGAACCATAATTAACCAAGTACTAGTCTAGCATGCTTTAGACTACATTACTTTAGCATGTGAACAGAAGATGCATCATTCTGATTCTTCACAGCCTCATGGATACCAAAATATAACTTTGCAACATTCATCCCTTGTTAAGACAAAATAATAAGCCTTATTCATAATCCTAAAACATCAATATTTAGGAAGGTCTCACAAATTATTTTTGCATATAGCACATAGCTAACTTTTATCATTTAATAAGGAACATAGATTGTTTACCTTTAATCTCCAACGCTTTACCATTGACTCATAAGGACTTAAACATAAGTCTTAATCCAGGTCACTTTGGTGAACACATTCATCGCCAACAAGATGAATGTTCCTCGTCTACAGTCAATATTATGTATGAGATGGAGTCAACTAAATCGACACTTAAATACATAGCATTCATAATTTTCCCATAAGTGATTTGCACAAATCTATTGTTATTCATTAGGAGATATGTATATTTAGGACGCTCTCCCAAAATGAAGGTAAAATCTCCATATAGTTCTAACAATAATCAAGTGGTAGACGCATCTACATATAGATCACTTGGAACAAATCTCGCAAGATTTATTCAATAACATATAGTACTTTTACTCTCATATGTTAGAATTCACACTTGTGAAGTTTCCAATGCCTCCTAACGAAGTATGCCGACATGAATCTCGTTTGTGTATTTCATCTCAATACACTCACTATGTTCTTTCATTACTTACTCGTGATGTGGTTACACATTTGATATCTCGTCTTTAACTTTAAGTCAATGAAACAACTCTTAAGTTGTTTATGTCCAAGAATTTTCATGTACTATCCGTTTAAAATATATTCTTTTAAACATTGTATAATTGACGTTATAATTATTTTGCACAAAATAATTTATACGTCATAAACATTAGTGATTAATTTCTTTGTAAAAATTGCATGTGTTATCCGAAGATATTGAACACAAAACAATAAAATACATTGGAAATTAAATCATAAGTGTCAAACACTTTTGAAATTTAAGCGAAAGCATAGAGGATATGTATACATCAAATATCAAAGTGCTTTTATCTTCAACACTTTATAATATGACCGAAATCTTCTCATCGATATCGTCCCATGGCATGTCTTGAAATACTCCCTCAATAAGACTCTATGCACTTGTAAGTACAAGTTCCCCGTTTCATGTTAAAACTTTAAACTTGGATAATTATGCTCAAAACAACACTAAGTTGTTACAAGGACTACATTTAAGTAGCAAACTTGAACAATTAAATTTGTTCACAACAACACCAAGTTGTTTTCCACTAAATAATATCCACGAGATTATTACTTCGTTCAACAACTGCTACTTCTAGCAAGAGTAGCGAACCATTTGAATTATCAAAACTACGTAAAACTTTGTTTTAAAAATTATTTTAAAATATTTCCTTAAAGAAATGTACAATATTTATAATATCAATTAGAGTTTATGATAACATAGATCAAACCCCAAATATCAAACGGGTTTATATTGTGTAGTCTTACTACGCATGTACTAAATGTTTTGTAACACGCATGTTAGAAAAAATGTAATAACGGGCACATTATAGAATCGAGCGTTTACATAAAACATTTTCCAAGGATAAAGTTTATAAAATAATCATTTCTCATCGTTTTAAACGCACACATAGGCAATTAAATATTTACATAAAAGTGATAAAACATTTCCATTCACTGTGGCTTATAAAATGAACAATCTCTAACCTTATATTCGTGATACACAATCTCTAACCTTGTATTCGTGATACACATTTTCTAACACATGTGATAGAAAATTTGAGTCATTTTATATATACAAAACATGACAATTTGGATTTAGAATTCACAAATTAAAGTTGGTGATAAATTCCACACAACAACACCATCACTTTATGGTGATTTAATTCTTGAAGTCAATCAAACATCAACTTCAATGTATGACCTTTTATATCCAAACCATATAAAGTATAATACAATGTGTTTATATTCATTAAAATCAATGCCACAACAAAGTACTAATGTAAAATGATTACATAAAACATTTCAAAGCATTTGTATTTTAACCATTTTTAACAATCATGTTAAATGAAAGAAATTATAACGCACACGTTAGAAATATTAATATTTCCACAGAATATTAATTCGACTTGTAATAATAAACATATATGGTTCAAATAAATAAGTCATTTCTAATACACATGTTAGAAAATAAACGGTTAAAAAATTGCTTCCAAACTAACGCTTTTCATGAACGTTTCTAACACACATGTTAGAAGAAAAATGAAATCGTTTTCAAATTTAACGGTTTTATAAAGCGTTTCTAACACTTTTGTTAGAAGTAAACAATTACAAAATTATTATAAAGCTTATCAATAGATAGGTTCTAACAAGCTCGTTAGAAATAAACGATTACAGAAATCATTATAAGACTTATTAGTTTATAAAAAAAAACTTATTTTTAACACTCATTTATAAAACCATATTATATAAATAATATGATCATTTCTAACAAGCATGTTAGAACATGAAACATTTAAAAAACCGTATTTTTTTATAAAGTAAAGCCGATCTAATGCGCATGTTAGAGAAACTAACGTTTACAAAAAACGTATGGTTTACACTAATAAACCCGATCAACGACAAAGGTTAGAAAAATTAACGATTCCAAAATCGTTTAAAAGATCAAACGGTTGAACCAAACTATCCGTTTTGTAGGATGGTATAATATTTAAGATTGTATCTCAATCTCAATAAATCCAAACACAACAAGTTTTACTACATACACATTCCCAAAAATATACTTTATTAGATCATAATCTCTAATTTTTTTATTATATATTCTTTCATGAACCCAAATCCTTATAAATAAGGTCTTAAGATTGTAGCAACAATCTCACGAAATATGTTTTAAGTTTGTAGGACATGGGTCACAATTTTATTAGCAAAATTAATAAAGTTACTCTCTTTATAACTTTGGGAAATTGTAGTACACGTACCTTGTACAAATCCATAAAAAATTAAATATGAAATATAGCATACTTAAACAAATCGATTCAAATTGTCGTCTTAGACAGGAGCTTGAGAAGCGTCTTCTTGTACAATTTCCGCTACGAGAACTTGAACTGCGTCTCTTTGTGCGATTCTTCTTTGCTGCAATAATGAACAAACTGATGTTGACGGTTGTGGCTGATGCACGTGTTTAACATGCTTCCATTGAAACAGATTTCACGCGTTTACGACACGTCTGTTTCTCAGGGTACAACAGCCGAAGCAGTATGTATTGTCGGAGATGGCTCACGCGCCCGAGGTTACACCAGGTAATTGTAGTGTATGAACTTAGGGAACGAAAGAAGATGTGATGGTGATGGAAAACGAGTAGAGAGTACTCCTTTCTAGTTGGTCTTCAAGTGTTCATCATTCTTTAAGTATTCTTCATGTATAAAGCAATATCTATTTTCTTGTTGTAACAAAAATGAAGCACATAGCCTACTCATTGTACAAGAGTTAAAGATTAGTGAAAGGTTTCACTTAATTAGAGATTTAAAAACTCTAATAAAACTAATTAAATGTCATCAAGAAACTCTACTCAAGAGTTTCTCTTTTATTCACCGCATAAAGAATTTAAATAATACTTAGTTTCACTAAATTATAAATCTACTAAACATCCATTGACCAAATATCCAACTAATACTTATAATTTCACTAAATTATAAATCTACTGAATATCCATTGACCAAATATCCAACATAATATAACCAGCTCCTAGTTAGTTGCATGCGATAAAACATTTATGCGTATAACTAGTAAATATCATTATCTGTTCTTTTTCTGCTTGCTTGCCTTGCTATATTCTGTTTGGCCTTGGTTTTAGACTGGATCATACTTGAAGACGAGTATCAAGTGTTTTACAATCTTGATTAAGTCGGGTTAATCAGGGGCGGATCTAGCTTAGACGCATGGGTAGCACTTGCTACCCTTCAACTTTGTTCGCGAATTGTAATATTAGTGTAAAAAAATCTTCTTCGTTTTATGTACCGGGCTACCCTTAAGCAAATATTAAAATACCCTTAGGTGCAAAGTATTTTTTTACACGACCGATTAACTTTTCTTCTATATCCGCTACTGGGGTTAATTCCAACCTGGTGGTTCAATCGGTTTGTACATTAACACCACCCATGAGGAGTCGAAGGACCATCTAATTATGATGCAATGGACCTAAGCAATATGACAAAGGTGTTTTTCTAAAGATATCTTAATCAACATATCATATAATCTTTAAAAAGTACTAGGTCCGTTTTTATATAAAAAAGAGAACGTGCATGACAAAAAGGTTATGTAATCTTAGTTTATAAGTATAGACTTTTTATAAACATTCATTTTCATTAATAGGATTAATAAAAAAATATGTACTATTGTTTTTTATGAGTTAAATAAATTTATCATGGAAGGAATAAACGCGTAGAATTATATGATTAGCTTGACACCTACTTTCCTAGAAGTTGTAGCAAACCGCTCGTCAACTTACTTTATTCTCTAAATCATTGCTATCATCCAAACCCCCTCAACGACATTTGATATTTATATTACAACTCCAAAACGCAATTATTTTTTTTAGTTAATACACACAGATAGAGACGGGATATCATGTGAAAAAAAAACCCAAAATTATAAGAAAACTAAGAAAATCATTATCGCCAATCTTTTTTATTTTCTTTTTCATGTATATAATGACAATTATCTTTGTGAAAAAAAACCATATGTAAGTCATGAGCTACATATGTATAAATTAGACAAAAGGTAAAACAAAATTCGAGATATAAAACCATAATTCAGGTGGACCATTGCAGGGGAGGAGCTTAGTGGATCGCAGAATGTTTCGGTTAAAAGTGTAAAATTTCCAATTTTTTATTTGAAAATTTTAAAATTATAAAGGATCCCCAATTATTTTGCCGAAATATTTATATAATATATAAATTGGGTACCATGACTTCCCCCCCTACTCGCTCGGAACTTTTGGTCAAGCTCTGCCACTGGACCATTGCTTTGTTCTTATCTAGTGGTGTGTCTACGTTGTGACCGTATGGTATCATGAAAATATGATACAGTTATGATACGTGATTTACGAGTTTGAGCCTAGTCTAAACGGGTTTGAATTGGTTATAAGGTGAACACGTGAACATGATTTGTTAGACAGCCGGATGTGGATCATCCTGTCAGGTTCCGAGACCGACCCGCTTAGTTTATAATTTTCAATAATGTGTTCGATATCATAACATATAATGGACAAGTGGTTTGGCTGACTGAAATTATTATTATTATTATTATTATTATTATTATTATTATTATTATTGTTTTCTTTTTTTGTGAATTTGTAGTTTTACGATATTAATAAGAAAAAATGAAATAAATGTTTATATGGTTAAGTAATTTTGGACACGATTTCAAGTTCACATATGGTTTTTGGAGTCAACCCATCAACCTGCAAAATCAACTGGTTTATTACCCAAATAGAGTATATTAATGTTTTTAAGGATGGGAACGTTAATAGGATCAACTGATCACCATGGTTGTTTGATTAAGAATGTTACATGGCACTTAAAGAGTGCATTTACTGCATACGGACCTATATATCGTGTATTACTCCTATAAGATGCCCCAATTGATATAAAGGATGACTTGCATGCTTTACATGGCGTTTAACATGTATCATTGTATCAAGTTCCAAAACTTTGATCTTTTGAGAGTGAAAGTTTTTCAAAATAACTTTTACTTATATTTTTACTTGTATTAGTAATTTTGTTTTATTCATTTGTTTATTAGGTACATTGGAATGCAACCAAATGAATACGTACAAAAATTCCCCATCTCTGGGCACATTTGTTTCTATTTGGAAAGGATACTCTATATAGAGAGTTAGTGGCGCAAACTTTTACCCATTTACATGCCATTCTTTTATATTTTATTTTTAATATTTATGAAAAAAATAAATATTTGGAAAGAAAATTAACAAAATAAAATAAAAATGAAATGATAAAGAAGAACACGGTAATTCATGCTGCTTCTTGGAATTTTGCATATTTTTTTTTCATCACGGGATCTTGTATAGTAACAATAGTCAAATAGTTTGGGTATATACCTTCAGCTAGAAAATGTCCGTTCTTATATCCCACCCCATTGAGCATGAATAAAGAATCAGGACCGGTACCTCTTCTGATGTCATCAAAAATCTCAGATCTTGCTAGAACATTTAAATCGTTATTTGAACATGCAACTCCATAAAAGGCATGCCAAATCCGTAGATCTTGTGAATAGACGGCTTAGAGAGGGATGTCCTTGGTCACCTCGGGTAAATTGGCCTCGTCATGCATTATAGAAATTACTCCATAACCAGTGCGTACAATCGATACAGTCTTGCATCCTAGGAAATCCATGTCTTCTACATGGAATGAATACGGTTTTTCAAAGTCCTTCTTTGTTGGTCTACGCAAATACACCTTGCTATATAGCTTCACGACACCTTTGGAAAATTCATACAAACACTCCCGTGATGTTCTAGCAGACATCCTTAATATTCATCCCATGAATCACTAGCAGTGTTGGATGCCATTTGACGAATTGCAGATGTGCACGTTTGTAAGGTAGTAAAACCCCTTTTCAATCCGGCATCGTATCGTAATGTGAAAAATGCGTCCTAATTAGACAAATCAATGCCAATACGTAAGAACAATCGGCGAATCATTCCCTATCTCTATTTAGCACAACACTCTTTGTTCTTGGTTCTGAAGTTCCTTCGTTTCCTTCATCTCCAAAATAATTTTCGTCGTCTCTATCATCGCGCCAACGCAAAAGTTTACAACATTTTCCTCATAAGATGATGAACTCATGGCTACTAACAAAAAATTAACAAGATTAAATAAAAAGTTTGTAGAGATTTTTCTTGCGATTTGATAAAGAGCAATGTATGAGGTTGGGAGGGTTGTGAGTGTTAAATTTATACGTGTGAGTATATATAGGCTTAAAAAATTGATTTTTTTCTAAATAGTCGTTATTCAAACACTCAAATTTTTCTTCATCGGGGGATCGAGAAAATCTCACCCAGTTCACCGATGAGGGGTTTGGGGGGTGATATGTGGTCGAAAACCGGTGTTTGTTATTGTTTAAGTTAATTTTAAATGTAACTTTTAATCTCGAATAGCCTACTTTTAATGGGATTTGTGTTTTCGGGTCTTCTGGAGTTTAAGGAGCTAATCGGGAACTAAACGGAGCACCAGGACGCGAATCGGGTCAAGCGGAATCAAGAAACGAAGAGAACTGAAAAGTGGATTTAGGGGCACCGTCGCCGACGCCACTATGGGCCGTCGGCAACGCCCTATGTATACCTCTGTCGACAAAAATTGCCGTAGACAGAAGGATAATCCGTTGGGAGAAAATCAAGATAACACAGGCCGTTGCCGACGCCTCAATTGGACTTCGGCGAAGCCTTGACGTTTGCTACATCCCGTAAATTTGTTGTTTGTTGCTTTTTGATAGGTTAAAACACTTATTCTTGACCTATTCATGGGTTACGAGTTTTGGGGAGTTTGAAACTAGTTCTTGGAGCCAAGATCATCCCTAACATCATCTTCCATCATCAGAATCCATTCCAATCATCCGAATTCGCTCCTTCGATCATAACCCTAATCTTACCAGCATCACCATCACCATCACCATCGTCATCACCATCAAACCATTAATCCATTTATCATCACCATTCGCCGTAAACCCTAATTCTCAACAAATTCACCATCAAAGCTTCAAGATGTCCAAGTTCAAGCTTCCATCCGTTGTTGATCGTGTTCCGTTCACCATGAGCGGCTAATTCCCAAAGGTTTCACCCCGGTGTAGACTTTTGTAAGGTTTGTAGAGTTTACTAGTTGTTAAACATTTGGTTTGTGACAATTCGAATTGCATTTGATCATTAGATAATTGTCCTACGTTTGTATTGTATTTGCGAGTTGTCGAATGAGTTATGAAATTTGACTTTGTGAAATGAATATGCGTATTTATGCTTTATCTTTTGATAAGTTTTACTAGTCCAAGGTAACGAAGTGCATTATGGTCCGTTGTCAATGATGTTGATAGCAATTGGCACCTAAGCCTTGTGATTTTAAATCGTTAATGAACTAATTTGATTAAACCAAACTAAAACGTGTAGTAACCCTAGTTCTTGTAATTGTTGAACTGGGTGTGAACCTTGTTTTCTCATCATTTTTACAATCGTTAATTAAGTTTTTTATGCAATCGTTCGAATTTAGTAGTTAAACAATCAAACCAAACTTGTCGGTTCTTTCCGACACCCTTTTAAACAAACAAATATTAAAATCAAACCATAGCAAGCTTCACAAAGTGTGACAAAATAAAGAATCAATCACATCCAATCGCAAACGACAAACTCTTCGTGGTTCGACCCCTTAATACCACTAACACATTGTTAAGGGTAATTCGGGACTATAAATATTATTTTTTACCGGAGCGCGACACTCCGATCAAATAGCACCGTTCCTAGGGAGTTTGTGTGCTTTGCATTGGATTTCATTTGATTTAGTGATTAACTATTTAAGGTGTTTATTCCTTTGTTACCTTCTCTTTTCTTGTTACACGGGTGTGTTACTTGTGCAGGTTACAGGTAGTGCATGCATACTCCAGGAGGGCTTCACCATTAGTGTTCGAACTGGGGATTTCCCGAGTTGCTCGGAGGAATTAACCACTCGGTTGGAGTCAGTTCTTGTCTCTAACCCACTCAACACTAATTCACCACCTACACCATCCTTTGGACACATTCCAATGGATAATCAAAATTCTAACCAACCCAACAATCAGAACCAAAACCAATACCCAGATTACCCTCGTCTAAACCCAAACGTTCAAAACAACCAACCGGGGGTGGTAAGAATTCGAGACCACCTACACCACCATTCCAAAACCGTAACCAAAACAATAACCAACGTACACCCACATCTCCACCTCAAAACCAAAACAGACAAAGCCCATTACCACCCAACCTCAACAACCGAAATGTTAACGCCAACCGTAGACTTAACCAACCTCGTGACATTCCCATGAACGAGGCTCAGTTTCTTGATCTCGATGAATTAAGAAACAACATTCCCGATGATGAGCCATATAGTGTCCCTGGATACCAATCACCGGAACATGTGAGTGTTCACATGGAAAACTCGGATGATGGAGGGAACTATAATGAGCGGTTCGAAGATGATGCTTGGTTTGGTAATGATGGGGGGAATCTACGTCACGCAAGAGGGTTTGAGGAAGAAGACTTTGGCAATCAATTAATATGCCAATTTTGTGGGTAATGAAGATGGGTACGATTATGGTAGAGATGACGGCTACGAGAATAACCGTCAACCAAGTGATAATCAAAGGAACCGTGACGATGGCAACTACAATTACAATAATCATAATGCCAATCATAATCGGATTCCACAATACGTGGGTGGCAGGAATCAAAGGGGTGACATGGGTGGTGATAGAAGGGTAATCCAAGGTTTGTGAACCAAGAAGTTGATGGTCCGAGACGTAGACTGCAACAACAAGCTCCGCGGGGTGTGAATGATCGATTTAGACCGGTAGTTACCGAGAATGACTCACATATTGTTCCTACACCCCGAGGTAGGAGGGCTTTTGATTGCAAGCCAAATTACATCAACATTCTACCGCACTTCAATGGTAGAACCAACGATGAGCCTTACCTTCACTTAGCGGAATTCTCCGCCATATGTGGGACTATTGGTGGTCATGACTTTGCATTGGACGAGGTAAAGCTTCGGTTGTTTCAGTTTTCATTGAAAGACAAAGCAAAGCAATGGTTCCTCACTCTTCTGACGAATAGTATTCGCACTTGGGCGGAAATGCAACAAGCATTTCTAGATGAATATTATTCTATAGCTAAGACCGATGATGCATGAGATGAAATTCGGGCCTTCCGTCAATTATCGGGTGAGTTACTACATGAAGCTCTCACTCAATTCAAAGAGTTAGTTCGAAAGTGCCCTCACCACCAAATCGAAAGGTGGGAGTTATTGAAGTGTTTTGTGCGGGGTTTGGAAGCGGAAGACCACAAGTACTTGCAATCGGTAAGTAACAGGACACTATTGAACAATCATGAGGAGGATGATTGGGAGTTCTTAGAGAGGATGAGTAAGAACTCCAAGGCAATAGCATTGGCGGATAGAATAAAGAAGCATCCGGTTTCGCGATCTTTGCCCAACCTCGATTCAAGTGCTAAAGATCGGATCGCTACATTGGAGTGGGAGTTGGCTCGTACGAAGAAGAAAGATGTGAATGCGGTTCAGTTTGCTATTTGTGATGATTGCGGTGATATTGGTCATAGGACCGAGGAGTGCCACGTTGACATGGCACAATCCACCTAAGAGGTGAACCAAGTGTACGGGGAGCGGAAGCAAAATGATATGAACTCCAACACTTATCATCAGTGTTTGAGGAACCATCCTAACTTTAGGTATGGTAACGCTTCAAATAAAATGAACCCGAATTTCCAACCGGGGAATCAAGGTGGAGGCCAAGGTGGTTCATCGTACCAAAACCGTCAAGGTTGTAATCAAGGGGTTACCAAAGAAATTATAACCAAGGTACTGGCTTAGGATATCAAAATCGCGAGGGCAACTATCAACGGGGTTATAACAAAAGTGGTAACGGGTCGACGAATAATCAAGGCGGTGGTGACGATTTGAGTGCCAATATTGATGCACTATTGAATGTAGTGAAGGAATCTAGTAGTGACATCAAGGAGATAAAAAGGCAAATGAGATGAGGGATAAATTTCATGAGGTATTTGCAAAGCAAGTTGGGCAACTTGCTGAAGAGGTAGCACAGATGCGAGGAAGTGGAGGAAGACTTCCGAGTAACACCACCATGAACCCTAAGCATCAAGGGTCTAATTCAAAGAACACACGTGAGGTAAATAAAATTTCTTTACATAGTGGTCGAGTCATAAATAGTGGTGTTGAGTCACCACCACCCCAGTTTGTTGAAGGGGTGGTGGAAGATGTTAGTGATGAGGAGAGTGTTGACGGTCAAACGGGTCAAAATAAAATTGTTTCTGAAAATAATAAAAATACCCCCGTTATGACCGTCCCAGTCCCAAAGGCTAAGGATAAGTGTAACAACTCTCCAAAACACTCAAAACCGAGCCAAAAACGAAGAACCGGACACGCAAATCGAGACCCGACACGGAAAACAAATAAATTTCACCAGGGCGTCCCAGGCGCCATGGGCCATAATCCCTGGCATCTCCCGCTACGTGCGGGAGAGTATCAGGTGACGTGTCTTCGTTTCGCGACGTCTGGCTAGGCTATGCATGCAATGTAACCTGTCTACACCATATAGGCTTCCCCCGCGCCAGACGAGGGATTCTCCGGATCCTGGCGCGACGGGCAGGAGAACCCAAACTGGCCTATAAATGGAGCAGCGTGGGACAGAATCTCCTGCACCTGTTCGATCGAAATTCTCCGATCAGAACTCCCTCTATACCCGTTTCTCTGAAAAACACCCCCTAAACCCCTAAACCTGCGAAACGTTGCCCGCTGTAAGTATTTTAACCCCCGATCACTAATTCGTTACCCTACCCAATTGATTTAGGACCCACCAAAGCATGTCAAGGCTCTGCCCGACTAAGTTTGTTGGGGTTCTGTCTCGTGTTGTATGGCTAAAGTGATTTGGGTTATTTTATTAACACCAGTGCATTGTATGTTTAATAGACACCCAAGAAAGTAATCAAGTAATCTAGAATTAGGAGCAATAATTTTTTCCCTTAAGATTTGGAGACACTATCTTTACGGTAGTACGTTCGTTGTATTCACAGATCATAAGAGTTTAAGATAAGTCTTTGGGCAAAAGGAATTAAACATGAGACAGAGACGATGGATGGAAATCCTTAGTGATTATGATTGTGATATCCTGTATCATGCAGGAAAAGCCAACTTAGTAGCTGTTGCTTTAAGTCGAAAGTATCATGAGAAGCTGAAAAGAGTACGCTCTCTTAGACTAAACCTGCAGTTAGATTTAAATGAGTAAATTAACGGATACAGGAAACAACAATCAAGGACAATGCTGAAGGATTAAAAGGAATGATTAAGGAATTTGAGAAAGGAACAGATGGAATTTGGAGATTCCATAAGAAAAGGATTTGGATTCCCATCTAAGGAGACCTACGAAATCGAATTTTAGAGGAAGACCATAAGACTAAGTATACAATGCATCATGGAAGTGATAAGATGTTTAAAGACTTACGAAAGAATTTCTGGTGGATAGGAATGAAATAGAATGTAGCAAATTACGTTGCCAAATGTCTAACCTGTTCACAGGTTAAAGCTGAACATCAGAAACCCTCAGGATTATTGCAACAATTGGAAATGCCAATTTGGAAATGGGAATAAATAACGATGGATTTTGTTACCAAACTACCCAAGACACGAAAATGTAATGATACAATTTGGGTGATTGTAGACAGATTAACCAAATCTGCTCATTTCTTACCAATGAAGGAAACTTTCAGTATGGAACAGTTAGCCAAGTTATATATAAATGAAATAGTTTCATTGCATGGAATTCCTTTATCTATTGTGTCTGACAGATACAACCGTTTTACTTACCATTTTTGGACAAGTTTCTAAAAAGAAATGGGAATTAGACTAAATCTAAGTACAACATATCATCCTCAAACAGACGGTCAAAGTGAAAGGACAATCCAAACAATGGAAGATATGCTGAGAGCTTGTGTAATTGATTTTGGAGGAAATTGGGATGAACATCTACCTTTGATAGAGTTTTCCTACAACAACATTTATCATACCAGCATCAATGCTGCACCCTTTGAAGCACTCTACGGACGAAAATGTCGAACACCCGTATGTTGGGGGAAATTGGAGAAAAGCAACTATCAGGTCTTGAAATTGTGCAAGAAACAACTAACAAAATTATTCAAGTCAAGGAAAGACTGAAAGCAGCACGAGATCGTCAAAAGAGTTACGCAGATAACAGACATAAACCCTTCAAATTTCAAGTTGGAGATAAAGTGCTAGTGAAAGTCTCACCATGGAAAGGAATTGTAAGATTCGGTAAGAAAGGAAAGCTAAGCCCAAGGTATGTTGGACCTTTTAAAATTATCAAAAGAATAGGGCTAGTAGCTTATCAGCCACAATTAGCAGAGGAACTGGCAGGAATACATGATGTATTTCATGTATGTAATCTCAAGAAATGTTTGGCTAATGAATCATTGGTTATTACCTCTTGAAGATATAGAGGTAAATGAGAAGTTTAAGTTTGTAGAGAAACCCATTCAGATTGAAGATAGAAAGATCAAGAATCTCAAACGCAAGAGATTAGTTCTGGTCAAAGTGAAATGGGATTCAAAGAGAGGACCAAAATACACATGGGAGCTAGAGTCAGAAATGCAAAGGAAGTATCCACACCTATTCCAGTGAATCTCGAGGACGAGATTTAAACAAAGGTGAGGAAGATGTAACAACTCTCCAAAACACACCAAACCAAGACAAAAACGAAGAACCAGACACGCAAATCAAGACCCGACGCGAAAAACGAAGAAATTTCACCAGGGCATCCCAGGCGCCATGCGCCAGAATCCCTGGCATCTCCCGCGACGCGCGGGAGAGTACCAGGTGACGTGTCTTCGATTCGCGACGTCTAGCTAGGCTATGCATGCAAAGTAACCTGTCTACACCATATAGGCTTCCCCGCGCCACGGGAGGGATTCTCCGGATCCTGGCGCGACGCGCGGGAGAACCCAAACTGGCCTATAAATGGAGCAGCGTGGGGCAGAATCTCCTGCACCTGTTCGATTGAAATTCTCCGATCAGAACTCTCTCTATCCCCGTTTCTCTGAACAACACCTCCCTAAACCCCTAAACCAGTGAAACGCTGCCCACTGTAAGTATTTTAACCCCCGATCACTAATTCGTTACCCTACCCGATTGATTTAGGACCCACCAACGTATGTCAAAGCTCTGCCCGACTAAGTTCGTTGGGGTTCTGTCTCGTGTTGTATGGCTAAAGTGATTTGGATTATTTTATTAACAGACGTGCATTGTATGTTTTAATAGACACCCAAGAATGTAATCAAGAATTGTCACCAGGAAGTCCGTAGAAATACCTAAGTTTTCAATGTGAGTCATTCTCTTTTTCTCAACTACTTTTACAAAACCTCAAATGCTTTTCAGTTATACTTACAGGGATTATGTCTTTTTATTCTATAATTATTGCCAGTAGTTGGGGTTTTGTATTCATTACTAGTCCACAGTCACCAAGGGTGTGACAGGAACCGTTACTATTGGATGACAGGACCCAAAGTAATATGACCACGAGTACGGGGGAGTGTCACCAATCACATACTGTGTTGAATAATTGATAGAAAAATACACTGTAATTCCCATTAATGCTGTAAAGTATAATGATATGTCATTTTATAAAATGGAATGAACTCGCTAGTATTTCTTGCTGATAAAATATTTTTAAAACGTGTTTCAGGTAACTTATTGTGAAGCTATAAGAAACCAGCTATGGAGCACTGAAGGCTTAAAGAAAGTGGCTATAAAGTTACCTAAATAAAAGTTTATATTTTCCGCAACTAGGGTTTATCCCTATAAAGGTGTTATGAATAAAACATGGGTTTTATCCCATTTGAGTAATATAAAATTTTGGTGTTTTGAAACTCTGAAATTTTTCCTAACTACGATCCTGATGTTTTAATTCCGTTGCCACGTTAATAAACACTGGTACCACGTGACTGCTGTTTTCGCGGCTCCCGCTCCTGGGGTAGGGGTTGGGGGTTGCGACAAAAAGGGTGTGGAGGCTAATACCGCCCCTTATCCCGAAGCGTTGTTAGGACCATCTAAGAAAGTGGTAACAAAACGTGGCCCACAACAAGAGGAAATGTGGGAGATTTTTAAACAAGTTAAAATTAACTTGCCACTTCTAGATGCAATAAAGCAAGTAGCTTCATATGCTAAGTACTTGAAGGATTTATGCACCCAAAAGCGAACTAACAAATTTCCAAAGAAACTTGATTTGACTGAAAAGGTTAGTTCGATTCTTTCGGGTGCACTTCCACCAAAGCTACAAGAACCGGGGGCGCCCATTATTTCTATACAAGTGGGTGAATTCAAAATGTCTCGGGCACTTTTGGATCTTGGGGAGAGCGTGAGTATCTTGCCGGGTAGCTTGTATGACCAATACGAGTTTGGTCCACTTTAGTCGTCAAACACCACCGTGGTATTGGCGGATTTGACTCCCAAACTACCCCGCGGGATAGTCACCGATGTGATTGTAAAAGTTGATGACTTTTATTATCCGGTGAACTTCCTTGTACTTGATTACGTTTCTTTGGACCGCACTAAGCAACCAGCAGTTATTCTCGGTCGACCATTTTTGGCAACATCCAATGCTCAAATTAATTGTAAAACGGGTATGGTCGACATGACTTTTGGTAACCGTCGGTTGCGGTTGAACGTTTTTTCGGGATTGACGAATCCTCTAGTTGGTGACGAATGCTATATGGCGGACGTCATTGACGAGTGTATACCTCTATGTGACATTGGTGTCGAAGAGGAAAACACAATAGAGGAATGTTTTATGTTCAACAGGTTGCAAACGGAAACAAATCGGAGCATGGATGAGGAGGTGAAGAAGGTAGAGGTGATGGCGGCAAGTGAAGGAAGACCCATTTGGACACACCAAGTGGAAAGTCTTCCGGAAATTATTGACACAAAACTGAAACCGTCATTAGTTGAGCCTTTAGTTGTGGAGCTTAAGGTGTTGCCCAAGCACCTGAAGTATGCTTATGTGGGTGAGGGCAACATGCTTCCGGTTATCATTGCTGCGAATCTAACCGGAGAGCAAGAGGAGAAGCTTTTAGAAGTTTTGGTCACCAATAGAGCCGCTTAGATGGACCATTGTAGATTTGAAGGGAATCAGTCTCTCCGTGGTGATGCACAAAATCATCACCGAAGATGGTATCACTCATTCTCGTGATGCACAACGGAGATTAAATCCTAACATGCGAGATGTGGTCAAGAAGGAGGTTTTGAAATGGCTAGATGCGAGTATTATTTACCCCATTTCTGATAGAGAGTGGGTTAGCCCAACACAGACAGTTCCAAAAAAGGTGGGCATCCAAGTCGTCACTAATGACGCAGGTGAAGAGGTCGCCACTCGGCCGGTAACCGGGTGGCGTATTTGCATTGACTATAGGAAGTTGAACTCCGCAACTTCCAAAGACCATTTCCCTTTGCCTTTTATTGACCAAATAGTCGAGAAGTTAGTGGGTCAAAAATATTATTTTTTCTTGGATGGGTATTCGGGGTACCATCAAATTGCTATCCATCCAGAAGATCAGGCTAAGACCACATGTACATGCCCATATGGTACTTTCGCATTTAGGCGAATGCCGTTTAGGATATATAATGCCCCCGCCACTTTTTAAAGGTGTATGATGAGTATATTCTCGGACATGGTAGGGGAGTCCTTAGATGTTTTCATGGATGACTTCTCGTTTTTTGGGTCATCATTCGATGCATGCCTTAATAAACTAGAAAAGGTTTTAAAAATATGTGTTGAGAAAAACCATGTTTTAACATATTTTAAGTTGGGAAAAGAGCCACTTTATGGTTCAGGAAGGGATTGTCTTGGGGCATGATGTGTCGAGTCGTGGGATAGAGGTTGACCGTGCAAAGGTGCAAGTCATCTATACTTTACCGTATCCCACGAGTGTTAAGGGTGTTAGATCATTGTTAGGTCATGCGGGTTTTTATAGGAGGTCCATAAAAGGGTTTAGTGACATAACAAAACCTCTATGTAAATTGTTGCTAAAAGATCAACCGTTTGACTTTAACAAAGAATGTAAAAATGCCTTTAATGTGTTGAAAGAAAATTTGGTTGAGTCCCTAATCTTGCAATCACCGAATTGGTCTTTACCATTCGAAATTATGTGATGCAAGTGACTATGCGGTTGGGGCCGTATTGGGTCAAATGGCGGAAAAGAAACCCGTTGCTATTTACTACGCAAGTAAGACTCTTTGGATGCGCAATTAAATTACACAACAACCGAGAAAGAGCTACTTGCGGTGGTTTTTGCATTGGATAAGTTTCGGGCTTACATATGGGGTAATAAAGTTACCATTTATTCTGACCATACTACTGTCAGGTACCTCATGGAGAAGAAAGACGCGAAGCCGAGATAAATCCGTTGGGTTCTTTTACTACAAGAGTTTGACTTGGAGATACAGGACAAGAAGGGTAGCGAGAATGTGGTGGCAGACCACTTGTCCCGGTTGATAGTGGAAAAGGGTTCTTCCCGTGGGGAGATTGATGACACTTTCCCTGATGAACACATTTGAAAGTTTCGGTGTTACCTTGGTATGCTAACATTGTCAATTATTTGGTTACAGGTGACTTACCGGCTCATTGGGATAGGAGGAGGAGGAGGTTGCACTTCGTCTCGCAAATCAAGTACTACATTGTCACACCCCGACCCGCAGCGGAAATAAGAGTCGGGGCATAATTGGGTTATCACCAAAGCACATGACAATTACTATTATGTTTCATAATTAATAAAGTAAAAGTTACATTTTCAAATATCCAAACATGTTCATTCAATACAAAGGAAATAACCAAACATAACAATCCCAATACTGAATCGTTTTATTCTTCTAATCCAGGTACTATGTGTTCCTAGCTGCTGCTGGTTCACCTGTATCATGTGTAAAATGGGAGTTTTTGGGTCAACATAAGTTGGCGGGTGAACCTTATTAGATAAACATTTATTAATGAATTAATGGTTAGTTTATCAATGAAAAATTGTGCATAATCATAAATGAGCAAATGTAAGTAATCAAGCAATGGCAAAAAGCAGTTACAATTATAACATACAATAACACTTGATAGCATACATGAACATACCAATATCATACGATAAATAACATAAATGAACTGTGCGATCAAGGCTCAATCAACCGGAGCCGATCGTATTGCATGTACTGAAAATGTAAAATGAACTGTGCGATCAAGGCTCAATCAAACGGAGCCGATCGTATGTGGGCACGCCAGGTTCAACCGCATAATAAAATGGGGAACATGCTCAACGCTCATAAATGGGGAGCGACGGCCTATGAAATTGCATGTACTGAAATAATAAATTGCATCCAATAATAACTACTTAACAGCAACAAACTAAATACACATGTTCATGATATGATGTATGCACAATGGTTTAGTTATAATATGTATATAAACAAAGACACATGATACACCCTAAAAACGTGATTAAAACGGGGAATTTGTAAGATTCACTCACATTGGGTGCGTTGGATTGGAGATGGTGAGATGCACACGATTTAGATGAGCGGATCAACGAGGAATACTAACCTAAATAATAATGGAAAAATATATTAAATGGATGGATTTTATTAAGGATTTTAATGAAATTTTTAGATATATTTTTCTGAGTTTATGGCTATTTTCTATCTTTAAAAATGTTATTTTTAAGTATATTTAATTGATTTTTAAATTAAATTAAATAAATAAAAATATAAAAAATATATTATTTTTTAGCGTTGACCGTTGACCGTTGACCGGTTCGGTCAGCGAATAAATCTGCGCCGGGTGGGATTCGAACCGGCGACCTCCCGTTCGCGTGCACGCAGCTCTACCAACTGAGCTACGTGTCTAACCCGAAATAATCTCGTGTTTAATTATATTTATACACTTATTCGATTAAACTGAATTTCCTTTATTTTCAAAAACATTTTAATTCAATCGGACCGGTGCTCGTGACGAGTTTCGAACGCGCGACGTGTAGTTCATGTTGCACACAGTCCACCGCTGGACTGTGTGTCTAACCTGGTTAATATCTCGGTTTTTATTATACTTAACAACTAACTGGGTTATCCCGGTTTAGTTTTTAAACAAAAAGGCGCGTTATAATATAAGGTGTGCGTATTGCAGGAATCGAACTCGGGACGTGTGTGTGTAATTTGCACACAGTCCACCGCTGGACTGTGTGTCTAACCCGTTTAAAATACCGTTTTTAATTAATCTTATGCTATGTTGTGTCTTCATCTTCTTCGTCGATTTACACAGACAACATATTCCGACTTGTTATGATTGATTTATGACTTATACGTTTTTCAGACATTATCAGTAATTTAAAAGTAGAGAATGGGGAGAGTTTAAGGAAGAAGGATATACCGATTGATGTTGTTCACAGAATTCCGGCGAAGGTTCGTCGGTACTGAAAGTGAACTCCGGCTGTTGAAACCAATTAACAGCGTTGTTCGATTATTTAAGAAGTTGAGTCACTTAAATATGGTTTAACAGAAGTTTAGGAGATCATACCAGTTCACAGTGTGATTCCGGCGAGTTTCAGAAGTTTTCCGGTGAAGATAAGATTTTCGATAAACGTTGACTAGGATCGATTCTGATGGAGGAGTTGTGTTAGAGACTGATTAATCACATGATTTAAACAGAAAGAGTCGGAGGAAATACCGTGTGGATGTGAGTCCCGGTTTTCCGGTGACTTGCAGAATTTTTCCGGCGAGCTGATTCAGATGATCTGGTGGTCCGAAAATGCGACGAAATTGAAATGGAGTATTGATATGATAGCTCTGAATCGCGAGAATGGTCTGAAGCTTGAGTTATTCAGAACTTTGATGACCTTTCGGTTTCAAAAACCGAAAATGATGAAACTTTAAGTTCAATCAATTTCAACTTGATTAGAAACCGTCATACATCGGTTATAAGCTGAATATGTGAATTAAACAACGATTTGTCGATTAGTTTGCCGATTACCGTTTCTCAGATGGCGCCATCGGTTTAACTGAATTGTGTATAAATTTCATTTGTGTTCCTAGAGTTAACAGAAAACACATTGTGGCGGAGTGGTTTAGGGAATGAGTGTTAAGTTGTTGAAGAGTCTTGGCTGACCCGGGTTCGAGTCCCGGCAGCTTCATATATTTTTTATTTATTTTATTTTAACTTTTTATCAAATATAATTTTTATAGTTTAGTTTATTTATTAATTATGTATCGTTTTAACTCAAAATAATCATAAATAATTAATGCAACTTTTATAACTTGGTACTTGATTACAAAACGGAGCGGGTTTTGAAGACCCGATTTTTACAAATGTTATATACATGTTGGAGGAACCAGATCTGTTCAAGATATGCCCGGATCAAGTCGTGAGGAGAAGCATCCCGGATGACGAGATTCCAAGTGTCTTGACGCACTTTCATTCATTTGCTTGTGGGGGCCATTTTAGTGGTCACAAAATGGGGCACAAAGTTCTCAATAGCGGTCTTTATTCGCTGACTATTTTTAAGGACGCGTTTAACTTTGCTAAAAATTGCGTTGAGTGTCAAAAGTTAGGGAGTATTTCAAAGAGGGATGAGATGCCCATGCAATTGATTCTCATTGTTGATATTTTTGACGTGTGGGGGATCGATTTCATGGGCCCATTCCCAAATTCTCATGGTAACTTATATATTTTGGTGGCGGTCGATTATGTATCTAAATGGGTCGAAGCGAGTGCCACCAAAACCAACGACCATACCGTTGTGTGTAATTTTGTGCAAAACAATATTATTTCGAGATTTGGGATTTCCCGAGTGATTATTAGTGATGGAGGATCTCATTTTAAGAACTTTAATTTTGGTAAATTATTAAAACGGCATGGTGTTGACCACCGGATTGCTACCCCCTACCACCTGCAAACGAGTGGTTAGATGGAAATGTTAAATAGGCAAATCAAAGAGATTTTGCAAAAGACCATTCGACCGGACCGTAAGGATTGGTCAACGAAATTGAATGATGCTTTATGGGCCTATCGAACGGCACATAAAAGACCTATTGACACTACACCTTACCGCTTAGTTTACGGTAAAAATTGTCACTTGCCGGTTGAACTTGTACATCGTGCTTTTTGGGCTATCAAAGAGGTTAATATTAAGTATGATGATGCAGGTAAAGAACATAAGTTAAATTTGTGCGAGTTGGAAGAGCTCCGGGAAGAGGCGTATGAGTGTGCTTTGAAATATAAAGATGGCATGAAGCGAGCACATGATGCCAAGTTGAAGCCGAAGGAGTTCGCGATGGGTCAAAAGGTTTGGCTCTATTATTCAAGTCTCAAATTCTTCCCGGGTAAGCTTAAAAGCAAGTGGATGGGCCCGTATGTAGTTACACGGGTCGGGAAGTTAGGAGATGTTACCATTGAGGACCCGAAGGATGGGTCAAAGTAAACGGTCAATGGCCACCGCATTAAACCGTTTCTCGATGGCAACGAAGAGAGAAATAAGGCAAGCATGGAGTTGGTAAGCTTTTTGGTAACGTCAGCTGATGCTAACTCGTTCCTTGTGTGTTAATTCGAACCCAATCCCATTCTTGACCTGTTTTGAGCGACTCGGACATAGTTTTTAGCACATACTCGACCCGGGTACCATCTTATCTCATAAAACCTTTATCTAAATCACCCATTTTCTGCATTCACCACATCCACAACTCACCACCCACTTCATATTCTTCCTCCAAACTCTCAAGAACCCTAGAACTTCAAGCATCCATAACTTCTTCAATTCTCAACTAAATCAACCGATTCTTGAGCCTATTTTGGTTAGTTTTTCGAGAGGAACAAAACCCCTACCATAGTTCTCATCAATTCTTGCTCGTTTGAAAGATTGCTGAGTTTACAAATTCGGGTTTTAGGAAGGGTGTTCATCAAGCTTCGTGCTTTACATCTTTTTCTAGTTTTTCTTGTTCTACAACATCAAAGGTATGGATATTCCTTAATTTTAAGCATGATTATCATATGGTTAGTAGATTTCTTCCGAAATTTTTAACTTTTTGGTTTATGACTAGGTTGTTTATTACAATGTATGACGTTTTAGCTTGAAATTGTGGGTAAAAGCTCGATTTGGGTGGGTTTTGGACATGCAACAAGTATAGTGATGTGATTACAGTTGTTTGTTTGCGTGATTGAACATGAGCACGATGTTAAACATTGTTGAACTTTTAGAAACTTAAGAGTTAAACATGAAAATTAAGTTCTAGATGGTAAAGTTTGCTACTTTGCAAGTTTAAACGAGCTAATTTACATCTAAAACATGATTTGTGGTTCAACATCATATGTTATGTTCAAGGTTTGAGATTGTTTTGAGGTTTGAGTTATATTGATTGTTTCTTTGTTGGTGATTTTCAGTCATGTTTGGACGAAAAAGAAGCAAGAGTTCGGGGGAAGGTTCATCTGCAGGAGCCGGCTCGGGCTCTGGTTACATTCAGAAAAAGTGGGAGAAATTGAGTCATGTGGAGGAAGGTGATGGGAAGTTATACAGATAAGATTGGGCATGGGAGGAATTCAAAAATATCGATCCGCCTCTGCATGGAACAACAACAAAAAGAAACCACTTTCCAAGTTCAACAACAAAACGCTCGAAGAAAAAATGTGGAAATGGAAGATGGTTTCGGGTAACGTGACGACGTCTGTGCCGGAAAGGATACTTCCTGAGCGAACAATAAACGTTGAAGAGTTCCGTACAACCGGTATCACTCAAAAGTTCAAAAGGATTGGTTGGAAGCGAGTGCTAGATTGGTGTGAGCACATCGCCTCAAGGGTTTACCTAGCTGTAGTGTGTGAGTGGTTATCCACATTGAGATTTGTCAACAGGGATGGTCCCCCACATACATGGAAACTGGTTGGTGATATTGGGAAGAATCACATGGTCATGTCATTTGAAAACATGAATGCAACAGCCCGATTTGACTCGTTGGGGGTTGATGTAACATTTGTCAAAACGGGTTTTCCAAACCCGCTCCGTTTGTAATCGAATATCAAGTTATAAATGTTTCGTTGCGTATTTATGTCAATTTTAATTTTTAATGATGCATAATTAATAAATAAACTAGAATATAAAAGTTATAATTGATAAAAAGTAAAAAATAAAATAATTAAAATAAAAATCAGGCTGCCGGGACTCGAACCCGGGTCAGCCGGGTTTAGCTCAAAGACTTATCACACACACATATAACCACTCCGCCACTTGATGTTTTCTGTAAATTCTAGAAAACAATTAAAATTTATGGTCAATCATAAATCAATCTGGTTACGCCAACTGTAACCGAATCGGTCACCAAACGTCCAAAAACGTTTGATTGTTCGCGGTTTACCGATTATAACCGCTACACCGACACCTCCAATCAGTTTAGCTTTGAATGGACTTGAATTCAAGAGTGGATCGGTTTTAATAACCGAAAACTTGCATTTTCCGAATTACTCCAATCATAGACCCCTCTCGCGACTCAAACACATTCTGCAAACCTTTAATTTCACTTCCGCAATACTTTCAGTTCGTCGGAGAAGCTATTTGAACTCGCCGGACTTTCGCCAGAAAACCGTGTTTTCCATCAAATCAGTAAGTCTCTCAATTCTTTTATTGTCTATCAGTTGTTAAGCTGTTGCTAACTCAAACCCTTCATTCGGAATCAATTTCAGACGTCGATATCGGATAATTCACTCTCGCCGGAAAACTTCTGAAAATTTCTATCTTCCGCTGTAAAACGGTATAGTCATTCAAACCTTCTGATAACTCTTGTTTAGTACTTCAATTCCACAATTAACTAATCAAAAATGTTAATTTGTTCGCTCAGTCAAAGTTCATAAAAAAACAGAGCCGACGACTTGCCGGAATTCTGAGATAAATCGTTCCTTCGGTATGCTTACTTCCAAAATCGTCTCTGCCATTTCATTATAGTCTTTTGAATGTTTGTCAATCGAATTAAACAAGAAACAATAGAGTAATCGTAGGCTGTAATTCTGTAACGAAGGAGACGAAGTTAAGTTGATTATAATTTTAATTTAATTTGGATATTATCTCGGGTTAGACACACAGTCCAGCGGTGGACTGTGTGCACACATATATCACACGCCGCGAGTTCGATCCTTGATACACACACACTCTCTGTAATTAAAATGTTCTTTTTTAACTGAACCGGATTAACTTACGTTAGATGTTAAGTATAATAAAAATCGGTATATTAACCAGGTTAGACACACAGTCCAGCAGTGGACTGTGTGCAACACTAACTCACAGGTCCCGGGTTCGAGACCTGTTGCACGCTCCGGTTCCATGATTTAAAACACTTTTTGAAAATAAAAGAATTTTGAATAAACTGAATTAGTATATAAATATAATTAAAAACATAATTATTTCGGGTTAGACACGTAGCTCAGTTGGTAGAGCTGCGTGCACGCGTACGGGAGGTCTCGGGTTCGAGTCCTGCCCAGCGCATACATTCACACAATAAAACCGGTCAAACAGTCAATGGTCAATGGTCAACGCAAAAGTCAACATATTTTTTTTATACTTTTATTTATTTAATTTAATTCAAAATCAATTAAAAATACTTAAAAATAATGTTTTTAAAGATAGGAAATAGCCTTAAACTCACAAAAATATATCTAAAAATCCTATTAAAATTATTAATAAAATCCACTCATTAACTATACTTTCCGTTATTATTTAGGTTAGTTAATTCTCATTGTCAATCCTTCAAACTCGTGCACATCTCATCATCTTCAACCGAACGCACCCAATGTGAGTGAATCTCTACAAATTCCCCGTTTTAATCACGTTTTTGGGGTGTATCATGCGTCTTACCATTTATTATATTTAAATCATTATGCATACGTCATATCATGAACAAATGTGTATTAAGCTTGTATCAACTGTTGTGTGGTTATTGTTTAGATTTAATTTATTATTTTCAGTACATGCAATTTCATAGGCCGCCGTTCCCCATTACATTATGAGCGTTGAGCAGTTCCCCATTACATTATGAGCGTGAACCTGGCGTTGCCAACATACGATCGGCTCCGTTTGATTGAGCCTTGATCGCACAGACATTTATCATAGGCCGTCCGTTCCCCATTACATTATGAGCGTGAACGTGACGTTGCCAACATATACAGTTTCATTCATGTTATATATTCATGCAAGTTCATATATTATTGTATGTTATTGTATGTTATAGTTTGTGGTTGTTATTGCTATTGTTTGATTATTTACATTTGCTCACATATGACTATTGCACAATTTTTCCTTGATAAAAATAACAAGAAAACAATAATAAATGTTTAACTAACAAGGTTCACTCGCCAACTTATGTTGACCCAAAATCCCCCATTTTTACACATGATACAGGTGAACCAGCTGCAGCAAGAAACACATAGGATTGGCTTAGAAGAATAAACTGGTTTAGAGCTTGGATTGTTTAGTTGGTTATTTTTCTTTGTATTTGTATGGACATGTTTGGATGATTGAGAATGTAATTTTGACTTTAATAAATATGAAATATATTAGTAAATATCATGAGCTTTGGTGATAACCCAATTATGCCCTGACTCTTATTCCGCTGCGGGTCGGGGTGTGACAGATGGTATCAGAGCCATGACTATAGAGATATAGGATAGGTTATTAGACCCTTAGAGCCTATACTATAGTTGATTAGAAATTTTTAAGATTTTTGTGTGTTACATGCAAAATTCATGATGTTTATATGTTTTACGTTTAATGTTACATTCAATGTTATGCAAGCATGTTCATAAGTACATATTAGTATATAATGCCTATCATGAATCATATTCTCATAACATATCATATCCATGAAAGCACACATCACATCATTTTCATGATTGTTTTTACAATGATTTTTGTATTTTCAAATCACATCAAAGTGAGTTCTCATGACGGGCATGTAGTAACTGGAAGGGTACAAGTACCGGTAGTCGGAACGTCCTGTCTAGGCTGGCATTCGTATAAATCCAAAATAAAGGACCAGTTTGCCTACCTGGGGACTAACGATGAGAGTACGAAGTACCTATTAGGCCAAAGCATGCTATACCAAACGTCGTGGGAGCTAACCCCACTTTGAGTTGTCATTGTGTCTACACCTGGACACATTCCGACCATACATCTCGTAAACATATTTCGTCGTTTTCATTCGGGTGATGCGAGTGTTAAATCACCAATACTAATGTGAATCCTACCAAGCCAATAGACATAGGGGCCCACATGACTATACAGGTGAAGGTATGGGGGACATTTGAGGCTCAACATGAGCAAACCCAAGACATTCTATGGATGTAGTTGCATTATTGATATTTATGTTATTTTCATTTTCTTTAAGACACATGACACCTAAAAAGACTCCATAAACTCACAATCTTCTTATGTATGTTCCTGTAGATGTCGGCTAGACAACAACGAGGGGGTAGAAGGTCAGGAAGGTCTCACGAATGCTTGGCCACTCAAATCGCAAAACAAATGGCCGCGGTGCTTCCTGACATTGTGGTTCAAGTACAACAAGCTCTCGCCACAAATCCCACTAATCCTCCCCAGCAAGTAGACCAGAACGTCGGTAACCCTCCTACCAAAAAGTGCTCATATAAACATTTCAAGTCTTGCGATCCTCCTAAATTTGAAGGGACCGAAGGTGTCACTGCTCTCCTCCACTGGTTTGAGGAAATGGAAAACACCTTCCTCAACTGCGATTGTCCCGAGGATCGCAAGGTACGATACGCAACCGGGAGACTATTTGGGGTAGCTCTTACCTGGTGGAATACTGAAAAGGGTAAGAGGGGAATCGAAGATGCTATGGCCTTAACGTGGGAGGAGTTAAGGGAAATCATGACGAGGCGATTCTGTCCTAGAAGTGAGATTAAAAAGCTAGAGGACGGATTTCATTCTTTGAAGCAAAAGGAGGGAGATCATACTTCCTACAACAAGAGGTTCTTAGAGTTGAACCAAATGGTCCCTAACTTGTTCACCCCAGTTTACCGCTTAATCGAGCATTATATTCGAGGTCTTCCCTCGAAAATTCAAGATTCAGTTCTCAGCACTTCACCAGCAACACTTGAAGCTGCTATGGAACTAGCTACTGAACTGACCGATAATCGAATTCGCAACGGTAAGTTTAAAGAGGAGAAAAAGAAAGCCCCCGTTGAGGGCCAAACTTCAAACCATTCCACCTCCTCCTCTAAGTTTGCTAACAAGAGGAAACGTAACACCAGAAACTTCGCTGTCACACAAACCAATTTCCCTATCCCTGCTGCACCCATTACCCAAGTTGCCCCTCACCTGCACCATAACCGTTGCCAATACCACCATTTTCCTGATCATCCCTGCCAACATTGCACCGACTGTGGTCGCGCAGGTCATACTGTTCAAACCTGTCGCATACCTCAGCGAACGAACCGCCACCAGCCTTCAACCCAAACCCACCAACAAATAATGGGTCAAGCCCAAAAACCCCTACTATTACCACCTACCCAACATTTAGCCCAATCATACTACCAGCCCAACTATCCCATGGTGCAACCGATGCGGGCTTGCTACAATTATGGAGACCCAAGCCACTTTAGAAACACTTGTCCACGTTTAGTGAACATTATTCATGCTCAAGCCCAAGCCAATCCGGTGAATCAAGCTAACCAAGCTCCTCCACATGCAAGAGGAAGAGCTTTCAACATCAACGCTAATCAGGCTAGAGCTGACAGCAATGTGGTTAACAGTACGTTTCTTATCAACGGTAGTTATGCATCCATGTTGTTTGATACTGGCGTGGATAAAAGTTTTGTGTCTTTAGAGTTTGAACCCATCCTAAACCAAATTCGTGATAAGCTCATGGAATCCATAACAGTAGAAGTTGCTGACGGAAAACCGGTCTCATTAAACTCTATTATACGCAATTGTACTCTCACCTTAAACGACCATGATTTTCCAGTTGACCTCATTCCTATGAAGTTGGGAAGCTTTGACATTATAATTGGTATGGACTGGCTCAGCCAACATCAGGCTGAAGTCGTATGCCGCGAGAAGTTTATAACGCATTCCTCTTCCAAACGGTCAGACTCTACGAATCTTTGGAGAACCCTCATCGAAAGGGCTCAGATTAATGTCATGTCTTCAAGCCCAAAAATATCTTCGCAAGAATTATGTCGCATTTTTAACCCATGTCGTCAAAAAGGGAATCATGGAGAAGAAACTCGAAGACATCCCAGTAGTAAAAGATTTCCCGCAAGTTTTACCTGACGACATTTCAGGACTTCCTCCCGTAAGAGAAGTCGAATTCCGTATTGATCTTATACCTGGTGCTACACCAGTTGCAAAGTCTCCTTATAGGTTAGCCCCCTCTGAAATGCAAGAGCTAGCCAGTCAATTGCAAGAGTTGACTGACAAAGGATTCATACGTCCTAGCTCCTCGCCTTGGGGTGCACCTGTCCTTTTTGTGAAGAAGAAAGATGGATCGTTTCGCATGTGCATCGACTACAGAGAACTCAACAAGTTAACGATCAAGAATCGCTATCCATTACCTCGCATTGATGATCTTCTTGACCAACTTCAAGGCGTCAGCTGTTTTTCAAAAATCGACCTTCGATCTAGTTATCATCAGCTCAGAGTACATGAAGAAGACGTCCCAAAGACCGCTTTCCGAACTCGTTATGGTCATTATGAATTCATGGTCATGCCATTTGGTTTAACAAACGCTCCAGCTGTCTTCATGGATTTAATGAACAGAGTCTGCAAACCCTATCTCGATCGTTTTGTTATAGTCTTCATCGACGACATCCTCATTTACTCAAAGTTTAAGTCTGATCATGAACGACATCTTCGACTCATCCTTACACTTCTAGAGAATGAAAAGCTTTACGCCAAATTCTCCAAATGCGAATTCTGGTTAAAAGAGGTACAATTCCTTGGACATGTAGTCAATGACAAGGGAATACATGTAGTCCTTGATAAAATAACAAGAAATCAATAATAAATGTTTATCTAACAAGGTTCACTCGCCAACTTATGTTGACCCAAAAACCCCCATTTTTACACATGATACAGGTGAACCAGCTGCAGCAAGAAACACATAGGATTGGCTTAGAAGAATAAACTGGTTTAGAGCTTGGATTGTTTAGTTGGTTAATTTTCTTTGTATTGTATGGACATGTTTGGATTATTGAGAATGTAATTTTGACTTTAATAAATATGAAACATATTAGTAAATATCATGAGCTTTGGTGATAAACCAATTATGCCCCGACTCTTATTCCGCGCGGGTCGGGGTGTGACACTTCTCGAATTTGATTACATGTCCAAGGAATTGTACCTCTTTTAACCAGAATTCGCATTTGGAGAATTTGGCGTAAAGCTTTTCATTCTCTAGAAGTGTAAGGATGAGTTGAAGATGTCGTTCATGATCAGACTTAAACTTTGAGTAAATGAGGATGTCGTCGATGAAGACTATAACAAAACGATCGAGATAGGGTTTGCAGACTCTGTTCATTAGATCCATGAAGACAGCTGGAGCATTGGTTAAACCAAATGGCATGACCATGAATTCATAATGACCATAACGAGTTCGGAAAGCGGTCTTTGGGACGTCTTCTTCATGTACTCTGAGTTGATGATAACCAGAACGAAGGTCGATTTTTGAAAAACAGCTGGCGCCTTGAAGTTGGTCAAGAAGATCATCAATGCGAGGTAATGGATAGCGATTCTTGATCGTTAACTTGTTGAGTTCTCTGTAGTCGATGCACATGCGAAACGGCTCTATCTTTCTTCTTCACAAAAAGGACAGGTGCACCCCAAGGCGAGGAGCTAGGACGTATGAATCCTTTGTCAGTCAACTCTTGCAATTGACTGGCTAGCTCTTGCATTTCAGAGGGGGCTATCTATAAGGAGACTTTGCAACTGGTGTAGCACCAGGTATAAGATCAATGCGGAATTCGACTTCTCTCAAGGGAGGAAGTCCTGAAATGTCGTCAGGAAAAACTTGCGGAAAATCTTTTACTACTGGAATGTCTTCAAGTTTCTTCTCCATAGTTCCCTTTTTGACGACATGGGTTAAAAATGCGACGTAATTCTTGCGAAGATATTTTCGAGCTTGAAGACAGGACATTAATCTGAGCCCTTTCGACGAGGTTTCTCCAAAGATTCGTAGAGTCTGACCGTTTGAAAGAGGAATGCGTATAAACTTTTCGCGGCATACAACTTCAGCCTGATGTTGGCTGAGCCAGTCCATACCAATTATAATGTCAAAGCTTCCCAACTTCATGGGAATGAGGTCAACTAGAAAATTATGATCGTTTAAAGTGAGAGTACAATTGCGTATAATGGAGTTTAATGAGACCGGTTTCCCGTCAGCAACTTCCACTGTTATGGATTCCATGAGCTTATCACGATTTGGTTTAGGATGGGTTCAAACTCTAAGGACACAAAACTTTTATCCGCGCCAGTATCAAACAACATGGATGCATAACTACCATTGATAAGGAACGTACCGTTAACCACATTGCTGTCAGCTCTAGCCTGATTAGCGTTGATGTTGAAAGCTCTTCCTCTTGCAGGTGGAGGAGCTTGGTTAGCTTGATTCACTGGATTGGCTTGGGCTTGAGCATGAATAATGTTCACCAACCGTGGACAAGTGTTTCTAAAGTGGCTTGGGTCTCCACAATTGTAGCAAGCCCGCATAGGTTGTACCATGGGATAGTTGGGTTGGTAGTATGATTGGGCTAAATGTTGGGTATGTGGTAATAGTAGGGGTTGTTGGGCTTGACCCATTATTTGTTGGTGGGTTTGGGTTGAAGGCTGGTGGCGGTTCGTTCGCTGAAGTATGCGACAGGTTTGAACAGTATGACCTGCACGACCACAGCCGGTGCAATGTTGGCAGGGATAATCAGGAAAATGGTGGTATTGGCAACGGTTGCATTTTGGTAATGGGCCAGAGTATGGCCTTTTGTATGGTGCAGGTGAAAGGGGCAACTTGGGTAATGTGTGCAGCAGGGATAGGGAAATTGGTTTGTGTGACAGCGAAGTTTCTGGTGTTACGTTTCCTCTTGTTAGCAAACTTAGAGGAGGAGGTGGAATGGTTTGAAGTTTGGCCCTCAACGGGGGCTTTCTTTTTCTCTTCTTTAAACTTACCGTTGCGAATTCGATTCTCGGTCAGTTTAGTAGCTAGTTCCATAGCAGCTTCAAGTGTTGCTGGTGAAGTGCTGAGAACTGAATCTTGTATTTTCGAGGGAAGACCTCGAATATAATGCTCGATTAAGCTGTAAACTGGGGTAAACAAGTTAGGGACCATTTGGTTCAACTCTAAGAACCTCTTGTTGTAGGAAGTATGATCTCCCTCCTTTTGCTTCAAATAATGAAATTCGTCCTCTAGCTTTTTAATCTCACTTCTAGGACAGAATCGCCTCATCATGATTTCCCTTAACTCCTCCCACGTTAAGGCTATAGCATCTTCGATTCCCCTCTTACCCTTTTCAGTATTCCACCAGGTGAGAGCTACCCCAAATAGTCTCCCGGTTGCGTATCGTACCTTGCGATCCTCGGGACAATCGCACTTGAGGAAGGTGTTTTCCATTTCCTCAAACCAGTGGAGGAGAGCAGTGACACCTTCGGTCCCTTCAAATTTAGGAGGATCGCAAGACTTGAAATGTTTATATGAGCACTTGCTGGTAGGAGGGTTGCCGATGTTCTGGTCATTTTGCTGGGGAGGATTAGTGGGATTTGTGGCGAGAGCTTGTTGTACTTGAACCACAATGTCAGGAAGCACCGCGGCCATTTGTTTTGCGATTTGAGTGGCCAAGCGTTCGTGAGACCTTCCTGATCTTTTACCCCCTCTTTGTTGTCTAGCCGACATCTACAGGAACATACATAAGAAGATTGTGAGTTTATGGAGTTTTTTAGGTGTCACGTGTCTTAAAGAAAATGAAAATAACATAAATATCAATAATGCAACTACATCCATAGGATGTCTTGGGTTTGCTCATGTTGGACCTCAAATGTCCCCCATACCTTCACCTGTATAGTCATGTGGGCCCCCATGACTATTGGCTTGGTAGGATTCACATTAGTATTGGCGATTTAACACTCGCATGACCCGAATGAAAACGACAAAATATGTTTACGAGATGTATGGTCGGAATGTGTCCAGGTGTAGACACAATGACAACTCAAAGTGGGGTTAGCTCACACGACGTTTGGTATAGCATGCTTTGGCCTAATAGGTACTTCGTACTCTCATCGTTAGTCCCCAGGTAGGCAAACTGGTCCTTTATTTTGGATTTATACGAATGCCAAGCCTAGACAGGACGTTCCGACTACCGGTACTTGTACCCTTCCAATTACTACATGCCCGTCATGAGAACTCACTTTGATGAGATTTGAAAATACAAAAATCATTGTAAAAACAATCATGAAAATGATGTGATGTGTGCTTTCATGGATATGATATGTTATGAGAATATGATTCATGATAGGCATTATATGATAATATATACTTATGAACATGCTTGCATAACATTGAATGTAACATTTAACATAAAACATATAAACATCATGAAATTTGGCATGTAACACACAAAAATCTTAAAAATTTCTAATCAACTATAGTATAGGCTCTAAGGGTCTAATAACCTATCCTATATCCCTATAGTCATGGCTCTGATACCAATCTGTCACACCCCGACCCGCATCGGAATAAGAGTCGGGGCATAATTGGGTTATCACCAAAGCTCATGATATTTACTAATATGTTTCATATTTATTAAAGTCAAAATTACATTCTCAATAATCCAAACATGTCCATACAATACAAAGAAAATTAACCAACTAAACAATCCAAGCTCTAAACCAGTTTATTCTTCTAAGCCAATCCTATGTGTTTCTTGCTGCAGCTAGTTCACCTGTATCATGTGTAAAAATGGGGGTTTTTGGGTCAACATAAGTTGGCGAGTGAACCTTGTTAGATAAACATTTATTATTGATTTCTTGTTATTTTATCAAGGAAAAACTGTGCAATAGTCATATGTGAGCAAATGTAAATAATCAAACAATAGCAATAACAACCCACAAACAATAACATACAATAATATATGAACTTGCATGAATATATAACATGAATGAAACTGTATATGTTGGCAACGTCACGTTCACGCTCATAATGTAATGGGGAACGGACGGCCTATGATAAATGTCTGTGCGATCAAGGCTCAATCAAACGGAGCCGATCGTATGTTGGCAACGCCAGGTTCACGCTCATAATGTAATGGGGAACTGCTCAACGCTCATAATGTAATGGGAGCGGCGGCCTATGAAATTGCATGTACTGAAAATAATAAATTAAATCTAAACAATAACCACACAACAGTTGATACAAGCTGAATACACATTTGATCATGATATGATGTATGCACAATGATTTAAATATAATAAATGGTAAGACACATGATACACCCCAAAAACGTGATTAAAACGGGGAATTTTGTAGAGATTCACTCACATTGGGTGCGTTCGGTTGGAGATGATGAGATGCGCACGAGTTGGAAGAATTGAACAACGAGGATTAACTAACCTAAATAATAACGGAAGATATAGTAAATGAGTGGATTTTATTAATAATTTTAATAGGATTTTAGATATATTTTTGTGAGTTTAAGGCTATTTCCTATCTTTAAAAACATTATTTTTAAGTATTTTTAATTGATTTTTAAATTAAATTAAATTAAATAAATAAAAATATAAAAATATGTTGTCTTTTGCGTTGACCGTTGACCGTTTGACCATAAGCGTTGACTGTTTGACCAGTTTTATTGTGTGTATGTATGCGCCGGGCAGGACTCGAACCCGAGACCTCCCGTACGCGTGCACGCAGCTCTACCAACTGAGCTACGTGTCTAACCCGAAATAATTCTGTTTTTAATTATATTTATATACTAATTCAGTTTATTCAAAATTTCCTTTATTTTCAAAAAGTGTTTTAAATCATCGAACCGGTGCCGTCAACAGGTCTCGAACCCGGGACCTGTGACTTATCGTTACACACAGTCCACCGCTGGACTGTGTGTTTAACTTGGTTAATATACAGATTTTTATTATACTTAACATCTAATTGCGAAAAGGATCCGGTTCAGTTTGAAAAATAAAACATTTTTATTACAGAGCATACGTGTGTCAAGGATCGAACTCGCGGCGTATGATATGTATGTGCACACAGTCCACCGCTGGACTGTGTGTCTAACCCGAGATAATATCCAAATTATATTAAACTTATAATCAAACTAACTTCATCTTCTTCGCTCAATTTACAGACAATGATTTACTCAACTGTTTCTTGCTTTAAAACGATTAACAAATGTACAAAAGACTAAAATGAAATGGCAGAGACGATTTTGGAAGTAAACATACCGGAGAACGATTTATCCCAGAATTCCGGCAAGGCGTCGGCTCTGTTTTTATGAACTTCGACTGAGCGGACAAATTAACAGTTTTGATTAGTTAATTGTGGAATTGAAGTACTAAACAAGAGTTATCAGAAGGTTTGAATGACTATACCGTTTTACAGCGGAAGTTAGGAATTTTCAAAAGTTTTCCGGCGAGAATGAATTATCCGATATCGACGTCTGAAATTGATTCCGATTGAAGGGTTTGAGTTAGCAACAGCTTAACAACTGATAGACAATGAAAGAATTGAGAGACTTACTGATTTGGTGGAAAACACGGTTTTCCGGCGAAAGTCCGGCGAGTTCAAATAGCTTCTCCGGCGAACTGAAAGTTGTGCGAAAATGCAATTGAAGGTTTGCAGAATGTGTTTGAGTCGCGAGAGGGGACAATGATTGAAGTAATTCAGGAATTGCAGACTTTTCAGTTATTAAAACCGATCCCACATGAATTCAAGTCCATTCAAAGCTAAATTGATTGGAGGTGTCGGTGTATCGGTTATAATCGATAAACCGCGAACAATCAAACGTTTTTGGACGTTTGGTGACCGATTTCAGTTACAGTTGGCGTAACCAGAGTGATTTACGATTGACTATAAAATTTAATTGTTTCCTAGAATTCACAGAAAACAACAAGTGGCGGAGTGGTTATATGTGTGTGTGATAAGTCTTTGAACTGAAACCCGGCTGACCCGGGTTCGAGTCCCGGCAGCCTAATTTTCTTTTTAATTATTTTATTTTTACTTTTTATCAATTATAACTTTTATATTCTAGTTTGTTTATTAATTATGCATCATTAAAAATTAAAATGGACATAAATACGCAACGAAACATTTATAACTTGATATTCGATTACAAACGGAGCGGGTTTGGAAAACCCGTTTTTTGACAAATGTTACAAGAAGCCCAACATGTTTCAGTAACGGAAGATGATGTACGAAAGGAGCTGTCCTGTGGAGCTGAACTTAAAATTGAAACTAAATCTGATGGTATTCTGTACTATATAGATCGCATATGGATTCCTGACCACAACAACCTTCGTGAATTTCTTATGAATGAGGCTCACAAAACACGATACTCTATACACCCGGGAGCCGATAAGATGTATCAAGACCTTCGATACACCTATTGGTGGCCTAGAATGAAAAAGGATATTGCTGTTTTTGTTTCCAAGTGCCTTACATGTTCCAAGGTGAAAGCAGAACACCAAAGACCCACAAGACTGCTGGTCCAACCTGAAATACCTGTATGGAAGTGGGAAAACATAACCATGGACTTCATTACCGGGTTACCTCGCACTTCTGGTGGGTATGACACTATATGGGTAATCATTGATCGTCTTACAAAATCAGCTCACTTTATTCCTATCCGTGAAGATTTCAAGAACGAGAAGCTAGCTCGTATTTACATCAGCGAAATCGTAAGCCGACATGGTGTACCGTTAAGCATTATTTCAGATCGTGATGGTCGTTTCACTTCACGAACATGGCAAGCTGTACAAACCGCTATGGGTACACGATTAGATCTCAGTACCGCTTATCATCCTCAAACTGATGGACAATCTGAACGCACCATTCAAACTCTTGAAGATATGCTTCGAGCATGTGTCATAGACTTCAAGGGAAATTGGGACGCTCATCTACCATTAGTTGAATTTTCGTACAACAACAGCTATCATTCAAGCATCGGCATGGCACCTTTTGAAGCTTTATATAGTCGTAAGTGCCGATCTCCAGTATGTTGGCACGAAATTGGGGAAGCTCAAATCACCGGTCCAGAATTGATTCAAGAAACCACAGACAAGATCCACCAGATTCGAAACAATCTTCTAGCGGCTCAAAGTCGTCAAAAGAGTTATGCAGATAAACGACGGAAGCCTTTGGAGTTTAACATTGGTGACGATGTACTTTTAAAAGTATCACCGTGGAAGGGAGTAGTTCGTTTTGGTAAAAAAGGCAAGCTAGCACCACGCTACGTATGACCTTTCAAGATACTCGAAAGAGTAGGACCTATAGCATACAAGCTTGATCTACCAAAAGAACTCAACAGAATTCATCCCACGTTCCACGTATCAAACTTGAAGAAGTGCCTCGCTGATGAGAACCTCCATATTCCTCTGGAAGATATTCAGATTGATGAATCTATGCATTTTATTGAAAGACCAGTAGAGATCATGGACTTCGGAGAAAAACATCTACGGCGAAGTCGCATTCCAATTGTCAGGGTACGCTGGGAGTCGAAACGGGGACCTGAGTTTACTTGGGAACGTGAAGACTCAATGCGCGAAAAATACCCGCATCTTTTTTCTACTACTACTACTTAAATTTCGGGACGAAATTCCTAAAAGTAGGGGATACTGTAACATTTGTCAAAAACGGGTTTTCCAAACCCGCTCCGTTTGTAATCGAATATCAAGTTATAAATTTTTCCTTGCGTATTTATGTCAATTTTAATTTTTAATGATGCATAATTAATAAACAAACTAGAATATAAAAGTTATAATTGATAAAAAGTAAAAAATAAAATAATTAAAATAAAAATCAGGCTGCCGGGACTCGAACCCGGGTCAGCCGGGTTTAAGCTCAAAGACTTATCACACACACATATAACCACTCCGCCACTTGATGTTTTCTGTAAATTCTAGGAAACAATTAAATTTTATGGTCAATCATAAATCAATCTGGTTACGCCAACTGTAACCGAAATCGGTCACCAAACGTCCAAAAACGTTTGATTGTTCGCGGTTTACCGATTATAATCGCTACACCGAAACCTCCAATCAATTTAGCTTTGAATGGACTTGAATTCAAGAGTGGATCGGTTTTAATAACCGAAAACTTGCATTTTCCGAATTACTCCAATCATAGACCCCTCTCGCGACTCAAACACATTCTGCAAACCTTTAATTTCACTTCCGCAATACTTTCAGTTCGTCGGAGAAGCTATTTGAACTCGCCGGACTTTCGCCGGAAAACCGTGTTTTCCATCAAATCAGTAAGTCTCTCAATTCTTTTATTGTCTATCAGTTGTTAAGCTGTTGCTAACTCAAACCCTTCAATCGGAATCAATTTCAGACGTCGATATCGGATAATTCACTCTCGCCGGAAAACTTCTGAAAATTTCTATCTTCCGCTGTAAAATGGTATAGTCATTCAAACCTTCTGATAACTCTTGTTTAGTACTTCAATTCCACAATTAACTAATCAAAACTGTTAATTTGTTTGCTCAGTCGAAGTTAATAAAAAACAGAGCCGACGACTTGCCGGAATTCTGAGATAAATCGTTCCTTCGGTATGTTTACTTCCAAAATCGTCTCTGCCATTTCATTATAGTCTTTTGAATGTTTGTCAATCGAATTAAACAAGAAACAATAGAGTAATCCTAGGCTGTAATTCTGTAACGAAGGAGACGAAGTTAAGTTGATTATAAGTTTAATTTAATTTGGATATTATCTCGGGTTAGACACGCAGTCCAGCGGTGGACTGTGTGCACACATATATCACACGCCGTGAGTTCGATCCTTGATACACACACACTCTCTGTAATTAAAATGTTCTTTTTTCTAACTGAACCAGATTAACTTACGGTAGATGTTAAGTATAATAAAAATCGGTATATTAACCAGGTTAGACACACAGTCCAGCGGTGGATTCTGTGCAACACTAACTCACAGGTCCCGGGTTCGAGAACTGTTGCACGCTCCGGTTCGATGATTTAAAACACTTTTTGAAAATAAAAGAATTTTGAATAAACTGAATTAGTATATAAATATAATTAAAAACAGAATTATTTCGGGTTAGACACGTAGCTCAGTTGGTAGAGCTGCGTGCACGCGTACGGGAGGTCTCGGGTTCGAGTCCTGCCCGGCGCATACATTCACACAATAAAACCGGTCAAACAGTCAAACAGTCAATGGTCAATGGTCAACGCAAAAGGCAACATACTTTTTTTATACTTTTATTTATTTAATTTAATTCAAAAATCAATTAAAAATACTTAAAAATAATGTTTTTAAAGATAGGAAATAGCCTTAAACTCACAAAAATATATCTAAAAATCCTATTAAAATTATTAATAAAATCCACTCATTAACTATACTTTCCGTTATTATTTAGGTTAGTTAATTCTCATTGTCAATCCTTCAAACTCGTGCACATCTCATCATCTCCAACCGAACGCACTCAATGTGAGTGAATCTCTACAAATTCCCCGTTTTAATCACGTTTTTGGGGTGTATCATGTGTCTTACCATTTATTATATTTAAATCATTGTGCATACATCATATCATGAACAAATGTGTATTCAGCTTTTATCAACTGTTGTGTGGTTATTGTTTAGATTTAATTTATTATTTTCAGTACATGCAATTTCATAGGCCGCCGCTACCCATTACATTATGAGCGTTGAGCAGTTCTCCATTACATTATGAGCGTGAACCTGGCGTTGCCAATATACGATCGGCTCTGTTTGATTGAGCCTTGATCACACAGACATTCATCATAGGCCGTCCGTTCCCCATTACATTATGAACGTGAACGTGACGTTGCCAACATATACAGTTTCATTCATGTTATATATTCATGCAAGTTCATATGTTATTGTATGTTATTTTATGTTATAGTTTGTGGTTGTTATTGCTATTGTTTGATTATTTACATTTGCTCACATATGACTATTGCACAATTTTTCCTTGATAAAAATAACAAGAAAACAATAATAAATGTTTAACTAACAAGGTTCACTCGCCAACTTATGTTGACCCAAAATCTCCCATTTTTACACATGATACAGGTGAACCAGCTGCAGCAAGAAACACATAGGATTGGCTTAGAAGAATAAACTGGTTTAGAGCTTGGATTGTTTAGTTGGTTATTTTTCTTTGTATTTGTATGGACATGTTTGGATTATTGAGAATGTAATTTTGACTTTAATAAATATGAAACATATTAGTAAATATCATGAGCTTTGGTGATAACCCAATTATGCCCCGACTCTGATTCCGCTGCGGGTCGGGGTATGACAGTTGATGCATATGACTACTACGACATTGACCATTTTTTGAATAACCGGGCGAACACCGCTGACCCGGATGGTATGTTGGCAGCGGTGTTACTAGGATTGGGTGGAATATCCGAGTCAAGGAACGATCTGTCCTTGGAAGGAAGAATAATTCGGCATATCATTGGAAAATGTGATGGTGCGGTTTGGAGACCGCGGGAAGGTTAAAGCACCAGATTGTAGGGTGGTACACGCGCCACTGTACGGGTCACCGAGGTTGTCGTGACGACAGATAGTGATGATCAACACCTAGGATACAAGAGAGTCATGTTCGAGGAAGATGATACCATACGTGCGATTGATCAGCGCCATGATTCTGCAACAAAATGTGTTGCCACAAGAATCATTATGAGTTTCCAAACTGATCGATCAGCTTTTCTTCGTCTCGATGAAGCGTCATTGGAAGATTTAGGTTATGGTCTTAGGTCACCAGTACATGGTAACTGATGACAAAGGGCATAGTTTTCAGTTTGTTGAGTAGAGTGTAGCTCAGGAGGCCGAGAGGGATGAAGAAATGGTTGATGAGGAAGAAGAGGATGAACCTAGTGGTCCGAGGAGGCCACGTCAGAGGTATGCCAGAGCACACCAGGAAATCTCAAGTGGTGTGGCTCAAGTTGTGGTTTCCAGGCGTAAGCCAGATCATTGTAATTATAATCAGGGAGCTCAAGGGATTTATGATAATATCTTGGCCGTAATTAAGGAAAATCATGAATACCATGCGGAGAGGAGACAATGGGAGCAAAACTTCCAAGCCCAACAACAAACTCGTTGGGACGAGGAAGTTACCAACCGGGCCAAACTAGAATAATACTAGGAGGAACAACAGTTGTTCCAAGCTCAACAACCGTCTTGGTGGGAACAAATGGAGCAACAACGGGTGCAAGAGTTGGCTCGAAGGCAGGAATGGGAGGAGAACCAAGATCGCCTCTGAATGGAACAAAATGCCTTGGATTATCGCCGTTGGATGGCATTAGGTACGAATCAAGAATTGGCAATTAATAATGCCAAGATTCTCCACGATCAAGAAAGAGATCAACAGGATTACCTTGCTGGTCTACCATACAGTGAACACTGGTGGTGGACTTGTTATGAGAACCTTCCGGTGCCACGAGGTCCATCTGACCCGTCTCCCCATTGGCCCGAAGGGGTAGGTTCCAGTTTTATCCCACCACATTTTCAAGCTCCCACCGAAGGGGAGAGTGGGCCCCTTGATAGTTAGAAGGAGGTGATGTCATCCCTCACAGGTTACCCGTACAACCCATACCCGCCAGTTGACCCAGACGAATGCTACCAAAGATGAACGAATGTCTTTTGTTGTTGTATATTTCTTTTGTTTTAGATAGATCTTGTAATTTCGTTAGTAGTAGTTAGTATTTTATTGCTTTAGTAGTTAAATGAACGTTGTGGGTGTGTTCCCTATATAACCCTCACAGGACCTACTCGTCCTCCCAAGCTATCGGGAGGTTTAAAAGGGCTTGTTGCATAAGCTAAATGCAACCATGATTCCTATGAAAGTGAGTTAGGTTTGTTGTTGTTGTACATTATTTTTCCACATAAATCAAAGTAAACTAACGTATGGTTTGGTAATATTCTTATAAAAATGGTAGAACTAGGTTATTAACAAATTTTGATAGTTGTGAGAAGCATACACACGGGTTGAGATTTGTAGGTACATCATGTTCGTGAGACGACCGATTTTATAGAAGAATGAAGAGCACACAAGGCATGAGCTAAAAACCAGGTGCATACGTTTCTTTTTACTTTTGATTCTTAGTTAGAAATAAGTGGAATTGTAAATGGTACTTTAGTTTCCGGGATGAAATTTTGGGGAAGTTAGTCGTGTCACATCCCTTGTGCATTTTAAAAGCTCTATTTCCACACACTGAGGACAAAGTTGACCTCAAGTGTGGGGATGGGGAGAAAAAGTTTTCGATTTTGACCCGTTCATTTAAACACTACACATTGAGGACAATGTTGACCTCAAGTGTGGGGATGGAGGAAATTTTCAATTTTTTTTCAAAAATGTCTTTGTTTGAAGCAATCTAAAAAGCACAAGTAACTAAGTTAATAAGGGATGGCATAACCCATTTGGTCTTTTGTCATGGTCAAGTTCGAGTTAAAAGCATGACGGGTATTTAGCGGGTGGTTATTTGGGAATAATTCGCCTAAGAAACTTGCAATTTGTGTATATCATATTCCATACCCTTTATACGTGAGGTTTTGAGCCGCTTTTATACATCATATATACACATATTTCTTTGTTTGAGTGGACCATTAGTCATGTATTGTAGAACTTGCATCTTTTGATACATTTGAGACCATAGCCGAATACAAGCATGAGAATGATTAAGGCATTAGGTAAACCTTTTCCTTTACACCATTTGCTTACCCCTTACCCGAAATCTATCCCTTAGTTGCTAACTTTGAGCCTAAACCTTTCGTTTTATCAACCCATTTAGCCCTTGACCGTTAAACCTTTTTGTTTAAACTCGTGTGTTGAAAATTTCGATTTTAGGTGTAGTTGTTTATATAGTTGTTGTGAAAAAAAAAACGAAAATTCAGAAAATATCATGAAAAATAAGAGAAAATTGTGGTGAAAAAGCACAAAAAGAAGTGTGATAGCTAGTGAATTAAAGGCGAAATTCCTTGCCTCTTAGTTTTTCTATTCGTAGTAGTAGTTCTTAGATTAGTTGTTTTGTAATAAAAATCGAATTTTCGTCACCTTAGCCACTTTAAAATATCCTATTCCACACCCCTAGCCTAGCCCCGTTACACCACTTTTAAAGACCTTTTGACTTGTGCTTAGTATTTGTGTTCGGTGGTGGAGAATGATTGAGTTGCAAGCTTATGCGGGTACGTGTTCTATTCGGTTTTAAGGGATTACTTTTAAGAGTGCTAATACAGCATTAAAAATTAGCCAAGTTGTAAACCGAATGGTGTGAACATTGAGAGGGATATGTATGACTTATGAGTTTCAAGGGCGGGTTAATCTTAAATAACCATTTTATGTGATTAGTCCTTTATCGTTAAATGTTTTGAAAATTGTAAAAATCTTGAACCGGGTATGACATTAGACCTTAACTTACGTCTCAAGAATGGGAAGTGTGTTTCTCGTTCGACCCACGTGAAAGTGAAAAACAGATTTGCTTGAGGGCAAGTAAAAGACAAGTGTGGGGATGTGATACGTGGTCGAAAACCGGTGTTCATTATTATTTAAGTTAATGTTTTTACATAACTTTTAATCTTGAATAGCCTACTTTTAATGGGATTTGTGTTTCAGGTCTTATGGAGTTTAAGGAGCTAATCGGGAACTAAACGGAGCACTGGGACAGAATCGGGTCAACCGGAATCAAGAAACGAAGAAAACCGAAAAGTGGATTTAGGGGCACCGTCGGCGACGCTACTATGGGCCGTCGGCGACGCCCTATGTATACCTCCGTCGACAGAAATTGCCGTAGACAGAAGGATAATCCGTCGGGAGAAAATCAAGATAACACAGGCCGTCGCCGACGCCTCATTTGGCCGTCGGCGACGACTTGTCGTTTGCTACGTCGCGAAAATTTGTTGTTTGATGCTTTTTGACAGGTTAAAACACTTATTCTTGACCTATTCATGGGTTACGAGTTTTGGGGAGTTTGAAACTAGTTCTTGGAGCCAAGATCATCCCCAACATCATCTTCCATCATCCTAATCCATTCCAATCATCCAAATTCACTGCTTCTAATCTTACCACCATCATCATCACCATCACCATCAAACCATCAATCCATTCATCATCACCACTCACTGTAAACCTTAATTCTCAACATTCTCACCATCAAAGCTTCAAGATGTCCAAGTTCAAGTTTCCATCCGTTGTTGATCGTGTTCCGTTCACCATGAGCGGCTAATTCCCAAAGGTTTCACCTCGATGTAGAATTTTGTAAGGTTTCTAGGGTTTGCTATTTGTTAAACATTGGTTTGTGACAATTCGAATTGCATTTGATCATTAGATAATTGTCCTACGTTTGTATTGTAGTTGCGAATTGTCGAATGAGTTATGAAATTTGACTTTGTGAAATGAATATGCGTATTTATGCTTTATCTTTTGATAGGTTTTACTTGTCCAAGGTAACGGAGTGCATTGTGGTCCGTTGTCTATGACGTCGATAGCAATTGGCACCTAAGCCTTGTGATTTTAAATCGTTAATGAACTAATTTGATTAAACCAAATTAAAATGTGTAGTAACTCTAGGTCTTGTAATTGTTGAACTGGGTGTGAACCTTGTTTTCTTATCATTGTTTAAAATCGTTAATTAAGTTTTTTATGCAATCGTTCGAATTTAGTAGTTAAACAATCAAACCAAACTTGTCGGTTCTTTCCGACACTCTTTTCAAACGAACAAATATTGAAATCAAACCGTAGCAAGCTTCATAAAGTGTGACTAAATAAAGAATCAATCACATCCAATTGCAAACTACAAACTCTTTGTGGTTCGACCCCATACTACCACTTACGCATTGTTAAGGGTAATTCAGGACTATAAATATTATTTTTGACCGGAGCGCGACACTCTGATAGGGGGAGAGGGTCAGAGTTCACCGACACCATGTTACCTTCACCGAACCCACCGCTTCCCCCACACCCCTTAGTCAACCTTAGCCTAACGGGGATTCTTTTAAAAGAGGAAGCAATTGAAGCTTTATCGTTGTCTTAGGAATAAAAAATAGTAGTGGAGCTTTGTAAAAAGATTCATATTGAGATGTAAAAAGTTATTGATATGACTCCACATAGATTTAACAAAACGTTATGTGTGCTTTCACACGATAATGATTTGATGGGTTTTTTAACGGTAAATGAAGAAGACAAATTGAGATGAGTTAAATACAAATTGTTGATTTGACTTCACATATGCGATCTTTATTTATTTCTTTAACATGTGCTAACTATAATTAACCATATATAGTTTTGTGCAAACATATGATCTTCATTGATGGCGTTTTTTAATTGGTAAGGATGAAGTAAATTTGTGATGTGTTATAAATTAATTGTTGATTTGACTCCACATGTATGATCTTTATTTATTTCTATAACTATGTGCTAACATGTGATCTTTAATATTATTTTTTTGAAACGCTAACGAAACCTCCAAACAGACTACTAGCGAAATTCACCACATCAGGATATACTCACCTTCGAACTGGGGAAAACCCTCACTTATGGCTGAAAACCGTGAACACTCGCTCGAAGGCACGACAGTACGGTGAGGTAAAATCCGTTCAGTTCAAGGATCGAACTAGAGATCGCCACCCGTTTGTCTAGTCTCCCATCATCACCCGGTGCTGCCGAAACTAATGGGGGAAATAGGGATCGAACCTGAGTCTCTTGAAAACCCAAGTCTCTCTTTTACCACTTCACCACCAGCTTGTTGGCAACGTGTGTTCTTTATTAATGGTGTTTAATGATTACATGTGAAGAAATATTGTGATGTGTTATATACCATATTTTTTTATTTTACTCCAAAAATTGTTATATTTATGTATTTCTGTTACATGTGATAAATGTGATATCCGAAATGGATAAAAATAATAACATGAAACGGTGACAAAATTAAAAGACTTGCATAGAAGAGGTAAGAAGCAACAAAGGTGATTCTTTTATTAACAATTTGGATATGTTGTAAATGTATTTGGTTTTAAAATAGAGGAAGCCAAAGCTTCATTATCGTCTTAGGAGTAAAAATTGTACATGAGCTTTGTAAAAAGAAAATAAAAATCATATTTATTGAGATGAAAAAGGTTGTTGATTTGACTCCACGAAGATGTAAAAAATATATTGTGTATGCTTTCACACATTGACACAAAAATGGCTTGATGGTGTTTCTTTAGTGGTTAAGGAGTATGACAATTGTGATGGGTTATAAACATATTGTTGATTTGACATCTGTGTATTTTTTACATTTTATTTTAGTTTTGATGACTCCATCTGTGTATTTTTTACATTTTATTTTAATTTGAATAATATGTGCTTGTTGTAATTATCTTGTTGCGTCAGTTTTGTGTTGTTAAATAAAATGTCTTCGTTGCCTTTCAAAAAAATTTGCTTGTTGTAATTAACCATATACAATTATTTGCTAACATGTGATCTTAACTGATTGGGGTTTCAATAGATAACGATGAAGAAAAGTTATAACATAATATAAACATGTTGATTTGACTCCACATATATGATCTTTATTTCTTTCTACAACATATGCTAATTGCATTCAATGATGTAAAGTTATGTGCTAATGTAATCTTTATAGATGGTGTTTTTTAACACTTAAGGACAAAGAAAAATAAAAATAGTGATGTGTTATAAAGAAATTGTTTATGTGATCTTTATTTATTTCTTTAATACGTGGTAATTGGGATATTTGAAACAGATAAAAGAATTGCATTTTGCAGTTTGATCATGTACGTAATACTATTGAGATACTAGTCAATCTTCTTGTGTTCAGTTGAGTATACAAATAAGAGCGAAAGAAGCAACCATGGGGATTCTTTTATTGACAACTTGGAATATGTTGTAGGTATAATTGGTTCCAAAGTAGAGGGAGCAACAAAAGCGTAAATGTCTTTGGAACAAAGAATGGTAGAGGGTAACTTTGTAAAGATTCATATTGAGATGAAAAAAAGTTGGTTTAAATTCACATTCATGTAACAAAATGTTATGCATACTTTCACACAATAATGTTTTAATGTTGTTTTTAACGGTTAAGGATGGATATAATTACAATGAGTTATAAATATATAGTTGATTTGACTCCATATATGTGATCTTTATTTAGTTCTATAACATATAATTAGCCATATAGGTTTCTTTTTCTTTTATGAATTATTATCGTGAAAAGTTAAATAAAATGCATTTTATTTTATTTAATTATCTATCATTAATTGCATTTCATTCGTAGTTTATTCCTATCTATCAAACATCATACATTCCAATACTTTGTCTATATGTTCATTTCTTTATTTATTATATTCATCGAACTAAAGAAAGAATACAAAAACATCACTTTACTCTTTAATAATTCTCTTGGTTTTGCTTCTAATTCCGATCTTGGAATCTTGATTTTCACTTTCACCCTTCCTGTATTTTTCTTTTCCCAATATCCCCCTTCTTTTACTTTTTCTCTCTTTCTCGTCTCACAAACTGTCACTCTCCAATCCATCCATCCATCCATCAACTTGGGATCAAACAAAACCAAAAAGAACAACAAACATCTCATTCTCCTTCTCTTCTTTTCATCATTTGTCTCCATTACCAATTCCCCCCACCCTTTATCTTTCTTCCCATTTCCCCATGTAAATTGTAATTTCAAATCCCTCTCTTCATAGACCTATAGATGTAATAGTCTTTATATACATATATAATATTATATATCCGTTAATTATAAACAAACAAAATCATATCTGCATAAGTTACGCGTTGCTACCTAGTTGGTCTGAAGGTTTTCTCATAAGGGTTTCCTTTTAGAGGGTCCAAATTCGAAACCTGCAAAAGACACTAAAATCTCTGTGTAAAACAAGGAGAGGCGAAGGCCTAACCGGGTGTGTTGAAGTTGTCCATAAAAAATAATTTTAAGTTACGTGTTAAAAGCATTGTATATTATGTTGTTAAGACTTGTGTTGAACATGATTATATATTAGATAGAGTTAAATGTCATTTTAGTTCTTATGGTTTAGGTTATTTGGTCAGTTTAGTTTAAATGTTTCATTTTTCGCTTGTGGTTTAAAAACAGTTTCAGCGTTATCATTTTAGTCCACTGGGTTAACTTCATCCATTTTTTTGTTAAGGAGAAGAGAAATTTCGGTAATTTTATATGTAATTCTGTTAACTAGAATGGCAAATTGGCCATATAAAATGACCGGATTGCCCTTCTCGTTAACAAAAAATAAAAAATTTGAAATAAACTGACAAAATGTCTAAAACTACAGGGACTAAAATGACATTTAACTATATTATATAAGTTAAAATGAAGACGCATGATAAATGTGAACTCTTAAATGACAACTTACAACTCAAAAGGTGTCATATCTTAAGTATCTATATCAAATAGAACAAGCTTTTATCATTTTCAAGACAGATACTCTTCCTAAAAGTCTTCGTGTTTTGTTATCTATAAAAAAGAGGTAGGTTTTAATATCGTTGTATAAAGAATTATCAAAAAAGCAAACTCCCACATGTTTCTTTATTCGTTAAACTTTATAATAATCAAACTATTTACATCTTCCTTGTAATCATTTCCATGGAATATCCACCAAACTTTATTATTATTTATTATATATAAATAAATATATAGAGTTTGATAATAGATATAAACTTCAAGGTTTTGGAATAAGTCTGGTGAAACAAGACAGAGTGCCACTAACTATTCTTGGCTTATATGATAAGGTAGATTAAAGAAAACTAGATTATCAACCATGTGTCCATGTAAGATAGCCGGTTTGACGTGTTTGTGTTGATAGACAGAATATGAGGCCATACACAATCTATATATTTTTTGAACGACAGGTGATTAAAAAAAAACCAAGGGCTTAGCAAGACGCTAGGAAACCCAGGTTACAATCACCAATCGAGGGTAAGAACCCCAAGACCATTTTAGATTTTTCACTTATAGTGAAGTAATTGTTGTGTTACAGATTTATCCATACTCGTAAAATAGGTTGGCACGTGAAAGCTTAACATGTCATAAATGAGTTATAATCAAGTTATGACCAAGTTGTAATATTTGAGACTTATAAAAATTTATTATTTTAAGCAATTTTGATCAATTGCTTCTTGATTTCAAATTCGTTATCCCCTTCGTTGGATGGGTAGATTGAACCGATCTAGAATATAAAAACTTTAGAATAATGATCATACATCATATATCTTTATTCAATAATATAATAAGTTTAAAATAATTGTTACACTTTTATCATAAAATTGTTAAAAACTCAAAACCTATAATCACATAGACATATACGATTCAATCTCATAAAACATATTCAACAATATCATTAGCAAATTAACCCTTAGCAATAGCACGATTGGTACCAAAATGAGTAGTTCCATACACTGGAAGTTCATCACACTCTTTCAAAATAGACAAATGATCAAGTTCGAACAAATCCGAACTTACATCACTTCTGACGTCATCATTATCATTATCAATATCATTATCATTACCGTTATCGTTATCATCAAAATCACCATCATCTTGATCATCATCATCATCAAACCTATTGTCACACATTCTTGTCACATGAACCTTCATAAAATCTTGTTCACTATAAATAAACTTCTCACCACATGGACGACAATCTTCATCAATTATCACACTCACCGGATAAAACCTTACCGTTCTTCTTATCCCATTATTAAGCTTCTCCCTTGATCTTGGAGAATTCTTGCTTAAACATGATCTTGTAAACGAAGAAGCCGATGAACATGTCGATGATTTCGATGTTCTTTCCATCTTCAAATCTTTCGGTTTCTTTATATGAACATTTGTTAATATAGAGTTGAGAAAAGTGGTCAGTCGACGTCCCGGTGATATCGGAGACCGATGTTTCACCGGAAAAGGTTCGGTTTTGATGGGTTTCGGCCGGAAAGGACCAAAACAAGAAGGTTTTGGTGATTTAGAAAAAGCTACTGGTTCAGAAGCATATCCAGAAACTGAATGATTAAAGAAAAAAGGGTCATTAATATTATCATTCCCCGACGACTTCCGGTTAGAATATTCCGGCAATGAGGAAGCCCTACGGCGGTGTGTGAGGTTTTTCGCGTTTACTTTCATATCCATCCATTTCTGAACCAAAAACGCTCGCCGGAGAGTTGCGATTCCTTCGTCCTCCACCGCACCGCTACCTCTTGATTTGCCACCGGGTTTGTCTTCGCCGGATTCCATAGAATGGTAGATTTCATCAAGTAGGGTTGAAGAAAATGAAGGGTTTTCAGGATTTTTTCTTGTTTTGGTTTCTCTGACTGGTTTATGACTCCATTGATACATTTTACTGAATGAAGAATGATTGGATGGAGAAGTTGGAGGTTGTTTAGAGAGAGGAAGTGAGGAGAGAGAGAGACGATGAACAGGGTGGAAGAGAGGGTTATATAAGGAGAGAGATTGCGCGTGCATGGTGGCAGTGATCAGGAAATTCTTTAAAGATTACGATATGACAAAGAAAGCCACGAGGATTCATGATTTTCCTTCAATGTTGATGGCGAATATATCATATAAAATTATTTATTCTGGTGTGAAAACATGATAATATTAACTTACAAAGCTGCATGTTACAATATATCTAAGTCTCATGGTTTTAGATTTGTTGTGTCCGACTCGGTTTCTAGTAAACGAATCACTTTTGACAGAGACGGATACTGAAAAACTGATAAGAGTGATATATGAAGATCAAGTTAATCAAGATCTACCGACAAAAGCCGATGGGCTCATCGTTTATTTATTATGTTTTGGTATTAATGGGTCGATTTTATTTTGTGTTTGTATGTTTAGAGTTTGGGCCGAAGGCCATGTTATGTCTATTGGGTCAAGACATTAGAAGTCCATTAGGTTAAGTATTGGATTATCAAGGATTGGGCCGTGTTTTATCTTGAAACGGCGTGTGTGTGAAGGAAAAGCCATATGAACGATTATATGGGAATCAACATATCCCGTCAATGAACGACGCAACTCTCCATAACACACCTGCTCGTTTCATATAAATACATGGTTCCCACATCCAGTCAAGTAATGCATGTTTCTGATTAATCAAGTACAGTTCAAGTTCGATTGTTTTCGGTTAGTTCAATTCTGTATATTCAGTTAGTTAGTTTGTTTGTTCATTGTTATCATGAAGACTACTTGGTGTGATGTTTGTTACGATTACGTTTACGATTGCCATCATGTTCGTTCTCGCTCACAATGGTCCTGGGAACCCATAAGTGACTTTGGTATCAGAGCCGAAGGTTCTGTGGTGGCGGAGAACGTTGATGATGGCAACGGAAATCGTTTGAAGGGAGATAAGGGTATATCAGTGGAGAGCGGTTTTGGTGATGTCGGAGGGAGTGGTGGAAAGTGCGGCCGGGCAGCGGAAGGGTGGAAGAAGTTCGCGCAAGGGAAGCCATCCACACGCTTTTGGAAATCACCCGTGAAGAATTTCCCTAAGAGAATGGTTCCGAAAGGTTTCATGAAGAAATCCTGTATGAAGGGCAGTGCGCCGGTTGGAAGACTAAGGAAAGCGGGAATCCGTTGTTTCCAATGCCAAGAGTTCGGTCATATTGCATCGATTTGTCCAAGTAAGTACGTTAACTTATCACCCTTACCCGTAGAAAGTGATTATCTCGTTAACGATACTTGCGGAGGAGATTGGGATTCAATTTGGGTGGTAGACCCAAGTTACAAAACACATATGTCTGGAAATAGGAAAGTCTTCAAATGTTTCAAAAGGCATTTCGGGTTGATCACAAATGAGAAAAGAACAAGACAATCCCCTGCATTAGTTATGTGCCTAGTCTCGAGAAAAACGTCTTGAGTCTAGAACAATTACTATACCAAGGAATCGAGACACTCACATCTGGTGACACGTGTGTCTTGAAAAAGATGTTCGGTAGTAGAACGAAGGGTTTTGATTTCTTTGAGAACAAATCGACAGCTGATCTCGAGCAAGAATATCTCGACAAGTTTTATAACAACCTCGATGTTGACAACAGTCATAACGAAGAAAAGGCAAAGTTACAAGAATGTGTCGAAGATTACTACGAGAAAGAATTCAAGAAAGAAAAGGAAAAGAAGGCTTATGGTGAAGGTTCATCGGGGACGAACAAGAAGGAAGTCGTATACTCAAAGAAAATGAAAGCGGGTTTCATGATCTATTATGAGGGTTTAAAGGATAACCCATCGAAGTCAAAGGAAACGCTTCAAGAAAGGGCGGTGGTGCTTTCGCAATTTGAAGAAGATGTTGTCGAAAACGACATCATAATTGAAAGTTGCCTAGATACGGTTGATCTTATCACACTTCACGAGGAATTAGCAAACCATCAAAGGTTCTACGATGCTAAGTTTGAAGAGATAATTATTTGGTTTATGCCATGCTTTCTCGGTATCATCAAGGAGCGTGTTATGCCTCCTGCCTTACTCGATGGGCGTGAAATAAGTTTGATACTCTTACATTATCTTGTGAGGGTTAACGGTGGTTTTAAAAAGGTGATGGAAGGTGATAGATGGGACGAGATAGAATTCAAGTGCGGATACGACCCGGATGATGCACAAGTGGTTAAATTGCTTATATCTACTATATGGAATTGGTCGAGTGGTATTTCGATTTCATGAAGCTCAAGAAAGAGAAGAATGCTAGTAATGGGGTTGAAGAAAACAGCAACCGTTGGATCAAAGATAATTCGAGTGATGATGACTTGGTGATCGTGGTCGAGGTCACCAACAACAACAAGTAACCAAGATTGGAAAACTCAGATGTTCTTGCTTAGGGGCGTGAATGAAGATCAAGTTAATCAAGATCATCCGACAAAAGCCGATGGGCTGATCGTTTATTTATTATGTTTTACTATTAATGGGTCGAACGATTTTATTTTATGTTTGTATGTTTAGAGTTTGGGCCGAAGGCCATGTTATGTCTATTGGGTCAAGACATTAGAAGTCGATTAGATTAAGTATTGGATTATCAAGGATTGGGCCGTGTTTTATCTGGAAACGATGTGTGTGTGAAGGAGAAACCGTATGAACGGTTATATAAGAATCATTGTATCCCTTCAATGAATGACGCAACTCTCTATAGCACACCTGCTCGTTTCATATAATAAACGATTCCCACATCCAGTCAAGTCAAGTAATGCAAGTTTCTGATTAATTAAGTACATTTATTCAAGTTCGATTGTTTTTCGGTTAGTTCGATTCTTCATATTCCGATAGTTTGTTTGTTCATTGTTAACATGAAGACTACTTGGTGTGATGTTTGTTACGATTACGTTTACGATTGCCATCATGTTCGTTCTCGCTCACAATGGTCCTGGGAACCCGTAAGTGATGATACCAACAATATATAGATGCAATCACAAAAATAGAGGGATGAAATCACTGTCGTTGCGCTTTTTCTCAATTTCTTGCGTATACGTCAACGGTACATCATCTTTTTTTCCTTTTCTTTTCTCATTTTTCTTAGTTTTCTTAAGTTTCTCTAAATTTTCTAAGATTGTATGGTATCTTCCTAGATTTCTTAACATTTCTCTAAAACTTAAATATTTCAATTAAATTTTAATTTGTATATTTACCAAGTTTCAGTTAATTTTAAATTTATATAAAATATTATCTGATAATAATAATTAAAAATAGTTAAAAAAATTACATTAAGCTTAGAACAATAAAAAAATAATACTAGATTACTAATTAAAAAAAACAATGCACACATAAATTAGAACAATAAAACCATTTCACTGAAAAAACCTAAAATGGTATGATCCTTCCCTGACTATTGGCCACTTCATGTTACTTTTGGAGAATCAACTCTAACATCTCGCTTGAATGTGTTGAGTGGTCTTGCGTAATAAACATCAAGTCCTATTGTTGTTGTAGCGTTGCTTGTTGTTCTTTCATCAAATCGACTTGTTGATGCATATGTCTGTTGCCTACATCATCGTATAACGTTGAGTTTGTGTTTAGGAGCGAAACGTTAAGATTATGTATGTTGTGAGTCAAGTTCCCCCGAACTTGTAGTGGGAAGGACAAGTTCGTCCGAACTTGTCATGGCTATGACAAGTTCGCCCGAACTTGACCTAACCACATTTGGAGCGAACTTGTTCAAGTATATATAGGATGGTTGTTGTGTTCTCTTTTGAGAGATTTTGTGTACTGGACGGCGAAGCTCTGTCCAAGTGTTTCCAGGATTTGTAGCATTGATGAAACGGTGTTAAATAGAAACAAATGAGTGTATCCAATATCGTCTAAGCAAACGGATTCCGCACGTTTACCTAAGTGTTTGTCATATTAGTGCCTGAACGATCCGTACAACGGACCTACAAGTGGTATCAGAGCAGGAGAAGACTAATTTGAAGACATTGGACTTAGAACATCACATCTTCTACTTATTTCTTTCTATTTTGATTTTTCTTGGACATTTCATGAACAAAATGGACTGATTTTCAAGTATAATACATAAAATCCATAATACTAAAATCCTTGAAAAGATCAGAGCTAAAAACGATCAATATCATGACGAAATTTAAAAAAAATCAAGTTTTGGAAACTCATTCTGCACGAACTTGTTGTACAAGTTCGCTCGAACTTGTTGTACAAGTTCGCCTGAACTTGTCCAGAAGTATACAAGTTCGCCCGAACTTTTCTGAAAGCGAACAAGTTCGCCCGAACTTGTCTGAAAGCGAACAAGTTCAGCCGAAGTTGTCCATTACAAGTTCGGCCGAAGTTGTCTAAGGGTTTCTAAAAAAAAGGCATGAAAATCCCAAAAAAACGTCTCGGACATTATATATTGTTAGATTCGTTTTGACGAGACGAGTTTAAAAATATAATCGGGTAAAAACAGTTTTCGGAAAAAATTTAAACGTTTTTAGCAAACCGATACGTCAATATCGTCGATTAAAAAGTCGGTTTTTGCATAAAATTTCTGTAAACTAGTCTTTTTGTCGGAAATGGAAGATATTGTTTTTGAAAGAATAAATGATTGGTTTGATGGTATTTGGTATTCGAGGAATAAAAATGACAATAAAAATACTTGGGTTAAGAGATTTGAACATTTTTTTGTGTAGAAAAGATGAATCATGGAATCGGTTAATAAAACGGTATGATGCATTACTTGACAAATTAAAAGAATACAATATAAGAATGTCAAGTGCTGAAGAGATATCAAAATTTGCAGAAGCGTTACCGTCAGAGTGGGATGGATATTTGATTGAATTGAAAAAGGATTCTAGATTTTCAAAGTTTTATCTAAATGAGTTTTTCATTGAGCTTAAAAACCACGATTTAGAAATTACAAAGAAGAAGAAAGCTTTGATTGAAAAGATAGAAGAGAAGCCAGATAAAATAAGCTTGGATGTGGTTTTTGAAATAAGCAGAAGAATCAATATATGTCTTAAAGCAAAATCTGTTATGAAATATGATATTAAGAGGGTTGTTATATAGATGAAAATATGAATCATGTTGTTGATTTTACTAAAAATTTTTCTACAGGTACATTCAAGACAGATTCAACTCCAAAGAATGAAGAATCAAGTGCATCAACAAATGAAGCTTCAAGTTCTGAATCTATGTGTTCAAGTTGTGAAAAATTCAGATATGATAATGTCAAACTTTTGAGAGATGTGGAAAGTTTGACATTAGAAAACAAAAATTAAAATTAGAAAATGATTTGAAAAATCAAATACAAAATTTATAAAATGAAAAATTTATTTTTGAAAAAATTAATATTGAAAATCAAAAAGCAATAAATTCTCATCTTAAGAAAATAACTCAACTTGAAAATGAAGTTGAGATTGCTAATAATAAAATTGTTGATTTAGAAAAAAAGTTGAAAGGTTTTGTGACCTCTTCATTAATTCTTCATATATGTCCAAAACCGATCAATGAAAATAAAAAGGAAATTTCAATAAGTGACAATGTCACAAATTATGACGATTTCATAATTGAGGATTGTGATGATAATACCGATGATGAAAATGATAAAAAAGAAATATTTTTGAAACTAAAAGAAAATTTTCAAGAAACTGTTCCACAATCTCCTGAAAAAGGTGAATGCTCAACGCAAAAACCTTCTAAGCGGAATGGAGAACAAAAACAAAAAGAAAATCAAAATTTTAAAAATTCTCAAAATTTTCAAAACAAAAATAAAAGTTTATCGGTATGATCATCCAATCATTATAAAAAATCACAAAATTTTGAAAATATAAACTCACAAAAATTTGAAAATAAGTGGTGCAGGCCGAACTACAATGCTCCAAAGTCAAATCAATACTACATAAAAAGCTGGGATGATGATTATTACACGTCAAATCAATGTGCTGATTTGGGTGTATGGTCTGAATGGAGAGATTGGTAAGATAACAGGGTGTGTTACATCTGTGGATTTAGTGGACACATTGTTGTTAACTACCTAAGAAAGAGATATGATACGAGAAGATGCTATAAATGTCAAATCAAAGGTCATATTGCGAGGGATTGTCTGACTAATCTGAAAAGAAGATCGGATAAATCTCAGGGGAAGAACAGAAATGCAGTGAAGAAGACAGTAAAAACAGAAGAAAGCCTAAACAACAAAAAGTCAAGTTATCACAAGGTCAAAAAGATAGATTGAGAAAAAAGAGAAAAAAAGTTAGAGAGTATTTGGAAAACATTTTGTCCTTGGATACATCTAAGAAATCAAATAAAAGTTCTCACGAATCTTTTTACTCACAGTCAAGTAAAACGAATTCATCAGATACAAATCTGAGAACCAAAGAGAGAACACTGAATAAAAAATTGATTAATCAAACAATTAAAAAATCAAAGAAAGTTAATTTTTCTGGTAAAGTTTTAATCAAACTCTTTGAATATAAAAGAGAATGTGAGGGATTGTTTACTTCAGATGTTAATGAATTTGGTAAACCTAAATCCAGAATGGATTGGGTTCCAATTCAAAACTAGTTGCTGTTTGTTTGAATGTGCAGGATAACCAAGTTTCAAGCCAAAGGTCATTTCAGAGGCAGTGGTTGTTCATGCAGAGAGACAAGAGACAAGAGACATGAGTGATATTCCACACAAACAAAATGGTAGTCTCCGTTCACATTAGTAAAATGTCGTTAAAGGGTTAAAATGGAAGATTCTTATTTTCGATTTCGAAAGGATGTTTTCAATTTTAGGGGGAGAAAATTTTAAAATTGTCAAAATCAAAAATTTCTGTATAATTGAAAAACATCATTATAAAATCATTTTAGATAGATAAAAATTTTTCAAAAAGACAAAAACAATAGAAAATATCAAAATATCAAAAACACTGAAAAATGAAAAATGAGATTATTTGTGCGAATAGAGGAAATGATAGTACGTTAGTGGACGATCAGTGCATGCTAAAGATATGTATTGTTTAAAATGGTTAAACAATCTCACTAAAGATGTGCCGGTAGGCTCAGCTAGACTAGTAGTTTTGCGAAAACGATACAAACCTAAAAAGAAAAGCCTAGTTCTAGTGGGAAACACGGTTGAAAGCATAGTACTTAGTTTTGTCTTTCGTGACTGTGTACCTACTCGGTAATCCCTGAATGCTGAAAAGCATAAAAACCGGTTAGTTTGTGAACTTTCACATCTTATTGGAAAAGTCACTTTGATTGTGTTTTCATTTTCAAAAGATTTAAACTTGTTTTATTTCTTTATTTTTTTAAGCATTGGACATCATCTGCATATACGAAAGTATCGAACTGGATGTTAGTGCCTAAATTCTTCTTTATTTTACTTGGTGTTTCGTTTAAATCTTGGATCACCTCTGCGTATATGTGAATATCGAACTGGTGGTTAAGATCTAAACAATTTCAACTTGTTTTCCATTTCTTATTTTGTTTAGACATTGGACTTTCTCTGCTTATCGAAAGATCGACCTGATTGTTAATGTTTAAACATTCTGCATTATTTTTTCACATATCACAGCTGATGAAAGTTTAAAGACATTACTTGAGTCAGTGTATTACATGATGAGGGGATATACTGAGATTGTGGGGTCCATAAGAACTTAGTGCAAATTAATGTACCTTAACGTATCGGTAAGCATTATGAAAGTTTTTAGATTGAGTTTAAGTGGACAACAATATCGACAATCCATGTGAATTGTTTAAACTAAGTGTTTCATCTAAGAACAACGGTACAACTGTTATGTCTTAGTAATCTGATATGATCCTCTAGCATGTTTTCTCATATAATATAAACTGTAGATATTACATTTTAGTTTGTTTGCATTAAAATCAAAATCCAAAAAGATTTTCTTTCAAAATCTTCCATGGAAACTTGATAATGTTGAATGTGAGCCGGACCAACGAGACATTTAAGAAATTGTTTGTGTGTGGATACGTGTGATTGTTCTTAATCGTCAAATCTTAGAGATTCGGAGCATCATTTAAAGGAGAGCTAGATAAACTTGTTTATTGAAGATAACAGAAAGCTCAAAGTAAGGGGAGCATGGTGATTAAAGTTAATTGGAGTTTGATGACCGCGGCAACATCCAAGGGGGAGTCTGTTGATGCATATGTCTGTTGCCTACGTCATCGTATAACGTCGAGTCTGTGTTTAGGAGCGAAACGTTAAGATTTTGTATGTGGTGAGTCAAGTTCGCCCGAACTTGTAGTGGGAAGGACAACTTCGCCCGAACTTGACCTAACCACATTTGGAGCGAACTTGTTCAAGTATATATAGGATAGTTATGTTCTCATTTGAAAGAATCAAAGATTTTGTATACTGGTCGGCGAAGCTCTGTCCAAGTGTTACCAGGATTTGTAACGTTGACTATTAATGAAACGGTGTTAAATAGAAACAAATGAGTGTATCCAATGTCGAAGCAAACAGATTCCGCACGTTTACCTTAGGTTTGTCAGATTAGTGCCTGAACGATCTGTACAACGGACCTACACGACTCGAGTGTGTATATCGGCTTACATGAGAGGAATCTTATCGTCTTACTATTTCTTTTTTCGTTCCGCTTCAGAGCTACATTGAAGGCGTTGAATCTCGATCTTTGACAAAATATCTTCGATGGACCTCGGACAATTGTCCCAATTTCTTTGTTTTCCGAACCTTTCTTTCCAGTTCGATATAAATGGGTGGAGTACGTTCGTCATCATACGGAAATTAAGCTTCCGAAGACATCATGTAGTGGCCTTCCACATTGATCATTTCGATTGTAGTGAATCAACACCCATTGGAGGAATATCAGCCCAACACGGGCTATAACGAACAACTTCCCACATTGACATATGTGGAAAGCCAATTTTCCTGACTTTCATCATTACTTGTTCCTCGCATTGCCACTTGGTATTGCTAAACTGACTAGATTTGATAAAAAAGTGTTAAATTTCTTCAAAACATGATTTATATCCCTTCATTTCAAGTAAGTTTGATTGAAAGTTTGGTTGTTGTGGACAAGTTGTTGAGCAAGTAATCTATAAAATGATTGTAAACATATAAGTTTAATAGTGGTAGTAGTAGTGGTAATAACAACAACAACAACTACGGTTTTTTCCGTCGCGAGTTGCGGCGAAATGGAGCAAATGATAATGTAAAACAAATGTTATTTGAAAATGTAGCATGTTGTTCAGAAAGCTGAATAATTAGAATCGGTTCAGTTTATTACATATCATTTTACGATACCAAATAAATACTTTATTTTGAATATAAATTCATTTAAGTAAATTTCATACTGGTCGAGGGTAAAAATTAAGTAAAACTACGTACTTAAGTTTTTAGAAAAAAATTAACGAACAAATTAAAGAAAAATCAAATTAATTGATAAAGTAAAGATCATTAAAAACAAGAATTATTAAAAACAAAAATAAATGATAAGGAAATATAATTTTAGAAATGAAAAAAATGAAAATACGTTAAAAACTAAAATAAATATGAAAAAATAAAAAATGTTAAAAGTTAAAAAGTAAGTATTAAAAACAAAAATAATTACTATTCATTTCTTTTGTAAACTATATATAAATAAAACAAATATGAAAATAAAAAATGTTAAAAGTTAAAAACTAAATATTAAAAACAAAAATAATTACTATTCACTTTTTTGTAAACTATATATTCATTTCTTTTGTAAACTACATATATAAATAAATATGAAAATTTAAAAAATGTTAAAAGTTAAAAAGTAAATATTAAGAAAATATTGATATAACAAAATATTAAAAAGCTATATATTATTTTAAATTTAAAATTACTATTCATTTCTTTTGTAAACTATATATATATAAATAATAATAATAATAATAATAACAACAATAAGAAAAATAAATTGTTGAAACTAATTCAAAAAGAAAAAAATAAGTTGTAGAAAAAATTAATAAATTGTAACACCCTGAAAACAGGTTTATTAATTAAACCAAATTAATCGAGGATGAGCGGGTAAAGATACCGTTGGTGGTAAAAGTTAACCCATAAACAAAATAATTAGGAACAAATTAACTTAGTTAGTAACATGTAAATAAGTAATAAAACAATGAGTTGTAGCCTTATCTAATTAAAAACTGAACTTGATGGACCAAAGCTGCCAAAAAGGGAACTTGTGTTTTTAAACACAAGAATTAAGACATAACACACATAGTGGGTGTGTGCGTGTGTATGTCGATCATCAGGAGGAAGCAAACAAGGGCAAACCCTTGTTCACCCAAAATCATTAAATTGAAGCAAAAATTGGACTTCAAATTCGTGCATAAACATGAATTATCGATCACCTAGACTAGGGGATCATAAGGTATGTTTAAAAATCTAGATTGGTGAAAGTCACGATTTGAGACAAGTAGAATACTTGCAATTAGGTTATTGGATTATGATCCAATAATGAAATTAAGTGTATATGTATGCTTGATTTCGTTAGACATAAAGAAAATATGAAATATTTGATGTAAGATTTCTTGTAAGTGATTATCAAGTAGATTATGAAGTGGGTTTGATAATATGATGAAGTTGATGATATAATTATGTTTAGAATCATCATGCATGATAGTAATAAGAAGAAACTTGAACAATTTATGAGTTTGAGTACATGTTTATACTTGTCATGGAATGAGTTTTGTATGAGATGATGAAGTTGATGTTATATTAATGTTAATAGATACTTGAAATCATGTTGTCTACTAGTTTATATGTAGAACTTGATTATATTAGGTATTCGGGTGAATGTCTATTAATATGATGAAATGGGTTTTATATAGAGATGAAAACTCTTAGTTCTAGCATAATGAATTGATGAATTAGCATTGATAATCGAAAGCTAAGTTAGCTTGATGTTAATAATCGCTTGAACTTGTCAAAGTGAAAGAAATGAGATTAACTTGGTTGAGAATTTAGTTAAAATGGTAGCCTAAAAATAACGCCTACCGGGTGTTTTGGTAAAAAAATCTGATTAAGGATAATGTAACCAAACTTTGATTGTGAGGTTGAGTGCTTGAAATAATTAATAATTGTATGAACAAGCTAGAAATGTAATTAACGATGAACACGAAGATTTGTACGAGGAAAAAGCCCTTAATCAGTGTATGATCTCCGACATAAAAACCTCGGGTGATGGAAACTACCGATCACCGGATATATATCCAGAAAATAGTAATGATTCTAGTACAACTTTGGAAGATAATAAGATCAATACAGCAATTTTCTAGTGTGTATGTGTGTTTTTCTAGTGAGTATCAGAGAGTTCGAATAATAGCTATTGTGTCTCTATCATGAGCTTGTTAACCCCTTTAAACTTAGAAATATCCTAGCAACAAACTATCCAAGATTCATGCAACTCTCTCACGATCTCCTTCAACGGTCATGACTCCACTCGCACGTGCCATAAACAACCTATTCCTCCAATATTCGCGCGTTGACTCCGTTCACATAATACCTGCAAACGTAAACTAAACACACAAGGAACAATTGTTATAAAACATAGATACCAGTAAGGATCCTCGAACCTTAGACTCCCTGCATTATCCATTAAGGATCCATGATCCAGGTCCAGCCTCAGAATGGATGATCCTCAGCATAAAATCCATGCCCTAACAATTGCCCCTACAATATGAGGAATTAATTGTAACTGGATGAGTCATATTTTCGTTGATTTCGGACTATTCGTTGTCTAGCAACTAGCCGTTATATGCGGACTAGCCGTTACAGTGGTGACGTCATCGACAAGACTCCCCATGCAACAATCATGATTATATATAGGGAATAGATAGAGATGAGGTTTTCATTTAAAACCTGATCCTTGCAATTCAAAACCGCAATCCGGAAGCTTCAAGGTATTCTTTCTCTTCTCTTTTCTCAAAACCTTATATTTTCTTCTCTCTCAAAATCCATGGCGAAAATGGTCACCCAGTCTTCACCAATCAAGGATCCTGAGAACGATAGCCCACCTAGAAGTCAGGATCTCCTTGCAAATCCTTCATCGGAGTTGTGCCGATTCACCGATCCCGAGATCCATCAAATGCACCCACTCGAGTGTGTACATCGGCTTACATGAGAGGAATCTTATCGACTCTTCAAATGGGTGCATTTGAAGAGTGATTGCAAATCCATCAAATGGGTGTGTTTTCCTTCTGCCCCTTTCTAAATAAGTTTTTCTTACCCTTTTCCAGCCTTCACTCAGAGCTTTTTTTACCTTCACTAGCTTGTGTTACAGCCAGGCCATGCCCATGCTATGGAGGGTTCTCTATACCCTTGAACAAATCATTGCTAAAGAGGGCATAAACCTTGGTCTTACAGAACTCAATCACCTGTACAACCTAGTTAGCCACGGATCCCACTGATTCCTCTTCAAAGCTAAGCCTCAACAACCCCATCCAATCCTCAAAACCACTAAGAATGACACCAACTGGAGAAACCAATTATTTTTTTTTTTTTTTTTTTGTCTGGAAAGATTCTTGTTAGGGGTTGATTTTTTAAGCCATGGATCAGTTATCCTGAGATTGGCCTGGATCAATTATCCTTAGTGGCTGATACATGAAGTCTGAGGATTGAGGATCCTTATTTTTATCTAGTGTTTCCTAACAGTAGTTCCTTATGATTTTTGCTTGTAATTGCATGTGTATTATGACTCGAGACTTGTTCTAAGCGGGAATCTCGCAGAATATGCCATTATTCTCACGTGCAATTGGAACGAGAGGGACGTTATGTTGATCGTGGTTGCATGGCATGATTTTCGGATAGTTAGTTAGAGATATTTTTAGCCAAGTTATGAGGGGTATTGAGCTTGGTAGATAAACACTAGCACATTTCTGATTACGCACAACACTACACATTTGCTCTCGAAACACATTTCTGTTTCTCTCGAGAACTGTAACACTAGAAACGATTGTAACGAGCTCAATACTTCCGAAGTTGTAATTGTTCTTATCTAATATAGTCGATAGTGATAGTTTTCACTATCTGAGGTTTTTTATGCCAGAGATCATTCATTGATCAAGGGCTTTTTCCTCGTATAAATCTCGGTGTTCTTCGTTGATCATATTCATATCTTGTCCATACAATTATTTGATACACAAGCACTCAACCTCACATTCAAAGTCTTGTTACATTATCCTTAATCAGATTTTTAACCAAAACAGTTTGGCGCCCACCGTGAGGCAATCGATGCTTCAATTCTAAAATTCTCATTCATTTCATTCATTTTCTGTTTGATTCCATCAATCATATGGCTTCTCAAGGAAAATCTGCTTCAACTGCCATGCCGGCAGTTACCTCATCCCAGACTTGTGCATCATTGCCTCCTCTACCCCCTGCACCTATGAGGAGTGCTGAGAATCCTCAGAAGAAAACTACTCCTGTTTACACAGGATCGAAAACCTCCATTGTTTCTTCATCTACAACTACTAACAATGATGTTTCTGCTTTGATTTTGCAGATGAAGAACTACATGGAGCAGCAAGACAAAACCAACCAAACGATCCTCAGGGAGATTGATGAAATCAAGAAGCAGAAGAGATCCATGGAGGATCACTCACAATCCAGCATTCCAGGGGATCCAGTGTTCAAATTCAAGGATCTTCCAATTACCAACAAGGATCACTGGCGATGACACAGGCTCAAGGATCCTCATCTCAAGTTCAAGGATCCTACTTCAAGCCTCAAGGATCATCTATCCTTCAGCGAGGGTCACTAGGGATCATGGAACCTCAAGGATTCTTCTATGAACCTGGATGATCGCAAGAGATGTACCAGTCCAGAGGATTCTATGCACCACTTCAAGGATCCTCATCTCAAGTTCAAGGATCCAACTTGTTTCAGGATCAAGGATCCTTAGGGAGCCAACCATCCAGGAACTATGAAGTTCATACAGGAGACTTCTTTCCTATGCGGACTATTGCTTCATCTGGTCCATCCATTATACCAAATGCCTATGGTCTTGGATATACATCTGGGATACCGGCTCCAAATCAGTCAGGAGGTAACAATTTCAATACGTCTTTTGGTACTAATTATGGTTCCATGCAGGATACAGGTATCAATCAGGCAATGGCACGAGAACTATGAAAGCTTAAGGATATGATATCCAGTGTCCCAGGAGTGGTTAAGCCCATTCCTGAGATCCCCGATGGAAGTCACAGGGTGTCTCGTTTTGCACCTCCTATTTGCAATGCCGAGATACCAAAACACTTCCAAACCCCCAATATGAAGCTGCACGATGGTACAACTGATCCGGAGGAGCATGTGGCACAATACCGGGAAAGGATGGAGATCAACCCATTCCCGAAAGGTTAAAGGAAGCCTGTCTTTGCAAGGGTTTCAGATCCACACTCACTGGATCAGCACTCAGATGGCTGCTAAGTCTTCCTCCTTAATCAATTACTTCGTTTTCTCATTTATTAACTTGTTCAATAATCAATTTTCATGTAGTAGAACTTTTGAACGATTAACTAGTGATCTATATAGAATAACACAGGTTCGTGATGAATCCTTAAGAGATTACATCACTAAGTTTAGTAGAGAATCTTTAGAAATCCCTAACCTAGATATTGCCACTGCTGTAGAGGCATTTAAAATGGGATTGCTCAAGGATTCCTCATTCTATGATGACCTCACTATGACACCTTGCAGGAATTTAGATGAAGGGGGGAACAGGGCATTGAGGTTTATTCGTTTAGAGGATGACAAAAGGATCCAGTAGAGGCTCTAAGGATCCTCGAAACAGGAAAAGCAAGGATAATTCTTTAAGAATAATCGATCCAAGTCATACTCTAAACATGACAACCACAATGTGCATGCAGTTGAACAAGATGAAGACGATGAGGATTACCCTCCTATATCTGAATATTGTTTTTCTGTTGATAATCATAAACTAATCCTTGCTATACAGAACCTAGGTGACAAAGCCAAGTGGCCTAGAAAAAAATGAGAAGGCCACATCCAATAAAGACAAGTCCAAATGGTGCGCTTATCATGAGGATTTTGGTCACCTTACTGATGAGTGTATAGCGTTGAGGAATGAGATTGGCTATCTTCTCAGCAAAGGATACTTGAAGGAAGACTTAGCAGCCACTTTAATGCTGATCAAGTGAGTGTGGATCCGAAACCCTTGCAAAGACAGGATTCCTTTAACCTTTCTGAAATGGGATTGATCTCCATTCTTTCCCGGTATTGTGCTACATGCTCCTCCGGATCAGTTGTACCATCGTATAGCTTCATGTTGGGGGGTTTGAAAGCGTTTTGGTATCTCAGCATTACATATAGGAGGTGCAAAACGAGACGCCCTGTGACTTCCATCTGGGATCTCAGGAATGGGCTTAACCACTCTTGGGACGATGGATATCATATCCTTAAGCTTCTGGAGCTCTCGTGCCATAGCCTGATTGATACCTGTATCCTGCATGGAACCTTAATTAGTGCCAAAAGATGTATTGAAATTGTTACCTCCTGATTGGTTTAGAACCGGTATCCCAGAAGTATATCCAAGACCATGTGCTTCGGCTGCAATGGTTGGACTAGATGAGGCAATAGTCTGCATAGAAATGAAGTCTCTTTTATGAACTTCATAATTCCTGGATGGTTGGCTCCATAATAATCCTTGATCCTGGAATAAGTTGGATCCTTGAATTTGAGAAGAGGATCCCTGATGTGGTGCATAGAATCCTCTGGACTGGTACATCCCCTGCAATCCTCCAGGTTCATAGAAGAATCCTTGAGGCTCCGTGATTCCTAGTGATCCTTGTTGAAGGATAGATGATCCTTGAGGCTGGGAGTAGGATCCCTGAACTTGAGAAGAGGATCCTTGAGCCTGTGTCGTTGCCAATGATCCTTGTTGATAATTGGAGGATCCTTGAATTTGAACACCAGATCCTCTGGAATGCTGGATCGTTGATGCTGGAGAAGCAAAATCCAATGACCTAGGCATCAGTGGAGAGTGATCATCCACAGATCTCTTCTGCTTCTTGATTTCGTCAATCTCCATGAGGATCCTTTGGTTAGTTTTGTCCTGCTGCTCCATGTAGTTTTCACTGCAAAATCAAAGTAGAAACATCACTGTTAGTAACTGTAGATGAAGAAACAGTAGAGATTTTCGATCCTGTGTAAACAGGAGTAGTTTTCTTCTGAGGATTCTCAGCACTCCTCAAGGGTGCAGGGGAAGAGGAGGCAACGATGCACTGGTTTAAGATGGGGTAACCACCGGCACGGCACTTGAAGCATATTTTCCCTGGGAGGCCATGTAGTTGATGGAAATGAACAGAAATGAATGAAATGAACGAGATTTTTAGAATTAAAGCACCGATTGCCCCACGGTGAGCGCCAATCTGTTTTGGTCAAAAATTTGATTAAGGATAATGTAACCAAACTTTGATTGTGAGGTCGAGTGCTTGAAATAATTAATAATTGTATGAACAAGCTAGAAATGTAATTAATGATGAACACGGAGATTTGTACGAGGAAAAAGCCCTTGATCAATGTATGATCTCTGGCATAAAAACCTGGGGTGATGGAAACTACCGATCACCGGATATATATCCAGAAAATATTAATGATTCTAGTACAACTTTGGAAGATAATAAGATCAATACAGCGATTTTCTAGTGTGTATGTGTGTTTTTCTAGTGAGTATCAGAGAGTTCGAATAATAGCTAAATGTGTCTCTATCCTGAGCTTGTTAACCCCTTTAATCTTAGAAATATGCTAGCAACAAACTATCCGAGATTCATGCAACTCTCTCACGATCTCCTTCAACGGTCATGACTCCCCTTGCACGTGCCATAAACAGCATATTCCTCCAATATTCGCGCGTTGACCCAGTTCACATAATACCTGCAAACGTAAACTAAACACACAAGGATCCATGATCCAGGTCCAGCCTCAGTATGGATGATCCTTATCATAAAATCCATGCCCTAACACCGGGTACTTGAGAAATGCCTAAGTGAGTTCGTTGAACCTATTTGTGCATTTGTATATGTTAATAGACAGTTAACTTTTAAAAGTCAAACTGACCTATAATAAGATCAAATGGTAATTTTGATATAAAACGCGTAAGGTGGGATAGTCGTGTTAAATGATGACTAATCTAACCATCTTACAAATGATAAATGGTAGTTTGACGCTTGACAAGCTAGGTGGAAGCTTGGGAGGAAGCGGGTCAAACGAATCAAATACACGGAAAATCATAATCGGATTGGAAGGTAAGTAAAGCTTACACCCTTCCAGTAGAACACCTAATTATTGTATTGGTTAACAACAAGGTAAATTAGTATTTGAAATACGATGTTCCGACACAGAATGATACGGGTCGGAACAAGTGAAAATGGTAAGAAACCATATTTGATGGTAAAAAGGGTAAAACGGTAATTTGGTCATGTGATGACGAATAAACAAGGAGTTTTGAAAAGTTACCTTATGGTGTAAATAATGGCTAAAAAGGGTAAAATGTGTAGGAACGTCCATGAACAGCACGGGAACCTAAATTTGTTATCTAATGTCCAATTAGGCGGAAACTAATGACATGTTAATCAAATAACAAGAATTACTCATTTAAACGTTGTTTTCATTGATCTAAAGTCATATACATTCGAGAACCAGATCCGACAGAGCTTCGTCTCTCGGATGCCAAAGTTACAAGTTGTTACAAATGAAAACCCAAGGCTCCTATTTATAGAGTTCTAAGTTCGCTCATGAAGTACCAAGTTCGCCCGAAGATGCTTAAGTTCGCCCGAACTAGACCTTAGTCAAGTTCGGCCGAACATGACTTCTCAAGAACTACTTCCAGCGAACTTGTCCTATTCTACTCTTAAATACGCCTAGTTTCTAACATATTAAGCTCTAACCACTCAGACTCAATACATAATGGCATTAATGACGAAGGCAACAGACGTATGCACCAACAGACTCCCCCTTGGATGTTGACGTAGTCATCTTGATGTAGACATCCTTTTGATGTATGCACCAACAGACTCCCACAGACATCCTCTATTTGGATATTGCCGTAGTCATCCTTGACATTTAAAATCTTCTGAGTTTTCCGATCTTTAGTTCTTGAATAAACTTTAACGTATTGATCTTTATCTTCTATTCTTTCTTCTTGAGCTTTGGTTTGATAAAAACTTTAAATCATCATGCTCCCCCTTGCTTTAAGCTTTGGTCTTCAGACTCCCATTTGCTTTGAACTTTGCTCCCCCTAGCTTTGAGCTTTACTTTAATCACGTTTCGTCCTGTTCTCCTTAAAACTTTACTTCCTGTTTCAAAGTACTTGGGAATTCAACTAAACATTTTAGATTCTAACTTTGAAATTTTGTACCACATGTATTCCATACCACCTGTACAAAACTTGTACTTCAAATTTTAATCTTCATTTTTCAGTTACTTCAAGTTCAAATTAATGATCTTGAAACATTTTACGTTTAAAACCTTCAACTTTCAATTATTGAAATAAAATCCACTTAGTTGATCAAGTCCAAGTTAATGACCTTGATTAACTAATTTTGTTTACCAAGTCCAAGTTAATGACCTTGGTTAAACCGTTGTGAACAACTAATGTTTTTGCCAATTTTAAAGTTTCAAATTAATGAACTTTTTCTTACCAGACTTCGATGATCCGTTCTCCGACATAGGCTCGTTGAAAATCTTTTTGGAATTTAAAAAGTAAGTAACATATTTACAGAAATTTTTAACAAGTAAAGTAAATTATGTACAAACATATTTACAGACATATTTTTGTGAATTTGCGTCTAAGGATCATATCAGTTTGTTTGAGACATATCACGAGTACCGTTGACCCTTTTGAGACTTTAAGTTTTAAACTTGTTTACCTTACATTGTCGATATGTTTGTCCACTTAAACTTCATCACATTTCTCAACTGTTCCAAGATATGTTAAGGATATGATTTATGAAACTTAACTTAACTGTGTTTCCCACTTCTTGAATATACTCCCGAATCCAGATTCCCTAGATTTCATCTTATAGGTGAGTATAGTATAATTGATATCTGTATTTGGGTTGTGCGAGACCTTGAGAGCTCAGGTTAGTACTACCGTACCGACAAAGAGATGAAGGCTCGACTTTTAGATGTGTTCCACTTAAGGAATCTTTTCAGCATTGCAAATGATTAGATCTTTCGATTTTTTCAAGTTTGCATGCTATTTGGGGTTTTTAGCAAAAGCATTATAGAAGTTCTAGGCTATTGCTTCCGCAAAATCAGAAGAACTTGTATAATACCCTAGATATCAACTATCTATAAAGACCTCGTATCTCATAATCAGGCAACCCTTCAATCGAAATTTCGGAGTACTAAGTCCATATATCCAAGATGTGTTAAACCACGAGATTAAACAGTTGTAAAATTTAGTTTATATCCAGGAAACAATCTACTAAACGTGTAAAGCCTTTCGACATATCCACAGTAAGACTTGTTTATCACCTTTAAACTTTACAAATCTTTAGCATACTGTGATAGTCCACTGATGTACTATCATTTCCTTTTTGACAACAGATTCTTTTTGTCTTTTTCATGTTTTGTACTTTTTGAATTTTTCAATGTTTTTGAATTTTCAACTTTTTCATATGTTTTTTATTTTTCAACAATTTTTAAAATTTTCTTACTCCCCCTAAAATCAAAAACATATTTTTGGATTTTAGATTTAAAGAAATTCTTCTAAAAATGTAACAAACCAATACGGATCCCATGACCTCGTTGTCCGACTCTTTTTTTTCAATCTTGTATCTGCAATTATTTAACAAACAATCATTAGACTCATTTACCACTTGTAAAAGCAGTTTGAACTTGTAAGAACTTTGAAATCAGTTTTTCTGTTCAACGGTGTGAATTTTCATAAATTTTGACTTCTCAAAATTTTTCCTTTTAACAACCACTTGTAATTTCAAAAACTTTTCTTCTTAACTACTCCCCCTCAAAATGCCAAAGATATGACATTTCTGGATAAGTTAAATCTGATCTGGAGCTTCCTCAATCCTGAATCAACTTTGATGAAGTGGATCTAGGAACTCATGCACATGAAAGTAACTACTTGAAAAGAGAACCCCAAGCCTTTTTGGTCTTGGGTTGAACTCGATAATCAACGAAATCAAATTCATAACCATCATCAAAATTTTCATCAAACATTTCATCCAATGATAATTTTAAAACTTTTTCAACCTTTTCTTTTTCTGTCTGTTTTATAAAGTCATTTTTCAACTTTGAAAGATCATTTTTAATGACCGCTTCTTTTGATTTGACATTTTCAGTTTTAGCAGCAACAGACTTTTCAATTTTAGAAGATTTCTTTTTAGCGATCCAAGATTGTGACACGAATCTTGCTTTCTTAATATAAAACCATGAATCATCGTTTTTTGTTTTGTTTGACTTTGAAGTTTCACCTTTCTCAAAAACTGAATTTTCAAACTTAGATTCATTTTTGGGTTTTATTTCAGAAACACATTCATTTTTGGGTTTCACAATCTCTGGTTGTTTTTGCTTTTCTTCTTTAGACACATTTTTCCTTCGTGGAAACACAGGTTTTAAATTTAGACACTTGCGAGAAATATGACCAATCATATTGCACTTGAAGCAAGTTCAACTATCAGAAGCATGTCCACTAGTGGGTTTTACTCCACTTGTGGATTTGATCTTAGCCTTGTCCCAAAGTTCTTTTTCTTTCTTGAATTCAGCATTCGATTGCTTACCAAGGATACCTTCTTCTTGAACCGTATTTGTTCCGTATACAAACTTTATGTTTTTACCTTTGCATTCCTGAAACGCTGACTTTGGTTTCTTCGGTTCTTCTTCTTCAATCTCAAAACCCAATCATGCGCTCCTGTTCTCAGGAAAATCACCACTAACCTTTCGGTTGTTATTAAAGTTCCTTTTGGGTTTAGAATAAAATTTCTTTTTGTTTTTCTCGAGATCATCTGACGAAATTTCTACAATTTTGAAAATTTTATCAAGTTGATCTTCTTTCATGTTCCGAATTGGGAAGCTATCATCGAAATATAATCTATCAGAATCCTTAACTTTGTACATGACAACGTTAGGATCATCACTTAGATCATTTTCAGATGTTATATCGTCATTTTCGGACTGTGAATCAGAACTGTTATGATCAGAATCATTTCCCAAAACATTCTTTACCACATTTTCTACCACTGCTTTAATGTCATCTTTTGATTTCGTAAAGTCTACTTCAATGTTCTCAGGCAATTGATTTTTCAATTCAGATAAAAGTAGTATATCAAATGCCTTTTCAACTTCATCATCCTTTTTGCAAGAATAATTTTCAAGGAATGGTGAAGGAACACTTACGTATTCTTTATGCTTTGGTTTACCGTCATTTTCCTCCGATTTGATCGCAGGAAGAATGTGATCAATGACATAAGCATTTGTGGTGTAGCTTTTCAAAAGCTGTCTTACACGTTCTGTTTCAATTTTTATGTCATGAAGCTCACGTTTTGTTCCAGCAATAGTGTTGATATACATGTCAATTGTTTTTTGTTTTTCAATCACTGTTGCTTTTAATATTTTTTCATTAGCAGCAATTTCAAGATTAGCTTTTTTGACATTTTTATATTTGCCTTGTATTTTGTCATAAGCTTCTTTCTTGTTTCTGTAAAAGTCATAACGAAAAGTTTCATTATGTTCAGTTAATTCTCTTATGACTTTGACCTTATCAATGCATGGTTCACAAGGACTTGTGCACTTTGTGCAAGGTTTTTCAACCTCCACAACTTTCACAATTTCCTTTTCAGACATTCTTACCTCAGTTTTTACCTTTTCGGTCTCTGCTTTCAAAGCTTCTTGTTTTTGCATTTCAGCATAAGCTATTCCTTCTTCCTCTGTTTGTTGTATGTATGTTTCCAGAACTGCATCCTCTAGGACAGCTTCTTCCTCAGCCCTCTGCATTAATACTTCTTGAATAGCATTTTCGATAGCAGCTTCCACAAATGATGTCGTAGATTCATTCACAACCTCTGCCATCATAGCAACACCAGTCTTCTTTCTGATGTATTTGTTCCAATCGAAACCATCGTTTTCATGATTGGCAACAAGAGCTTGTTCGGCTTTCTTTGCAGATTTATCTTCAACTTCAACTTGTGTTCTATTCGGATATGGCTTATATTGAAGAGCTTTCTTGTAGTACTCACTGTTGCTTCCAAAAGGATTTTGGTTTCCACTTGCTTCTTGATTACTGCATTCGCGTTTGAAATGTCCTTTTTGTCGACACCTGAAGCATGTGACTTTTGATTTGTCGAATCTAATCTTGTTGCTTGAATTTCCAATGTCTCTTCCAGTGAGTGCCACGAATTTAGTAACTCTTCTGATGATGGACGCAAGGCTCCGTTTAATATCCATCAACTCCAATTCTTCTTCGTCTACCTGATCGTAATCTTCTACTGTCATTTCTGGATTTTCGATTTTTCCAGCAACAAGACATTCATACGATTCAAGGACGGTAGCGAGAAGTGCAATGTGTTGTTTAGCCACCTTTTCTGGAAATACATTCTTCAAATCGACTGCAATGTTACACTGGAAAACATTTGAATCAGAATTTGCTTGGCTTGTCTGATTTTGGAATGAGGAGCTTGAACTAGCACTTGTATATCCAGCATATGGAGAACTTTGACTTGGAGAAGAATTTGTATTTGCACTAATGCTGTTTGAATTTTCGGGCTTTGAATTGGAGTATCTTGAATACCTCCTTTGTAATAGACACCGACATCTTGAACAACATTGGCATTCTTTGATTTAGCCATTTTCATCAACTCCATTTCATTACCTTCTAATTTGTCGATGAAAGATGACAACTTGAAATGTCTCCAAGATGGACTATTTTTCAGAATCGTTAAGTATGTCGTCCATTCTCCTTCTGGAAGTGCATCGGCCAACTTCTCGATTTGCTTATCGGTAGATCTTTTGATGTCATGTCTTCGCATCTGGACCATGAGGTGACAGTATCTATCGATCATTTGCTTCATAGTTTCACCTTTAATCATCGTAAAGATCTCGAATTCTTTCTTGATTAAGGCCTTCTTGCTCTTGATCATTTCATCACTTCCTTTGAATTTGTCACAGAGAGAGTGCCATAATTCTTGAGAAGTATCAAACTCTGGCAATAATATCAAAATATCTTCCTTTACTGATTGTTGAATCAAGCTAATCATCTTCTTCTCAGTGACATACTGTGCTTTGTCGCCTGGTGAAAACTTGTTCAACGGAAGATCTTGATCACGCTCATCTTTTGGCCATTTGTAGCAATCCTCAACTGCAACCCAGCTGTCGAATTGATTCGCTTGTATCCAATTCACAAACTTTTCTTTCCATCCTTCAAACTCATCTATACTCATTAGCTTCGGCGGTTTCTGAGTAGTACCCATTTCATTATTGATATTTAACTGGTTCACAGCAAGAGTATTTACATTTGATGAAGAAGCCATTTGTGAAACAAACACGTTGTGGAAATCTTCCATTTTGGCTTATCTGTGAATTTGATAAAAAAACACTTGACAATTGATTAGTAACAAGAAATTTTAGCAAAAACTGACGTTTTAATCGACAATCGGTATGTTAAAAACGTTTAAAATTTTTCCGAAAACAAGTTTTACCCGATTATATCTTTAAAATCGTCTCGTCGATACGATTCTAACGATATATAATGTTCGTGACGTTTTTCGGGATTTTCATGCTTTTTTTAGGAACCTTAGACAAGTTCGGGCGAACACTTGTCAAAGACTTATCAAGTTCGGTCGAACTTGATGTGGAATTTGAGAAAAATTACACTTTTGAGCGGACTTGTGAAAAAATTTCAAGAAACAGGTAAGTTCGGTCGAACTTAGGTGAAATTTCAAGAATATTATCAATTTCGGGCGAACTTGTGAGAGAGAATCAAGAATTTACTCAAGTTCGTCGAACTTGTGTAAAAATGTTGAAATATCTCTCAAGTTCGAGTGAACTTATGAAAAAATCTTGAGAATTCTATCAAGTTCGGTCGAACTTGATTAAAATCAAAGAAATTTTAATCAAGTTCGGTCGAACTTGATGTTAAGTTCGGCTGAAATTTGTTTTCAAAACATGGGTTTTCCAACTTTTTGATATCAATTTGATTGAATTTGATGTCCAAACTCTCAGGGGTTTGTTATTAGTGTGTTTTACATGGCATATTCAAAAATCACCTATTTTTGACCATGAAATCATAGTATGTGAAAATGTTAAGAAAAATAATAGAATGGAGTAGAATAAGAGAGATTCTTGTCTTGATTCCAGCAAATTTATGTCACACCCTGACCCGCAGCGGAAATGGTAGTCGGGGCATGATTGGGTTTTTATCAAAGCTCATGACATTTATTATAAAGTTCCATATTTATTATTTCTTTTTAAAGGAGAATCATTGCAATCAATCTTACTACTACAACATGTTCTATACATTTTTCAAGACTTCATTATTTTTCTTCTAAGGCAATTTCCTATGTGATCCTTGCTTCAACCTGTCCACCTGTATCATGTGTAAAAATAGGGTTTGGGTCAACAAAAAGTTGGCGAGTGAATCCTATGAAAAACATTTAAACGTGTTTATTGTATCGATTTTAAAATAAAGTGCATAACCACATATGAGTAAACGTAGATGTAAATTTAATCACAAAACACATAATATTAATTATTGCACACACATACACCAAATGATTGATTTTGAGGCACGCGATGTTCAACTCGTCTCCCACGAGGAACTGATGGGCCTAATGAATGATTTTGAGGCACGCGTTGTTCAACCCGTCTCCAACGAGGAACTGATGGGCCTAATGAATTGATTTGCACGCAACTTGACTAAATGTAAACACACATTACAACAAACAATATTTACATTATAAGTTTAGATCATATAATGGTAATAGCACGAGTTTGAATAAGCGAATTAATTTAAAAGACACATGATACACCCCAAAACATGAATAAAAAGGGGAATTTGTAAGAATTCACTCACAGTGGGTGCGTTTCTTGGATTGATGATGAATGCGCACAAATTTGGATTTAACCACGATAGAAACTAACCTAAATAATAACATAATAATTCGATAAATAAATAAACTTTTATTTGGGATTAATATTTTTAATTAGTGTTCTTAATGGGATTGTTAGATTTATTTTTATGAGTTTAAGGAAATTTTCTAACTTCAAAAATATTATTTTTAAGTGTTTTTAATTGATTTTTAAATAAAATAAATAAATAAAAAGAAAATACAAATTTGACTTTTTGACCGTTGACCGCTGACCGTTGACCGGTCGGACCGTGTGTTTTGTATGCGCTGAGTGAGGTTCGAACTCGTGACCTCCCGTACGCGTGCACGCAGCTCTATCAACTGAGCTACGTGTCTAACCCGAAATAAATCGCATTTTAATTATATATATATATACTAGTTAGAACATATCAGAAATTATTTAATTTAAAAAGATTTATAATATCATCTGACCGGCTGGGCATAGCGAGAATCGAACCTGTGCCTTTGATTTGTTTGGCACCCAGCCCAACCAGTTGGGCTGGGTGTCTAACCCATCTATTATATGATTTATATTACATTTAACAATCAACTGTGGGAGTTCTGTTTAGTTTAAAAAGAAACGTTTTAATGGAGTTGGAACCGGACACATACGCGAATCGAACTCATGACCAGTGTTTTAAAATTGCACACAGTCCACCACTGGACTGTGTGTCTAACCCGGTTATTATTCCGATTTTTATTATATTTATATGCTATCTCCATTCATCTTCTTCATACACTTGAACCCAGAAACCGGAATCCGATTTGTTAAAATGTTTTAACAGTTTCTGGGTTGCATAACAATTTAGAACGTATTAAACATAAGATATAAGAATGTTTAGGGGTTTATACCAACTGGAAGCAAGGTTCCGGTTTTCCGGTGACCAATTCCGGCGACTGAAAGGAATTCCGGCGAACTAAACAAAAGCTTTGAGCAGGGTGATTTCGTAAATGATTGGAAGTGTGAGCTTGGAATGATTTGTTGATAGTATTTATAAGCAGTGGCGGTCTTCATCTTGATTTAAATTTTTCGGTTATGATTTCCACGATTTTGAATGAATGGCTTTAAGGTTTCGGTTATAACTGACGTTAATCGTCAATTACACTCGCTTGATTCCGGAGTCAAAGGAAACGGTCGCAAATCCGCGTATTTTCCGGGTGCGGATTTGGGCGCGCTGGTTACCGATTTTGAGTTTCGAGTTTTATGTTAAGTATTATTTATTTCAGTATTATTCCAAACTTAAGTGTGTGGCGGAGTGGTGTGTTGGTTGTTTGTTGAACCGGCTGGCCCGGGTTCGAAACCCGGCAGCCTCATTTATTTTTTTTATTCTCTTATTTTTATTATTTATTAATTATGGTTTTAAATTCTAAAATGTTTATTAATTATGTATCATCTCAAATTAATTTGAGCATTAAATACGCAACGAAAATTTATAACTGGATATTTGATTAATAAACGAAGCGGGTTTTGAAAACCCGTTTTTTGACGGATGTTACAATTTAGGTATCCAGGCTCTGATACCACTTGTAGGAACGTCCACGAACAACACGGGAACCTAAATTTGTTATCTAATGTCCAATTAGGCGGAAACTAATGACATGTTAATCAAATAACAAGAATTACTCATTTAAACGTTGTTTTCATTGATCTAAAGTCATATACACTCGAGAACCAGATCCGACAGAGCTTCGCCTCTCAGATGCCAAAGTTACAAGTTGTTACAAATGAAAACACAAGGCTCCTATTTATAGAGTTCTAAGTTCGCTCATGAAGTACCAAGTTCGTCCGAAGATGCTTAAGTTCTCCCGAAGATGGTTAAGTTCGGCCGAACATGACTTCTCAAGAACTACTTCCAGCGAACTTGTCCTATTCTACTCTTAAATACGCCTAGTTTCTAACATATTAAGCTCTAACCACTCAGACTCGATACATAATGACATTAATGACGAAGGCAACAGACATATGCACCAACAGAATGGTAATCTGGTCACGAGTTGACGAATAAATAATGAGTTTTGAAAAAAGACACCCTATGGCGTAAGCCATAATGGGTTAAACGAATTAAGAAACGAGTTTTAATTAATATGATCATACGGTGTAAGCCGTAATGGACTAAATGGGTGAGATGGCAAATAAATACCAACTCACAAAGATAAAATGGTTATTTAGGCCAAACGGGTCAAATGGTGATGCTATCACCATTTGACAATAATGACTAATGGTCTCTTGCCGAGTTTTGTGCTCACAGGAAGAATAGCGTATGGCTTGCATTGCTTTTAATTAGCAGTTAATAGTGCAAGGTATTAAAATGGGTTAATGCTATGACCCGAGCCACGTATGTGTAATGGGTCAAACTCTCAAAGAGGACTTAAGGTCCGATGAGAGTTAATCGAGTCATGGGTGGACATTGGATTACCTAAAGTGAGGTATATCTAATAATCTAAATTGGAGAATATCCTGTTCTTAGGAACACAATGATTTTAAATAGAATATGGGTTAAAAAGTGCCCACTTGGCCAAAACAAGCTTTTAAAAGTCCTTCGTAGTTATGATGACTAATATTGACCAAAACACCAAAGAATGCCGAACTGGGCAAACGATCCTTAAGAGTAGTTTAAAAATGAGTTTTATAATTGAGTAGACCCTTTCGGTAGTGTAAAAGTGAAAGGCATAAGCCTTTATGGTTTAATGCCTCCTAACGGGTCTGTTCGTAAATTGTCAAACCGAATGGTAGAATTCGGAATATATGATTTTACTATAACAAATCCACCATAAATATAGTTGTGATGGAAGATAAATAGAAGTCTTAGTGTGGAAATAGGAGGTGAGAAAAGAATGAGCAATATTTAAGCTTAAGTGCTTAAATCCCTAAACGGGTCAAAATGAATATACGCATAAACCGGGTAATGGTTGCGTAATCCATAAAATTTATGAATCCGGGTTGAGGATTTTGGGTTATGTATATTTCGGTCATTTAGAAACAAGTTTGAAGCGAAACAAATGAGTATTCGCGAAGTTACGAAACTTTTCGTAAAAAGAGCAAGTTTGGAAAATCTGCAGCTCATCTATTGTAAGCTACGGCAGGGAGCTGTTGTCAAAAACGGCTAAAAGCAGCCGTAAGCTACGGCAAGGAGCCGTAGCTTATGGCGGGCAAATTTGCAGAATGTTGATTTTTTTTAATTTTTGGCACTCGGGCTTAATTGGATACGTTATCAACTCCTTATAACTAACGTATTTCATGATTTATGAAATATAGGTAATGGTTTGAAGCACCGGACGATGATTAAGCATAGCGAAGAACCGAACACAGTCAAAGATTAAGCTTTCGCATGTTGGTTTAGTCGTTTACGAAACTAAACAACGATAACAAGTCAAAATGTTTTAATGTTTATGAAGTTTTATGAAACTCGAAAATATGTACGAACGTGTATTTGCATTTATATATATAAATGCAAAATTTTTATAAAATTTTAGTTAATTAAGTAAGGGTCTTACATTGACACCTTTTATGCTAGTCATCCATAAACCTGGCCTAGATCAATCACAAGCCTTGTTATGTTGGATTTGTGTTTGGGTTTTGTCAGCTACCATGTCTTCATCAGAAAGAGGTGAAATTTAAGAATCAATTAAAATCGGTATGGAATTGAGGCGATGGGAAACAAAGGGGAGTAGAAGGCAAACATGAATGAAATAAAAAGAAACGTGATTCAAAAGGGAAAAAGGTGCATGAATAACTTGAAACAATTCTTTGTTACTTAAATACATAATACATAGTTGTAAAAATTAATCCTGATTAATCACAATTAATCCTAATTAATTTCATTTAGTTCTTATTAATCTTCGATTAATCGCTAGTTTCTACCCTATCGCCCGAGTAACGATTACTATAACACTACTAGTTATACACGTTCTAAAGGGAATTTTGAAAAAAACTTGATTTATAATATATATATATTTAATTAATAATAATTTTCTTTTACAATGAAAAAAACTTGATCTAAAGGCATGCCTAGCGGCAAGGGAATTCAGACGACGCCTACTCAGCACCCACCCCTTTCTCTTTCTCTTTCCTCTCTCTCTCCTTGTCTCTCTTTTCTCTTCTTTCTCTCCTCACAATTCACGTCCGGTCATTTGAAATTCCAAATTTCCCTTACTCTAACCTGATTGCTAGTTAGTATTACTTATACTTTAAAGTCAAACAAAAGTGACATGTAATTAAAAAAAAAAAGCTGTTAATATATAGTAGCCAAGTTACGTGGTTATTTCAGTGTTATCCTATTATGGGAATTTCTTATTAGGAAGAAAATTTTAAAACGTTATTGTTACTACTATAAAAAAAAACAATTTAGACAGTTTTGATAAACATTATTAAAATTTTGATTATTATTTTATGTAATACAAACTTGAAAATGTACAATACCAAAGAGTTAACTACAATAGTTTTGTATTTTGTTTGACAGAAAACGGTTATTTGTTTATTACAAAATACTCATCCACTCAATATATTCAAATTTTATGTCTGAAATACAGAGATTCTTTCTTAATAATTGATTTGGTAGACGTTAAATCAAATTGCAGAGTATTCAACAACTATATAATTGGTCATGCAAATTATTGTCCTTACAATATATTTATTCTTGTTGTACCAAAATTTCTCTTTATATAAAATCTCCTTAAATAATAATGTCGGATAGGAATTATGTTTTTATTTTGATTTATGAAGCCACTAATAAAATTATATATATATATTTTTTGAATGACGAATATTACATTAATAATCATACTCTTAAATTAACCAAACTAATCAAAATCTATTTCTTGTTAGGATTTGAATCCTGGTCTTCTCACTAAAAGATAAAAGTCTCTATCACCCGACTATAGTGGCATAAAAAAATAAAGAAACTAATAAAAACTTTATATACTAGTTACAGATAATTATGATTCTATCTTGTGTCATCATATGTAACACCCAACAATATAGTGTAATATTTATGTTAGAAGTATATAAATAAAGAGAATAATTTATTTAATCACATAGTGATTTTAAATGTATTTGCATTATTTTGAAGTGTTATACGGTATATTAGTAATTTCCAAAACAAGTGAAATTTGGAAATTTAGTGCCAAAGTGACATATAAGCAAGTAAGGGACTATTTGGTCAATCCATGAACTGAAATTTCTTCATAAAAAAAGTGTAAAAAAGATTTGCATTAAAATTTGGAGAAACTTGAGTTCGATTAGTAGTTTAAACAATGTCTAGGGGTGGTTAAAGGCTTCTAAAAGTATCAAAACACTTTGGTAAGTGTTCATATTGAAATTTTGGTAGAAATAAGTTTTAAAACTAACTATTCGACAACTAATAGGTAGTGGCTTGGTTAAGGGAACCGACTAGAGCTTTAGCATAGACCATAAGGCATCAAGAGAGCCTCCATCGAGGCCCCACTAAGCCAAAGTGAACACAACTCAATCCAGCTCTTTCCTTTTTTTGGCCTACGACAAATGGTGGATTTATGCAATTGCCAAAGCTTATCATTTGTATGTGTTTAGAAACTGTTAAAATGATATATATAATGCCAGTTTAATAATACAAATGATGTTATAATATGTTACTTATACTTATGTTTGTTTGTAATGTTCATTGTGCACACGGATTGGACTGGAATGGATAATGGCTAAAGGGCTTGGATGGCTAAAGGCTTGGCTTGGACTTGTGCTTAGAGTATTGGGCTAGATGCTAGTAGTTGGGTATCACTCAATAGGGGTGTTCAAAAAAATCCGGATCCAAAACCGAATTAGAGATATCTGAAAATCTGTATCTGAAATATCCGAAATTTCGGATATCCGAAAACCGGATAATCCGAATTTTTGGATTCGGGTATGAATTTCAAAGATTTCGGATAATCCGATTATCCGAAATTCGAATATTTTTTTTTATAAATATGTTTAGTATATGAGTGTAAAATGGTATTGACTCAACACAGAACAACAAGAACACCAGAAATAGCGATAAAACAAGTGACGCAAATCTTATTAGTTTAACAAACCCAATAATCACCCTATCAAACCCTAGATCTCAAGAATATGAGATCTGTAACAATACAATATCATATTCAACATATTAGTATAATCTGTTGAATGATCAGCAATAAAAGAATACAAACACTAACAACTCAGAGTTCACAAGATCTCTTAACACAACAAAGATCTCAACACAGAGATCAACAGAAAGACAAGTGAGTGTCTCCTTCTCTCTCTTCCCTTATATAGCAGCATCTTTCAAAGTTACACTTCAGTCCTTGAAACATTACATCCTGAACCTTGCAATCTCTTTTAGTTACACAGAATACCTCAACCTTTGATATCTGCACATAAATAACCCTTAGCCCACAATAACTTGTTATAACCATTTAAACAACTTGAGCCCAACTAATATAACAGTCCAACAAATGTAACAGCCCAACAACAACTTGTAACACGTTACATGTTATAAGATGACCCAAAGTGTAACATGTTTGATATATGAATTATATGTTTATACAACTTATTTCAACATCCCCCCATAATTCATACAGCAAACATATTAAACACTCCCAACTTTTCACATAAAGCACTATGTTGCAAATTGTTCAATTCTTTGTAAAAATGTCTGCTACTTGGTTTTCAGTAGCAACTTTATGTGGTTCAATTATACCACTTGCAATTTTTTCTCTCAAAAAATGCAAGTCCAATTCAAAGTGTTTCGTTCTTGCATGGAAAACTGGGTTTTAAAGAAATTGATATAGCAGATCTGCTATCACAAAAAAGTTCACAAGCAATGTATACTTAACTTTTAATTCATGTAGAACATTCAAAATCTATATAATTTCACAAGTTGTTGAGCACAATGCCCTATACTCAGCCTTAGTTGTAGATCTTGATATCCAGAAACACCCCATACCCAGTAACCGACTTTCTAGTCAAAATGCACTTGGCCCAATCAGAATCCACATATCCTAAAAGTTCTAAGTCATTTGTTTTCCTAAACATAACACCTTTGCCTGGACACTGTTTTAAGTACGTCAACAGCCTTAAAGCAATATCCAAGTGTGATTGACATGGTCTGTGCATGAACTGACTTAGAAATTGAACCGCATAACTTATATCAGGTCTAGTTAAAGACATATATATTAACTTTCCAATTATTTTTTGAAAACCATTAACATTTTCTAAAACTTTCCGTTCTTTATCAGTTTTATTTGTAACAATATGACTCTGTTCAATAGGATTCCCAACAGGTTTACAACCTAAATATCCGAATTCATTCAATAACTCAAGACAATACTTTCTTTGGGATAAACAGATAGACTCATTAGAATATAGGACTTCTATACCAAGAAAGTATTTAAGTAATCCCAAATTTTTATTTGAGAGTTATCACTCAAACACTTTTTTACATTTTCAATTTCGGACTTATTATTTCCTGTTATAACTATATCATCAACATATACTAACAAAACTAGAAACACACTTTATTTATTCAAAATAAACATACAATGGTCACATAAACTTTGTACAAATCCCATATCAGTTAACACAGAAGTCAGATTTTCATTCCACTTTCTTGGAGCTTGTTTAAGCCCATAAAGGGATTTAACTAGTTTACATACTTTATTTTTATCAGTATTAACGTAACCTTGTGGCAAGGTCATATAAACATCTTCACTTAACGACCTATACAAGAAGGCATTGTTGATATCAAGTTGGTACAAAGGCCAAGCATTATTAACAGCAAGTTTTAGCACAATATTAACTGTACACATCTTAACAACAGGAGAAACTGTTTCTCCAAAATCTATTACTTCTCTTTGATTAAACCTTTAGCCACTAATCTGGCTTTATACCTTTCAACTTCACCACTAGCTTTATATTTTATCTTATATACCCATTTGCAACCTTTAGGTTTTCTACCCTTAGGCAATTCAACAACAACCTAAGTATTATTCCTATAGAGAGCTTCCATTTCATTATTCATAGCCTCTACCCATTTAGGATCTTTAACAGCTTCATTATATGAATTAGGTTCAACAGATTTATTCAATGAAGCAACTAGACACAAATTATTAAGAAACATATTTGCATAACTCATAACTTTCTCAATACGATACTTAACCTTACCCTCAGCAACAAACTCATCAAACCTTTTAGGAAGAAACACATTCCTAGATGACTTTCTAACACTTTGGACATTACCCTCAGATAGGCTGGTCTTAACATTTGATCACACAGTGTCCTCTGCCATGCCAGTGTTTACCTCCTGTTCACTACTACTCGTCTACTCTCTAGATATGCTGACTATTGTCTATACTAGGAGCAGTGGCAGATGTAGAAGGTAACAAAGGCTGATGATCATGAGAACCATGTTCACCCTCTTCATCATTGGGTCCTACTAGAAATTCAGTTGTAAGTGAATCATAAGAATAAAAAAAATTGACATGATTTAGATTTTTATCATAAGCACTTTCTAGGTTACTATTCAGAGTCTTAAAGGGACACATATTTTCATAAAACTTTACATCTCTGGAATAAAAAACCTTTTTTGTATTCAAACTCAACAATTTATATCCCTTTTTAACATTTGAATATTCAATTAACACACACTTATCAGTATGATAAGCAAACTTATCAGATTCAGTTAAAATGATACTAAAACACAAACAACCAAAGTTCCTTAAATGCAAATAAGAGGGTGCAAAACCAAACATGACTTCATAAGGACTCCTACCATCTAACATAGAAGAAGGCAACATGTTGATTAAATACACAGCTGTCAGAATACAATCTGACCAAAACTTAAGTGGCAAACCTTCTTGAAACATCAAGGCTCTAGCTGTGTTTAAGAGATGTCTGTGTTTCCTTTCCAACACACCATTCTGTTATGGTGTATAGGAACACAATGTTTGATGAAAAATACCTTTGGACTTACAAAAAACATTCATTTGATTATTAACAAATTCAGTCCCATATTCACTCCTAAAAATTTTTATTCTTGTTTCTAACTGTGTTAAAACAAGTTCATAAAAACTACCAATATTTTCAAAGACTTCAGTTTTATTATTTAACAAATAACACCAAACTGTTCTAGAATAATCATCCACAACTGTTAAAAAATATTTGTATCCCTCATAACTTGCAATTTTATAAGGTCCCCATAAATCTAAGTGAACTAAATACCCTACAAACTTATATTTAAGTTCACTAAGTGGAAATAGAATTCTAACTTGTTTAGACCTGTGACAAACTTCACAATGACCATGACCAACATTTTTAACCTCAAGACTCTCTTTCAACACAGCTAACACCTGATCAGAAGGATGAGCTAATCTACTATGCCACACATTAGACTTTACAAAACTATTAAAACAAACATTCATACAATTACCATTGTTACCAACAAAGTACAACCCATTATCCTGACTACCAATCATCAGGACGTTGCTTGACCTGGAATCCTGTAGTACACAACCATTTTCATTAAACACTACAGAAATTTGGTTATCTTTAGCTAACCTATGAACTGACAGCAAATTCACATTATATCTAGGAACGTAAAAGACATCTTTTAAAACTATATCATTTACCAATTTTATATTACCAATTTTCATAACTTTAACATAGTTCCATTAGGGTGACCTACTTTAAGATCAAACTTTGAGACATCAACAACATTAAACATTTCCCTATCATTATTCACCATGTGTTGACTAGCCCCTAAATCTACTATACAATAGACATTGCTATTAAACATAACATAACTGGAACAACTAACAAAATTATTAACATAAACAGACTCACCTCCCACATTAGAGCATCGTGGATCATTACCATTCTTTTCTCCAACTAAACTCAACAACTTTGTGATTTGTTCAGGTGTAAAAGGTGAACTCTAGGTTCCCACAGTAGCAGAAGACCCAACAGTAATATTAATAGACTTATTATTATTAGAATTTGTCCTAAAAGACTGATTATTATTACTAGGTCTTCTTTTAAACCCCGGAGGATATCCTACAATTTCAAAACATCTATCTACTGTGTGCCCCAACATATTACAATGTGTACATTTTAAGTTAGGATTAGGACCCTTTGATTAGAACCTCTTCTTTAGAATCAAATACTTGATTATGTTTAGAAACAAAAGACACATGTTGACTTTTAGACCCACTGTTAGACGCACTGCTAGACAGTCTATGTGATTCCTTCCTAGAAACCACTGAAAAAGCAACCTTGACAGATGGAAATGATTCTCTGGTTAATATGTTTGTTCTAACTGGCTGATATATATCATCCAAACCCATGAAAAATTGCATTAGTTTGATTAATGCTGAAAAAGCATTAAAATCTTTTGTTGCTTTACAAGGACAAGTGGGCACTTTGAGCATAACATCAAACTGCTTCCACATAGTTGTTAATCTATTATAATAATCTACTACTGAACTGCCATTTTGTGTAATACAATTTATTTTCTTATACAAGTCATATACCATAGAACCATCTTTCTTATCATAGGTCTCTTTTAAATCATCCCAAACCTCTGAGGCATATTTAGAAAAGACTTGCCCCAAAAACAATTCCTCAGACACATAATTTAAAAGCCAGGTTAACACAACAGAATTGCACCTATCCACTGACTAGCAAGGACATCATCATCCTCTGATTTTTTACAACTACCATCAATAAATGCAAACTTATTCTTAGCTTCCAAAGCTAACTTCATAGAACTAGACCATACTGAATAATTCTCAGTTCCCTTCAACTAACACTAACAATGGTCAAAGAACTAGAATCACTAGGGTGAAGATGTAATGGGTCACCAATACCTAATTTACTTATCAATGTCTGAGAAGTACTATTAGTATCACCCATAATATCAAACAAGCACCAAATAACACAAACAAATATCAATTAATACTTGGTTTGCTCTGAAGCTTCTAGGGTTCAGAGACCAACACAGTCTTTAATCCAGACAACAAAGATCTCCTTCTCTATAACACCACCAAACCCTAGCTAGGGTTTCACCAACACTAGATCTATACCTGCACACACTCCAAGAAAAGATCAAAACAGTTCTATAACAAAATACTTACAAAGAACCAACAAATAACCAGATTAAACCGTATATAACATAGCGAAAACTCGAGAATCAAACACAAGAGCTCACACAAAGCTCTGATACAATGCAAAATGGTACTAACTCAACACAGAACAACAAGAACACCAAAAATAGCGACAAAACAAGTGACGTAAATCTTATTAGTTTTACCAACCCAAAAATAACCCAACCAAACCCTAGATCTCAAGAATATGAGACCTGTAACAACACATGACCAGATTCAACAGATTAGTACAACTTGTTGAATGGTCAACAATAAAAGAATACAAACACTAACAACTCAGAGCTCACAAGATCTCTTAACACAACAAAGATCTCAACGCAGAGATCTACAGAAAGACAAACGAATACAGAGAGAAAATAAAAGAAATCCAAAGAAAAATCTGGAAAAAGTGAGTGTCTCTTTCTCTCTTCCCTTATATAGCAGCATCTTTCAAAGTTACACTTCAGTCCCTGAAACATTACATCCTGAACCTTGCAATCTCTTTTAGTTACAGAGAAGACCTCAACCTTTGATATCTGCACATAAATAACCCTTGGCCCACCAAAACTTGTTATAACCACTTAAACAACTTGAGCCCAACTAATATAACAGTCCAACATATATAACAGCCCAACAATAACTTGTAACACGTTACATGTTACAAGATGACCCAAAGTGTAACATGTTTGATATATGAATTATATGTTTATACAACTTATTTCAACAATGAGCATTATATTTAGTTTGAAATATAGTAAAAATATTAAATAATTGGATTCGAATGTGAATTCATGAATGTTTTTAGTTTTCGATGTTAGAAATTTGGAAAATCGAATATAGGTTTAGTTTTAATTTTTGCACGAAACAATTTTATCTATTTTTTTCTAAATTCGGATATCCGTTTCGATACCCGAATCTATATCCGAAATTTCGGATATTAATATTGACTATCCAAAATTTTTGGATATCCGAAAACCGGATAATCTGATCTTGAACACACCTACCAGTCAATGCAAGTGGAGAAGGCCTGGTGGTTATACAAATGTAACACAACCTTCGAGTTATACAATTCAAGTCAGTTATGCAAGTGGTGATTCGGGTTTCTTATAAAAGCTAAGATCTGGGTCTTAATCATTAATTCGATATTATTGTCCTCACACACACGTCTATTAGTCTCTCTCTTCCTATGGATGATCAGGGTTTCTAGTCACTTGTATCACAGACTCATCATGAATCAGTGAAGTTAGGTTAGAGATTGTTGTTAATTGTTGAAGGTTATTATGTTAATAACCTTTAGGATTAGTTTGAGAGATTGTGTTGTGGATCATTGTGTCTGATATTGTTCAGATCTTTACTTGGTGTATAATAATCTTTATTCGATTATTGTGATTTACTCTTAAAGATTTGTGTTAGATCTATGTTTTAGTGCAAACTAACAGAATCTTGTGGTTGTTAAAGGGATTCTTGTTGGTCTCTTTAACCCTTGAAGGTTTCAGGGAAAACTAATAGAATCTTGTTGCAGTTTTCTTCTAATCTTCGCTTGGAGTTGTGGCACCTTTGAGTGATGAACCACTGATCTGGTCCTCTATCTTGGCTTCGCCGTGTTTAGTTGTGTTTGTTATTCCTTGTTTGTTGATTGATATTGTGTGGATTTGTTTGATTAACTGGTCTGCCTATCTTGTGTTGTTGTCATGATTGGTCCTATGATTATCGCTGGTGGTGGTCCTTCTGATCCACCACCTGAGACTCTTGTTAGCAAGTTGGATGCAAGTGATCTTATATATATATATATATATGCATCCATCTGACTCAAGTAATCTCACTATAGTTTCTATTAAACTAAAAGGTTCTGAAAATTCACTGTCTGGTCTAATGCAATGCAATTGGCTTTACAAGTTAATAATAAATGGGGTTTTCTTGATATAACATGTATTAAGTCTGAAAATCTTGGATTTTGAATTCAATTAGTGAAGATCTTTACATGGGTTAGGTGTCAAAACTTGCTAGTGACGTCTGGTCTGGTTTAAAAGAGACATGACGACTCTGTTGTGTTTGATCTATATCAGAAAGTTAATTCGTTTAATCAAAATTGATCTATTATTTCAGAATACTAGCATAAGTTGAATATTATGTGGAAACAATTAGACCAGATTTTGCAATTGCCTGCTTGTACCTGTGACGTTACTAAGAACTTTAATGACTTTAATCGCATGATAAAGTTAATGCAGTTTCTTAGAGGATTGGATAATGAATATCAAGGGGTTAGAACAAACTTGTTAATGAAAGAACTTCTTCCCATTGTTAAAGAAGCCTTTGTTATAATTTCAAGAGAGAAATGTTATAGAAACTACAGTGGTGGCAACAAAAAAAAAGGCAGACTATGGCTTTTATGTATAAGTCTAGTCAACCAATTGAATTCAAAGGGTTTAACAAAGTGTCCAATCAAAATTTAAAATGTACTCATTGTAATAAAGTTGGCCACTCAATAGATAAATGTTTTGAGATAATTGGATGACAAACAAGAAACAATATCCAGGGAAAGAAGGTAATGGTAAATCAAAGTAGTGTTAATAAATCTGAAGTACCTGTGAATGGTTTAACTGGTGATCAAATTTCTAGGTTGTTTAGTCTTTTGAATGATAAGTCAAGTGATGTTCCTCAAGGCAGCAATGTGTCAGGTAGAAGTTATGATTCATTATGTGCAAATGTTTTTTTTTTCTTTTGTAAACTTGTGTTATGTTTCAATAATAGCTTCAGTAATGTAAATAAGGTTGTTTGGATTGTAGACTCAGGGGAAAATCAACATATGATTAATAATGAAGCTGGTTTAATAGATGTTATTAATGTTTCTGAGTTTAACATACAAATAAGGCATCCTAATGGTAGAAAGGCATTGGTTAAAAATATAGGAACTCTTAAACTTATCAATAATGTAATACTCAAGGATGTGTTTGTTGTCCCTGACTACAATATTAATCTTATTTCCGTACATAAGCTAGCTTAGGATAACAACATGTATGTTGGTTTTGATGAGCATGCTTGTGATATTCAGGACTTGTCCACCAGGAAAATCCTTTTAACTTGTAGTCAAGTTGATGGATTGTATTTCAGTGGCAATGCTTGTAAGTCTACCAAGGTGTGTTATAATAGTAGTAATACAACAAATATTTGGCAGGCAAGACTTGGTCATCCTTCTGATCAAGAAATAAGTGTTTTTAAACAAAATTTAGATCTAAGTAAACCTGGTTGCATTAAACCATGTGACGTATGTCAAAGGGCTAAACACCATAGAGAACCCTTTCCCTTAAGTGATCATAAATATGTTGAACTGGGACAACTAGTCCATTTGGATGTTTGAGGTCCTTATAGAGTTCAAAGAAAATAAGGTTATAAATATTTTTAACATTTTTTGATGATCACTCAAGGGTTGGGAGGGTTTGACTTATGAAGTTGATGCAAGAAGTTTTTGAAAATATCACAGAGTTTGTTAATATAGTTGAACTCAATTGAAAAAAAGATGTAAAATGTTTTTGAAGTGACAATGGGTTTGAATTTGTGAATAATCAAATGCAAGTGTTTTCTAGAAACAAAGGTATTTTGCTCAAACTTCTTGCATTTATACCCCACAACAACATGGGATTGTTGAGAGAAAACACATACATTTATTATATGTTGCTAGGGCTTTGTTATTTCAGAGTAATTTGCCTGTTAAGTTTTGGTCTGATTGTATATTAATTGTTGCTTATTTGATTAATAGGACTCTACGTGGTAGAACTCCTTATCAGTATGTGTATGGTTTTGAACCTTATTTTTTGAATCATTTAAAAGTGTTTGGTTGTCTAGGTTTTTGTACAGTTTTAAATGAAAAGGATAAACTCAACAGTAGAGTTGAGAAGTGTGTTTTCATGGTTATTCCAATGAAAAAAGGGTTATAAATGTATAATTTGGATAATAAAACTGAGTTTTATTCAAGGGATGCTAAATTTTTTGAAAGTGTTATTCCTTTAAGGATACAACTGTGTTTAAATCAACTAATACAAATAACCATAAAGAAGTTAATACTTAATTTTTTTATATGTATGAAAATTTAGAAAACCAAACACTTGAAGATCCCAAAGATGAGAAAAGTGATCAATATAAAAGGCCATTAGAGACACATAAGTCTCAAGAATCAAAATTAGGTGGTACTGACACTATTGATAAGGCTATGGTCCAGTAGTATAATGATAGTACTATCATTTCTGATAGGACTGAGCATGTGATACTTGATGACGTTGAAGGTCAAAATTCTAAGGGAAATGATATTGATCAATTAGGGGTTCATTCTACATCTATAAGGTCAACTAGGAGTTCTATTATACCTAGAAGTCTGAGTGATTATGTCATTGAAGGCAAGGTTACGTATGGATTAAAAAAGGTTGTCAGCTATTCTAATTTGTCTAAAGAACATAGGTGTTTTATATCAGTTCTTGATAAAAGTTGTGAACCTAGAGACTTTAGTGAAGCGGTTAAGGATCCTAACTTGGTAGTTGCCATGAATGAAGAGATAGAAACTCTTCATAGAAACGATACATGGGAATTAGGAGTGTTGATGCAAGTGGATTTATAAAGTAAAGTCTAAATCCACAAGTGAAATAGAAAGGTACCAAGCCAGGCTTGTTGCCAAAGGCTATAGTAAAAAACAAAGTATTGATTTTGATGAAATCTTTTCACCTGTTCTTAAACTTGTTACTGTAAGGTGTATTATTTGTATTGCTATTGAAAATAACTTGAATTTGTTTCAACTTGATGTGAATAATGTGTTTTTGTATGGCTGTTTAAAAGAGGATGTTTATATGTCTTTACATAATGGTTATTTTTCTAAGAATTCATACGGCTGAAACAGGCCCCTCATATGTGGAATGAAAAGTTGGAAAATGTGTTGTTTGACTTATTGTTTAGTCAAAATAAATGTGACTATGCCTTGTATCGTATATTATCGTAGTATAGTGTAGTATCATACCGTATAGTATAGTATCGTATATGTGTAGTATAAGTCCCGTATTGGCCTATGGGTGTAGTATAGATCCCGTATGGGCCTATACGGGGTGTATAGCCTTTTTTAAATTCAAAGAGAAATATCTGGTTGTGTCATATCATGTCCTATATGCCTTGTATAGGCCTATATGGGGTGTATAGGAAAAAAAGAGCAGTCCCTAGTTTAGGGGTCATACGCAGCCCAAACCAGGGGTAAAATGGTCTTTTTTGCCTTTCATATATGCCTCGTATAGGCCTGTACTAGGCGTATATAAGGGTGTTGTTGTTTGTTTTTCTTTTTTTACAAACCCTTTTATATAAAATTTATTGTTTTAGCAAAGTTTATAATAAGTACTTTAAAAAAACATTGTTAAGTATCATATCTTATAGTATAACTCTTGTATAGGTTCCGTATAGGCCCCGTACAGGCTATGGATGTAGTATCGTATCGTATAATGTAATATAAGTCTCGTATAGGTTTATAGGCGTAATATAATATCATATCCTCTCATCTCCTATCGTATCGTATATTATCGTGTAGTGTAGAATCGTATGATATAGTATCGTATATGTGTAGTATATGTCCCGTGTAGGCCTATAGGTGTAGTATAGGTCCCGTACAGCCCTATAAGTGTAGTATAGGTCTCGTATAGACCTATAGGTGCAGTGTAGGTCATGTATAGGCCAATAGTTATAGTATAGGTTCCGTATAGGGCGATAAGTGTGGTATAAGTCCTATATAGGGCTCATATAGTCCTATGGATTTAGCATAGGTCCCGTGTAGGCCTATAGGTTCATGAAAGATTTTAAATATTTCACGATTTGGAAAGAATGGTCTTAGAGTTTTGTGGAGCTTTATATTTTGAAACCAATTCATTTAACACACACAAATATACTTTCACATCATATGGTCCTTGTTGTTTTATTTTGGAGAAACAATATTATCAGATTTATACTTTTATAATTTATAAAACAAAGTTTATTAATAATATTTGTGTTTATATAATTATTCTTAATGATCATAAATACTTTATGTGTATACATACATATATATATAGAGAGAGAGGGGGGTCGGTTAAAGTACAAGAGGCATTATCCTACATTACGTACGCGATCATCCCAGCCGTACGATCTGGTGCGAATTCACTTTTTAAAATGCGATTTTGGGTATTTTCTACACCATGCGAATTTAGTTTTTAATATAACATGCGAATAATGTTTTTGTGAAAACATGCGAATTCCAAAAAATCATTGTAACATGCGATTTCTTGGAAAAACCATTTTCTAGTAACATACAAATTTTATTCTTTTTTAACATAACGTGCGAAATAGATGTCGCGTACAGTTCGTACATTAATGTGTTTTGTATAATACACTTTGTCTATGTATATAATATTTATCCTTTTATGAAAATATAATTTTTTTAAACACCTACTTCCCTATAAAAATTTGTAACGGGTTGAAATTATAAGCACTTATTATTATTATTATTATTATTATTATTATTATTATTATTATTATTATTATTATTATTATTGTTGTTGTTGTTATAGGCAAACTTGCTAGCGTCAGTGTTGACTTTTGCCACCAAAGTTCGATACCGAGTGCACATTTACTCCCTAAAACCTTTCTTTTAACATTTCATTTTACAAAAGTGAGAAAGAGGTGATGATGTCAGCACGCTAGACATGGCCTCCGGCTGGCCACCCTATCATGTGGACGTCAGCACAACGTCAGTGCTACAGTGCACCGATGGAAATTACAATAGTGCCCTTTTACGACAGATATTACAATGTTGCCATTCTACAGTGAGTCAGTGACGTCCTTTTTTGTACAGTTTGGTAACTTCATTTCAGTTACAATCTACAATCAGGCAGTGGGTTGACTAGGTGGACTCGGATGCTGGCTGGTGTGTTGACTAGGTGGACTCGGACGCTGGCTGGGATAGCTGGAGATCGGCTGGCCTTTAAGGCAACCGATTAAATTTGTAGATAAAAAAGTAAAGAGTGAGCTGATGATGAACGGGGTTTCGATGACGACTTGAGGTGGATCTCGCTGGAACATGAGTTGGATAAGGGGAGAAAGCCACTGCCACGACTTCGGCGACATTGGTAGGTGTGTTGCAACGATGACGATTAGCTGGTGGTGGACTGACTTAGGTATTGGTTTTTGGAGTATGTTAGGTGGTTGTGATGTGGTGCACGTGGCGGCTTAGTGGTTGTGATGTGGTGGTGGTGGTTGTTTGGTGTTGGATGGTAGTTGAGTAGTTGTGGGTTAGGCTACGAGAGGTGAGTGTGGGGGTAGAGAGATGAAGCGAGATAAAGTGGAATAAAGTAGATTGTTGAAAGATGTTATTGTGAAAGGAAAAGTACAAGTTTACATTTGACTTAATTAGGTGATGTTAGGTAAAACATCTATAGTCTACGGATCACATCTGTAGACATTTGTAGCTTAAAAGGTGGACCAAACCTCTGCAGTCTGCAAGAAGAAGATTGTTTGTTTATTAACTTCTGAAGCTTCTTGTTAACATAATCAAAATTAAGAAGTTAAACACCTATAATCAACTTATTAACATAATCAAAATTCAGAATTTAAACACCAATAATCAACTTATTAACACAATCAAAATTCTTAATTACAAAATGTCGCAACCCCCGACCCCTACCCCGGGAGCGGGAGCCGCGAGACACAGAGCTGGTGATACCGGTGTTTATTAATTTGGCAGCGGAATTACAACATCGGGATAGGAGTTAGGAAATAATTGATCAGAGTTTCAAAACACCAAACTTTTATATTACACAAAATGGGATAAAACCCAAGTTTCAATTACAATACATTTGTAGGGATAAACCCTGACTTATGGAAAACATAAACTCCGTTTATTTAGGTAACTTTTATAGCCACTTTTCTAGCCTTCAGTGCTCTCCAGCTGGCTTCTATTAGCTTCATATTAAGTTACCTGAAACGCGTTTTAAAAAGATTTTATCAGCAAGAAATACTGGTGAATACATCCCAGTATCATTAAAACAAGTTTTATAGCTTTACAGTTATTGAGAGCATCCGCATTTACAATGTTTATATCTACAGCATTACCCAATCAGTACTGTCACTCCTGACTTGTGGGTCATGTTACGCATTGGCAAAAATCCATTTGTCCAACGGGTAACGGATTCAAATTTCGTATACAAAACTCCAATATACCGGCAGTAATTGTATAATAAATATACTCAATCACTTTAAGTATAATTAAAATATTTTGACTCACAAAAAGGTTACAAAAAGAGAATGTACTCAATCACTTGATTACTTTATGGAATTTCTATTTAAAAATACAATGCACATGCGTTAGTAAATTAACCCAGGTCACTTTTAGCCATACAACCAAGACAGAACCCCGGCGTGCGTAGTTAGGCAGGGCCTTGACATGCGTCGATGGGTCCTAAATCAATCGGGTAGGATAACCATACATCACAAGATAGAACCACAACGTACTCAGCCGGGCAGAGCCTTGACATGCGTTGGCGGGTTCTAACTTGGGTAGGGTAACGAATTAGTGATCGGGGTTTAAGATACTTACAGCGGGCAGCGCTTCGCAGGTTTAAAGGTTTAGGGGGAGGGGTTTTGACAGAAACAGAGATAGAGGGTGAATACGAACGAAAATTTCGATCGCAAATGAGCAACGAAAACGATCCCAAGCCTGGCCTTTTATAGGCCAGTTTGACCTCTCCCGCGCGTCGAGTGGGATTCCAGGTCCCCTCTAGCGTGGCAGCTGAGGTGCCTAGCTAGGGCTAGGTCAGCCTCGTAACGGGTATAGGCTTGCCACATGGAAGGAGATGGTGACACGTCACTAGACGTCCCCGCGCGTCGCAACAGAGACCATGGTCTCTGGCGCGTGGCGCCTGGGATGCCCAGGTCCATTTTCTTCGTTTTGCGTGCTGAGTCTCGATTCGCGTGTCCGGTTTGTCGTTTTGGCTCGATTTGGGGTGTTTTGGAGAGTTGTTACATCCTCCCCACCTTGATTTAAATCTCGTCCTCGAGATTCACTTGAATAGGTGTGGATATTTTCTTTACATCTCTGATTCTAGCTCCCATGTATATTCTGGTCCTCTCTTTGAATCCCATTTAACTTTGACCAGAACTAATCTCTTGTGCTTGAGATTCTTGATCTTTCTATCTTCAATCTGAATGGGTTTCTCAACAAACTTAAGCTTCTCATTTACCTCTATATCTTGAAGAGGTATCGCCAATGATTCATCTGCTAGACATTTCTTGAGATTGCATATATGAAATACATTATGTATTCCTGCCATTCCTCTTGTAATTGCAGCTGATAGGCTCCGGGCCCTATTCGTTTGAGCATTTTAAAAGGTCCAACATACCTTAGGCTTAGTTTTCCTTTCTTATCGAATCTTACAATTCCTTTCCATGGTGAGACTTAATAGCACTTTTATCTCCAACTTGAAATTCCAAAGGTTTGCGTCTGTTATCTGCATAACTCTTCTGACGATCTCGGGATGTTTTCAGTCTTTCCTTGACTTGAATAATTTTGTCAGTTGTTTCTTGTACAATCTTAGGACCTGATAATTGCTTTTCTCCAATTTCTGCCCAACACATTGGTGTTCGACATTTCCGTCTGTAGAGTGCTTCAAAAGGTGCAGCATTGATGCTGGTATGATAACTGTTGTTGTAGGAAAATTCTATCAAAGGTAAATGTTCATCCAAATTTCCTCCGAATCAATTACACAGGCTCTAAGCATATCTTCCATTGTTTGGATTGTCCTTTCACTTTGACCGTCTGTTTGAGGATGATATGCTGTACTTAGATTTAATCTGGTTCCCATTGCTTTTTGGAAACTTGTCCAAAAAAGCGAAGTAAATCGGTTGTCCCTGTCAGACACAATAGATAAAGGAATTCCATGCAATGAAACTATTTCATTTACATATAATTTAGCTAGCTGTTCCATACTAAAAGTTTCTTTCATTGGTAAGAAATGAGCCGATTTGGTTAATCTGTCTACAATCACCCATATTGTATCATTACCTTTTCGTGTCATGGGTAGTTTGGTAACAAAGTCCATTGTTATCAATTCCCATTTCCAAATTGGCATTTCCAATTGTTGCAACAGTCCTGAAGGTTTCTGATGTTTAGCTTTAACCTGTGAACATGTTAGACATTTAGCAACGTAGGTTGCTATATCCTTTTTCATACCTATCCATCAGAAATTCTTTCTTAAATCTTTATACATCTTATCACTTCCAGGATGCATTGTATACTTAGTCTTATGGGCTTCCTCTAAAATTCGATTTCGCAGGTCTCCTTGAATAGGAATCCAAATTCTTTTCTTATGGAATCTCCAAATTCCATTTGTTCCTTTTTCTAATTCCTTAATCATTCCTTTTAATCCTTCAGTATCGTCCTTGATGGCTGTTTCCTGAACCTGTTTAATTTGCTCATTTAAATCTATCTGAAGATTTAATCTAAGAGAGCGTACTCTTTTCGGGTTTTCGTGATACTTTCGACTTAAAGCGTCTGCTACTACGTTAGCTTTTCCTGCATGATACTGGATATCACAATCATAATCACTAAGGATTTCCATCATTGCCTCTGTCTCATGTTTAATTCCTTTTGTCCAAAGACATATCTTAAACTCTTATGATCTGTGAATATCACAAACTTACTACCGTAAAGCTAGTGTCTCCAAATTTTAAGGGAAATATTATTGCTCCTAATTCTAGATAATGTGTAGTATAATTTTCTTCATGCTTCTTGAGTTGTCTAGAGGGATAATCAATTACTTTTTGACGTTGCATTAGCACACATCCATATCCTAATTTAGACGAGTCACAATAAACTATGAAGTCTTCAGTTCCTTCTAGCAATGCGAGTATTGGTGCGTTGGTTAACTTGTGTTTTAAAATCCTGATTGCTTCTTCCTGCTTTGGTCCCCATTCAAATTTAACTGATTTGCAAGTTAGCTTTGTTAATGGAATGGCTATTCTAGAAAAATCTTGAATAAAACGTCTATAATATCCTGCCAATCCAAGAAAACTTCTTACTTCCGTAGGCGACTTAGGGACTTCCCATCTAGTAATTGCCTCGATCTTTGTGGGATCCACATGAATTCCTTCATGGTTAACTAAATGTCCAAGGAATTGTACTTCTTGTAACCAAAATCACACTTCGAGAATTTAGCGTAAAGCTTTTCCTTCCTTAGTAATGAAGGAGTATATGTAAATGCTCTGTGTGATCTTCCTTACTCTTAGAGTAAATTAGAATATCATCTATAAAGACAATTATGAATTTATCTAGGTATGGTTTACATATCCTGTTCATCATGTCCATAAATGCAGCTGGGGCATTGGTTAAACCAAATGGCATGACAGTAAATTCATAATGACCGTACCTTGTTCTGAAAGCTGTTTTAGGAATGTCCTCTTCCTGTACTTTCAACTGATGATATCCTGAGCGTAAGTTGATCTTAGAAAAGAATCGAGCTCCTTGGAGTTGATCAAACAGATCATCGATTCTCGGTAAGGGGTACCGATTTTTAATTGTAACCTTATTCAATTCTCGGTAGTCAATGCACATACGCATTGATCCGTCCTTCTTCTTAACAAATAACACCGGTGCTCCCATGGTGATGAGCTTGGTTGTATGAAACCCTTCTCTAGTAATTCGTCCAGTTGTTTCTTCAATTCCTGCATTTCCGTCGGTGCTAAGCGATAGGGGGATTTGGCAATCGGTGCTGTTCCTGGTATTAGGTGAATTCTAAATTCAACCTCTCGATCTGGCGGCAATCCAGGCAACTCTTCTGGAAAGATATCAGAGAAATTTGATATTACAGGAATATCTTTTAATTATTTTCCTTTAGTGTTGATGATCATAGAAATCATATACACCATTCCTCCTTTTCGTGTATAACTTGCCGCTTTCATCACGGAGATGAACTTTGTTGACCTTGTTGACTATCTCCCTTAATTGTGATCCTCTCGCCCGATGGCGCAATCACTTCTACAGATTTTTGATCACACAATATTCGGGCTTGATTGGTTACCAACCAATCCATTCCTAACACGACATCGAATCTGGCTAGATCCATTGGAAAAAAAGTTAGCAGAAAAATTTTGACTTAAAAGTTCTATCTTAGCTCCCTGCAGGATTTCGCTTATTTTGATAAAGGATCCATCCGCCGTCTCCACCAAACAGTCTTGGTGAAGTTTAGTTAATGGTTGATTAAGAAAATTTGCAGAAGGAAGTATTTATGAAACTTTGGTTTGCACCAGAGTCAAATAATACTTTTGCATAAACATCATTAACTAAAAACGTACTGGGAATCACATCCGGAATCATCTTGGCTTCTTCGGCAGTCAACACGAACGCTCTGGCAGTCTTCTTGGGTCCTTCCGTCATCCTTGCTTTGTTGTTTGCCGCTAGAGCTAGTTTCGGGCAGTTGGTTTTAATATGACCGGCTTCTCCACAATTGTAGCCTAGCTTATTATTAGGTTTCTTTCTACAGTCTTCTTCCTTATGCCCTGGGAATTTGCAGAAATTGCAGTATGTAGAGCATTTCCCGGAATGCTTCTTTTTGCAGTACTTACATAGGGGTGACGAAGAACTTGCCCCTTTTCCGCGATAGGAATTACCATAACGTAGTTCCTGAGTAATCTTTTGAGCTAGGTTTCTTTTCTGGTTTTCTTCTTGCGTACGTACCAATTCATCTGTCAAGGTATTTGCTAGCTCTACTGCTTCTTCAATAGTTTGTGGTCTAGCTGCCTTGACCACATGTCTGATTTCACTGGTTAATCCCCAAATGTAACGGGAGATTAATATTGGTTCTGGAGAAGCCAGGGTTGGTACAATCCTTGCATATTCAAAGAATGTGGTGGTATAATCTTTGCAATTTACCCCAATCATTCTATGATTTAGGAACTTATTAGCAATCTGTTCCTTTTCATTAGGAGGACATAATTTCCTTTCAACTATTTCCTTAAAGTTGTTCCATTCCATACTGTAAACCCTGTCACTTCCTCGAGACTAAAGAATGGTATTCCACCATTCTAAAGTTGCATCCTTAAAAAGATTAGAAGCATACATAACTTTATCCTCATTGGCACACTTACCTATTTTTAAAACTGCTTCTGTCTTTTCTATCCAGCGCAAGGCTGAAATAGCTCCTTCACTGCTTGAGAATTCTATCGGATTGCATGATAAGAATTCTTTATAAGAACAACCATATGAGATGGTTCTTCTTCCTTTTGGAACAAGATCTTGAATTAATAATTCATGATTTCCGTTCATGCTATGGTTTTGTTCTGAGGATATGCGTTTACTTCCGTTTCCGGACTTATCGTTTTCTGCCTAGTATCGATAATATAGGGCATAGCATCTATGATTCCCTGGGCTACTATGTGTTCGATGGCACTTTTATTCATTTGATTCTCGTTATTATCGTTATTCTGGATTTCCTGATTTACTTCGTCTGACATCTGAATCGTAAACATTTATCAGGTATTAATATCACAGAATAATAAATATCACACAATACAGTGAACCAAAATCGTCGAGCAATGCGACTTTTACTTTTTTCATATATATGCATCTATTACAAATATAACTGAAATTCAAACATTAGCAACTATGCATCGATATATGTATATAGGTGGTATATATAGTTTATATCTATTTTACTCTTGTTTTTTGTTTTTTTTTCTTCTAATTATGTAACAAAATACACACACACACACACACACACACATATATATATATATATATACACACATGGTAGGTGGCGGTTGCTTAAAACTGCATTTCCCGCTCGTCATACTTCCAGACGAGCTTCTCTCCGATTTGGCGAATTCGGTTTCATTCCTCCACCAGTTCATCTCCAAGCTGGCGGAGTTCTTCCACATGCTCCATGGGTAGCACTGAGGCTGGCACTGGTTCAGGGTAAGGTAGAACTGGTTCTTCGTAGGGGAATGGGTTTCCCAGTAATTGCTGTATTTCCCAGTTGTTGGCCCACCATAGGTTTAGAGGATTTGGTGCTGGAATCTTGGGTTCCTCGTTGGGGTCAAAGGCTGGGATTGGAAATTGGTTCCCCTGGTTCTGGTCTAGATTCATGGTTGGTTGGGAAATAAAGGAAGTATTTGTGGTTCTGGATTTGCTGCTTGGTTGAAATTTGGCTCTCCTCCTATATTTCCATATATATGAAAATTTGCTAATTGTCTATCCAACTCTTCTTCCCACAAGGGCCTAGCTTCTGGGTTCTGGGTATTTCTAACTGCTATGGCTTGTTGTTGGGCTTGTCTTAATCTTTTCCTTCTTTCTCCATGGCCTCGACTAAACCAACCTCTCTTTTTAGGGGGAAAAGGTTCTACAGCCTTGGCTTTGAAAACAAAGATTCCCTCGGAATCAGTAGTGAATCCAGCGGTTGACTGGGAGGCTCCTTCATCTGTGGGAGAATGAGGTAGGTGACGATAAGCGTCAGAAGTACCCTGATCACTCATACTGTAAACTAAGAAAATTTGTCAGATTAACACAAAATAATCATAGAAGTTATAGATATTTCCTAACACAATAGGATAAAATTTAGGTATGTAAAAGAACACCTAAATGGCTTAAACCAGTGGCATGGATCTGATACCACCTTCTGTCGCAACCCCCGACCCCTACCCCGGGAGCGGGAGCCACGAGACACAGAGCTGGTGGTACAGGTGTTTATTAATTTGGCAGCGGAATTACAACATCAGGATCGTAGTTAGGAAATAATTGATCAGAGTTTAAAAACACCAAACTTTTATTTACACAAAATGGGATAAAACCCAAGTTTCAATTACAATACATTTGTAGGGATAAACCCTGACTTATGGAAAACATAAACTCCGTTTATTTAGGTAACTTTTATAGCCACTTTTCTAAGCCTTCAGTGCTCTCCAGCTGGCTTCTATTAGCTTCACATTAAGTTACCTGAAACGTGTTTTAAAAAGATTTTATCCGCAAGAAATACTGGTGAATACATCCCAGTATCATTAAAATAAGTTTTATAGCTTTACAGTTATTGAGAGCATCCGCATTTACAATGTTTATATCTACAACATTACCCAATCAGTACTGTCACTCCTGACTTGTGGGTCATGTTACCCATTGGAAAAAATCCATTTGTCCAACGGTAACGGATTCAAATTTCGTATACAAAACCCCAACATACCGGCAGTAATTGTAGAATACATATACTCAATCACTGTTAAGCATAATTAAAATATTTTGACTCACAAAAAGGTTTACAAAAAGAGAATGTACTCACTTTGAAAACTTAGGTATTCCTACGGAGTTCCTGGTGAAAATTCTTGATTACTTCCTGGAATTTCTATTTAAAACATACAATGCACATGCGTTAGTAAATTAACCCAGGTCACTTTTAGTAAATTAACCCCGGCGTGCGTAGTTAGGTAGGGCCTTGACATGCGTCGGTGGGTCCTAAATCAATCGGGTAGGATAACCATACATCACAAGATAGAACCACAACGTACTCAGTCGGGCAGAGCCTTGACATGCGTTGGCGGGTTCTAACTTAGGTAGGGTAACGAATTAGTGATCGGGGGTTAAGATACTTACAGCGGGCAGCGCTTCGCAGGTTTAGGGGTTTAGGGGGAGGGGGTTTTGACAGAAACAGAGATAGAGGGAGAATACGAACGAAAATTTCGATCGCAAATGAGCAACGAAAACGATCCCAGGCCTGGCCTTATATAGGCCAGTTTGACCTCTCCCGCGTGTCGTGTGGGATTCCAGGTCCCCTCTCGCGTGGCGCCTGAGGTGCCTAGCTAGGACTAGGTCAGCCTCGTAACGGGTATAGGCTTGCCACATGGCAGGAGATGGTGACACGTCACTGGACGTCCCCTGCGTGCAGAGACCATGGTCTCTGGCGCGTGGCTCCTGGGATGCCCAGGTCCATTTTCTTCGTTTTGCGTGCTGAGTCTCGATTCGCGTGTCCGGTTTGTCGGTTCGGCTCGGTTTGGGGTGTTTTGGAGAGTTGTTACGCAAAAGGTGAGGTCGAGAGTCTTCTCTTCACACATGTTCACTTGTTCTGATGTCTAATTTTTCTTTCAAAATCCTCCTCTTTGATTCCTCGCTTCTACTAATCCCTTTCTGCAAATCATGTCTTTCAACGATAAAAGAATCAATTGATTTGGGTTTGTTTTTCTTAGCATAAAATGTCCATCCCTAATAGAGATCCACCCTTTTATATTTGGGTTCTATTTCTATTTTTATTTTTATTTTGTAAATTTTCACACCTTTTCGGGTTTATTTTTATCCCCATAAGGTTAATTTTATTTTAGTTTTTGCCCGGAAAAAGGCTTTATTATTTCTTAACCCTGTTTTTTGCTTGGAAATTTATCCCCTGTTTTGTTGATTTTGGTAAACAAAAAGAGGTGGGTTTTATTTTTCTTTGATTATTTTGTTTCAAGTTATATAAAAAAAGTTAGATCAGGTTCAGGATGGCTTCAGCTACAATGGAGTTTTGGAGTATCAACGATCTTCAACAGTTGAACAACGGTGGTACCCTCATGGACGCCTTAGAGCCTTATATAAACAAACCCAAATTAATTGATTCTTTTACCTGTTAGCGTTAACGTGGAGTAGGAACGAGGAGGTTGCCGGTGGCATAGGAGGAGGAGGATGACTGGCGGTGTGGAGGAGGGGTGGCCGGCGGAGAGGAAGGAGGAGGTCGATCGGCGGCGTAAGAGGAGGAGTGGTGGCTGGGTTAGAGGAGATGGAGAAGGAGGAGATGGAGAAGAGACTAGGGTTTCAGTGTGTTTGCAGCATCTTGGAAAAAAAGAATGGAGAAGAGGTAAGAAGATCTTGATCCATGTCTGCATCAAAAAGAGGTTTCGTAGACTTTTTTTGATGAAAGTTCTTCGAGAAAACAAACACAATGCAGACTCAAACGTCTGCGCATGGTCTGCGTGAGACAGACATAAGAGATCCTGAAGAGGTTTTTACAAAAAAAAAAAAAAAAAAAAACATCTCCTTAGTTATTTACTGTAAAATAACTACCTTAACACCATTTTGATCCGAGTTTCCGCACTACACCACTGATACCATTTTAAAGCATTTTGTTATTCTAGAGTTTGAAAATGCGTCTTTTATTTAATTGAGGGTGTTCTAGATTAGGGGTATGCAATAACCGAATCGTTAATCGAAATTGAACCGAAAACCTATAAAACCGAACCGAAATTACCGAACTTGAATTAACCGAAAGTTGGTTAACGGATAATTTTTTACTATCGGTTAACCGAAATTGACCGAACCATACCGAACCATTTATTTTTTTATATATTTCTAGCTTTTATTCCTCTATTTCATATATTTCATGTTTTATACTTTTATATCATGTAATAATACCTGCATTTCATTTATTTATATCTTGATTTCATTTACTTATACCTCAATTTCATGTATTTACACATCTATTTCATGCATTTATACCTCCGTTTCATTTATTTATACACTCATTTCATGTATTTATACATCTATTTCATGTATTTATACCTCCATTACATGTATCTAAGGAAAAAATTTATCCCTTCTTTGAGTTGATTATTAACCGAAAATTAACCGAATTGATTAACCTATAACTTCGGTTACGGATAATACTAATAACCGAACCAAACCGAATCAAACCGTGCACACCCCTAGTTATATATAAATATACATATAACATATTAATAAAAACCATGTACCTGTTTATTTAAATTAAAATCTTTCTATGATCTAGAATCTAGATCATAGAAAGATTTTAGATCATAGAAAGATTTTAATTTGAATAAACAGGTACATGGTTTTTATTAATATGTTATATGTATATTTATATATAACAATAATTCATAAAAATTAACGTATGCATAGCACATCTGAGAGGTCTTCAAGAAAAAAAATTAGATTATAGAAAGATTTTAATTTAAATAAACAGGTAAATGGTTTTTATTAATATGTTATATGTATATTTATATATAACACTAATTCATAAAAATTAACATATGATAGCACCATCTGAGAGGTCTCCAAGAAAAAAAATGTTATCTACCACATGCAACATATATAGTAAAACATAAGAAAACATATATCCATATCTAATTTTAAGATGATAAAGCATGTAAAGAGTATTTTTTTAAATTAAATATGGTTGATTGTAACCTTTTCATTTGTATCTACAGATTTAATTTTATCACTTAAGTTATTTCATGTCAGAGAAAAAGCCATATATTCACGTTCCTTATGCAAGTTTTATATAAATTTATTATGGTGTGTTTATTTTTATCTAACTTTCGATAAAATTTGTATTTAAAATTGAAAAGGTAAAATATAATTTATTTATTTATTTTATGACAACTTTATTTTTTTGGTTTTCTTTTTCGGTTGCTATATAAGATTGATATTGTAATGAACCCAATGATATCGACCGAACTCCCGCCACAACATGTGAAGGAACCCCGTTACGTATAATATAATTCATTTAAATGGTAACACGGTCATGGGAAAAAATAAACTCGAGTAAAAATAATGGGGAGCATTCCAAGACGGTCTTTTATAATAAAGTAGAAGCGAAATTACATTAGAAAATTTTAAATACAAAATTGAAAATTCATGATGGTTACATTAATATCCTGTGGTGCTATGATACATGATGTTATTTGCCTTGGAATTTAACTAGACACGCCTGATATTGTGCGTCATTGTTGTAGAATTTTTTTTAATGTATACTTTATTCATACAACACAACTAGAAACGGGCTACACAGAAACAAGAGAAGGAGATATTACATCAATGAAAATTTGCACCACCTATCCCATGATACCCTATTGTTTTTAACTCTATGCTTATACCACAAAAATCCAGCTGATTTAATCTCTTGAATGATACCGTCAATTTTGACTTCCACGTTTGAGAATCTCGAGCCTTCTTTAACTACCAACACGTCAAAATGATAATACCTTTTAGCGTTGCACTCTGCTTTATACCCAACCTCAAATGGTTATGTACTTCTACTAGATTCTTGATAGAGAATAGGATTAAAGGGCAGACTTTACACCATGTACTCATATAGTTCCAAATTGCAGCAACAACATAAAAGGAACAAAATAAATGTTGTTTCATGTTAAAAATAAGCTATGGTAATTCATTATATCCAAACATGTTGTTGGGCTAGTTGTTACAAGTAACATCTTGTTGGGCTTATTGTTGTAACAGATGATATATTGTTATAACGGTTGTTATCTTTTGATAATGTGTTACAAGTGTTTAAGTGTGCAGTTTATATTGTTGAGGGGCTATCTTGGAACATGAAAAAGCTTTGAGAACTGGATCGAAAGTTTCAAGGGGTTAAAGTGTAACATGTCTTCTTCGTTGATATATAAAGAAGAGAGAGATGCAGAGCTTAGTGTGTGTTAGATATTTTTCTAGGGTTTCCTGTATCCTTTTCTCTTGTTTGTTCGTTGTATTGTTGATCTCATCCTGTTGAGATCGTTGTTTGTCTGAGATCGTGTTGATCTCCGGTGTTGTATTTTCTGTATCGTTCTTATTGATCTCAACAGATTGTTCATATGTTGAGATAGCTTGTTATATATCACAGATCTCACAGTTGTCAGATCTAGGGTTTGGTTGGGTGTTTTTAGGTTGGTTAACTAATAAAGATTTTGCGTCACCGTTTTGCCACTATATCCGTTGTTCAATCTGTATTTCTATAATTTTGTACATGGTATCAGAGCGAAATCGCTCCTGATTGCTGTTCTTTTCCGCTGTTGTATTCTGATTTCTCGTTGATCTGTGGTTTAGGTTCGCTTCTGAAGTTCAAAAGTTGCGGATCTGGTTGTTGTTGAGTTAGATCATCTTGATCTTGGGAAGTGTGTCGCTCCGATTTGGTGCATTTGAAACCCTAGCTAGGGTTTGTGTCTATCTGGTGGTGAAATTTTCATCGTCTGGCAATCTCTATACTCTGTGTTGGTCTCTGAAACCCTAGAAGGTTCAGGGCAAACTAACCAGTGTGTAGAGTGTGTGGCTTGATTAGATCTTGTAGTTCTTGAAAACTACAGTTCTGATCCTGTTTGGAGTTATACGCACTCGCCGTAAGATCTGTCCTCTTTTTGCCTCTGTTTATTTCTAGTTTATGTTGGTTGTTGTTGTTTAGTTGATGCCGGGGTAGAAAGGACCGGTTTATCTGTGGTATTGCTTTGATTGTGTATTGCCTGTTTGTTTCTTTTTTATTGGTAAGAATAAAATTGTTTAGTTATGGCTTCTGAGTAAAGGCTTGTCCAGGCACCAAAGAGTGATGAACCTGGAATATGGTCCCTGACTCAGTTTCGCCTTAGGTTGATCTTGTTAAATTTGGTTATTGATTGTTGATTGTCTTTGTCAACTTGTGGTTTATTTCCTGTTGTTGATTGATTCTGTGTCTTGTGATCATGGGGGACGGTGAAGGCACTTCACAAACCTTGATTAGTAAATTGGACATAGGAGACCCATTGTACTTACATCCAAGTGACTCTAGTAGTTTAACTATTGTTAGTATCAAACTAAAAGGAACAGAGAACTATAGGGTATGGTCTAGTGCAATGAAATTAGCTCTTGAGGCTAAAATAAATTTGGATTTGTTGATGGTAAGGTTGCTAAGTCTGAAGATGATGATGTTCTAAGTAATCAATGGGATAGGTGCAACTCTGTAGTATTAACATGGTTATTAAACTCTGTGTCTGAGGAGTTGTATTTGGGACAAGTTTTTTCAAAACTTGCCTCAGAAGTGTGGAATGATTTGAAAGAGACCTATGACAAGGTAGATGGTTCTGTTGTGTATGACTTGTATAAAAATATTAACTGTATTTCCCAAAATGGTACTTCTGTTTCTGAATACTATCACAAGTTAAATACTATGTGGAAGCAATTTGATGCAATGTTGCAATTGCCTTCCTGTTCTTGTGATGCTGCTAAAGATTATAATGATTTTGGTACTTTGATAAAGCTAATGCAATTTCTCATGGGGTTGGATGACATTTATCAACCAGTGAGAACTAGTTTACTCACAAGAGAACCACTACCATCTGTTAAGGTTGCTTTCTCTATCATTTCTAGGGAAGAATCACATAGGTCTGATAGTGGTGGTCAAAAGAATGTGTCAAATGTGTCTTTTTTAACCAAGTCTAATCCTGTTTTTGATCAAAAAAGAAAATCATTTAGAGGTCCTAATCCAAATTTGAATTGTTCTCACTGTAATATGATTGGTCATACAATGGATAGATGTTTTGAGTTAGTTGGTTATCCACCTGGTTTTAAAAGAAAATCTAATGTTTCAATGGGTAAAACTAATAGTAGTAATAATGCAAATGTGAATAAGGCTAATGTAGTGTCTAGCCCTTCTATGCCTTTTACAAATGAGCAGATTTCAAAGCTTCTGAGTCTTGTGAATGAAAAGTCTGGGACTGGTCAGTAGAGTTCCAATATGGGAGGTCAGTCTCTTGGTCTGAATAGTAATGTTAATGTTTCAGGTGTTTGTGGTAGTTTTATTAGTTGTTCTAGCTTTGTTAGTCATGCAACTGATTACAATTGGGTCATAGATTCAGGAGCTAACCAACACATGGTTATGAATGATAATGATATGTATAATTGTGTTGATGTATCAGAATTTGATCTAAAAGTTTGTCATCCAAATGGAACAAATGCAAAAGTCACTAAAATTGGAGACATTAAGTTAGCTTCTGGTGTTGTGTTAAATGATGTTTTTTACGTTCCTGGTTATAGAGTAAATCTTGTGTCTGTCCACAAACTTGCCAAATATAATAAATTGTCTGTTATTTTTTATGAGACTACGTGTGTTATTCAGGATTCGAAGTCAAGGAGAGTCCTGGTGACTGGTAGACAAGAGAATGGATTGTATTTTGTTAGTAAAAATGGTAATAATGTATGTTTTAATAGTATGATTAAGTCTGATATTTGGCATAATAGGTTAGGTCATCCCTCTGACCAAGTCCTTTCTGTGCTTAAGGGTAGTCTGAATTTAGGGTCTGGTGAAAAAAATCCCTGTGAAATATGTCATAAGGCTAAGCAAGTTAGAGTTCATTTTCCCTTAAGTGATCATAAGTCTAAAAGTGTGGGTGAGTTACTTCATTTAGACTTGTGGGGTCCTTATAGGATCACAAGTAGGGAATGGTATAAGTATTTTTTGACTGTTGTTGATGATTTTTCCAGAACTGTTTGGTGTTTTCTTTTGAAAAACAAGTTTGAAGTTTTTGAAAATCTTGTAAACTTCTATGAATTATTACAAACTCAGTTTGAAAGGAAAATAAAAGTGTTTAGAAGTGATAACGGCACTGAATTTGTTAATCAACAAATGTCAAGTTTTTTGCAAACAAAAGGGAATTATTCATCAGACCTCTTGCTCCTATACACCACAGCAGAATGGTGTGGTGGAAAGGAAGCATCAACACCTTCTAAACATGGCTAGGGCATTGTTGTATCAGGGAGGATTACCTTTAAGGTTTTGGGCAGATTGTATTCTAACTGCAGTTTATTTAATTAAAATGATTCACTCTTCTGTGTTGTTAGGTAAGAGTCCGTATGAATTAGTGTATGGTTTTGAGCCCTTTCTTGAGCATTTAAGAGTTTTTGGATGTTTGTGCTTTAGTATTGTTTTAAATAAGTCTAATAAATTGTCTACACGTGCAGAGAAATGTGTTTTAATAGGATATTCAAATTCAAAAAAGGGTTACAAGTTATGGAGTCTAGACAGTAAAAAAGAACTATATTCAAGAGATGTTAAATTTTATAAACATTTCCTTTTAAAACTTTAGAAAAATATAATTCTGATGTTATTCATGGTCAAAGTTTAACTCATATAAACTTTTTTGATTTGGTTGAGTCATCTACATCCATTAACTCTGAAAATGTGTTATTAACTCCCAATGATGAAGGAGGGGAAAATGGTTCTCATGGGAGTTTCAGTGAGGATCAGCAGCCAAGTGACTCTACCACGGCTGCCCCTACTAGTGTAGTTGACTCTAGTGCTCCAATAGTTAGAGATGCATCGACTACAACTACTAGTAATTGTGAGAGTAGTAGAGGTGAGAATCTTGGCAGGGCAGAGGACACTGAATTCCCAGCTTATGAGACCAACCTATCTGAGGGAAATAGGATTGAAGTTAGGAGGTCATCTAGGGTAAATGTATTTCCTAGAAAGTTTAGTGATTATATTGTTGATGGAAAAGTCAAGTATGGTATTGAGAAGTCTGTGAATTATTCAAATTTGTCTGTTGAAACATGTGTTTTATTTCGAGTCTTAATAAAACAGTAGAACCAACTAGTTATTTTGAGGCTGCTAAAGACCCTAGGTGGGTTGAAGCAATGAACAAATACATGGAAGCATTGTATCGTAATAAAACCTGGGTTCTTGTTGACTTACCTAAAGATAGAAAGGCTATAGGTTGTAAGTGGGTGTTTAAAGTAAAATACAAATTTAGTAGGGATGTGGAAAGGTTCAAAGCTAGACTTGTTGCAAAAGGGTATAGTCAACAAGAGGGAGTTGACTATGGGGAAACTTTTTCTCCTGTGATAAAAATGGTTACTATACATTGTGTATTGTCTTTAGCTGTTGAGAATAATTGGCCTGTTTTTCAACTCGATATTAATAACGTATTCTTGTATGGTTCTATTTCTGAAGATGTATACATGACCTTACCACCTGGGTATTTTCCAAGTAATGAAACTAGGGTGTGTAAACTGGTTAAGTCCCTGTATGGGCTTAAACAGGCCCCTAGGAAGTGGAACGAAAAACTAACACATGTTTTGGTTGGTATGGGTTTTATTCAAAGTGTGTGTGACCACTCTATGTACACCTTGTCTAAAGGTTCTATTTTTGTAGTGCTGTTAGTTTATGTAGATGATATAATTGTGACAGATAATTATCAGTCTGAGATAGTTAATGTTAAAACTATTCTAAGTGATAATTTTCAGATTAAAGACTTAGGGATTCTGAAATACTTTCTAGGTATTGAAGTTTTGTATTCTGATGCTGGTATGTGTTTAACTCAATGAAAGTATTGTCTTGAATTACTTAGTGAGTTTGGGTACCTAGGAGTTAAGCCTGTGAACACACCTATTGAACCAAGTCATGTTTTAGTAAATAAACTAACACAAGATAAAGAAATGGTTAAAGATGTTACAAACTTTCAAAACTAATTGGGAAACTCATTTACTTGTCTATAACTCGTCCAGATATACGCTATGCTGTGCAGTTTTTGAGTCAGTTTATGCATGCCCCTACTATTTGTCATTTGAAGATTGCTTTAAGATTACTAAAATACTTAAAGTTATCACCTGGAAAGGGTGTGATGTTTAAAAAAGGTAATGGGAGTAGTCTTATTGGGTATGTTGACTCAGATTGGGCCAAATGTTTGGCAACTAGAAAGTCTGTCACTGGGTTTGGAATCTTTCTAGGAAATTCACTGGTTTCCTGGAAAAGTAAGAAACAAAGTGTTGTTTCTAGATCTACAGCTGAGGCCGAATACAGGGCTATGTGTTCGGCTGCATGTGAAGTTATGTGGATTCTAAACGTTTTAAAAGAGTTAAAGGTTGAGTGTCAGTTGCCTGATAAATTGTTTTGTGATAGTCAGTCTGCTATTTCCATTGCTTTAAATCTAGTCTTCCATGAGAGGACTAAACATTTTGAAGTTGATCTTCATTTTTTGCGAGAAAAAATTTCTGATGGTGTTGTTGTTCCAGATGAAATTGCCATTGAAAATCAAGTAGCAGACCTGTTTACAAAAGGTCTAAGCAGTGTTCAACATGATCTTTTATGTGACAAACTTGGTCTAACAGATATGTTTGGTATTTGAATTATGGGGGGATGTTAAAAATAAGTTCTGGTAATTCATTATATCCAAACATGTTGTTGGGCTAGTTGTTACAAGTAACATCTTGTTAGGCTTATTATTGTAACAAATGATATATTGTTATAAGGGTTGTTATCTTTTGATAATGTGTTACAAGTGTTTAAGTGTGCAGTTTATATTGTTGAGGGGCTATCTTGGAACATGAGAAAGCTTTGAGGACTGGATCGAAAGTTTCAAGGGGTTAAAGTGTAACATGTCTTCTTCGTTGATATATAAAGAAGAGACAGATGTAGAGCTCATTGTGTGTTAGATATTTTTCTAGACTTTTCCTGTATCCTTTTCTCTTGTTCGTTGCGTTGTATTGTTGATCTCATCCTGTTGAGATCGTTGTTTGTCTGAGATCGTGTTGATCTCCGGTGTTGTATTTTCTGTATCGTTCTTATTGATCTCAACAGATTGTTTATCTGTTGAGATAGCTTGTTGTATATCACAGATCTCACAGTTGTGAGATCTAGGGTTTGGTTGGGTGTTTCTGGGTTGGTTAACTAATAAAGATTTTGCGTCACCGTTTTGCCACTATATCCGTTGTTCAATCTGTATTTCTATAATTTTGTACATTTCATCCTCAGAATTACACAAAACACACCCCATTTCTCCGTTATAACAGTTCCTTGCCTGAAGCGCATCAACCCTAGGAATTCTATTTTGAACCAAGCGCCACATAAAGATATTACACTTCTTTGGAACCCACTTACTCCATTTGAAAACATATCTACTGCTGTAATCAATATCGCTGCCCAAAAACTGCTTAACAGCCCCAACCGAGAACTCAGATTCTTCACCTCCCACCCAGACCCATTTATCTAACTTATCCGGAAGGATCGTATTAGCCAACAAATTAGAGCAGCAAACATTTTCCGCCTTCTCCACTTCAGAAAGCAAGTTGCGGCTCCACTTCCAACAACCCAAAAAAGATCCCTGCACTTCGTTAAACCTATCCTTCACCTTACAATTTTTTTATCCTGCTCCAACCTGAATAGATGAGGGAACTTATCCTTTAAAGGAACGTTACAAGCCCATGGATCTAACCAAAACCAAATGTCGTAGCCATCCCCGACCTCCCATTAAAGACCTAATGAATACTAGTTCCTGCAACCTTGAGTTTTTCGATCAAAACCACTATATTTTCCCAAGTTCCACCCAAAATTTTGTTATAAGGGAGAATAGACCTCTTTCCTTTTATATTATGAATAGCATCGATAACAAGTTTCTTGATATTATTTTGCTCAGTTTTATACCTCCACAACCATTAGACAAGATCCCTATATTCGTGTCTTTCAAAGTACTAAGCCCGAGCCTTCCGTACTTGATCGGGCAAGCAACTTTGTCCCATACCACCCAATGAAGCTTAGTACCATCCGAAGAGCCGCCCCATAGAAACCTTCTAATCATTATCTCCAATTTATTAATAACTTGCATCGACGCTTTATAGAGAGAAAAATAATAGTTGGGAAGACACTCCATCACCGACTTTATAATAGTTAACCTCCCCTCGATAGATAATACCGTCTTCCACCGAGACAACCGAGCTTCAAAAATATTAAAAATAAAATTCCAGTTTTCACTCTATTCATATTTGCTCCAATTAAGATCCCCAAATGTTTGAATGGAACCGACACCGCCTTACAATTTATGTTACTTGCCATATTTTCAACTTCCTCCACTCCCGAGAAAATGACAACAAGATTCGATTTTCCCATGTTTATTTTCAGCCCCGAGCAATAGAAGAAGCACCTTAAAAGTCTTGCAACATTCTTCACATTATGGGACGACCATTCTCCTAAAAGACACAATCTTCTGCATAAAGAAAAACACACGGCCCATTATTTGGAAGATTAATTCCTTTAAAAGTACCTACGTTGCAAGACCTCCTAATCATTCCGTAAAAAGCTTCCATCACAATATTGAACAAAAAATGGGAGATCGGATCTCCTTGTGTCATTCGTTTTGTAACACCGAAACTCGAAGGTAGGAGACCCGTTGACAAGGGCCGACGAATGCGCCGTCGAGAGAATACCATAAATTCACTTCCTCCATCTTGGACGAAACCCAGTTGGTCCAAAACCGACATAAGAAACAACCAATTAACATTATCATAGGCCTTTTCATTATTGCAGAGATGGAAGTATATGATGATGCTCTTCCATTAAATGCTTCAACTGAATCATCTCTCCTTCAATTCGTCTTTGTGTAGGTGTATGTGACTGAACTATAGGACGTAATGGTTTTTAAGGTAACCATTTTCTAATTGGTACCCTTGTAATATTAAATGGTTGCATATAATTTGTTGTTTAACCTAGTGCTTCAGTTTAAAGTTTATATATTTTGGGTTGTTTTGGTGGCTTAGAACTTCATCCCCTGCGCTATTTATGTCACTGGGTAGTGATCTTTTATTTATTTATTTTTTCTAAATTTTAAATAATTATATACTAGATTCTAATGAAGTCATGTATTTTGTTTTCATATCAGGGGAAGGGAGTGGGCGGTAAAAGTGACGGCAAAGTAGTTTGCAGCGCGGTAACACCGCCGCCAACTATTTTTGCCGATCGGTAAAGTAGGAAGACGGTAAACCTTCACCGATCGAAAAACATGGATGCTTGTGACCGTTTGGCTTATAACGGCTATATAGCCGTCCAAAAATTAAAAAAAATTAATTTTTTAAACTTTTACCCTATATATTCAAACCAAACCCATTTAATTCATTTTACACTACAAAATCATCCCCAAATCAAACCAAAAAATATAAAACACTAACCCAAGTTTTGCCACACAAAATGGCGGATGAAATCCCGTTGTTTTTCCCCCCGATAGTAGCGACGACTCGTCCGATGGTAGCATTCTTTTTTTTCCAAAATCTACTCAAAGAAGCCGAATTACAAGACACCGGTATATCAAACCAAAGGAGATATATTGAACGTCAACGGGAGGTTGGGCACGAGACCCTCATGGCGGATTATTTTGTCGAAGACGCGAAATACAACGACGAAATTTTTCGGCAAAGGTTCGGTATGTCGAAACGGTTGTTTTTAAAAATTATGACCGGCGTGGAAGAGAATGACGAATATTTTCGAGAGTCCTACGATGCGCGAGGTCGGAAGGGCTTTACGCCGTTGCAAAAGGTTACATCCGCTATTAAACAGCTCGCAACCGGTAACCCTCCAAACGAAGGAGACGAGTACTTGCATATGGCCGCAAGAACTTCCCGCGAGTGCCTAGAATATTTTTGCGATACGGTTTGCAGAATATACCCTTCAGAGTTCTTACGCAGACCGACAAGCCACGACATGGCATTATACGACGCACATGAAGAAAAACATCACCTCCCTTGTATGTTCGGTAGCCTTGATTGTACCCATTTGGTCTAGCGAATGTGTCCCACTGAGCTTCGAGGTCAGTATATGAGAGGAGATCACCGATACCCAACTGTTATGCTCGAAGCGGTGGCATCTCAAGATTTATGGATTTGGCATGCTTTTTGCGGTCCACCGGGCTCACAAAACGATATCAATGTGCTACAACAATCTCCGTTACTCTTAACGGAACGAAATGGAACCGCGCCTAAATGTCCATTTTACGTTAACAACCATTGTTACAAACGTGGTTATTTGCTCGTGGATGGAATCTACCCTAAATGGCCCGTATTTGTGAAAACGATCCCATATCCTCACGAAGTAGACGAAAGATGTTCAAGAGACAACATGAGGCCGCAAGAAAAGACGTCGAAAGGGCTTACCCCACCTGTTGGTCGATTCTGACGAGGACTATATTATTTTAATTATTTTAGTTTAGTATAATTTTATTTGTTTTTATTTTTATGTAATTTTTATTAATTCTATAATTTTCTTTTAGCTAAATTATATGTTTTTTTATTAAATATGCCAAAAAAACCAAAAAAAAGTTTGCCAATTCTTCAAGTGTCTAACCATTGCCAACACTTTTGACCAAAAGTTTAAACACTTTAGGTGGATTGACGTGGCACCCTCTTATTGGTTGATTTTAAAGTTTAAACACTTTAGATGTTTAACCACTCCCTTCCCCTTAGTTGTTTAAAGAAGTAACTGGGGCATAAATGAAAAAACGATAACTACACACAAGTGTTGTTTTACTCCTACCTTTGAGTTTTAACTTTTAATCTTTTTTTTTATAAAACATGTTTCAAGAACTTGTACCCCTAAATGCAGGCAACGTACTAGGAGTTGAGAACAAAAGCCCTGCTTTCAAGTGGATATCACTTATTAAAATTGGGTGCTGCTAAATGTACCTCCATTTTTTAAAATTTTACGGGTTACACCACCCCCCTGAAGTTTGTAAATAAAAACAATGAACCCTTGTAATTTCTATTTTTTTTAAATTCCATAAGGAAATATCCTTATTTTTCTATAGGGGTTTATCTACTTCGCATAATTTGAATACTGGGTTTATCTACTTCCCATAATTTGAATACTGACATATACGTGCTTTGCTTTTACATTAGAACGACTCCATTAAAAAGTTCCCGAAAGAAGGAGATTAAGAGAGATCTTGAAAAACAATTTAGTGCAACTTTGATTTTCATCAAAGTTCTAATTGATTAAGCATTCTTGGTATGTTTTCATCTTTATCATCAATATAGTTTTTTTGTTTTTTTTTTTCGTTTGATTGAGTCGTTATAAGAATTAATTGCCCAGATCAATTATTTATCACAAATCGATTAGCAGATGTTGTTTGTAGTTGATTTACAAAGAAACCATTATTTTATAGTATTTGCCGTAGTTGTGCGGCTTATGTATTCTACCAGAGAAAAGGATTTAACTTCTCAATTGTTGACGTAAAGTAAATTCTCACCTTTAGAATAAAAAAATCAACCTATAAGAGATTCTTAACCTTGTTTCATTTATATACATATTAATTAATATATTATATTATGTACTATATTGACGCATATGTTAGAAATTGCTTTCGAGTATATGCTTCTGAAATTAGTTTGTACGGTTTATCACAGTTTGATATCAAGAGTTTTACAAAAAGATGTCTGTATTTTCTATCGATCATGTATAAGTTTTATTTAAAGGATAAAGTTATGATTATAAGCTTTTATTGCTAAAATTAGAAGGTGACTATCCGATGCCTCTACCCAACAATCTTTAGATTATGAACCGAAGTGACGTCGCAGCAGATTGGGAAGTTATGTACAGTTCTCGCATAAATATGTATAGGGAGCTAATGAACCCTAATCCAGACCGAAGTGTACAATATGTTGGTTAAAATTTAATTGCATTTTTTTTAAACTTCATTTGTTACTTATGGATATTATTAGTATTACATGTGTATTTTTTTACAGTGTACTACTTTTTAACTATTTTTCTTGATTTCTACATTAAAGCGTTGATTCATAAATGAATGCATTTGAAATTCAACATGTTTGAACTTACAGTCTAGTAGCCTAGGTAAAAATAACCTTGTTATTTACATGAATATTTAATATTGATTTACGTGAACTATAAATCACGTTAAGCATGTAATATTAATATTGATTTTATTATAAAGTTAACCAGGTCATCTAATCTAATATGTTGTACCTTACTTTTCACTTTTGTAGAAGTCTATCATGTTCAACTTAAAAAACATCTCAGAATAATGGTTGTGAATATTTAGTATAAAAATGTGAGTAAGGAATTTTTAAAGGGTGGAATTTGAAAAGATTTAAAATGTTTTATATGGAAAGGGGGTACGAAAAATAAAAAGGGGGGTGCATTTAGCCACCCCATTAACATATCCTTGAACACTAACCCTCAAATTCCACTTAATTACAACCCAACCTCCACCGTTGACCAACATCAGTCAAATCCAAAGCCAAGAGCCAGCTTCTCTGACCTTCTGTACCTTGAAGATGAACTTGGGTTCTAACGATATTGTATCAGTTTATTTTTAGGGGTCTATTTCCATTAGCGTGACATTACAATGTACTACATTTTCTTAGGGGCGAAAGAAAATCCGACGTGATGGAAATCTTGAAAAAGACAGGATTTTCTCGTTGATTTAGAACGATTGGAAAACTCATGCCTCATAAGCAGCAGTGGTTTCTTGGCTGAGGAGCGATTTATCAACGGTCATCTAAATGCAGGTTCAATGATAGGACCGTCCTCGATAGCACAAGAACCTCGAATTTGTATCTAACGTCCAATTAGGCGGAAACTAAGTGACGTGTTAATCGTATAACAAGAATTACTCATTAAATGTCAGTTTATTGATCAATATTCGTAAACGTTCAAGTTCCGGATCCGACAGAGCTTCGTCGTCAGTGTGCCAAAGTTCTTGAATGTGAGATCACAAGCTACATATTTATAGGCATCCAAGTTCGCTGGGATAGACAAGGAACTTGTCTTGAACAAGTTCGGCCGAACTTGTTCTTACAATATTCTTCCGGGAGAACTTGGTGTCCAATATACATAAATACGACATTTTCTAACGTGATCTCACCTATTCTAAACAGACTAGATACAAGACTAAGACATAGACATACTGTACTAACAGACTCCCCCTTGGATATCGTCTTTGTCTTGATCAGTCTTCAGAAGCTCCGTTCATTCAGACTCGTTCTAATTATAATGATGTAGGAAACAGACATATGCACCAACATTCAACTTCCGACAACTATGGTGAACATCGATGAAAGACATTCGATTTTGGGTTACATGGAACCTTGCTAGTTAGATTGAATGTATGATGGTGTTTAATGATAATTGTAGTCGTTTCGCCTTTGGTGCAGGTTTTGGTCTGTGACTGAACTATAGGATAAAACAATTTTTTAGGGTCTACATATTCACACACCTAAGTGCCAATTCACACACCCTCGCATAGGCCTCGTATAGGCCTATACATGGCGTATGTAACAACTCTAAATTTTCGTTGTTATTTTATTTCAGTTTTTTTCACCATTTGTATTCCGAGATTCGCTTATAAGAAAGTTATGTTAAATTAATTATGTTGTTTACAATGTTTATCGCATCTAATCGCTTATTAAACGCATCGCTAATTCAATCGCAATCACAAGTAGTGATGCTACTATACGAGCCGAGTGTGTTATTGTTTAATAAACACTTGTGCCATCGCATCGCTATTCTCATCGCATCGCAAATCACAGTTAATTATGTGGAATTATGTTTATGTGTGTTATATTTGTTTATGTTATGGTTACAATCGCTATCGCAACGCTCTCACACGCACGAATCGCTAAATTGCACTATTGTATTGATTACAACGCTTAATATAACTATCTAATACGAACCGAATCGCCAAACGAACTCATAACGTGAAATAATCGAACAAAACTTGGCCACTAGGTCAAGTTCGGCCGAACTTGTATACCACAAGTTCGCCCGAACTTGCCTAAGCCACCTAAAACACTTCAAAATACACAAGTCCGCCCGGACTTGTCTCAAAACCAAGAAAAACTAACAAGTACGCTCGAACTTGTAACAAGTTCGACCGAACTTGGTACAAGTTCTCCCGAACTTGATCTATTCAGCTCATTTCTCACCTCCACCTATAAATACTCAGCTCCATTTTTCATTTGAACTTGCTGCAAGTTCGCCCGGAGCTCTCCAAAACCGAAAACCCTTTGTTTTCTAAGTAAGATTCAACCCGTTTTCAACTACAACAACGTTTTACAACTATTTTGGCACAAGGCATTGCCTTTGTTTTCATAAAATCTCTTCTGTTTACGAAAATCTACATCTTTTTATACAAAACTTCTGTTTTTCACTCAAATATATCTTTAGATCTGAGTAAAACCTTTAAATCATCGATTTTTACACAATATTCGACTAATGACGTATGTTTCGTTCACTTTTGAGTGGAACGAGGCGTTGTCAAGCAAGATCTCAGATCCGGAAGCACAAGGATGAAATCGTCACTTTACACAAGCTGGACTAACCCGTACGAACCTTCAAGTTCGTCCGGATTAGCCCAAGTTTCTGTAAAATAGCTAAACTCACTCCAAAATACCCATCCAGCCTAAGTTTTACTCAGTGGCTTAAGGTTGGAGGGATGGACATTCGATTTCCTCAGCAAACGACGCGAAAACGCATGATTTGGATGCCAAAACAGTCAAGTTCTCTCGGAAAACATCAAGTTCGCCCGAACTTTTCACCAGATTGGTGACCAAGTTCGACCAGACTTGATCAAACCTTCAACAAACTACACAAGTTCGACCGAACTTGTATCACCATTCACCAAGAAAGACAAGTTCGCCCGAACTTGTGCTCACAGTAAGTTCAGGCATACAAGTTCGCCCGAACTTGTCTGTTGTTCTCTCAAACCGTTAACCGTTTCAGCAATTCGGAAGACTAATGCACTTCTGTTCGCTTACAAGCTGATCCGGCACTCTCCGTAACTTCTCTCATATCCCGTCTCTTCTCCCAAAACGCACCGACTGTGAGTATATTTGAACCCTTTTACGCTTAAACGCACTTTTGGGTGTCACATATGTTCGTATATCAAAACACATCACACAACATCGATGAAAGACATTCAATTTTGGGTTACAAGTTAGATTGAATGTATGATGGTGTTTAATGATAATTGTAGTCGTTTCGTCTTTGTGCAGGTTTTGGTCTGTGACTGAACTACAAGATAAAACAATTTTGTAGGGTCTACATATTTACACACCCAAGTGCCTATTCACACACCCTTGTATAGGCCTCGTATAGGCCTATACATGGCGTATGTAACACCTCTAAATTTTCGTTGTTATTTTATTTCAGTTTATTTCAGTTGTTTTCACCATTTGTATTCCGAGATTCGCTTATAATAAAGTTATGTTAAATTAATTATGTTGTTTTTATCGCATCTAATCGCTTATTAAACGCATCGCTAATTCAATCGCAATCACAAGTAGTTATGCTACTATACGAGCCGAGTGTGTTATTGTTTAATAAACACTTGTGCCACCACATCGCTATTCTCATCGCATCGCAAATCACAGTTAATTATGTGGAATTATGTTTATGTGTGTTATATTTGTTTATGTTATGGTTACAATCGCTATCGCAACGCTCTCAACACGCACGAATCGCTAAATTGCACTATTGTATTGATTACAACGCTTAATATAACTATCTAATACGAACCGAATCGCCAAACGAACTCATAACGTGAAATAATCGAACAAAACTTGGCCACTAGGTCAAGTTCGCCCGAACTTGCCTAAGCCACCTAAAACACTTCAAAATACACAAGTCCGCCCGGACTTGTCTCAAAACCAAGAAAAACTAACAAGTACGCTCGAACTTGTAACAAGTTCGACCGAACTTGGTACAAGTTCTCCCGAACTTGATCTATTCAGCTCATTTCTCACATCCACCTATAAATACTCAGCTCCATTTTTCATTTGAACTTGCTGCAAGTTCGCCCGGAGCTCTCCAAAACCGAAACCCTTTGTTTTCTAAGTAAGATTCAACCCGTTTTCAACTACAACAACGTTTTACAACTATTTTGGCACAAGGCATTGCCTTTGTTTTCATAAAATCTCTCCTGTTTACGAAAATCTACATCTTTTTATACAAAACTTCTGTTTTTCACTCAAATATATCTTTAGATCTGAGTAAAACCTTTAAATCATCGATTTTTACACAATATTCGGACTAATGACGTATGTTTCGTTCACTTTTGAGTGGAACGAGGCGTTGTCAAGCAAGATCTCAGATCCGGAAGCACAAGGATGAAATCGTCACTTTACACAAGCTGGACTAACCCGTACGAACCTTCAAGTTCGTCCGGATTAGCCCAAGTTTCTGTAAAATAGCTAAACTCACTCCAAAATACCCATCCAGCCTAAGTTTTACTCAGTGGCTTAAGGTTGGAGGGATGGACATTCGATTTCCTCAGCAAACGACGCGAAAACGCATGATTTGGATGCCAAAACAGTCAAGTTCGCTCGGAAAACATCAAGTTCGCCCGAACTTTTCACCAGATTGGTGACCAAGTTCGACCAGACTTGATCAAACCTTCAACAAACTACACAAGTTCGACCGAACTTGTATCACCATTCACCAAGAAAGACAAGTTCGCCCGAACTTGTGCTCACAGTAAGTTCAGGCATACAAGTTCGCCCGAACTTGTCTGTTGTTCTCTCAAACCGTTAACCGTTTCAGCAATTCGGAAGACTAATGCACTTCTGTTCGCTTACAGGCTGATCCGGCACTCTCCGTAACTTCTCTCATATCCCGTCTCTTCTCCCAAAACGCACCGACTGTGAGTATATTTGAACCCTTTTACGCTTAAACGCACTTTTGGGTTTCACATATGTTCGTATATCAAAACACATCACACAACATCGATGAAAGACATTCAATTTTTGGGTTACAAGTTAGATTGAATGTATGATGGTGTTTAATGATAATTGTAGTCGTTTCGTCTTTGTGCAGGTTTTGGTCTGTGACTGAACTACAAGATAAAACAATTTTGTAGGGTCTACATATTCACACACCCAAGTGCCTATTCACACACCCTTGTATAGGCCTCGTATAGGCCTATACATGGCGTATGTAACACCTCTAAATTTTCGTTGTTATTTTATTTCAGTTTATTTCAGTTGTTTTCACCATTTGTATTCCGAGATTCGCTTATAATAAAGTTATGTTAAATTAATTATGTTGTTTTTATCGCATCTAATCGCTTATTAAACGCATCGCTAATTCAATCGCAATCACAAGTAGTTATGCTACTATACGAGCCGAGTGTGTTATTGTTTAATAAACACTTGTGCCATCGCATCGCATCGCAAATCACAGTTAATTATGTGGAATTATGTTTATGTGTGTTATATTTGTTTATGTTATGGTTACAATCGCTATCGCAACGCTCTCACACGCACGAATCGCTAAATTGCACTATTGTATTGATTACAAAGCTTAATATAACTATCTAATACGAACCGAATCGCCAAACGAACTCATAACGTGAAATAATCGAACAAAACTTGGCCACTAGGTCAAGTTCGGCCGAACTTGTATACCACAAGTTCGCCCGAACTTGCCTAAGCCACCTAAAACACTTCAAAATACACAAGTCCGCCCGGACTTGTCCCAAAACCAAGAAAAACTAACAAGTACGCTCGAACTTGTAACAAGTTCGACCGAACTTGATCTATTCAGCTCATTTCTCACCTCCACCTATAAATACTCAGCTCCATTTTTCATTTGAACTTGCTGCAAGTTCGCCCGGAGCTCTCCAAAACCGAAACCCTTTGTTTTCTAAGTAAGATTCAACCCGTTTTCAACTACAACAACGTTTTACAACTATTTTGGCACAAGGCATTGCCTTTGTTTTCATAAAATTTCTTCTGTTTACGAAAATCTACATCTTTTTATACAAAACTTCTGTTTTTCACTCAAATATATCTTTAGATCTGAGTAAAACCTTTAAATCATCGATTTTTACACAATATTCGGACTAATGACGTATGTTTCGTTCACTTTTGAGTGGAACGAGGCGTTGTCAAGCAAGATCTCAGATCCGGAAGCACAAGGATGAAATCGCCACTTTACACAAGCTGGACTAACCCGTACGAACCTTCAAGTTCGCCCGGATTAGCCCGAGTTTCTGTAAAATGGCTAAACTCGCTCCAAAAGACCCCTCCAGCCTAAGTTTTACTCAGTGGCTTAAGGTTGGAGGGATGGACACTCGATTTCCTCAGCAAACGACGCGAAAACGCATGATTTGGATGCCAAAATAGTCAAGTTCGCTCGGAAACATCAAGTTCGGCCGAACGTTTCACCAGATTGGTGACCAAGTTCGACCAGACTTGATCAAACCTTCAACAAAACTACACAAGTTCGCCCGAACTTGTATCACCATTCACCAAGAAAGACAAGTTCGCCTGAACTTGTGCTCATAGTAAGTTCAGGCATACAAGTTCGCCCGAACTTGTACCTTCAAGTACAAGTTCGCCCGAACTTGTCTATTGTTCTCTCAAATCGTTAATCGTTTCAGCAATTCGGAAGACTGATGCACTTCTGTTCGCTTACAGGCTGATCCGACACTCTCCGCAACTTCTCTCAGATCCCGTCTCTTCTCCCAAAACGCACCGACTGTGAGTATACTTGAACCCTTTTACACTTAAACGCACTTTTGGGTGTAACATATGTTCGTATATCAAAACACATCACACAACATCGATGAAAGACATTTGATTTTGGGTTACATGGAACCATGCTAGTTAGATTGAATGTATGATGGTGTTTAATGATAATTGTAGTCGTTTCGCCTTTGTGCAGGTTTTGGTCTGTGACTGAACTACAAGATAAAACAATTTTGTAGGGTCTACATATTTACACACCCAATTGCCTATTCACACACCCTCGCATAGGCCTCGTATAGGCCTATACATGGCGTATGTAACAACTCTAAATTTTCGTTGTTATTTTATTTCAGTTTATTTCAGTTGTTTTCACCATTTGTATTCCGAGATTCGCTTATAAGAAAGTTATGTTAAATTAATTATGTTGTTTTTATCGCATCTAATCGCTTATTAAACGCATCGCTAATTCAATCGCAATCACAAGTAGTTATGCTACTATGCGAGCCGAGTGTGTTATTGTTTAATAAACACTTGTGCCATCGCATCGCTATTCTCATCACATCGCAAATCACAGTTAATTATGTGGAATTATGTTTATGTGTGTTATATTTGTTTATGTTATGGTTACATTAGCTATCGCAACGCTCTCACACGCACGAATGGCTAAATCGCACTATTGTATTGATTACAACGCTTAATAACTACTAATACGAACCGAATCGCCAAACGAACTCGTAACGCGAAATAATCGAATAAAACTTGGCCACTAGGTCAAGTTCGGCCGAACTTGTATACCACAAGTTCGCCCAAACTTGCCTAAGCCACCTAAAACACTTCAAAATACACAAGTTCGCCCGGACTTGTCTCAAAACCAAGAAAAACTAACAAGTTCGCTCGAACTTGTAACAAGTTCGCCTGAACTTGGTATAAGTTCGCCCGAACTTGATCTATTCAGCTCATTTCTCACCTCCACCTATAAATACTTAGCTCCATTTTTCGTTTGAACTTGCTGCAAGTTCGCCCGGAGCTCTCCAAAACCGAAACCCTTTGTTTTCTAAGTAAGATTCAACTCGTTTTCAACTACAACAACATTCAACAACGTTTTACAACGATTTTGGCACAAGGCATTGCCTTTGTTTTCATCAAATCTCTTCGGTTTACGAAAATCTTCATCTTTTTATACACAATTTCTGTTTTTCACTCAAATCTATGTTTAGATCTGAGTAAAACCTTTAAATCATCGATTTTTACACAATATTCGGACTAACACGTATGTTTCGTTCACTTTTTAGTGGAACGAGGCGTTGTCAAGCAAGATCTCAGATCCGGAAGCACAAGGACGAAATCGTCACTTTACACAAGCTGGACTAACCCGTACGAACCTTCAAGTTCGCCCGGATTAGCCCGAGTTTCTGTAAAGTGGCTAAACTCGCTCCAAAAGACCCCTCCAGCCTAAGTTTTACTCAGTGGCTTAAAGTTGGAGGGATGGACACTCGATTTCCTCAACAAACAACGTGAAAACGTACGATTTGGATGCCAAAACAGTCAAGTTCGCTCGGAAAACATCAAGTTCGCCCAAACTTTTTACCAGATTGGTGACCAAGTTCGACCAGACTTGATCAAAACTTCAACAAACTACACAAGTTCGCCCGAACTTGTACTGATTCCAAGGAATCAGGACAAGTTCTCCCGAACTTGTATCACCATTCACCAAGAAAGACAAGTTCGCCCGAACTTATGCTGACAGTAAGTTCAGGCATACAAGTTTGCCCGAACTTGTACCTTCAAGTACAAGTTCGCCCGAACTTTTCTGCTGTTCTCCCAAACCGTTAACCGTTTCAGCAATTCGAAAGACTGATGCACTTTTGTTCGCTTATAGGCTGATCCGGCACTCTCTGCAACTTCTCTCAGATCCCGTCTCTTCTCCCAAAACGCACCGACTGTGAGTATACTTGAACCCTTTTATGCTTAAACGCACTTTTGGGTGTCACATATGTTCGTATATCAAAACACATCACACAACTCTCAAACGCTTATTCGCAACCCGCTGTTACATGATTATACGTGAAATCTGCTGAATTGTATGTATTGCTTGATTGCTTGTATGCCACCCTTAACATGATAGTATACTAGAGGTTGACCCGCAACCCGGAGGCCCAGGGTTGTTAAGGCTCGCATTTTTTTATTTCTTATTTATTTTCTCTTTAGGATGTGGACACTTGTTCGCATGCCTCGATCAATCGCGGTTTGTTGGTTTGCATGAATCTAAGTAGTTACATCATTCACATCTATTACGTATGTCATGAGGTGTATGCTAAACGCTTTTATATCTATTATGTACGCAAACCTGTATTCTCACCCTTACTTAATTGTATTGACGTTTTATTTTAACATATGTGGCAGGTTGAGGATATTGCTTTGGACGCTTAGATTTAGGTTTTTGGTTTAGAAAATCATGTAATAAAATCTAGGGGATATCGAACTTGTTTTGTTTTATGGGATTGCTTGTATTTTGTAACCTGTTTAAGGATTATATGTTGAAAGTATGGGATTTTGACGTTTAAATATTGTCGCTTGAATAGAGTTATGGAATTTCTCATGAGACAATATGGTTCGCCTAGTACCACTACCTCGATGTTTCCGCCATCGGTTGGGGTGTGACAGATTGGTATCAGAGCCATAAAAATAGGACAATTAGGTAAAATTGCCATGTTCGACCTAGTCGTATGTTTAAGTACCCGATTTGACCAATCTTTGACTTAAATGCTTAAACTACTTGCCATAAATGCTTAAGTGCCTTTCCTGAGGCTAACCCAATATACACGCTTGGAAACACTCGTATATCGCAAACGAGTGATCAAGTCAAGAATAGGTGTGAAAACCGGGAACTCTCGATAAGATCATTCACTCCGCGCATACTCTATCACACGAGATACCTTCTTTGAGTTAGGAGTGATATCCAAACCCTGACGAAAATCTCCATTTCTCTCTAGTGGAACTACCGACTCGATCAGTGAGTGTAGCCACAACTAGGAATGAAGTTGTTAAGTTAGGGGTGAAGCCCGCATCTTAATAACTAGTTCTGCTCCTCGATTTTCAATCTCACCAAAGTCTCGACTATTTCGATGACTCGGAACACGACGTAACTGGAAGGATAAATGCCGTTAACCGTTGTACGGTAAGAGCATTTGTCTATTAGGCCAAATCGTGTGTCCGAACTCAGAGAATTCTCGAATCACTTTGGGTAGTCAACGTCTCAAAACCCAGGACTCTCCCAATTGATTTAAGCCTATAATCGTCGATTTTACGCATCATCGAGTTTGATATTATTTATGTGTTTAAATTTTGAGAATTTTCGCTTATTCGATTTCTCGCTTTATTAATTTCTCGGTTTATCGCCTTTATGCTCCGTCGATATATGCACTACTCGCACAGCTCTCGAAATCTAAAACGCTAATTAATCACCAACCAAATTAAAACGCTCGTCTCTCTTACGCGTATGGACTCATACGTGGTATTACTCGCTTATCTCGCTTATATATATAGCTTATTACGCTTATATCTCACATCTCATATGCGCTACGCATGATTATAATTAGAAGTGAATACGTGCAAAATATGTGCTTATGTGCTTACGTGATTATGTGCTTACGTGCTTATGTGCTTACGTGTTTATGTGCTTACGTGCTTATATGCTTACGTGGATACGTGCTTACGTGTTATGTGCCTTGTATGAATAATAATAATAAATATTTTAAACATAAACCTATTATAATCGAATCTCATCTAATCTAAATCCTTTGTGTAGATGTCTTCAATGGGATCACACACGAGGAGAAACATCTAGCGCAACAACGCTGACAAGCGCATCGCATCACTTGTGGCCAAGGTGATCCCTCATATCGTCAGTGAGATCCAAGCTGCCAGCAGCAACTCCTCTGTTGATTCGAAATCCGACGCGCCTAAGTTCTCAGTCAGCTTTAAGCAGTTCAAGGCATGTGGACCCCTTACTTTCTCAGGCACTGAAGGACCCAGTGCCATGTTCCACTGGTTTGATGCTATCAAGGTCACGTTCCGTCAGAGTGGATGTCCAGAACCCCTTCGCACCATCAACACTACCGGCGTGTTCCAGTCCAGGGCTCTCGACTCGTGGACCGTGGAGCGTAACAAACGGGGAAACGACGAAGCCTACGGACTCACCTGGGAGGAACATAAGGCAATCATGATCAAGGAATTCTGTCCTCCCTATGAAGTTCAGAAGTTGGAGAACAAGTTTTTGGGGAATTAAGCAAGACGGACCCGAAAATGCCGGTCTTACGGCTCGATTCAAGTAGTTGAGCATCATTTGTCCCGGTTAGGTGGACACTACCGAAAAGGCAATCAAGAAATACCTCAACGCTCTGCCTGACTGCGTCGCTGACTTTGTGCAAGCAGCACGCCCTGCTACTATTGAAGAGACCTACCAGCTAGCCGCAGAGATCAACGACAAACGAGTTCAGTCTTGCTACTTTAAGAACAACAACGTTGCAAACCAGGCCCTCACCGAATCAGCAGCTCCCTCCGATCAGTCCCGAGAGTCAAAGAACAGTCGTCGAGGTCATAAGCGAGAAAACCCGAGCAACAATTGTGCACTCACTGCTCCACCAAACCCTCGGCCGCTTCAGTCAGTCGTACCGAACGCACCTCCAGCAAAGCGTGTGTATACTGGTCCTCATCCTTTGTGCTCAAAGTGCACTTATCATCACGCAGTTGGAGGCAATTGCCGTTTCTGTACCAACTGCAACATCTATGGCCATTTTACTGTCAGCTGCCGTAGTGGTACTTGTCAGCCAGCTCCTCAAGCTCCAGCAGCACCAGCTTTACCAGCTCCTCCTCAGGCCAATCAGCAGCAAGCGCCAAGGGCACGTGCTTGTTACACGTGCGGAGACCCGAATCACTTCAGTAATGTCTGCCCAAACAAACCTGTGAAGCAGGAACAGCAGCAGCCACAGCCACCACAACCTCAGCAGCAGCAACCACATGCTACGCGTGGAAGAGCCTTTAATCTCAATCGTCGCCAGGCTCAGAATGACAACAATGTTGTCAACAGTACATTCCTTGTTAATGGTATTTATGCTTCATGTTTATTTGATACTGGTGCCGATAATTGTTTTGTATCGTTAGAATTCGAAAAGGTTTTAAAATGTAAACGCGTTAAACTCCCAAAGACTTTCGATGTGGAAGTCACCACCGAAAAATCATTACCGTTAACTCCGTCCTACGTGGTTGTACTCACGATCTCAACAACCATGTCTTCGCGATCAATCTCATACCTATGCAGTTAGGTAGCTTCGATATCATAGTAGGTATGGATTTTCTTCGTGAAAACCATGCTAAACTTGTTTGTTTCGATAAAATGATTCGCTTTCCTCTTTCAAACGGTGATCAACTCCATGTTTACGGTGAAACTCCCTCAAAGAAGTTGATGCTTTTGTCTTGTACTCGAGCACACAAATGTTTGCGAAAGCAATGTGTTGCTTTCCTAGCCCACATCATGAACCCGGAGAAAGAAAAGAAAACTTTTAAAGACGTCCCCGTTGTTTGAATTTCCTAAGGTCTTTCCCGGCGATTTACCTGGTTTACCCCCTAGTCGTGATGTTGAATTCCGTATCGATTTGATTCCTGGTGCTAATCCCGTTGCTAAAGCTCCCTATTGTCTCGCACCATCCGAAATGCGCGAGCTATCTAGCCAACTTCAAGAGCTTCTTGATAAAGGTTTCATACGCCCGAGCACTTCACCATGGGGCGCACCCGTTCTTTTTGTTATAAAGAAAGATGGGACGTTCCAAATGTGCATCGATTATCGTGAACTTAACAAACTCACGATAAAGAACCGCTATCCTCTACCTCGAATCGATGATTTATTTGAACAGCTTCAAGGTGCTACTTGTTTCTCTAAGATCGATTTACGTTACGGTTATCATCAGTTACGCGTATTGGAAGAAGATATTCGAAAAACCGTCTTTCGTACTCGTTATGGCCATTTCGAATTCGTGGTCATGCCTTTTGATCTTACCAATGCACCTGCGACCTTCATGATTTGATAAACCGTGTGTGTAAAACTTTCTTAGATCGTTTCGTCATTGTTTTCATCGATGATATTCTTATCTACTCGAAGTCAAGAGACGAACATGCGCGCCATCTTCGTTTAGTTCTCGAACTTCTCCAAGGTAATCGCCTTTATGCTAAGTTCCCTAAACGTTCTGGCTCGAAGAAGTCCAATTTCTCGGCCATATCGGTAATAGTCAAGGAATTCACGTCGACCCTACATAGATCGAAGCTGTCAAGAGTTGGATTACGCCGAAGAATGCATCCGAAATCCGTTCCTTCCTTGGACTGGTGGGTAACTACCGTTGATTCATCGCCGACTTTTCGAAAATCTCCGTTCCGCTTAGCGCTTTAACTCATAAAGACAACCTTTCGTTTGGGATTCCAGACAAGAGGAAGCCTTTCAAACTCTCAAGCGTATGCTATGCAACGCTCCTTTACTCACTTTACCTGAAGGAAACGACGATTTCGTTGTTTACTGCGATGCCTTTAATCTTGGTCTTGGTTGTGTGCTTATGCAACGAGACAAGGTTATCGCGTACGCGTCTCGACAACTCAAGATCCACGAGAAAAACTACACAACCCGCGATCTCGAACTCGGTGCAATTGTTTTTGCATTGAAGATATGGCGACACTACCTTTACGGTACCAAGTGTACGGTCTTCACCGACCATAAGAGCTTACAAACATATCTTGAATCAAAAGGAACTGAATATGCACCAACGCAGATGGGTTGAACTTCTCAACGATTACGATTGCGAGATACGCTACCATCCCGGCAAAGCAAATGTCGTAGCCGATGCTCTGAGTCGACGAAGCTATGTGTATAGTGTTCGCGACTCTCAAGCTTTGAATGATCTCGAAATCATGATTCGCTCCGCCCAGTTTGCTTGTTTTAACGAGAATACCCTGCAAGAAGAAATGAAATGTGGTGCCGAAACTCAGCTTGTTGTTAAACCTAGTGGTATTTATTACTATCTCGATCGTATTTGGATTCCTAGCCGTGACAATCTTCGAGAATTGCTAATGACCGAAGCTCATAAATCTCGATATTTCATTCACCCCGGAGCCGACAAGATGTACCAGGACCTTCATCCTAAGTATTGGTGGCCGGGCATGAAAAAGGATATCGCCTTATACGTCTCAAAGTGCTTAACTTGCTCGAAAGTTAAAGCTGAACATCAAAGGCCCTCTGGCTTGCTCGAAGAACCTGAAATCCCGATGTGGAAGTAGGAGAGTGTAGCCATGGACTTCGTTACGAAACTTCCTCGCACCTCCTCTGGTCACGATAGCATTTGGGTTATCGTTGATCGTCTCACTAAATCCGCGCACTTTATTGCTATACGAGAAGACTTTTAAGGTAGAACGATTAGCACGAATCTATACCGACGAAGTCATATGTCGACACGGGACGCCTCGTGACATCATCTCTGACCGTGACGGTCGCTTTACCTCACGTCTCTGGGAGACTTTTCAATCCACTCTGGGTACTACTCTCAATCTCAGTACCGCTTTCCACCCTCAAACCGACGGTCAGACTTAGCGCACGATCCACACCCTCGAAGACATGCTTCATGCGTGCATCATAGATTTTTGGTGGTAATTGGGATACGCATTTACCTTTAATTGAATTCTCGTACAATAATAGTTATCACACCAGCATACAAATGGCTCCTTTTGAGGCATTGTATGGAAGAAAATGTTGATCGCCTATTGCATGGCACGAGATCGGAGAAGCACAAATCACCGGTCCTGAGCTGATTCAAGAAACGACAGACAAGATCCTCCAGATCAGAGACATTCTCTTGAAAGCTCGGAGTCGTCAAAAGAGTTATGCCGATAAACGCCGCAAGCCCCAACAGTTCGAAGTGGGAAATCACGTTCTCCTAAAGGTTGCTCCTTGGAAGGGAGTGATCCTCTTCGGGAAGAAAGGAAAGCTATCGCCACGATACATTGGTCCCTTTAAGATTCTGGAAAGCATTGGCAAAGTGGCCTATCGACTCGAACTACCGGCAGAACTTAACAACGTCCATCTGACTTTCCACGTGTCAAACCTCAAGAAATGCCTAGCGGAAGAAAATCTCCATGTACCCCTCGAGGATTTGCAAATCAGCGAGACTCTCCATTTCGTGGAAAAGCCTGTTGAAATCATGGACCGAGAAACCAAGAAATTACGGCGTATCGCATCCCTATTGTGAAGGTCCGATGGGAAGGCAAACGCGGTGCCGAGTTCACTTGGGAATTGGAAAGTGACATGAAGGCTAAGTATCCGAATCTCTCTGTTACAGCCACTACTTAAATTTTGGGACATTTCCTAAAGTAGGGGAGACTGTAACAACTCTAAATTTCCGTTGTTATTTTATTTCAATTTATTTTAGTTGTTTTCACCATTTGTATTCCGAGATTCGCTTATAAGAAAGTTATGTTAAATTAATTATGTTGTTTACAATGTTTATCGCATCTAATCGCTTATTAAACGCATCGCTAATTCAATCGCAATTACAAGTAGTTATGCTACTATACGAGCCGAGTGTGTTATTGTTTAATAAACACTTGTGCCATCGTATCGCTATTCTCATCGCATCACAAATCGCAGTTAATTATGTGGAATTATGTTTATGTGTGTTATATTTGTTTATGTTATGGTTACAATAGCTATCGCAACGCTCTCACACGCACAAATCGCTAAATTGCACTATTTTATTGATTACAACGTTTAATATAACTATCTAATACGAACCGAATCGCCAAACGAACTCGTAACGCGAAATAATCGAACAAAACTTGGCCACTAGGTCAAGTTCGGCCGAACTTGTATACCACAAGTTCGTCCGAACTTGCCTAAGCCACCTAAAACACTTCAAAATACATAAGTCCGCCCGGACTTGTCTCAAAACCAAGAAAAACTAACAAGTTCGCCCGAACTTGATCTATTCAGCTCATTTCTCACCTCCACCTATAAATACTCAGCTCCATTCTTCATTTGAACTTGCTGCAAGTTTGCCCGGAGCTCTCCAAAACCGAAACCCTTTGTTTTCTAAGTAAGATTCAACCCGTTTTCAACTACAACAACGTTCAACAACGTTTTACAACGATTTTGGCACAAGGCATTGCCTTCGTTTTCATCAGATCTCTTCTGTTTACAAAAATCTTCATCTTTTTATACAAAACTTCTGTTTTTCACTCAGATCTATGTTTAGATCTGAGTAAAACCTTAAATCACAATATTCAGACTAATGACGTATGTTTCGTTCACTTTTGAGTGGAACGAGGCGTTGTCAAGCAAGATCTCAGATCCGGAAGCACTAGGACGAAATCGTCACTTTACACCAGCTAGAATAACTCGTACAAACCTTCAAGTTCGCCTGGATTTGCCCGAGTTTCTTTAAAATGGCTAAACTCGCTCCAAAAGACCCCCCAGCCTAAGTTTTACTCAGTGGCTTAAGGTTGGAGGGATGGACACTCAATTTCCTCAGCAAACGATGCGAAAACGCCCAATTTGGATGCCAAAACAGTGAAGTTCGCTCGGAAAACATGAAGTTCGCTTGTCACCAGATTGGTGACCAAGTTCGACCGGACTTGATCAAACCTTCAACAAACTACACAAGTTCGCCCGAACTTGTATTCTGATTCCTTGGAATCAGTACAAGTTTGGGCGAACTTGTGTAGTTTCTCAGGAAACTTGACAAGTTCGCCCGAACTTGTGCTCACTGTAAGTTCAGGCATACAAGTTCGCCCGAACTTGTACCTTCAAGTACAAGTTCGCCTGAACTTGTCTGCTGTTCTCTCAAACCATTAACCGTTTCAGCAATTCGGAAGACTGATGCACTTCTGTTCGCTTATAGGCTGATCCAACACTCTCTGCAACTTCTCTCAGATCCCGTCACTTCTCCCAAAACGCACCGACTGTGAGTATACTTGAACCCTTTTATGCTTAAACGCACGTTTGGGTGTCACATATGTTCGTATATCAAAAACACATCACACAACTCTCAAACGCTTATTCGCAACCCGCTGTTACATGATTATACGTGAAATCTGCTGAATTGTATGTATTGCTTGATTGCTTGTATGCCACCTTTAACATGATAGTATACTAGAGGTTGACCCGCCACCCGGAGGCCCAGGGTTGTTAAGGCTCGCATTTTTTTATTTCTCATTTATTTTCTCTTTAGGATGTGGACACTTGTTCGCATGCCTCGATCAATCGCGGTTTGTTGGTTTGCATGAATCTAAGTAGTTACATCATTCACATCTATTACGTATGTCATGCGGTGTATGCTAAACGCTTTTATATCTATTATGTACGCAAACCTGTATTCTCACCCTTACTTAATTGTATTGACGTTTTATTTTAACATATGTGGCAGGTTGAGGATATTGCTTTGGACACTTAGATTTAGGTTTTTTGCTTTAGAAAATCATGTAATAAAATCTGGGGGATATCAAACTTGTTTTCTTTTATGGGATTGCTTGTATTTTGTAACCTGTTTAAGGATTATATGTTGAAAGTATGGGATTTTGACGTTTGAATATTGTCGCTTGAATAGTGTTATGGAATTTCTCATGAGACAATCTGGTTTGCCTAGTGCCACTACCCCGATGTTTCCGCCATCGGTTAGGGTGTGACAGCGTATAACCTTTTTTCAATTTCCAAGAGAATCTCTGATTCTGTTATATCATATCCTGTATGCCTAGGAAAAAAAGACCAATTTATTTTACCCCTGGTTTGGGGGTTATACGCAACCCAACCAGAGGTAAAATGGCTTTTTTGCAGCTCATATTGTCATGTACTAGGTGCATATAAGGGTGTTGTTTATTTTAAAACCCCTTTTTATATAATAAGTACTTAAAAAAACATTGTTAAGTATCATTTCGTATAAATAAGTCTTGTGTTGGTCCAATATAGGCCTATATGTGTAATATATTATCATATCCTATCCTATCCTATGATATATTATTGTATATTGTAGTATCGTGTAGGTGTAGTATAGGTCTAGTATAGGACTATAGGTGTAGTATAGGTCATGTATAGGCCTATAGTAGTAGTATAGATCCCATATAAGCCTATAGGTGTAGTATAGGTCCTGTATAGGCCAATAGGTGTAGCATCGTACACTATAATATGGTATTGTATAGGTGTAGTATAGGTCACGTATTGGGCTCATATAGGCCTGTGGGTGTAGTATAGGTTTTGTATAGTTTATAGGTGTAGTGTTGTATGAATCGCTAGGCGCTAGTCGTTCGGTGGGGTACCGACTAGCGATTAATTGGGATTAATAGCGATTAATCGGAGTTAATCGGATTGAGATTTTAATATGTAATTTTTAGTTATATGTTTACACAAACATTTTTATATGTAGTTTTTTTAAAGTAGATACGTTTTAACCCCTCATTGTTCCATCTTTTTAAGTAATTGGAGGGAATTCTTAAGGTTTTGTTGAAATTTGGCCTAGAACTAGCCAAAATTTGGCCAGAATAGGACCGTCATTGACCGCATAGCGATTAATCGGCCATTAATCCGTGAACCTCTAATTATTGATTAATCAACGACTAATCGGAGCCTAGTCGGGATTTTTACAACCATGGGTGTAGTATAGGTCCCGTATAGCCTACATGTGTAGTATAGGTCCCGTATAGGCTTATAGGTGTATTATAAGTCTCGTATAGGGCTATAGGTGTAGTATATGTCCCGTACAGGCCTATAGTTGTAGTATAGGTGTCATATAGGCCTACAGGTCTAGTATAGTTCCCCTATAGGACTATAGGTGTAGTATAGGTTATGTATAGGTCTATAGGTGTAGTGTAGGTCCCGTATAGGCATATAGGTGTAGTATAGGTCATGTATGGGCCAATAGGTGTAGTATAGTACATAATAGTATCATATGGTAGAGGTGTAGTATAGGTCCCATATAGGGCTATAGGTGTAGTATAGGTTCTCGTATAGGCCTATAGGTGTAGTATGGGTCCTGTATAGCCCTATATAGGTCCCGTACAGGTGTAGTATAGTATAGCATGGTATCGTAAAGGTCCCGTATAGGCCTATAGGTGTATTATAGTATAGTATACTCGTCTAATTGTAGTATAGGTTCCGTATAGGCCTATAGTATAGGTTCTATATAGGCCTATAGGTGTAGTTTAGGTCCAATATAGGCCTATAAGTGTACTATTCGACATAACCTATATGGAACCTATACTAGACTTATAATAGACTATATGATACGATAGGATACATTACTACACTTGTACAGGCCTATAGGTGTAGAATAGGTCCTGTATAATATACTATACGATATGATACCATACCATACTGTACTATACTATACTATTGTATTGTACTCTACTATAGTATACTGTAAAATACTTAATGTTGTTAGACATTTCGTAGTTAATGATGTTCGAATTACTAGGGAATCAGCTGCGGTGTGTCCTTTGTCTTAAAAAGTATAAAAACTTATCTGATTTTTGCATACTCTTACACTTTATGTCCTTTAACCCTAATTCAATTAGGGGAATTGACCTGTAATAATCTCACATAGACCTTATTGGCCATTAATAATCCTACCTTAGAATATTCCCCCCACCAGTCTCACTTTTCACCAATTTTTCCTACAATGGTTCCCCGTTAAATAAACTTAACGGAGTTAAGTTTTTTTTTTCAAATTACAAACAGATTTTTTAGGGCTTTTGATTAGAACGATGATACGAGTCATTGATGTAAATAAAACAAAATCCCAACTCTCTCATATATATCTTCTGCCACCACCATCCCACCTCAACCACCGTCCACTGCCACCCTTGGTGATGCAAGGATTGAAAATGTGGCTAGAAAAATCAGGTGTAATATTGTTTCTTTTAGGTAAAACTTTCTTGGTCTTTCAGTCGGTACCAACATGAAACACATAGCTCAATGGCAAGTGATAGCAGGCAGGTTTAACTCTAAACTATCTTCTTGGGAGGCTCAAAATTTATCTAGGGCAGGGCGACTTACCTTATCTAAGGCGATTTTGGGTAGCCTTCCAATTTTCTACATGTCTTTGTTTAAAATTCCAAAGAAGATGTTGGATACTTTGGAAGGAATAAGAAGAAAATTCATTTGGGGTAGTAAGGGTGGGAGAAGTAAAATCAAATGAGTGGCATGGAAATGCATTACAAAACCAAAAGAAGTTGGGGGTCTTGGGCTTGGGGATTTGCAAAGCCTTAACTGGGCGATAATTGCTAAATGGTTTTGGGGGTTCAAGTGTAATCAAGATGATTTATGGGTCAAAATTACATCTTCGGTCCATGGTATGTCCACGAGTCTAAATTTAGTTCCCAATCATTGGTCAAGTAAAGGAAATTAGAAAGACATAGTATCTATAAAGAAGGAGTTTGTTTCAATGGGGTTGGATCTTAGAAAGTCTTTTATTTTTAAAGATACAAGTGGTTTTGGGAAGGAAACAAAGATGGAGTTTTCTCGGTTAGAATGGTGTTTAGATGGAAGAAGTGGATTCTTTCAAAGATTAACTTGTTTTGTTGGAGAGCTTTTATGGGTAAAATTTTGTCTAAAGTGGGGTTAATTCATAGGGGTGTCCAGATTGTAGATCCTTTATGTAGTAGCTGTGGGCTGGAAGAGGAGGAACCGGATCACATTTTATTTTCATGTCTTTCAGTTAAGGCACTTTGGTGGAATATATGGTCTTGGTTGAAGTTGCCTGGACCAAGTCAGTCAGTTATAGAAGTTGATGCTATACAGATGATTGGAATATATGGAAACGATTGATTGCTAGTGTTATTTTTTTACGATTTGGAATATTTGGAAGTGTAGAAATAGTAAGATATTTGAAGACTTAATGGGAGAAGATTCCTAAGATGTTTGTAGGCATTGAAGAGGATTCGTTTTTGTGGATAAATATTAGATCCAAGCTCGGGAAACTAAATAGGGGGAGATGGTGTGATTTTAGCATAAGAGATGTAGTATCTTAATGTTTTCTTTCTTTGTTTCCTTGTATGTTTGGGACTTCTAGCATCTAGATGGCCTCATTTATTGGCAATAAAATTTTGTCGCTGGTTGTTAAAAAAATGGTCTTATTTTAATGCAACTAACTGCCCACTACTATTGCTATGTTGAAAGACTTGGTCACTCCTGAGAAATTCTCAGTCTTCACTGCAACTTATCAATGGATTAATTGGGTTTGGGTCAGGGTCAGGGTCAGGCTCAGTCCACAAACCTGGTTGGCATCTTGACCTCTCTTCTGAGCCGCTCCTGGGTTTGGGTCTGGGCTTATCAACATCCTGCTGGGCTGTAACTTCTTTCTTTGAATTTTTTTGATTCGCTTTTTTTAACATAATCACTTCTTCAAACATTTTTTCAACCATATTGGAAATGTTTACTGTAAATACTCTGATTCTTAACAGTAATTGCTTTTATGTTCAAATACCATATTATTGAACCCGGCATTCTTGAGTTAGACTAGTGTAACACATTAACTTGTCATATATCAACAAAAATGGTGTACATCACCGTTGGGCGTCTCCCACCGGTAATTTGTCATATATATTCGTGACTGAAGAAACACTGATTCAATGTTGATTTCAACTGAGATTCGAATTGGTGATTCTTCAGGTACATTAAGTGATATGGTTTACTAGCTGGGAACTTACGAACTTCTTATGTTGTATGAGATATATTTGCTTATACAATTACTAAAATTTGATTTCCATAAACGTGACACGACATGCCATGATCTTATCCATATAATTGCAAAATTCTGGTGAGCTTGTTAGGAACTTATGTTATGTTGAGTATTGGATTCAACTCACTTCAACTAATGATCTAGAACCTAACTGATTGGACACTCTTTGGGGTCTTATGATTTCATATGCACTGGATGAACCATTTTAAAGTTATGATTTCAATGTGATAATGTGAGCTCTTACAAAATGATAAATACAACCACAAAGTAAATCATATTCAATTAATCACAAAAGCTTGAATCGTATATATATATGTATATATATATCCAAAAGAGCAACAACATTCGAGTTCTGAGTTGATAAGACATTGGAAATATCCTGTGAGTAGAATATTGAACATCTGATCCAAATAAACTTACAACACAACCTTTTTCAGCATCTTTTCAATGTCACCCTTTGATAGCTTTCCACTCTTAGCAATGATTATACTTTTCTTATTACCCGTAGATACCAATTCAGCAGAAACCTTGAGAATACCATTGACGTCTATGGTTAAGCAAACCTTCACCTTTTGTTCACCTGCAGGGGCTGGAGGAACACCCTGAAGATGAAACTGATCAAGGAAGATGTTGTCCCTGGTTTTCCTGCTCTCACCCTGATACACCTGGATTGTGAAACCTATTTGGTTGTTCACCATTGTTACATAAACATCCTCCTTCGTGGTGGGTATTGGTGTGTTCCTTGGGATTAAAATATCCATATCATCTACATTGATCTCGATGCCAAGCGAGAGAGGGGTCACATCTAAAAGTATCAAATCGTTCACAGTTTTTTGCCATTGTCACTTAACTTTGCAGCCAACACTGCTGCACCATACGTGACAGCTTCATCTGCATTAATGCTCTTGCAAAGTGGTTTCCAGTCGAATAATTCCCTCAGCATTAGCTGTATTTTGGGGACCCGAGTCGACCCGCCAACAAGAACAATATCATCAATGTCTTGCTTTTGCATATCCCCATCTCACAAACATTTCTCAACATGGTCAATGCATTTAGCAAAAAAACCAGCATTTAGCTCCTCAAATTTTGGGCAGGTGAACTTGGTTGAAAAATCGATTCCATTGTATAACGAATCAATTTCAATGGATGTTTGAGCTGTAGATGAAAGATCCCTCTTTGCTTTTTTACATGCAACTTTCAATCTCCCCATTGCTCTTGCATTTTTACTGATATCCTTCTTTTGTCTCTTCTTGAATTCTTCTACACAATAATTAACCATAGCCATGTCAAAATCCTCTCCACCCAAATGTGTGTCACCTCCCACAGATTTAACACTTATGTTTCCATCCCTGGTAATAGTCAGATGCGACACATCAAATGTCCCCCCACCCAAATCAAAGATGAAGACATTTTTTCTGCTGTGGGTGGTTTCTGTCAGCACGTTTGTCTAAACCATAGGCGATTGCAGCTGTTGTGGCTCGTTAATCAATTGCAAGATATTGAGGCCAGACAGTGTCCCAGCATCCTTTGTCGCCTGTCGTTGCTTGTCATTGAAATACGCAGGGACCATAATCACGGCGTCTGTAACTGGTGTTCCAAGGAATTCTTCAGCAGCCTTTTTCAGGTTCTTCAAAATCATGGAAGATATTTCTTCTGGTGAAAATTCCCTTTCTGTGCCCATATGTTCAAGCACAATCATTGGCTTTTCTAGAGACTGTTCAATTACCTTAAAAGGCCAAGATTGTATATCCTCCTGCAATTTTTATCACTGAATCTGCTTCACATTAAACGCTTCACATCTGAATGTTACAAAAAAGTTCATTACTCAGCAGGTTGCATATTAAATACACAGGAAATCTAGTATTTTCTTGTATGATAAATATCCAAGTTCATAATCAAATCAACATACCGGAAACTGTGTTATTAGGATTCCTGGTGATTTGGTTTTTGGCACTCTCACCAACTAAAACTTCAATGTCGTTGCAAGCCACGCATGAGGGGGTAATGTTGTTACCCTGCTCATTAGGGATGATCTCGACGCGGTTGTGCTGATCAAACCAGGCAGCAACACATGAATAAATTGTTCCCAGATCAATGGCGATTGCAGTTGTTTTAACTCTTCTTGACATATTGGAAAAAGGTGGCTGTAAAAGAAGAATGGTAAATAGATGAAGTCAATGCTGATAGATAATATAGGAATTAAAATGGGAAGGAAGGAGCATCAGAACCATATTTACATCGATCTATAAATATTTGAAGTTGCTGAAACCATATAATCTGAGTTGCATATACAAATATAATAACTAAATAATAGTAATATAGGTATACCGGTGATTAGTTATTTTATTAATATATGAACGTGTTGAAAAAAATGATAAGCCAACTTGTATTTATTTATCTAGTTAATGCAGAGTTAGTTTATTAATATTTTAACGTTGTTGAAAATGATAAGCCAAGTTGTATTTATTTATCTAGTTGATGGATAGTTTATTAGGCCTTTGGGTATACTTTAACCAATCTTAAATCCATCTAAGTGTTACATCAACAATTTTTTCTTATTTCACTTTGCTTCACGCCAAGGAAATGGTTTAATCTCATTAACTTCAACTAACCCTATCTTTTAGTGGTTTTTAGTCTAAAAAAGAAAAGAATAATTAATTCAATCTCTTAACATTGGGTTAAAATGTTAACACATAACCCATTTAATGCCCTTTAACACAAGGATGGAATGGTTTACAATGTGAGTTAGCATGTCATGTCATTGTTAACACTCTAAATGTTAGAGTACACACCATGCCTTACAAGAAGGGGTTGACCATGATATTCTATGAAATAATACCCGAAAACATAAATAATAATGGAACCAACTGAAAAAATAAAAATGATGATTAAAACAAGATAATAAATAAGTAAATGAGAGTTGTCTGACCATCTAGCATCCACAATGCAAAGAGTTAAAAACAACACGAAGTCAGATCTCATTCAAAAGCAATTGTTTTCTCACAAACTTTACAAGCATCTCTACAAATCCTTACCTTTCTATATCATTTACCTCTTTTTAGAAAATTAAATTAGAGTGAATTGCAAAAATTGTCCAATATCTTTATACCTCATTTCAGGTGGTGCTGTTTATGTTTAAAATTAATATTTTTTATACTTTATGTTTTAAAATCTTGTAGTTATGTCCTTTCGGCCTAACCCAGTGAATTTTTTTTGTTAAATTAGATTATGCATAGCACATGAGGGTATAATTTTCCTTTTACCCTATTACTTAAAAGAAAAAATAAACAATTTATATATTAACTTCATACCTTTCTCTCTCTCCAAAAAACCCCTCATTTCTACTCCATCTCCTCTCTGTATTCATTCTACCACCTCCTTCCACCACCACCACAACCTCTTTTCACCACCACCACCACAACTGATTCCGGCCAAAAAAAAAAACACTAATGCCTAAAAACCGCGACAAGAGTTCGCAAATCCAACAACCAATAAACAGATCCAACAACCTGCAATTTTTTCCATCTCCTTCGCAAATCCATCAACACCCGTTTCTCTCTCTACTCTCTCACACATTGTTGTGTGTAACGAAACCTATGTGAAGTGAGAAAGGAGATCCAACCTTAATTTCAAGAATCAAAGGATGATAATATGATATTCGTGATAAATCTGTATGAAAGGTGCAAAATTTGGGGATTTTGTTCGTGTGTAACGATCTGCTGCTGTTGTTCATCATGAAAAAGAAAGGCAAAGGATCTGATGTTGTTGTCTTAGTAAAGAGAGGGGGCTGATACACAAAATTAGGGTTTTATGTGCTGGTGTTTTGTTTCTAGGTTCCGTGTGCCATCTAGGGTTTCTGGGTATGGTGGCCGATACTTCTACTTTGATGGTGGTAGGTGGGGCAATGGTGGATGGTGGTGGTTTTTAGAGACAATGGTGATGTGGTGGTGATGTTGTGTGGTTGTAGAAGGTGGTGCAGGGTGGGTGGTTAATGGTGGTGGATGGTGGGTCATTGAAGAAGGTGGTGAGGGTGGGTGGTTAATGGTGGTGGGTGGTGATGAGATTGTTCAAAAACGAAAAGGGGGTTCTCGTGTGTTGGATGGTGGCAGGCAGTGGTTTGATTTGTTGTGTTCTGTTGGATGGTGGTAAGTGGGGCGGTGGTAGGCGGTGATGGTTGTTGTTGGCGGATGTTAACAGTGGTGGTGAAGAAAGTGACAGATGGATGTAGAGAGAGAGAGAGACAAAGAGTTTTATATATAATCTTTTCATTTATTTCTTAAAAAAAATTTAGGTGATTAGATTTAACAAAAAAATTAACTGGGTTAGGCCTAAAGGACATAACGTGCAGGAATTTTAAACATAAAGTATAAAACTCATCAATTTCAAACATAAAGGACACTGTCTGAAATAAGGTATAAAGATAAAGGATAGTTTTTTGCAATTCATTCATTAAATTATATAAATTACAGTATTGTATAAACAACAAAAAATTCTAAAAATATTGTAAATTATTGTTTGGGTCAATTACACTTTGCATCCTTTATATTTGTATCGGATTTCAATGGATGTTCTTCAACTTCATAATTATGGTCAATATTTTATTTGTAAGCAAATTACAAATTTAAACGTTAAGTGAGGTCACCTGAACTCCACATAGGGGCATTTATGTCTTTTCAACCTTCTTTCTTCCCCTTATGAAACTCTTCTTTAACAGTCACAATCCTTTCTCTCTCTATCTCTATCTTATTTCTCACCCTCTCTATCTCTTCAAAACATCAAATCCCTTCATCTCTCACACCTCTCCCTTCTCGCCACCGACCACTACCGCTACAACTCCGGCACCTTCACCACCACCATAACCGCACACAACCATAACCATCCGCCCATACCTTTTCACCGCATTAATCACCTATGACCACACTAACCATTGCCGCCTCCTACCGCCGCAACCATCGTATACCACCTTACACCGCAGTAAAACACCACCACCTACTCAAACCCTCCGTCACATTTTAACCCCACTATTTTAAAGAGTAAAAGAAGAGAGATATTTGTGTGTACCGGAGAGAAAGTGAGAAGGAGAAGCAGCATAATGTCTCGATAAAGTTTTGAAGTTAGGGTTTGTGTGTGTTGGTTGGCGGCTAAAGTTTTAAAATAGGGGTTTGGTTTGCGTGTGTTGGTTCGCAGCTCAAAATATCCCAAATCTGTTAGAGATGGTTTTTTTGTTCGTGTTGGTGGTGGCTGCCCGAGATGGTGGTGGTGGTTATCGAAGGTGGTTTATGGTGATGGTGGTGTTGGTTGTTGTCGGAGATGGTGATGACTTGCACTGGCGACATTGTGGGGGTGGGGTGGCCGGATGATGGTGGTGGTGGAGAAAAGCTAGAGAGAGAAAGAGAGGAGAGTCATGAAAGAGAGAAGAGAGTTATAAGGGGGAAGATTCGGGGTGTGAAAGGACATAAATGCCCCCACGTGGGTCCATGTGACCTTACTTAACGTTTAAATTTAACCTAGTGGTGGTGTTGTGGGGGTGGGGTGGGGTGGCCGGATGATGGTGGTGGTGGAGAAAAGCTAGAGAGAGAAAGAGAGGAGAGTCATGAAAGAGAGAAGAGAGTTATAAGGGGGAAGATTCGGGGTGTGAAAGGACATAAATGCCCTCACGTGGGTCCATGTGACCTTACTTGACGTTTAAATTTAACCTAGTTAGTGCTAAAGGATGTAGTGTAATGGGTTTTATAAATGAGGATTGTGACTGTTATTATTAAAGTTGAAGGGCATCCATTGCAATCTGATGCAAGCACAAAGGACGGAAATTGTAAAATTAGAACATCACACATTTTTTTTTATTTTTCGGAGTTATCACATTTAAAATTAAATATAAATATGATGTACAAGTTGTTAAAGCATTTGATGTACACGCCATTAATGCACTTGGTATCATGGTGGACATGACCTCATCCTAGAGGAGGCGGGCTCTCACCTTAAAAAAATTCGAGCGACCGCCCTTCGGGAAACTAGCGGTTGTCCGATGAGCGGAAAATGGCAATCTTGTAGTCTTGTAAACAATTTCAATTAATCACGGTTGGCATTCTCTCATTCAACCTCACAAATTTACTTATATTTAGTTTTAATATATTTTTTTAATAATAATAATAATTAATACATGTATAACACTTATTATAGATATAGAAATAATCTTTTCCTGGTTTTTAATAATGAATACCAAAACTTTTGGTAAGTCAAATAATCAAGAACATACTTTATTGTAAATGATATAATTTCAAATTCAAAATTAATACTACATTATCTCCAAACTAATTTTCGTTATTATCTTGAATTTTAATTATATAATATCAAATCCCCCTGAATAATCTCCATTTGATAACAAGTTTACTATTAAATTTAATAAATGTTTAGATTATATAAAAACATATAACTTAAGAATATTCAATTTAAAAAGTTCAATAAATACATATACTTTTTTTCATTTCACATTGTATCATTTATTCAGCCACAGTGTAATACACGAGATCATAGAACTCGATGTATGTTTCGCGATGACAATAAATAAAATTCAATGACAATTGCAATCTAACGAAAGGAATACTGGATTAACCGAAAATGAATATTTGTTCGAACCAAAACAACGGTCTTAATTCCAAAGGATTTTGTGAGATATAGTATGTAACAATATCATAAAAAAACACCATGGAAGCTCAAGGGATATGAAGGGGAATGGTCCCAAAAACCTTGCGCCAAGCAAGGGAACCATACCCACTATTAACTGCTAAGGAAACCTTGCGCAAGCTTCTCTGCCAAAGAAGGACTCATTAAACTTTGCGTCGGGTATTCAAAGAAGGGAAAGATCATTTAACTACCTTGCACGAGCTCGCGTAAGGTTCAAAGTTAACCTTGATTAATTTCCTTAGATAATATTTCATTCATAAACCTTGCGCAGACATTTGTACCAAAGCAAGAACTCAGCAGACGTTGCGCTAAACAGTAGAAAAAGGAAAAGATTATTTAGCTACTTTGCGCCGACTCGCGTAAGGAGGATAGTTAGTATTAAGAATTCCCTGTCATTATGGGTTCCCAAGAACCTTGTGCAACCAACAGCACAACAAAGAAGGTTTACAAATCTCTGCACCAAGCATCGAAAAGGGAAAAATATCATTTAACTACCTTGCGTCGCTCGCGCAAGGAAACAGTTAATCCTGAAAGACTTTTCCTTAGTAAATTTCCTTATTTACAGGAAATGGTGCAGAGGCAAAGGGAATCTTTTCTGTTGTAACAGAATGCACACGTAGCGAGCAACAGATGGGTTACAACTGTGAAATCTTCTAGAAGCCATTAATGCCCAATCGTGCAAAGCATATTTCGGTTATAACCAAATGCCACATGGCAGCATCTGGGACGACCAAGAAAGATCACGGTGATGGCATGGTTACATCAAAGAAATAGAATGATCTGATGATGACACGTGGCATTTCCCTAGCCGTTGATAAAAGGTTGATCCATTTGCGTAGACTCTAATGACAACACTTAACGGAATGGCAGAGATTTCGTTAAGTTTTCACCTCTCCGTTTTGGCGCCCAAAATCTGGCTATAAATAGGTAACTTCAGGTAAAAGAAAGTGATTCACTCTCACTTACTTTCTCTCTTACTTCACTTACAACTATTTCCGACTACTTGTACTTATTCTCACGCCATAGGGTGGTCACGGAGAGAACCCCCTTCTCCCTGTGGCGAGGCTGACGGTGTTCTACTTTGCAGGATCAGTCGGAGTATAGTTACAACCATCATCATCGCGAAACCAAACGAAGGATTAACCTCTTTATGCAAGAAACCAAACCCTAGATCTATCCAGATTCCGATATGTTAGGTCCACGTTTCTTCATTGGCGCCCACCGATTTTCGATTCTTTTCTCATCTTTCGTTTCGTTTTAATCAGATCTACAACATCATGGCTGATGGATCATCACTTCCAGGTCCTCGATCGGAGATCCGTCGCGTCGGCGGCGCTCCTCAGGTCGACGGACAAATTGTTGAGGATTCGTCTGAAGAAACTGATGCTCCATATGATCCAGATCATGCGAGCATTCTAGTAACTCCGGCAGCTCCTCATGTTGATGTTGCTTCAATTTTACCACATGGAGAGACTCCATTATCGTGGTTAATCAAATCTCAAACTGCTTTGAATGCTATGCTCAACTCTGTGCTCAGACCGGAACTCCAGCTTTTCAAGCTCCGGTTAATGCTCCTCAGGTCCGTGCTTCGCCAGCACCTCGAGTGTTGAGTTATAATACTCAAAATCATGCTCGTACGCCCTCGCATGTGTTTGAAGATAGAGCTGAAACGTACTCTAAAACCAGGAACGATCCCGTTCATTCTGGTAGCAGAAAGCAAGAAGAAAACATTCAACGTCGCACTTCTGTTCATTCACGATTGGACCCGCGATCGTCACAGAAGCGGGACACCCAACACGATGAGTATGATAAGACTTATGAAGAAGGAGATAGTGCAAGTGTTTTTAATCGTCTGTCTACAGATCATGTTAGTTATAAGCCCAAAATACGTGCAGTGTACAATCCGGAGGCGGAACATGATTACAATCTGACATATCGACCAGCCAAAGTAGCCAAACAATCTATATTTGTGAGAGAAATAGCACTGGCTCCGCTAGAACGAGCAAAGTTACCAAACAATGTAGGAAAGTTTAACAGTTTAACCGATCCTGATGATCACATGCGCCTTTTCACTGGCGCATGGCTGCTTGGAGGGTGGACATTACCAATGTGGTGCCACCTGTTTGTTCAAACTCTTACCGGCGTTGCGCGCCTATGGTTTGATAATTTACCTACAGGTAAACTGTCTTCATGGAACGATCTTAAGGAGAAGTTCCTCACATACTTTAGTCAGCAAAGGCGATACGTGCGTGACCCCTCGGATGTAATGAACATCTGGCGGAGGGATGATGAAAACCTTGAAGCTTTTATCACGCGCTACAACAAAGAAGTTTTGGAGATTGGAGATGTTCATGAGGGACTTATCCGCGCGCAATTCAAATACGCGGTAAGGTGCGATGAAATGATCAAAGTACTTTCTGGAATAACCGGCCTTCCGAAAAGCTGGGATAAGCTAATGGCCGCAGCCAAGGTTTACACGAAACAGAGCGGAACCTTAATTCCAATAGACCTCCACTACCTCAGAACCGTCCTCAGGATCTGAGCAAGGGTGGCAGGAAGTTCAAAAAAGGGTGGAAAGACTCCAACCAAAGCTCGTATTCACCATACTCTCCAATGGATGCTCGCGCAACGATTAACAAGATCACGACTCAGAAAGCCATTAAAAACGAGAATCGAGAGCGACAGCGGACTCCTCTCACCAAATCTCCAGCAGAGGTTCTGAGCACTGAGAATTATCAATTTAAACAACCTTAGCCCATGAAGAACAAAAAGGGTCAGGACCCAAAACCTCTTCTGTGACTTTCACAAAGACATAGGGCACACAACTGACAATTGCATTAGCCTGCGCACCGAAATTGAAAAGGCTTTAAAAAGTGGTTAGCTGACACACTTGGTGCAATCAGTTTGAAAAGTGGTCAGGCAACTCACGCGCAGCGATGAAGGGCCAAGTAATAAGAAAATGAAACAAGTTGCCATGATTCAAGGAGGCTCGTCGCGCAAGCGCAGCTTTCAACGATTTCGAAGTGAGAAATGGCGCGAGCAACAAGTGATATTTCCTGTTATTCCAGGCGGACCCCAGGAAGAAAGACCAGTCGTAATCACAGGGATCTTTGGCCATTACCAGACCGACTATATGTTCATTGATCCAGGAAGTTCTATGGATATCATATACGAGCAATGTTTCAAGCAGTTAGACCCAGAAGATAAGGCACGCCTGGAACCAGTTGACTTCCTGTTAAATGGATTCTGCAATGAGGCTGTCTTTCCTCTTGGACAAATAGTTTTTCCCGTGATTCTTTTAGACGGTAAACATTCACGAACTATTCAAGTAAACTTTATGCTAATGCCAGCAACATCTCGTCATGACGTTTTACTAGGGCGTTGAGCGCAACGAGATTTCAGCATGGTCACGTCTGCGCCTCACGCTGCATGTGGTTTCCCAACACCAACTGGAGTAGCTATCATATTCGCGCGAAAAGAGATTATGTCTATCGAAGAACTAGTAGTTAAGGCTGCTAAACCAACCTCACCAAATGAACCTGAGAAATGGGTTCTGAACAACAAGTATCCAGAGCAACCAATTATTCTTGGTCCTGCAATTTCTATGGCAATTCGTGCAAAACTCAAAACCATGTTGTTTCGAAATATGGATATCTTTGCATGGACACCTGCAGACATGATAGGGGTTCCGCGCAACGTTGTAGAGCATTGCTTAAATGTCTTCCCGTCAGCGGAACCAGTAGTTCAGAAAAAGCGCAGCTTGGGAAGTGAAAAAACAGAAGCTATGAACGAGCAAGTTGCTGAATTGCTTAAAGCTGGTATCTTGCGTGAAATCAAGTATCAAACTTGGGTGGCACCCCGTTATGGTCAAACAACATAACGGCGGGTGGCGCATGTGTTGATTTTAAGGATTTAAACAAAGCGTGTCCCAAAAATTGTTACTCGCTTCCAGAAATTGACAAAAAGGTGGATTCATTAGCATCATTTCGTTGGAAATGTTTTCTCAACTGTTACAAAGGGTACCATCAAGTGCTGATGAAATAAGAGGATGACGACAAAACGGCTTTCCGCACGGAAAAAGGTACTTTGTTATACAAAAAATGCCTTTTGGGCTCCGCAATGCGGGAGCCACGTATCAGCGACTTATGGATTCAGTTTTTGCAGATGACATCAGGAAAACCGTTGAGGTGTATATTGATGACCTAGTCATCATGAGCCATACAGAAGAAACGATGTTAGAAAACATTCAGAAAACTTTTGATTCTTTACGAAGTGTGAATTTGAAATTAAACCCAAGCAAGTGTTCTTTTGGCATGGAAGAGGGCAAATTCCTCGGATTCATCGTCACAAAGAATGGGTTTAAAGTCAATCCAGAGAAAGTTGAAGCAATTAAAAGTATGACATCTCCGGCGAGCGTAAAGGAGATGCAGAGATTGGCGGGGCGGTTAGCTGCTCTCAATCGTTTTCTCGCAAACCATGCGGCAAAATCTTATCCTTTCATCCGTACTTTGCGCAATTACGTGAAGAAGGATAAATTTCAATGGACGCCAGAGGCAGAGAAAGCTTTCCAAGGCATGAAGGATTGCTTGATTTAGTTACCAACCTTAACAGCCCCGCGCAACAAAGAACCTCTGATTCTCTATCTTGCTACATCTGAATTGGTAGTAGGAGCAGTTTTGCTTGTTGAACCAGAGGGTGTTCAAACGCCCATTTATTACATTAGCAAAATGTTAAATGACCCAGAATCTCGATACTCAATAATGGAAAAACTGGTACTTGCACTTGTTCACGGGTCGTGCAGGCTTCTCAGGTATTTCTCAGGGCATGTCATCAATGTTTTGACAAACTATCATCTTGGGCAAATTCTTTCTAAACCAGACGTCTCAGGACGATTAGCCAAATGGGCTATCGAACTAGGCAGTCACAATATCGTTTACAAGCCAAGGCCAGCAGTTAAAGGGCAGATCCTTGCCGATTTTATAGCCGAAGTGACACCCGATAAAGCATAAGAATGCGAAAAAAATCCAAAATCCTGTTCCAATTACGGATGATAGAGAATGGCTGTTACATACAGATGGCGCATCTAATAGTGACGGAGCAGGCGCAGGCCTCCGACTAGTCAATCCAGATAACCAAGAATTCACTTATGCTATACGCATGGATTTCAAAAGCACAAACAATGAGGCCAAGTATGAAGCATTTCTTGCAGGGTTGCGCCTTGCTATAAAAATGGGCGCGACAAATTTGACAGCACATGTTGATTCTCAACTAGTAGCTGAACAAATCAACGACACTTACGATGCGCGCGGCGACGTTATGGCATTATACCTGGAACAAGCCAAATCTTTAATCGGTTAATTCCGACAATTCAAAGTTGTCATGTCAACAGAAGTGAAAACAAACACGCTGACGCTTTAAGCAAACTTGCAGCCACGAGTTTTCAGCATTTAGCAAAGGAAGTCAGGATTGAAGTTCTACAAAATCCATCTGTTCCGCTAAAGCAAGTTACCATGGTCGAAATGGGGATTCCATCCTAGATGTCTCCGATTATCTTGTTTTTACAACATGGCCCACTACCTGACAACAAGGCGCAGGCGCGAAAGATCCAATGCAAAGCTTTAAACTATGAAATGGCAGATGGTATTCTGTATCGCAAGTCATACATGGGCCCTTTATTGAGATGTGTCGATAGGAATGATGCGCAATATCTGATCCGAGAAATCCATGAAGGATTGTGTGGCATACATGCGGGGCCACGCATGGTCGTCGCAAAGGTGATGGGCGCAGGTTACTATTAGCCTGGGATGTACGTGGATGCTGTGGATACACTGCGCAAGTGCATGGCTTTTTAAATACATGCACCCAAAACGTTGCGCCCCAAAAATCCGTTGGTCCTAGTTACAACGGTGTGGCCTTTTCAACAATGGGCCATCGATTTGGTGGGGCCCTTTCCTGATGCGCCAGGCGCAGTAAAATTCATCATTGTTGCTGTCGACTACTTCACAAAGTGGGTTGAAGCAAAGCCATTAGCCTCGACAACAGCCATGGTAATCCGGAAGTTTATCTGGGAGCACATTATTTGTCGTTTCGGATTACCCATGTGCATCGTCACAGATAATGGCCCCAATTTAGCATCTCAAGATCTGCAAAAGTGGATGCAGGAAATGCAGATTGAACATGTGTTTACATCCGTTGCGCACCCCCAGGAGAACAGACAAGTTGAAAGTATCAACAAGCAGATCGTTGATGGCATTAAAGCCCGCCTTGGCTCGGCGCGGCGTGGCTGGGTCGATGAGTTGCCTAGCATTCTATGGGCGCACCGAACAATGCCTAAGACGAGTATGGGAGAAACCCCATTCAGCTTTGTATATGGCACGGAGGCGGTGATCCCAGCCGAGATAGGTCTCCCGTCGCCAAGAATGCTTGCGCTAGAAAAAACAAAACAATGAAGAGCAACGTCGCTTGGATTTGGACTTGGTTGAAGAAAGACGTGAAAACACAGATCCGCGAAGCGAAATATAAATCTCAGTTGGAGAAATATTATAATAAACAGATGCGCGTTTGCACATTTTTACCGGGTGATTTCGTCCTCCGCGATAATGAAGCGTCCAATGCTGAAAAACCGGGTAAACTTGCGCCAAGGTGGAAGGCCCCTATGTGATCCATGAAGTCCTTGGCAAAGGAGCATACTCTTTGAAGCGCCTTGACGGTTCCAGCGTCCCACAGACCTGGAATGCCAAGCAATTGCGCAGATGTTACATGTAATCTCAGAGCTCATTAGCCCTACGCTTTCCATGAGTCTGCTTACATTAATTCTTGCTTGTAATCTTAGTGACAGTTGTAGCTTTAAGCTTTATCGATGAAATAAAAATTCTTCTGTCACTACTTACATTCTTTATATATTTATTACAAATGCATGCAATTCCTTTGGATACACAAAAACACATACTCATGAGCCACAAGATAAAACAATGCTTACGCTCACACATGAGATTGATTACTGTTCATTTGTCTATCCTAAACAAGCAATTGATCACATGCAAATATTGTTAACTAAATATATTATATTCACATAAACAAGTACTTGCGCGTCCGCGCAACGATACATCAAAAGCAAATACAAACATCTAGGGAATTAAAGCAATCTAGTTTCCTTTCTCCGCATCCTTTGTGTTTGTTTGTTTCTCTGCCACTGCGAAGATCTCCTTTAATCTATCAACAAAGTCATCGTGTTGCAGCGCAGCATCAATAAGGTCCATGATTGGGATTTCCAAGTGATCATATTTTTCTTTCGCAGCTGTATAGATGGCAGAAGTATCAGTTCCATGCGTGGCGGCTCGGCTTGTGTCCCATTTGGTCTTCAAAGCATGGACCACATGCAGCGTGCATTCTTTGTAGCCCTCACGATGACCGTCGTTCCGCGCCGCCACCATCAGTTCTGCTACTCTCTCATCTAACTCCGTAGAGTTTAAGATGGAAATGCGATCTGTATACAAACGCATCATATAAGATATGATAATTAAGCAAGACATATATGTTTCAAGATAGGGTTAATACCTCCACAACCCCATACTCGTGCAGCTAAGTGAGTTGATTCATCAGCGACTCTGCCAGGCTCTCCGCTGTGGCATGAGCGACCTCCGCATTATTAATTTTTTTGCTCGTCTTCAGTTAAACGGCGGTCAACTCGGCCTTCTCAGTTCGATGAAGCTTAATATCCTTTTTCAAGGAATCAACCTCCGCCTGCAGACGCTCCTGGTCAAATAACATAGAGGTTAGCTCATCAATTTTTTTTATTCTTAAGGAGGAGAGACATTTTGGTCCTACCTCATTCTGCTCGCCTCCTCTCTCTATGCGAACGAGCCTCCTCTGCTGCGACAACTGCATCAGCTTTCTCTTTCTTAAGTTTCTCGATTTCATTACGCAGAGAAATTTTTTCATTATTGTCACGAGCACAAGCCTCCACAAAGCGCTTGCGATCTTCAGCATGCTGCTCAGCAGCGGTCTCACACTTTCGCTTCCATGCAAGCGTAGACCATTCTTCGGTCTTCTCCTCCTCCTAAAATTTACTCCTCTCCGCCTCAAGCTCAACCCTCATTCTCCCCAACTTCTCACTCTCACTCCCAACCTTGAATCGTTTTGATTCAAACTCATCCCAGTCCTTGTTCATGCTGTGCCATTCGTGCACAATCCTGTGTGTAACGACGAGGCCTGCGCCGTTTCCAACAGATAAGCTTGATAAATTTGGTCATGAGCTTTTTCTTCTTGGCGCTTGACCTCCGCTGGTGGATAAATTCCCTTGTACCATTCCCTGCAAGCTTGCAGATCGGTAAAGGTGTCGCTTTGTTTTAGTTTCCACACTGGCTCATGAACACCGGAGGCCCTCTTATCGGAGTAAGTCGATAGTAATAATCCCCAAGAGTCTCCTCGGGGCGTATAGGCGACTCCTCTTCAGGATCGTCAAAGAATGAGGAGAACCCTTGATCAGCCATAGAGGGACCCACTCCTTTAATGGTTGACGCAATTTTTCGGCATGAGTGGGGGAGGCAGTCATCTATTGGGAAGCAGCTTTAGTCTCCGCGGAAGGGGGGGGCAGTATGTTTTACCTGCTCGCCAGCAGGATTTTCAATAGAAGTTTTTTGTTGCTCTTCTTCAGGAGCAATTTTTTCCGGCACATCAGGAATAATAGGCTCCGCGCCAGAAGAAGTTGCGCCGGGAGCCACTTTATCTCCTTCTGAACCTTCAGAAGGGCGCGATATTGGCTCAGAGGTTGTGGTGGCCTGCATCGCCTTCACAATTTTCTCTGCAGCAAACAACCACAGAGTTCCAAGTACAAGACAGTGCGCAGCGATTACAACAGAATCTTCAAAAAAGTAAACATACCAAGAGAAAATTTTTGGCTAAAGCATCCAAGTTGCTTTTCTTGCCGATGCGCGGCCGCGCAGCTTTTTTCGGCGGGGAGGATGGTGCAGTCTGAGATTCCTTCCTCTTCTTTGAGGAACGTTTCAACGCCTCCTCCGGGCTTGAAGGTATTTCCAAAGGTTCATCCGGGTTAGAAGCAGGGATAGATGATGTGTTAATGGGCTCTGGTTTTGGTTTCTTCAAACCTACAGGCGCAAGACCTTCTAATGAGTCCGACACCACCACGTAATCACACCAAGAATCAGATACGAGATGCGTTCCATTTTTACAGCTGCAGATGGCTTAGTTTTTTGACCATCTGGTTTGGAGGAAGGGGGCGCTAAGCAGCAGTTGGCTTTTTCTTCTTCTTCGAATCAGGGCCTACGCCCAAGTTTAGCAAATCACCTACATGATCAATAATAAACAAAAAAACGTTGCGCCATAAGTTACATTGCAATATTACTTAGAGTTGGTATCTACAAGTAATATTGTAATAACTAACTCAGGCTTCACAATATACTACATACCAGTAGTGGAGGAGGGCTACGCATTAAGGTTTTCTTTGTTGGGAACTTCGAAATTTCCCAAGATCTGATCGAACCAGGGCTCCTTATTTTCTTCAAGTGGCACAACGGCCATCTTCCCGTTATCTCTCTTGAAAGATACCAAATATAACGGCGCAACAATATCACAAAACACAGCAATAAACATCATCAATATACATTTATCGAAGGCAGTTTTAGGGAGTTATGAAGTAACATACCAACTCCATCTTCGGTGTAGACCAGTTTCTCTTGACGTTCTTTTTTCCACAAGATACTCATTCCAGTAGCGATCAATGCCCTTCTGGCAAGACAATATTGGGCACATCTTTTATGTTCTGGTACCACACTTCGTTAACTGGAATAGCCAACGTTTCCAGTTCTATCTCTTCCCCGGCCCGGAACGTCATAACCGTCGGGATAACCGCCGCCTTAACATAAAAAAATTCTGCTTCCAATTGTGATAAGATTTGGGAGGCACAAGTAACAGCCGTTTTGCTTGTAAACGCTGTTGAAAAGAATAGAAGCCCAACGAACAATGAAGTTGATAAAAAACTCGAAATTTCTCAACCGATGGAATGATCTGCATCGACCGGCAAACAAATTCAAAATGCCTAATCCTCACCATCCCCATCGGATTTAACTGGGAGATGTGGAACTTGTAGAACTCAAGAATCTCCAACATAAAGTGGGTCACCGGAATCCTGAAATTGCCCTCGGCAAAGTAATCGTAGAACAGTGTAATGTAACCGGCAGGAGAATCCGCAGCCGTTGCACCCTCTTTAGGGTAATATGCTCCCCAGGATTTGGCGAACAAGAAATTGTTAACCAGGGCATCAAATTCTTCTTTCTTCCACTTTAGCGGTGGAAGTATCGACGTTGCCTGCATTTCGGTCTTCCCAGAACTCGTTCCGGTCGCCATGAACACTCTGCAAAAGAAATCTTGAAGAAAGAAGTTTTTCTCAGTGAAGAAGGAGAAGATGAAGAAATTGTGAAAGCATAAGAAAAAAGTGCATCCGATCATCTTCTATTTATAGCTATCGCAATAAATGCCTCGGCAAAAGGGTAACCGCCTCCATGCTTTTTGCAGGCCCGAGGCAACAGCAGGGCGAGTGGCAAACAGTAACTGTCACTCACGCGCGCATGTAAGTTACTTTTGCCATCAGACAATTAATGTTGTACGATTAACAACTGTTGACAGCTGTCAAACAGTACTCAAAACGTCACAACAGCACGTGTTCTCTCACCAAACTCTGACACAAGACAACTTTTTCAAAATTCAAAAGTGCTTCTTCTTATCCAGAGGTTTTCCTCTCCAAGAAGTTTCCTTTTGCCTTCAGCGCAACTATCTATAAGCATGCAACACATCATTTTTCTTTAGTCCAGTGCTCCACCTACTTGCCACTTGCGCATAGGAGCAACACTAGACTAGGGGGACTTGAAGGGGTATGATCCCAAAAACCTTGCGTCAAGCAAGGGAACCATACCCACTATTAACTGCCAAGGAAACCTTGCGCAAGCTTCTCTGCCAAAGAAGGACTCACTAAACTCTGCGCCGGGTATCCAAAGAAGGAAAAGATCATTTAACTACCTTGCGCGGGCTCGCGCAAGGTTCAAAATTAACCTTGATTAATTTCCTTGGATAATATTTCATTCATAAACCTTGCACAGACATTTGTACCAAAGCAAGAACTCAGCAGACGTTGCGCTAAACAGCAGAGAAAGGAAAAGATTATTTAGCTACCTTGCGCCGAATCGCGTAAGGAGGATAGTTAGTCTTAAGAATTCCCTGTCATTATGGGTTCCCAGGAACCTTGCGCAACCAACAGCACAACAAAGAAGGTTTACAAATCTATGCACCAAGCATCCAAAAGGGAAAAAGATCATTTAACTAGCCGTTGATAACAGGTTGATCCATGTGCGTAGACTGTAACGGCAACACTTAACGGAATGGCAGAGATTCCTATAAGTTTTCACATCTACTTTTTGGCGCCAAAATCTGGCTATAAATAGGTAACTTCAGGTACAAGAAAGTGATTCACTCTCACTTACTTTGTAACATCCGTCAAAAAAAACGGATTTACCAAACCCGCTCCGTTTATCAACCGAACAGTCAGTCAAATTTTTGGTTGCGAATTAAATGCCCAAAATAATTTTAAACGATCCGTAATCAATTATTATGCGGGAATATGTATTTAGTTTTTGAAAATCTATCAAAAATAACAAAATAAAAATGATTTACTCATGCCGGGGTTCGAACTCGGGTCTGTACCGGGTCAAACCAACGCTTAACTCACACACCGTAAACCACTCCGCCACTTTGATTTTCTGTTAATGAAGAGAATCAATTAATTCAAATATTCAAGTTAGGAAGTCAAATTCAGTGAATTGCCGCCCAAAAGAACTTCACGCGTAAACAGCCTGTAACTCTTTCCTTTTTCACGAATCTTGATTGACCGGGACGCGTAATTGTGATTTCCTTTCCGTGTTTACGCCAATCATGAACCTACCTTTGGAACCGACTCGATTCGGTTCGGAAAACGCCTATAAATAACCGACGTCCACAAGGTGTTTAAACCGCACAACTCATCTCATCACTCTCACACCTCTAAACCATACTCTCATCTCTCGCTCTCTGTTTTAACGCTAGTCGCCGGAAACACAAGAATCACTCGCCGGAAATTTTTATTGCACTCGCCGGAAAACCGTATCAGTAATCTCCGAGGTTACTGAACCCACTAAACTTTCACCGAAGACACCCACCACCTTTGTAACCTTTCGGAAGACTCCCTTCTGCAAGAAACTTGTCGCCGGAAAAAGGTTTCTGTCGCCGGAGTTCTGCCGGAAAACAGAGTAAAACCAGTCGGTACATCTCACGCCTATTTTCCTTCCCTTTTTACTTTTATATCATTTGTAATTGATCATTAAACGCTAAATAAACTTGAATCAACATTCGAATCCAGTCCGTCGTCACTTCCGGTTAAAACAGTGAAGAAGGCGACATTTCGATAATGGTTAAGTATAATTAAAATCAAGATATTTAACGGGTTAGACACACAGTCCAGCGGTGGACTGTGTGCACTTTTAACGCTAAGGTCACGAGTTCGATTCCGGTTTCACACACGCTGCTTTAATAAAAATCCCTTTTTTCCACAAACTGAACCGGGTTGTTTTAAGTATATGTTAAGTATATTGATAACCGAGTTATAACCAAGTGTGACACACAGTCCAGCGGTGGAGTGTGTGTCCGCTAACCCACAGGTCCCGGGTTCGAGACCTGTGGAGCGCACCGATTCTGGAGATTTAATTCATTTTTAATAACAAAGGATTTCTGTTAAATCTAATTAATATATATATATAATTAAAATCGGATATATAACGGGTTAGACACGTAGCTCAGTTGGTAGAGCTGCGTGCACGCGTACGGGAGGTCTCGGGTTCGAGCCTCACCGAGCGCACAACAACATGCCATTAAACCGGTCAACGCTGGTCAAAGTTACTGTAGCAATAAAATAAAATATTTTTTTTATTATTTTTATTTAATTATTTTAATTAAAAATCAATTATAAATACTTAAAAATAACATTTTTAAGGTTAAAAAAAAATAGCCTCAAACTCACAAAAAATACACCCAACAATCCTACTAAAATAGATTCATAAAACCCGTTTACTTACCGAACCGTAATGCGATTTATCTAGGTTAATTTCACTCGTGGTTAACACCATTTCGCGTACATCCAACCTCATCAACCGAACGCACCCAATGTGAGTGAATTCTTACAAACTCCCCTTTTTATTCATGTTTTGGGGTGTATCATGTGTCGCTTAAACTAATTTCTTTTATGCAAATTCGTGCTATACCATTATGTGAACTAAATTAGAATGTAACTATTGTTTGGTTGCGATGTATTTCATATTGTCAAAGTTGTATACAAATTATTTAGGCCCATCAGTTCGTAAGAACAACGCGTGCCTCAAAACTCATTTATTAGGCCCATCAGTTCCTCGTGTGAGACGAGAACAACGCGTGCCTCAAAACTCATTTATTAGGCCCATCAGTTCCTCGTGTGAGACGAGAACAACGCGTGCCTCAAAACTCATTCATTAGGCCCATCCGTTCCTCGTGAGAAACGAGTCGAACAACGCGTGCCTCAAAACAATCATTTGGTGTTTATATGTTCAATATTCAATATTATGTGTTGTGTGAATAAATTTACATCTACATTTACTCATATGAGGTATGCACATTATTTATAATCAATTGGATAAACTCGTTCAAATGTTTTTCCATAGGATTCACTCGCCAACATTATGTTGATGCAAAAACCTTTTTTACACATGATACAGGTGGACAGGTTGAAGCAAGGAAAACATAGGATATGCCTTAGAAGAGAACCAAGAAGCTTAGACTGATAGTTAGAAGATGTTGTATAATTTATTTCCATTAAATTGTATTAATGAATATGAAACATATAATAAATGTCATGAGCTTTGATGATAACCCAATTATGCCCCGATCACCTTTTCCGCTGCGGGTCGGGGTGTGACATACTTTCTCTCTTACTTCACTTACAACTATTTCCGACTACTTGTACTTATTCTCAAGCCGGAGGGTGGTCACGGAGAGAACCCCCCTTCTCCCTGTGGCGAGGCTGATGGTGTTCTGTTTTGCAGGATCAGTCGGAGTATAGTTGCAACCATCATCATCGCAAAACCAAACGAAGGATTAACCTCTTTATGCAAGAAACCAAACCCTAGATCTATCCAGATTCCGATCTGTTAGGTCTACGTTTCTTCAAAAGCTCTAATCAAGCCCTACTATGTGCTTGGTCATGGAACCGAAAACATTTGTGATATGTACAACAGGGTCAAAAGTTTGAGCAGGGTCAACTCGATATTATTTTGGTTCCATTGTTGACTAAATCACTCCCCAAGTCACATTTTTCTCACCAAAATACAAGAAAACAAAAAATTTGCCCTAATCGACCAACAATATGGGGTTTCGAAACATACAAATCAGTGATCAATAACCCTAAATCGGCTTGAAATATAAAAGCTTTAACAATTATTCATGTCTAGCTAGCCAAAGTTTATAAAGGACATAAAACAAAGATCATGGCTTTGTTCATAGTTGTGGAGGTGGCGAGACGCATTATAAGCATTTTACCCAAACTCAACAGAAGACTTTGTAACACCCTAACCCATGGCGGATTATTGTTGGAGCGAGATGATTGTTCATAGCTCTCATGACAACTATTAAAGTTTATATATTTATTAATATCCAAATTAAATATGTCACGTAACAAATAAAATCCAATACATCAACCCAAAACACATAACTCATAATATAAGTCTCGTTTATTCGACTAAGGCATTTCCTACGTGTCTTCATCCTCGTCTCTTCAACCTGGTTTTCTTTATCATATGTAAAATAGTATTTGAGCATGTTTTTAAATAAATAGTTCATTTATTTTATTTTTCGAAGAAATTGTTAACATGCAAAACATGTGTTAATAAGGTACTGCGAATAATAGACAATCACCACTAACAATCATCATTATTCACATGCAATAAACAAACAACAAAGATAGTGTAACCAATGATCATCTCATAGTCACGAGGAAAGGGTCAAGCTAAGAATAATGAGGTGATACCCACATCCCATAGTCATGAGGATGTATGTGATGGCAAACATCCCAAACCATAAGGAAAAGTCAGCCTAAGAGTAATGTGGTGATACCAACATCCATGCCTTGAGGAAAGTCAACCATGATAAGTTCCTAATAATAATGAAGCACTTGTGAAATGAGTAACCATTGTACATAAATGAAACCACCAAACTAAGTAGGTAACACACAAACCACACCATGAATTTGCATGCTTCGATACACCCCAAAAAAGTTGAGTTATAAAAAAATTGCCAATGATCTCTAGGTCAAGTGGTGAAAGGCTTGCATTTCCCTTGGGAGATGATGGTTCAACTCTCACTTGATGCAGTGTGAGGCATTGGTGTGCAATTATAGGAAACTTAGAGAAACCTAGGTTCAATCCTTGAGCTAAACAGGTTTTATCGATAATTTCACCATTGTACCTACGGACAGGTGGGTTACCGGGTTTCCCCGTAATTGGTTGTGGACCTGGTTACTCTTAGAGTACTTCGTTTGGTCTAGTAGATGCCCCGAAGGTGCTCAGAACTGAATTTGTTGGCCATTAAAAAAATAGGGGAATTAGAGTCTACTCATGATTTGCGTTATGATCAATGAATAAATACCGCACGATAATGGGAAAAATCCGAGATATAAAGATCACCGTAAACATAACGAGAAATACTAAACAACCAAACATATTAATAAACTATAAAATTTACTCTAACATTTGGAGCTTTTGTTTAACCTAAAAGTATAATAACATTAAATATAAAAATAAATTAATATTTATCAATTTATCGAACTAAATATAACTAAATGTAATAATAACAAGTTATTATGTTATTATATGTTGTGTATGTTATATAAACTTATTAACCATATAAATCAAAATTATTTCATATTTTTATAAACAAAAATCCTCAATATAAAAAAACTAAATTTGTTTCTTAAATTCTTTAAACTATTATATGAATTGTGTGACATGAAAATTATTTTATATTTTATAAACAAATCCAATAATTTTTATATATATTTTCTGGAAATTCAGAAAATTATTTATAGAATTCTCACTTCGATAAGTTTTATATTTTGATAAATTTTATAAGAAATACCAAGCATGTAAACTGTGGTGATTTTATCAATAAAGAGTTTTCTACATCTTATTTATCTATCGCTTATTCTTCTCTCCTAGTCAAGAGTGATGCGTGTTGTCGATCCTAGGGGGTCACAGGGGCTTTCAAGGGGTATTAGAGCATGGTGCTTGGTTCTAGAGCATGGTGCTTGATTCTGAAAGGACTGACTTTTCGAATCACTATTGCTCTTGATTAGGTGTTTGTTTCTGCCAAACACCTTCGAGGCGTGAAATTAGATGTGTACCTTGGAGGTGGGAATTTAAGTGTGTACCTTAGAGACGTGAAATTAGGTGTGTTTTTAACAGTTGAAGATTGTTTATTGAGCTTGTTAGATGTACTTGATCGAGTTTTTGAGGTGAATTTGAGTTCAAACTTGTATTAAGTCAGTTTAGAGATTTTAGTTACCAGTAACCGTCAATTTAGCGGGTTTAGATCCAGTAACCGCTACATTAGCGAGTTTACCACTATAGCGGATTTGTTAGTTATTAGCGGGTTTATCTTTGTAACCACGCTAATTTATGTGTTTGGTGTGCACTAACGATTAGCAGGGTCATTTGATATAACGAGGTTAGTCCTAAATGGTTAAGGGGGAGGGGGGTTAAAATTAATTGATCTTGATTGAAATTTTTTAGGATATTCGGAATAAGGGGATGAGTGTTTGAGAAAAATTGGTTGATAATATTTTTCAGGAATATTATCGTGTCGGGATTTCATGATTGATAAATGGACCGCGAGAATACTAGGCCAAGTGTTACTGTTCATATTTGGACCTTATGTTAAAATTCTACTTAGGACTGTAATTATTAGTTGATTTGTGGGTCGTTCCATGGGTAGCTTTCGGAGGTTGAAAGAGAAAAGGAGAAGATTTATTTATTTTTAGGTGTTTTTGGGAAGAAAAGGGGGAGTAAAAGTTCTAAAAATTTATGTTTCTTTGCAAAGCTTGTGTTCTTGATTTTGTGAAAGAGTATTTATGGTTAGTCAAGTGTGTTCGTGGTTTAGTCTTGATTTTGTCAAAGTTGGTTGCTATGTGGCTTCTCGAAATAACTAGGAGGTGCTTACTTTGAGAGGGAGATCTTAGAATCATCAAGATACAAGTATGAGTCATGAAGATACGAGACGAAGTCATACACTTCTGGTCTAAGACGATGATCAAGTTCGTTGTACACAATATCAGAGTTCGAGTTCGGTTTGTTATTAATTTATCGAACTGAATTTCTTGGTTTTGTGGAAACTGACTTGTTTGATGTTTAGCATTGGAAAATTTGACTTCTCGATCATATGTCGTTTAAGTTTGAATATCAAAGGACCGAGTGTTAATACCTTAAGTGGTTGGTTCGCGTTAGCTTAATTCGGAGGTGGTTACGGTTGATGCGGAGAATTACGGTGTTCGATACTGGATGCGTCGGATTACACAAATCGGCCTAACAAAAATGTGATTTACAACAAGTCTTTAATTAAAATATATGGTTGTAGATGTTAAAAGGTTGTGAGAAAACTTCAGGGCTAAAAGTGTGATTTTGTAGTATTAACTAACAACTCTAAGGATACTTTTGAACAAATTAATATAGAAAAAGTATACGTGCAATATACCCCTAAATTACTATGAATCCGTCAAATATTTAAAAAAAAATGTGAAACACATCATCAATCATGGTGCCAACTATTGAAAAAAGGCTTTTAATCGTTTCCAAAGATTACATAATTAATTAGTTATCTTTGGTTGACATTTGAACAAGTCTATAGTTGATAACTTGAAAAATATAAGAACAGGTCCGATTACAAGCGTCCGTGTCATAATAATTATGCACATAGTTTTTTATTTAATTTATGTTTCTTGGATTTCATATGCCTCCTCGTTTTTTAGTTAACTGCAATTCATAATATAATTTTCAAGTTTCAACTGTCTTTGGTAGACAACATGCATTAATATATGAATTATTTAAGAAGAAATTGGTGATGCTACCAACCGTATTACTTTACTACTTGGAGACTTAAAAAGTCATTATCCAATAAGCCAATAGATCCCTTTATCATCTCATGACAAAATATGGGATGCAGCAAATACATTTATAAAACTGATCTCTTGAAGCATTTCAAGTTGTGGTCGGAAGGTGGATCTTCAATCCCCATGATTATATAGATGCAGGCATCGACCCTTTATCTGATCAAGTGAAATACTTTTCAAGGTATATATTTTATAATGTTTTAACTAATTCCTGCCTTTTATTTTATGATGTTTGTTGTACTTAGTTATCTCACATTTCCCAACCCTGCTATGAGTGATATCTAACTGGGTACGTTTGTTTGTATGCTCTCAAGAAACAGGATAAGCGTATGTCGATATTTAACACTACCCATCCCCACATACTTGTACTGAATCACGCCAACTGCCCTTACTACTGTTGGGGTTGCGACCAACTAGGTTTCGGATTGAGTTACGTATGCAGCCAGGGCTGCAACTTCTATCTTTACAAACAATGTGGGAATCCACAAACCCTAATCGAGTACCCATTTTCCAACAAAGGTATTCTTCGATTTCGCGATGGAGGACCTGGTATAGATTCCCCATGTGATGCATGTGGCAAGAAAATCAAACGGTTTCATTTCAGATGTACTTGTACATTTCAAAAACGTCATTTGCACCCGTCTTGTCTTGCTGATAAAAAGACCTTAGACGCTGCGAATGGTCTTACGTTGCACCTCGAGAAGGCGGCTACTTCAAAGTGCTTGCACTGTAGGACTAAAGATCTTTGGTCCAAGGTCCGTGGGTGGGCTTATGTTTCTTCATGTGGGAGTTACTGTTATCATGTTTCATGTGTGAAGGAAATCATTAATCAGAACTGGAGGTATGGGTTTTTCACAGGCAAAAAAGTGATCCTTTTCTGACCATTAAACAGCATTTTCCAGAAGATATGGATCGGATGAATCGGCTAGTTGTGGCACGGAAGAAGGAGAGACCAAAAAGGAAGCATGCGCAAGCGGTTCTTAGCGACTTATTAGATGTGTTAACCGGGAACACTTTGGGTCTTGTTGGTGCTGCTCAGACATATTTCAGTAGTTAATTTCAATTCTTCTTTAAGCAAAAAAATTGTTTGGTAAACGTATGCTTCACAATCTACATGGTATTTATCGATCATATATGTTTTTATGCATCGTGACCGAGTAGAAATTGAATCCATAAGCTTTCAAAATATTATTATTTAGAAGATGATGCATATAATGTCAATAATAGAACTGTTGATGTTAAGATCATATGTTTCTTATATCTTTCATTTTTGCATAATTGGATGATGTGTTTCTTGAATAGTTGTTCATATTTCTGTAACAAAAACGCCATCTTTGTATTTTTCTTATTGATTACCAACAATATGATATGATGATGTTGGAAATTAATCCTGATTAAGGACTAGAATTGGTAAACCAAGAAAGTAAAGGGTCTGAAACAAAGAGAAAAGATGAAGCCGATAAGGAAAAGAGAGGGATAACTCTTTTTTTTAAACGGGTAATTCTTTTTTTTTAAACGTCAAATTTGGATCATTGACGGACCACTGGAGTATCATCGTGCCATCACCGAAACCACCCGATCATATCCATCTCCACTAGGCATAATGCCTATACACCAATTCAGGAGGAAACCCAATAAATATGGAAAAATCCCCTTGTGGAAATCGAACACAGGACCTATTGGTCCCAAAGACTTGTCCCACCACTAAGATGCCACTATGCTATAAAACCATGGACAAAAGACGAGAGGGATAAATCTTTGTTTATTTTGTATGTTTATCTCTTTGCAAAAATTCCTGGTTATATAATGAATTATTTAGGGTAACTTATAGAGCAAATTATTGTAGTATATATAAGGATTTTATTAAAGGTTTTATTCGTGGTTGTTGTAGTATGTATAGGGATGTTATTAAAGGTTTTATTTGTTGTGTTTCGATTTATATTAACGAAAGGGAAATTCACCAGAAGACCAAACCAAATTATTCAAAATAAAACTTGTGCGTCTAAATTTAGGGAACACATGAAAAAAAATTCACTTCAGAACGTGAGCATCTAAATCCGACGAGTTGGTAGCTCCTACAACAAATGGTGGTGGTTGGTCTCCAAACACAGTTCCGATGACTTTGGTTTAGAAACAATTGACTAAAGAACATGTTCAATCTTTGTTAGGTCGGATTAAGAAGAAACCAGACATTTAGCTTCCATTCAAAAGGTTTGACTTTTTTCTTTGACTTAAGTTTGTGGGTTCTTGATTTAAGTTTGTGGGTTGTTGACTGTTTTCTTTGAAGTTAAGTTATTGGGTATTTGATTTAAGTTTGTGGGTTATTGACGGTTTGCTCGATTATGCATGTTTCAGACTTCAAATTTTGCTAAACTTAAATGAGGGTTGCTGATGGTTTGCTTGGTTACGCATGTCTTTTAATATCATTTTAATTTTAAATTGGTTTCGAAGTTTTAAGGCAGCTCTTTTGACATCCATAGTCAAATCAGAATTGAAGTCTTAGAGAAAATAGAAGAGGCATGTGTGCAGTCTAGGGTTTTTAGGTTGGCATATATCACATTGTTGTTAAAGCTCACAACACCAGGATCTTATATAATTTGTTCTAGTAGGTTTGTTACATTTTTCACCAAGTGACAAGCCTTGCCCTAACAACTTGATTATCACCAATGTTGTTTATGAGCTTGAAGGATCTTTAGGCCATGTGTAGTGGTAACACCACATAACCTTCTTTTGAGGGGTTACGTGACAAATGACAAAAAAATGAAATATAGAGGATTATATAATATGGGTGCGTAGTGGATGGAGCCCAAACCCCCTAGCAATCGTTACTTGGTTGTTATTATTTTTTTTTATTTCATCTCTAATTTGTAAATTTAAAACAAAATACATTACAATAGTTAAAGAAAATATTACACAAATAAAAAACATTACAATAAAAAAAACACTCTAAAACTCAAAGTTTATATTTTTTTCGATGATTGCCTTTCATTTTAGAGTCGTTTCCAACGCCTTTCTGGTTAGGTGGTCATGCGGCTTTGAGTAAAACTCAAATTCTCTATCTTCGTAAGCTCGAACACTTCCCAGTTCTCCGAGATCGCGTATGTCTTGAAGGCGTTGGTTCATCTCAGAAAACACTTGACTCAAGTCGGATCCCCCCGACGATGACTATTGTCTCCTCGATTTTGCACCGCTTCTTCTACCGGGTGGTCGTGGTAGGTCCGCCTCTTACTCATCCACACATTCCTCCCCCCGGAAATAGCGGATTAACATCATGTAAGTTGACGTTTCGAGCGTCAGACGTTGGCATTTCAGGTTCAACCGAGTCAGAGGTTTTTAACTTTCTTGTCGGCCTTCTATTTCCTGACCTAGTGATAGAGGAACCTACCATCGTAGGGATGTTGGTCGATTTTGGAGCTATTACCAAGAAGTTTCGATAGACCTTCAAGTATGAGAAATTCCCTCGTGCCACGTGATATTCTATTAAAGTCGATTGCATTATATCCTCATCATTCTTGCAGCTTTTACAACCTTTCTTTTACGTTGATAAATCGATAGAAAATCTGTGCGTTTGTTGTTAATATCGAGCAACTTGCCCGATATTGAATCCGGTAGCAGGTAATCTTCCCCTACCCACGAGACCGAAAAATAGTTCTCAGATTCGTCTACGAAAACATAGTTTTATTTTGGTTGTTCGTTAAAAAAGATACAAAAAGGAAATTTAACTAACAAATTATATGTATAAATTTAAAAATAAAAAAACTATAAAATCTTTCAAATTTCGGGATCCTCCGATACGTTGATCCACACTCAGGCTAACGCGTACTTCTCTACATCATCCCATGGTTGCACAGTTTTTCTCGTTCGGATCTCAGTTGTTTCTTTCTATTTATGTGACACCCGTTTGTTGCGTTTGGTTTTGTTCGGTTGTGTCTCCGGCTCCTCCTCATCCGGTTATGTCTATGTTTGTGTCTCCGGGACGAAGTCGGGATCGTTTTGTGACGAGCCGAAAGCTTGTGATGAGCCGTAACCTCCCATATTGAAGTTTGGATTCCAACTGTATTGATTTGGGTTCCATGAGAGGGGTTGGTTCAAGAGGTTCATGAACCCGGTTTGGTTGTTATTATACTCGACAAACCCGGTTCCATAGGCGGTTTGTGGGGTGGGAACTGGAGCAACGGGTTGGTTAGAAGCGTTCGTTCAGTTCGGTTCGCCGCTAGATCAAGGAGGAACAAAACTACAGTTGTAGAGGTACATAGTAGAGAGAGTGGTATAAAAATCTTGAGTTTTTTTTTATAAATTATGAAGTGAAAGTATTGATGATAGAGAGAGTGGTTTAAAAATAATGGGGATTAATGATATATATAATGTTTTAATTGTAAAAAAAGGAATATTACCGTCCAATGGTAATAATTAAAAACCCTAACATTTTCACTCGTTATTATCTTCACGGGATTCCCGTTCACGTGGCATAACGCCTCGGGGGGGGGGGGGGGGGGGGGCGGTGTGCGGCGACGCGATGGAGCGCCATGTGTGCAGGTGGCGCCATTGAGTGGTGTGTTACAAATCAAAAGTTAGGATTGTTAGCCAATTGGTGAAAGTTGTAGTTATTTAAATCCAAATCCATTATGTTTATAAGTTTTTTATAGATTTTGGGAGCATTGTTCCTTCTAAAAATTTCAAACCTAAAATCACAAAACTGGAAAAAAAAACAAAAAAAACAAAACAAACAAACAAAACCAAAACAACCCGAAAAGTGAAACCAATAAAAAAAATACCGAATGGTTTAAAAAACCCAGAAAAAGATTACAATGAGTCATCTCCTGACTTCTCTGGTCTAGCATCCATTCCCTTAACACCTGCCAAGTTCCTGATGCGCATTCTAAGGGAAACAACAACATCAGCCTTTTCTGCCTAGTCCTTCGAAATACGCTGAAATAGGCCAAAAAACAAGCAAGTAAAATGTATTTTTAAAAATAACAGTCATGAAAATATAAAAATAATTGATCTTACTGTATATGAGATACAAAGGTTACGGTCAGTTACAAAACATTTGTTATATGGAAAATTGTACACCCAAGTTTCATAATCATTAGAGTTATCTAAGATGCCATTAGATCCTCACTTAATTCAACTACTTCTATAGTGTGGTTCATTGATTCAGCAACATTCATTTCTTTAACATTGGTAGTGTTGTCCGAAGGTTCAATAAGGGGTGCAAATTTTCGACGAACTACACTTTGACTCCACTTGGGGATAACTATCTCACAACCATACCAACTAAACATGGTAAGCTTGAAATGGGAAATAAAAAAACGTATCTGAGTGCAATCAGGTATCCTTCTTCAAGTGGAGGATTTCTTCCGATCCATCCGTCAACTAATAGTGTGAATGAGAAGCGTTCTTTGTGATCATCACTTCCATGTAAATGTAAAGCGATTGATTTAGATGAACCTTAAACAGATTTTTAATCAAGGACTCTCCCATAGTATTTCCCATGTTAGTAAGCAACATCTGCGTAAGTTATGGTTTAATAATATTAGGTTTAATAACATACGAATGTCTACAAATTCAGCTGTAAGCAAACGAAACTTACGAGAGACTTCACTGATGAATCAGTGCATTCATGGCAGAATGATTCCACATTCATACCTTCCTTGTCAGTCGGCCGTGAAGTAAGTACCATCAGCTTAGTGTCACTAAGTTGATCATTTTAACGTTAGGAAAAGGAGTTAATTTAAAAGCATATTGTTCAATGTGTTGGAAGGTAAGAACACTACCAACTGTTAATGATAGATCTTCAACAGCGTTTCCCAAACTAGCGATGAACACAAACACATCATCTACCTTTGAAAATAGAACATCCCAAGAGTAACCGTCACCATCCTTGATCACAACATTTGAATCTGGATAAGTTATGTGTTCATAGTGGTCAATTAAAACTAATTAATTTCAACCCTAAACTATACACTCTAAGTTTTAAATTTATAAACTAGACTCTCTAAAACCTAGACCACACAACCGGCAAGTGTGCCGGTCAATGTGGTAAATCTTAAGTCCGAGTATTGAACCCACGAGACTCTACTAGTTACGTTTATTAGACTCGATTATTATTATTAAATTGACTCGACTAATTTGTTTTGTTGTTTGGGGGTTTCTAACACTGAAGATGTGATCAGATGATGGGAAACACACTACCTAGGTCAGACTCCTACACATGTTTGACACGTTCTATGGGCTATGGAACTATTGTGGAAACCGGAATCTTGAGATACTAAACTTAAAGGTTGACCTAAAGGACCCCTCGACCATTCTCAAGAAGAAACCTATGGAAACGTAAAAGTCGTTAAACTATCGGCTAGAGCATAGGATTCCCTCACGGGCTATCCTTCTGTAATAATAAGGCACCCTATTAACAATCCACCTCACAACGCGAAAGTTTAGGGGAACTAAAGAACTATGATCAAACTCAGCTAGCAAACAAACATATGTGAACTAAGGGATCTTCTCACGAAGTATCTAACCCTAGGAACCCAACCTATCGAGACTGAGACTAACTGACAACCTCTCACTTCACAGCTATTAAGGTTGGTGAAACACTTAAACCTAATCAAATCACAACTAAACTACAATGGTTACTACGTACGATAGTAAACCATCTAATTGTCAAAAGCACCAGGCAGTCAACCTAGCATGCAACTATTATACGAAAGACATTCACCAAGAAACATGAAGAGTTATAATTGATCAAAGAATAAGTTTAAGCATGCATGTACATAAGATCATATGAAACCAAAGTTTTTTACTTTATTATATTAAATCCACAAAATATCTATAACATAATAAAACAAATGTCAAAACACGGTAATCATCTTAACTTAGGCAGTGAAAGGTATTTAGCCAGGCATTGTTGTAAAAGTTAAAACAATCATCTTTAGAGATTCAAAAAACATGGTTCAAAACAAAGAAAACAAGTATGTGTAACTCGGCATATGAAAACTCTAAGAATTCACAATCCCATGCTTCAAAGTTTTGACCTTTATGCTACTTGATCTTCAAATCACCTTCACCTGCTCTCAAATTCGTCTTTATGATGCTATATTTTGTCCTAAGAGTTGTAAGATATGATTTATGATGTATCAAATTCGTTTTTATATCAGTTTTGTGAAAATCCCAAAACCCTTATCACTTTTCGCGAATTGAAGCCCCATAGCGCGACGCAACGGGTATAGCCTTTTCCTCATGTGTGACGCGAGAGGGCTTTTGACCTGGATTTCTTTGTTTTTCGTTCTGTTGAACTACCCGATCATGTGCGACTCGTCCGGAGGCTCGGTTTCCTTCATATTAATTTGTGGGGGGAAATTATCTTGAGAACGCTAAATATTGCGGGAACCGTGAAAACAAATGAGAAACCAGTCAAAATCAGTTTTGTTTTAATACAAACCCCATTATAATTAAAATACAACGTTAAAAAATGAATTTACTCTTTAAATAATTCATCTCTTCTTTGAAAATCGCTCTTAATAAGTTTTTTACACATGTGTAAATACAACTAATTTACACATGTATAAATGACAAACTTACACATATGCAAAAAAAAAATTTACAATACATGTAAATTTAATTTATAATATTGTATTCCAATAGTAATGATAAGTGTAAAAAGAAATTTTGTATTCGAATTTTTTTGACTAAATTCTCGTGGTTTTTTCATATGTTTTCACGGTTCTCGCAATATATAGCATTCTCATTTAAACCCATATATATATATATATATATATATATATATATATATATATATTTGCAAGTTTTGGTTTGTGTTAGGGGTACTGTAGCTATTTTGTAAATATGTTTATACCTTATGTAAAAATCTATTTTGCAACATTACTTCTTTATTGCCACCTATCATGTTTGCCTAGTAGGAAACTCGCACGATGCTACAGTGACGACAATTTGCAACACGATACTTGTTTCCGATAGTTTATTAATCCTCTTATGATATATGGTATAGTATTTTTGTTATTGGTTTAATATTTTACAAAAGTTTATTACGTTTAGTGTTTTCTTTTTTTATTGAATAAAAAATTCAAGTTAAGAACATCATTGTCGTCTATCAAAGTTATAAGGCTTAAACATCTCAATCAAATAACAGTTCAACATTAAAATTATGAACTACTTCCAGAAACCGTTGTTGTCGTGCAATAAATTAACACATGAAAAAAATGTCAGTCATAAACATAATAATTTATAATAAAAAAATCTGGGTGTCACTACTTGCATCGAGTGCCATGTTTATAACCGGCAACAAATCTTTATGGTCAACAGTATTATTTAGTCAAAGACCAAAGTGGCAACATTCGTAGGCGGGTGCGATTCTGCAGTGATGATAATTTGCAATACGAAAGTCGCTTTTTTTAGTTTATCAATCATCTTGTGTTGTGTTGTATTGTATAGTACTTCATGTTAGCAGTGGATATTCATATAGTAAGCAAATTCAACAAAGTGATTTTGATTCATCATCCCGGGCCTTAGGCATGTTTGGTTCATATGCAACCGTTGTGAAATCCATAGATATCAAAATATTCACGGAAAACAAAAGAGAATGTAGAAGTTTAGGTAAGGTATGCAAGGCTATGAAATAGACTTTTTTGTTAAAATAATTATTCCAAAGGTAAAACGTACTTTTGTGTAAACAAACTAACTTCACCTGAGATTGCATAGATGATATATTTTCTTGTGATGGCTCCATAAGTTTTAACAATTTTTGTCTTTGCGTGGTATAAAAGCATCTAAATTATGTGACTGCTAACAAACATATTTAATTTTGCAATACATATGAGATAGGGTTGTATGAAACATGTATTTTGAGTCGGTCCTATATTGAGTATATTGTATTGTATATCTTAATAACCAATATCAAAACTAATTAATGTTGAATTTATATTTATATTTATTTATATTTATATATACTACAATTTATATGGAGAGGAATAGTGTCAGGCAGCTGCCTGACACTATTCCTCTCCATATAAATTGTAGTGCCTGACACTTTTCCATTAGCCCAATCAAATTACGAATTTACCTCGTTTAAATTTACAGCTTTGTCATTGGTTTTGTTTTTTTCTCTTAGTCAAATTACGAATTTGCCCTCAGTTCAAATTTACAGTTTTGCCATCGGTTTGTTTTTTTTTCCTGTCAAATTACGATTTTGCTCCAGTGTAAAATTACAGTCGTACAATCGTCTTAGTTTTTTTTTTGGTTTTCGAAAAAACTATGGTAGTGTTTTTTTTAGTTGGTTAACTCAGTGTAATTTTTATTCGTGTCTGGCAGACACTCATTTGTCTTGAAAAAAAACAATTTTGCCCTCAATTTATAACTATAGTCTTTCCATTGTTTTAGTTTTTTTAGCAAAAGTATGGTAGTGTTTTGTTTTAATTGGTGACTCCATGTAACTTTTTTGAGATCATGTGTTGTGTTATAAGTTGTATGTACAAGTAAGCGAAACACAGACGTACATGTTATCAGAGAGAAATATTTGGCTTAATGTCCTCCAATAGGGACGGGACAAAAACTAGTTAGAAGCATATGTATGTATTTGGAAATTATAACAATATTAACTTTCGAGTTGTTTGTTTATTTTATTTATGTATGTTGTTTATTTATTTTATTAATTTTCTAAATTTGTAAATAAAACATAAATATAAACATATATTTCCGGTCTATAAATAAGCAACAATTTTGTGTTTTATGGAGTTGTACCTCTAACATGAGGAGTTTTCAAAAAGGTTTTTGGTTTTTCACTTTTAACCTTACGTTTAAATCTTTTTCATTTTAACTCTTTTGATTTTTATATATTAACCAAAAACTTTTCATATTTTACAATTTAACCCTAATACTTTTTTTTATTTTCAACTTTTGTTGTTGTAAGATAGGCATTGGGAGTTTTTCACAAAACTTTTGCATTTTTTACTTTTTACCCAAATATTTTAATCTTTTTCATTTTAACCCATTTGACTTTTTTTTACTTTTAACAAAAAGTTTTTCATCTTTTTCAATTTAACTTACAAAAATTTTTTATTTTCAACTTTGGCCCCCATACTTTTCATCATTCGCAAGTTTTTCGTTTTAAGTTTCGTTATAATTTTTTCGATTCAACACGTCACAACATGTGTGTAGAGTTCAACGTTTTTTGTCTGTTTTTTTTTCATTTGATTGGCAGTGATAAAACGTCTATTTTTCTTGGTTTAACAAGTTCATCGCAACACGCGGGTCCTGGATCGACTTGCTTTTTCCTTTCTACGTTTTACATTTATAAAAATAGACATGAACCTTCATGTAACCATACTTGAGAAATTTATACACCACATATACACACATGAAACACACCTATGTTATATCCGTAAATGAATAAGCGGACAACGAAATGCGGACGACGGACAAACAAACATTGGAAGAATCAACTTATAACCATATGTTTGACAAGACAATATATATCCAAAACCGAAGCGCAAAATAAATAAACGCGCTAACGAAATAAACGCGTCGTCATCAGCAACGATCGCACTAGCGTCATGACAACGTGCATGCGCATAACGCGGACGATTTTTGGTCACTCTCGACACGAAAATAAATATACTCAGTTACTACGAAGAAAACTCTAATAATAATATATTTTTAGACATTGAAAATATAAATATATTTCAATACTAATAATTCCAAAAAGTATAAAGAAAATAATCACTAAGTGTAAAAAATACAATTATACACGCATACGGATACGAGTGAAATACATAAAAAATACACTTGATGAAATCGTAAGAATACAAGGAATGTACATGTACACGAATACGTATAAATACGACATAAATACTAAAAATAAAATATACAAATACAAGTATATATATACGGTATACGTATACGTATAATATACACAAGTACATGAGGATGTACTCAAATACACTTGTTGAAGAGTACACTCACAAAGAATACCGTTCATGTACATCAACGTATATATAATGTTAAAACTAAGGGATAACTTTGTTAAATAGTAACCAACTTTCATAAGTGTTCTAATTAAGTCACTCATAATTATTTTTGTTCCAATTAGGTCACTAAAGTTTACTTTGATGTTTCAATCCTAGATATTTTACCTAAATAGAAGGTCTCATCCTAAATGGCATTTATTTAATTGAGTTTTCTTTTTTAAATATGTTGACAAGCCTTATAATTGCAACAAAAATTTAAAAACTTCAAAAAAAAACTATTTATTTATGAATTGGTATATTATTTATTTATTTATTTACAAATAAAAATATTAATATATGCTAATGTGAATTAAAAATTAATTATATAATTATACAACAGAAAACTTATACGCAACCCACTTCCCTACAACTTTCCTTAGTAGATGTCCGTGACGGATAATCAAAGTTCCGAATTGATGACAACAAATGATATATTAATACTTTTCTTTGCTAAAGCACAAATAAAACCTATGATATTTTCATGAGGACATTAGTTTACATTCTTCACATTGATAAGAAACCTACTTTAAGAATTCTCACATTTTTTTACTTCTAAAACTTGTAGACTAATCGCTCCATCAATGTGGATGAATGGTAGGGTCAATGATGTAGGGTTTTTTATTTGGATATGGAACATCAATCGATGATCATCAGTGATCTAGATGTTGTTTTGATTTGATTATTTGATCTATTTTGTTAATTAATTATTTTAGCATGTTTATAAAAGTTAAATATATAAATGTCACATAGAATAGTTTACCTGCTATTCAGGTAAATTATATAAGATTAGAACATAAAATAAACTTTAATGACTTAATTGGAACAATTTTTTTAATAGTGATCTGATTAGAACACTCATAAAACTTTATTATTATTCTGTGAAATATTCCCTAAAACTAAATATTTTTTTACACTTATATCTATAAAAGGTATACATATATATTTGTGAATTTATATATGTGAACGAGGTTCACTAAACTTAAAAATATATATTTGAAGAATATATATATCACACATAACGAACTCAAGCCGTGCGTGGCACGGAGACACTAATAGGTTAGACCCACTCACACCGTGTGGATCATGGAGACTCAATTGGGCTAGGCCCACTCTCACTAGTGCAAGGCACAAAGACTCAAATAGGCTAGGCCCATTCTCACTTGTGCGAGACACAAAAACTCTCATGGGCTAGGCCCACTTATACTCGTGCGAGACACGAAGATCACGAAGGGCGAGACCCGTTCGTACACACTATGAATACAAAATATATATATATATAAGAAGTATATATATTAAAAGCATACACCCGAAACAAATGCCAACATATTAAAATACACATGGGTTCTAAATATATAACGGATACGAATATATTAACGTTCAACAAGAACAGCGCGTACAAGGTCTAGAAGAGACCATAGTGTCTAATGAGTTAGAGCACTTGTAGGTTGATTCACGCTTTTGGAACACCGTTTTCTAGCACAATCTTGGGATGCAAATCAGTGAGTTCATGCCCCCCTTTTCTCTTAAATGTTTTCGGTTTTACAACTCTCGGGGGGAAATACATGTTTTCGGTGTTATGGTTTAGCTATGGAATGAAATATCGGGATCATGTGCGAATAAGGTCTCTCTTAAGCGTCATTAATCTTTTATAAGACCATGAAACAAGAGTGGTAGATCTATCGGGTGTAGCGAGCCCCACTCATGGGTCCTTGTGTGGCCGCATGTAGTGATTTTATTATCCCAGCCGGGTGGACCGAATGAAATCTTCTAGGGTTGAGTGCTTCCTATGTCGTCACACATATTAATGTCGTTGCAAAACATTAATGACCATAAGTTCCTTGACGCTTTACATACACATTGTTATATACGAACTCTCAAAGGTTTTTAAGATCATTTGTTATAAACTCAAAACGCATGAACTCGCAAACTTTTGTTGATGTTTTTAAACTTACATGTATTTCAGTCGACTAAGTTGATCTTTGCTCGGTTGGTTACAATAATTCAAGGTTATCAAGAATACGATGTGATCCTATTTTGAAAGGTTTGGTTCATATATTCCATCTTCAAACGAGATATAGGATGCAAAGCCTTTGGGTTTTAAAAAGCTCTATTTTAAACAAGTCTTTTGTAAAAGTATTATAACTTGGGTTGTCTTTCATATAGTTGTTTACTTATATCGTATGCGATGAAAACAAATCATGTTCACACCGCGTGCTTCCGCCTGTGAACGGGTGTGACAGATTGAGATTCCAAGATCTGGCGGTCCAGACGGAAGTTTGGGTAAAATAGGACTAATTCGGTAAAATGTTATTAAGAAAGGAGTAGAAGCAGAATAATAGTCATAAGTCATAAGCTTCTATTCATTCATACCGAAAGAGTATACAATTGGTCAAACTGGCACCAGAACTCCAAAACTTAACAAATGACGAACACACGACACACTATATATAGACCGGACCACCTCGTGCGAATTGAGACATTTTACTTCGTACGAAGTGAGTCTACTTCGTACGAAGTGACACACTGACTTCGTACGAAGTGACACACTGACTTCGTATGCAGTGAACCATAAACACCATTCTCGTTCGCACTTAAGTCATGTGTTCAGATCTAATCTATACAATATTCAACACACGCTCTATCTAGCCTATTCTCACAGAGACGGACATAATATGCACCAACAAAGAGATTCAGCTAAAGTGTTGAATTAAAAACCGAACGCGGATGTGGTTATAGTTGAAACGGAAGCTGTATTGATTAGTTTCGAGTTGGTGATTATTCATGAAGATTACAGTTAAGAAAATCAAAGGAGGTCAGGAATCATGCAAATACAGACCTGAAGATTCATTTCGGGGGAATTTTTTATAATGAATATATTGCAAACCCGAATCCTCAATCAAGGGGGAATTATCCGAAGATATCAAATGCTTGATTGAAGTTGTAGAATATTCAAACACAGCTCTCATATTTCAAGATCAAGATCAATATTCGACAGTGATGGCCAAGGGGGAATTTGTTGGTGCATATTTTGTATGTCCGCCACAATGCGAATAGTCTTGATAGAGCGTGTGTTGAATATTGTATAGTTGATATACGAACACATGACTTTGGAGAGGATGAGAGAGGTTCGTACGGATGTAATCTCATACGCTTCGTACGAGGGTAACACCTTCGTGCGGAGGTAACTACATCCGCATGGACAAGCACCTCCGTTCCAACCTCATGTATATATATAATGTTAAGTGCTTGTTAGTTGTTAAAGTTTTGGAGATCCCAGATGGGAAATACTGGAGAAAATTTTTTCTCCAGCTTGTAAACGATGTAAACTCTTTAGGTATGAATGGAAAGCTTCCGCTTCTACTTCTTCTTAATAACTTTATACCGAACTAGTGTTATCCCGTCCAAACTTCAGTCTAGACTCGCCGGTTCCTGGACTTTCAGTAATCTACTACAACCAACTATGACTAAAATACATGATTAATATCAACCGAAAATCTCCTTTCCCTCTGTATGAACGCGTCAAGACGCTACCATTCCGAAATAAAGGGCATAATACTTGGCTTGAGTTTTCATCCAATTTGTTGATAAATTTACCTCAATCACCTAATCCAAGCAATTATTATTTCTTTCTCGAATCCTTACATTCGATGGCATCATCACCGTTCTTCGGTAGTGGTGATTGCACCATTTCTGATCTCTAGTAGCAACATCACATAAAAATGAATATCCCTTACACTCACTTTAATTATTTTCACGTCACTTACTTTGAGTAAATTCTCGGTGGTGCACCCAACACGCGTGATCCTAGGATTTGAGTAATTTGGCCTTAACAAATTACCTTAACACAATTCAAGTTTGGTTTATTTCGTCGACCCTTCATTTATGACGTATGACATTCGTGTTCATTCAGGCAACCTCTAAATATACATTAGATACAGTTGCTTCGTGAAGTGTTGGCTACTTAATATTCAGATCACTCCATTATAACTAAATACTTCCTTTTAGAAGTCACTCAAATTAAAACGTGTAGAGCTCACCTAAACTATACTTTGTGCAATAACCCCCCCCCCCCACCATACATATTAAATACACCAATCAATGTCATACCGATGTATAATGCACTAGTGTTCCAACTCTTGTAAGCATCTCCCATGCTTGACATGACTTGTTACAACATTCTTTATTATCGAACTCCCATTAACTCAACTTATATTTCTACTTACGACCAAGTACAAACTGACACGTATCAATGTTTTTCCTTTGTTAGCCTAACTCCATCTCCATCTGAAATCCCTATGCATGAATTAAACTTGATGTATCACATTATCTTCGAGCCATAGTAGCTTTGTCTGCTATATTCTCGAAATTTATGCCACTTCCACGATGATAGCGATATATGATTACCAAGTAAGTTATAAACTTCATCTTACTCGTGAAAAGGGAACTGACCCACCACAATTCAATACCATAGTACCATCTTGAAATTTAGTCACTTCTTTACTTTCGTGTATACTTCCATCTAAGCTACTCCCTCAACTCTTGATAAACACACTTATGCGCACCTACTCTTGCTGAAATCTGATTGTTTCTTCGACAATTAACTATTCTATACCTATATATAATACCTTGTAACTTGTTCGGATGAATGATCGAATCTCAATTGTCATCAACTGTCATCTCAATCATGTAGCCTGATTTTATCTCATCTCGTTGTACCATCATACGCTTTTATGCTCTCTTTAGCAATGAACATTCAACCACAATCCTAAAAATATCATATTCTAAATTTTCAGGATGAAATTTACTTCAACAAAGGGATGATGTGACACCTGATATTTTTCGGTTAGCTCCATTAACACAAACTTTGTTATCTCAAACACTCTTTCATGCATTACACTTGATTAGGCTAAAGTAAGTGGGAGTTATTTCACAAACACTCACATACCGGTAATTCGAGGAATTACGAAATCACACATGGGTTTCTACCCGAACGTCGATAAACAATAGGAGCAGTATTCTTGATCAAATAAATAAAAATAAATAAGGTGAATTTATATGCTATGTGACTCATATGTTCATTTTGTAAACTTACGTGAACCGCGTATATTTACTGTAACACCTCGAATTTTTTTATTTTATTAACACGAGTCCGCTGATCCTCGTATGCCACGTGTTGAACGAGAAGGACCAATTTTTGTCGTCATGTCATTGTGACCACTGAAAGATGATTTAAAATTTTATCATAAGAAGATTTCATATCGTTATGTCTTTTGAAAGACCTTTGAAGGATGCCGATATGTATAAAGGACTAGTACGCTCGTCATGTTATTTTATAAACCGTTGAATGACGCCGAATAAAGTCCGAGGGCCAAAGGTGTCAACATGCCAATTTTTAGCCTCTGAGTGACCCTTATGGACCGCAAGACTAAGGCCTTACGGACTGTACGCAAGGAAAGGAAACAATGACTGAGAGGCGGTTACGGACCGTAATGCATAACCCTTACGGTCCGTAACCATTTCAAAACTGTGTGCGTGCTAAGGTCCTTACGGACCGTAAGACTTCACCCTTACGGTCCGCAAGGGACTGCCAGATACAGTTTTGTTGGCAGCCTGTTGTGTTTGCCACCTTGCTCGCGATTTGCCACCCTTGTGCAGCTTGTGATACCTCCTTGGACACTTGCTAGCACCTGGAAATGTGCCTTGACACTTGTCTTGATCTTGAGCATCATCTTCAACTATAAATAGCCTCCTCCATAGCCATTTTTCCTTGCTCATTTATCTATTTTCTCCTCTCTTCAATTAAATTAGAAGTTCCTGGTTCTTGGAGCATCCTACTGAGTTTCTAAGGCTAAAGGGTATGGTTAGGCTCATCCTTGGGAGGATGGGCCGCCACGTCAGTGCCACGTAGGATAGGTAGGAGGATGGGGTTAAAGGGGATGGACCTAGGGGTGGGGGGATGAACCCCTTTATATATGTGTGTATGTATGTGTAGATGTGTGTGAGAGGTGGAGGGGCGGCACCTACGGCAGGGAGGAGCCGGAGTTGCCGGACCAAGCAAGTTGCCGGAGCAAGGGTTTTCTTGGACTACTTGTAAGTGTTTTTTGTTAGGCTTTAAAGCCAAAAGTCAAGCGTTATCGTAATAACGCTTTGACTTTCGGTTAAGACCATTATAGTCCAGCCAATGTTCGAATCAAACATGGCTAAGTGATTGTAATTAGGTAGGTGTTAGTCCCTAAAATGGCACCTCCTAAAGATCACGTTTCTAGACCTATTGACGGGTCAAAGTTAAATTGTTAAAAGTCAAACGGGTCAAGATTTTTATAAAACTCATAATCTGAGTTTATACAAGTTATAAAAAATTTTTGACACTTAAAATACATTGGTAATAAATAATAGAACATGTATAAACATGTTCAGCCCGTCAATTTTAGTCTAAGTGTCGGTTCGTAACCGAAAGTCGTGAAGTTTGACTTCTAATTTGACTTTCGATTATAAACCGAATTAACAACTTTAGCTATTGCCTTTAAGTTACATTATGACCCTAATATAATCTAGTATAACTCTCCAAGGTTATACTACAAGATCATAATCAGAATCTGAGTTTTATGCATCAGTTCTACATTATGGCAACTTTGACCATTTTGCCATTTTTACTAAAAATAAGGTTTTAATTGACAAATAGCTTATAAATGAAATGTATACTGATATGTTATTTTAAATAGCATATCTTAATGTTATGATATGGATCATAAACTGAGTTTTGATAATATTTGCAAACTATGTCCTTAAAAGGACCAAAATGCCCTTATGGCATCTAAATCGGTTTCTAAACATGATCTTCGTATCAAACCTATAAAACCTGAAACCTACTGATATAATATCATAATTTGACATATTTGGGATATCGGATCAGATTATATTCTGAGTTTATGTATGAGTTCTTGTGTTTGACGGTAAATGACGATAACGCCCTTTTGGCGCATAAATTGATTTTAATCAACCCTTTTACATAAAAACCAAACACCTACTGATATGTTATATTAAATAACATATCTTGGTCACACAAACCTGTTTACAACTTCAGTTACATTAAACATCGCTTGATCGTCATTTAAACGTCTTAAATGTTGTTTCGGCGCATAGTATGGTATTTAACCATACGTGGACGCCAAGACTTGTTACCTACTGAATTATAAACTCAATTTTAATATTTTTATAGTAGGTACCTGTCCCGAACTCAGAATCCCAAATAAGATGTCAAAACTATATGTGAAATGACTAAAATGCCCCTACGTTGCATAGTTTGGTCTAAACCTTTAAACCACATATATGTTTGATATCCTAATGATATTATATCATAATTATAATGTTTTTTTCAGAATGTTTATGATCAAAACATCAGATTATATACAAGTTCCTTTTATATGTCATAAAATGACCAAAACGCCCTTACGAGGCACAGTTTCATTTTAAAACCTTACCGGGCATGTAAGCTAATATCTTACTAATATTACAACTTAATTAAAGTATATTGGCATGTAGAACTTGTTCATGACTCATTCGGTTACCCGGTGTCGCATTTATGTGTTCAGTTAAGCTTTTGTAGCCGTTTTACGTAAGACTACCGAAACGGGTCAAACCTTATCATTTTAGTCTCAAATTCCAGAATGTATTATGTTTACCATATTATACAAGTCTTAGTACTTGACGGGTTTAGACTACATTCTATATCAGTCTCCACTTAATCTAGCGTATCGCGCCGGTTTCATTAAATTAAGTTAGCCGGTCCAAGTCAATGACTTAAATAAGACCCGTTAACATTCTAATTTGTTATAATACCATTCACTCCAGAGTAGAGACTTCCGGTAGATTGCATCCGAGCTAGTTATTTTGTATACGGCTGGTTTATCTTATTTTCCTTATTTGAAGAATTTGCTAAACCTGGTAAATACTCTTAACCTATTTTCCCTATACGGGCTTGGGATACGGTAAAATATTTACCGCATGGTCGGGTATGGGATTCGAAGACCAATGTGTCGGGAAATTCAAATAATCAGTTTTAGTTCGTATTGCTTAATATTAAACATTGGGGGTTAATGCGACCATGTCCTGGATATCCTCGCCTCATTTAATTGCAAATGGCCACGACCTAAGCGTGGGGTATATGCATACTCCCGACAGATGCTAAAATATTTTATAACCCAATATGGTATACCTAATAAAGGTATGAAAGTGGCGTGTCAGTTAATCATGATCTCGGCATAGTTTCCGGGGCCTAAATGTATTATTAGCATGTAAAACTGATAACATGAGATATAGTTTGTCCCAAGTTATTTATGAAAATAAATGTGCCAATGTGTTCATAAAAGATTTTGAAATGTTTTCAAAACGTGTCGGTTAATTGTATTTACCAGTGAAAACTGACGTATTTTCAAAAGACTAGGTGCAGAAAGCAAGGTAACGTAAATAGGCTGGAAGTGCTCGGCAAAGCTTAAGAGGAACTTGCAACTCCTTGCTTAGAAAGCCCATAGTCTGGTAATACTTCTTTTGTTCTATGTATATGATCCACCTGTGGATCTATTACAAACGTTGTATTATATTTGAATTTGGAACAATGCGTTTGTAATAATAATTTTATTCCAATCGCAGTGCTATCAAATGTTGTTTTGTTATGATGATATCAATCTTACGTCACGATACTCCCCACCGGGCCCACCGGGATCTCTGTGGAAATTGGGGTGTGACATTTACGCGTAACAACGTGTTATTAACGAATCCATAAATGGAGTATAGAGTATACCTTAGCCTAAATTTAAAGGAAGAAATTTCTATAACATGGGGAAAATGTGACAACTCGTACTTTTAACCTTAATGATCGAAAAGGGTTACTTATATAAAATATTTTGTTATAATTTTAAATAATAAAAACTTGGGCGAGTAAAGAATGTTGTTTAACTGATATTTTTGGCCAAGCAGTACTGATTTAAGATAAATATTAATTTTAATGTATGTACTTCATATATTTGTTCTGAACGGGTTAAAATGAATATAACCACTCGGTAATTTTATAAAGACTATAATAGATATGACTCGTAACGTCGAGCGGGTTCGTACACGTGGTGTCCACCACTGCCCACACCTAACCCTTGTTATTTAAGCTCACTTTCTTTTCTTCCTCCTCATTTTCACAAACCCTAACCCGCATCCTCTTATCGTCTCCACCTAAACACCACACACTCCACACTCCAAAACCTTATAATCTCTCTCAGCTTTTTACCCTTCATGTTCTTTCATCTCTCTCCCTAGAAGGTCAACCACCACTAGTACTGGTGGCGCGCGACAGACTATGGCGGAGCCACCATGATGGCTTGAAGTGGGGATGTGGTGAAGAACCACCACAGGCGGTGGCGCTGTGGTGAGTGGCGTCGGGCGGCTGGAAACAAGCAAGGAGGCGGTTAGTGATGGTTGTGGCTTGAGTGAAGGTGGGCGTGGGTGGTGGAAGGCGGTGCAGTGGTTGTAGACGATGGTGAGGGGTGGTGGATGATCACGCGACAGCACAGGTGGTGCTCACTGTGGTTAAGACATGGAGTGGTGGTGATGGATTTCGAAGATGGCAGCTGACAGGGTGGTGTTAATGAGGGGGTGGCAGTGTTAGGATGCTGAGGTTGGTGGTTGTTTGGTGGCAAGGAGGTTGTAACGGCGGAAAGGGTGGTGGTGGTGGTCAACCATCTTTACAGCCGCGTTTGGCGACAGAATTGACAAGTCAGATCTGATCTTAAGAAACCTTGTTTTGTATACTTTTATTACACAGTTCGTTTACATCTAAGTCTGATTCATGCTTGGTAGGTAGTTTTGGTAATGGTGGTGTCAAGAAGGGTGTTTGGAGACTGATTATGGGGTTGTCTGGATGCTAGTCAACGGGTCAATCGTCGTGTCAAAACAATCAACATTGGGTCAACATCGGTCAACTGTGGTCAACGATCAGATCTGGAACGTGTAGTTAGAGGCGTGTGGTTGTTGGTTAATGAACGTGTCATTCGGCGAGGTATATTTGTATACCCGACTATCTATTTTTATATAAATATTTGTTAAATAATGTTTAACGAGCTCTAGAACCTGACCCGACTAGCAAATTGTTGACTTGTAAATATATTATACGCGTAATGTAGGACATTCAGAGTGTATGAAAATATATATTGTAGAATAAATTTTATAGATATATTTGAACTGAGATATTTAACTTAACTTTCGGACAATGGTTATATATAGGAAAAGGGTAAAATGAGTTGCGAGAACCGCGAGAACTTTTTTATCCGGCGCGAGTTGGGTCAAAAAAAATTGCACAAACGTAGATAAAAAAATTATAAACACATCTGTAAAAAAAAGTAAAAAAAAATGTCAAGTCGGTAGTAGTTTTGACTGGCAAGTTTTTTTAGGGCAGACGTAAATTTTGGAAGAAGATAACTATTTTTTATGCCTCATATAAATGTGTGTATGCGACATTTTTTTCAATTCTTTTTTTTTGCTGAAACAAGTGATTGTTTTTACGACTTTTGAGAAAAAAAATTCGGAAAACCTTTTGGATGACCTAGTTCTCGCGGTTCTCATTTGAACTGAATCATATATATATATAGTCATGATAATTTCAGTATATGATTCAGACACTTGTTTATTGAGATTTGTCCACAACTTGTGTTGTCGGGATTATTGTAAATAGAGGAAACTCTGACTGATATTCGTAAAAATCTAAAAACAGAAAATAAGCTTATAGATCTAATTTTTAAAAACAATAACATGTATGATCACTTATATTGTTTGGAACGTTTAGTACGAGGTGTGAAACATAATAGAATTTATAACATACAAACATAAGCGTTTGAAATATTATTGTATCGAATGAACACCTTAAAATAAATATGTATGTATTTATATTTATCTTGACAAAAATAAACAAGATACGAGTATAACCCTTGGTTTATCGTTCGACGACATGTACTAACACTTGCTATAAAGAGATATATATTTGGTATAAATATATATACGTATCCATGCATATTAAATTATATATATATATATATATATATATTGTATTAATACATGTATATTTCCTATGAGGGTATCTTAACTTACTCATGGTCACGAGTATACGATCGGCTAGTGTATCGATAAAGCTCGGCCACACGTGAAAACAACTTTACCCTAGTATTTGTTACTTATGATGTGCTAAATTATTAGGGATGTCTTGGTGAATATTGGCATGTTATGCCAACTCGTGTAGCTAACACATAGTACCTTTGGATATAACACGCACCCCCTAAGGTGATTTCACGGCCCCTATACTTTTAAATGTTACTTAAACACATGGGAGAGAAAGCATGCGCCACGTTACGGTAAAGTAATGTCATAAACAATTAGAACCACAGGGGAGAAAGCATGCGCCACATTACGGTAAAGTAATGTCAAAAACAATTAGGGTTTTGTTATATCAATTATGGTCACAAAAGTGCACATTATCACAAGTTAAAATCTTACATTCTCGGACCATTAGTATTGGATAGCGAGACGATTTTAAGTAGTATTACTGGGCCCGACAAGCCCCACCCAAGTTAGTCGCGCTAACCTGACTGGTAAAGGTCAAGCAGGTGTAATATTTGCCCAACATCCGCCCATGGTCAGTGGTAGACCTGGTATAAAGGCAAACAACGCATAAACAGTCAGCTTCGGTTGCGAAGCTTAGTGACATAACGCTTAGGCCAGCTACCTGTAGATATAACAATAGCTGCTAACCACTGCAAACTAGTGTTAATAACTAACTATTTGCAATCGTGACAAAACCTGTGAATTCACTCATCACTTTTGTGTTGACACTTGTTCTTGTATGTCTTTCTCAGGTCACTAGGGTATCACACATCAGGACTAGTATGTCACACCCCAATAGCGGAAATACAAATGTGCGGTGCCGGAGGTTTGGTACCCATAATTATCGTTGTGGATGATGCAATATTTATTTTTGGACATATAACTTAATTAAAACATAACGTTTAAAGTTTTAAACATAAACATAACACAATTTAGTTGTTTGATCCCTTATGGATCTTAATACAAACGGTCCCAAATAGTTTTAGAAGTTGTCCAAAACATTATTCAATATGAAATTGCATCAACAACCACAAGACAAGCCAAAATCCTGAAGCCGAACTCATGTACCTCAAGAACACGTAAAAATCAAGTGTCAACAAAAATAGGTTGTGAGTTCACTTATACAAGTTACAATTAATTTGTTTAAGGAAAACTTTCTTATTATGAATTTAATGTCAAAACATTCTTATATATTAAGAAAGTTATATTAATTTCCTAATTAAAAATACAAGGGTCAGTTCTCTGTTCCAAGCGTTTTCTCAAAACCTTCGACACAAATCATCTTCCCAAGGGTTTTACTATATATTAAATTTCTAGCATCAAGTTTTTAGATTCATAGGGTTGCAAGGCCTATGAGCTATACATTAACAATATGGTTATAATCAATGCTAGACAATCAAAGAATATGAATTCGTCCTTTGACTTGACACGGAGCTACCGGTTACGACGGTGGTTAACCCGATAGATCTATCAATAATTCTACTAATACCGGTATTAATGATTAAACGGCTAATTCGCAGAAAGTGCCTCATATTAGGTCACTTATGGTTCCTGCCTCATGAAGGATATATATATATATATATAGATATATATATATCCTACTAAAATGATAAATTTAATATTTTGTGTTGTACGAATTCTCCGAAGTCCCCACCGAGACGTAGGCCTATTCCGATACCTACTTTCTTGAGATCAGGCAAATTCGTCACAACTTAGATTTAAACATTTTTAAATCTATACAGTCGTTTTACCCCAAACACTGTATTACTCCATGTTTCTCCCCGAAACAATTTTTTATATTAATTCATTCCTGTTTTCCTTGAAAACAGTTTTATATCATTCACTTTCCAAAACCATGTTTTCCTCGTAAACATAACATATCATTTCCAAACCAAATTTTCCTAGAAAATATATTAATATTTTATTTGAAGGCATGTTTTATATAAAAACATATAATATCCTTTTTAAGGCGTGTTCTTCCCCAAAACGTTATATAAAAAGTAAAAGAGGGGCAGTGACACTCACATTTGCGTGCATTTTCAACAAGCACAATTCCACAAATTGGTCTACACGACCTAATTTCAAATAGAAATGATTTAATGACCAATTATTCTATAAATTCCTAAGTTTCTCCAAGACTCAAGATTTTCACACAACTTTAAGATTTTCTCGAAAAGCCTTTATTTTGCTTATGTTGGTGTATTTATATATATGAGTGTATTCATATATAGGGGATGGATCATGAGAAAACTAATTTAAATGAGAAAACCAAAAACCTAACTAAAAAAGCCCCAAAAACATATCAATTTTTTTTTTGATTTTTTAATTAGAAATCGCTATATATATTATATAAAAAAAACTTTTAAAAAGATAAAAAAAGCATAAAATGCACATGTGCAACATATACATATAATGCACATGTGTAGTACACATATGGTGCACATGTGTAGTACAAGTTTTTTTTTTAGAAAAAAAGTTTTTTTATACATAAAATGCGCCGATTTTTTATAAAAAATTGTAAAAAAAAATTGCATGTTTTTTATGTTTTTTTGGCTTTTTGAGTTAGTTTTCTAGTTTTCTTATTTATATATAGTTTTCTCATGATCCTATATATATATATATATATATATATATATATATATATATATATATACATATGGTAAGGTTCATGCGAGAACCACCTTTATTGCGAGAACCGCGAGAACAGCCTTTATTGGAAAATAAAATCTAAAAAATTCAAAAAAGCACTCAAAAAAATTTCATATTTTTTTTATAAAAATCGCTATATTTCGTTTCCCAAAAAAAAGTTTTTTTTTTCGAATAACAGTTATCCATGCACATGTGCATACGTATCATAACTTCGACAAATTCTGTAATACATTATCAGTAGTTGACAATTGCACTTATTTTACAATACCAACCCCAATACACTACTTTTTACATTACCAATATTCATAATGCACATGTTCATTATTATGTATAACCATTATATAACGTGTTTTGGTAAAAAAAAGTTTGTGATTTTGAATGATGAAGTAAGCCCATATACATGTTTTTTGGTTAGTTATATATAGTGGTTGATGGATTGATTATAGTTGTCACTCTATGATGTAATATGTTGATTGGATGATATAAATGGTGTGTATATACATGTAATAAAGTGAAAATATTGGTATTGGTATTGTATTATAGATGGTTGGAGATAATGGTATTGTATTATGGATGGTAGGAGGTAATGGAAGTGTATTATGGATGGTATGATAGATGAAAGAGAAAGTGTATTCAAAGTAGTGTATCAAAACACCTTATTTCATGTTGATACATATAGATGCACATGTGCATTTCTAATATTCGTAACGTAAAAAGTAGTGTATTACACATGGTAGTGTAAATGAAAGTACAATTGTCTAATATTTGTAACGTATTACAGAATTTGTCGAAGAAATGATACATATGCACATGTGCATGGTAGTGTATTATGGATGGAATAATAGATTAAAGAGAAAGTGTATTCAAAGTAGTGTACCAAAACACCTTATTTCATATTGATACATATAGATGCACATGTGCATTTCTAATATTGGTAACGTAAAAATTAGTGTATTACACGTGGTAGTGTAAATGAAAGTACAATTATCCAATGTTTGTAATGTATTACGGAATTTGTCAAAGAAATGATAAAAATGCACATGTGCATTGATAACTGTTACTCAAAAAATAACTTTTTAAAAAAAATTATTGTATACGAAATATAGAAATATAGCGAATATTTCATAAAAATATTAAAAAAATAATAAAAAATTGGGTGTTTTTTAGATTTTTTAATGTATTACTGTTTGTGTTGACACTGGTTCTCGCGGTTCTCACAATAAAGGGTGGTAAATAAATATATATATATATATATATATATATATATATATATATATATATATATATATATATATATGGTAGGGATCCTAAGAGAAATCCACCCTATTTGAGAAAGTTGAGAAGCATTACGGACCACATATTTCCACAAGCTTTTCATAATATACACATATGTATAGTTTAGAATTGAGTATATACATATCTGTATATTGAATTATACATATATGTATATAGTCAATTTTAAACTATACAAATGTGTATATTACGAAAAGCTTTGGGAAAATGTGTGGTCCAAAATGCTTCTCAAGTTTCTCAATTAGCCTAGTGCTTCTCACATGATCCTAACCCTCTCTCTCTCTATATATATATACATATATATACATATATATACATATATATATATATATATATATATATATATATATATATTAAGATTTTTGCTACTTGAACGATTTTATTGGTGACCCTTATGATGTTATATCCATTATCACACCCGTTTATGTACAATATATCTACAATTTGTGCTTTGTAACATATTTACACAAACGTTAACCGATTATCAAATATCATAGTGCACATATTCCGTAAACTTATATATTTCATCATTTTTATAGCATTTATACATGAAATAACTTAACAAGTTAACCTTTGTCTCATTTTCATCCTCGACAAATAAGTTGCATTTTAACGTGTCTTTTTAACGAAAACATATCGTTTTAACCGTACAAGTACACATGCATAGTCTTACCTCCTACTATCATCTTAACACTTATCATTCCACATTATACATACTCATATTCACATATCAGATCAAAATATGCAAAGTTCACCTTTGAACAACCCGTTTTCGCGTACGTCAAATATGCGTATTTTTAACGTTTCGTTAACGTTTTTAGGCATCGGAAGTCACATATGACTAGCCAAACACAATGGATACTTAATATAAGTTTAAATAATTATCTTTATTATGAAAATATCACTATATAACATGATCTAATTCAGTTTTGCAACAATCACTTTAAAGGCCGATTTTTACCGTTTTTAACGCATGGTCTTGTACCGAACTTTAGTATGATCAGCCCAAATCGTCATGACTTCATATTTTAACACAATACATGTTATTTACGGAATAAAATGGTACTAATAATCATGTTAGTGCAGATTTCATTTAAGTCACATAAATCATGCATTTTTACCCATTTTACCACTTTTTAAGCTTCATGTACAACATGCAAAGCTACCAAACTCATAACATATCTTTATACTATCAAAACAAATTATATAACATCATTTAAACATGCATATAATCTGATTTAATTCAATTTCCTTATATCATTTCATTTCATTTCATCACAAATTCACTTTCATATCATCATTTGATCATCACTAACACTTATGTACAAGCACTTAATGCATGACCATCATATCTTCATCAACTTAAATGCACCCAACATACATTTATCACATATTCAGATAATCCAAAACATCTAATTCACTTAAATCATTCATCTAATCATTTTGATTTCATTGCATGTAACATTCTTACATATTTATGAACTATCAAACAAAACCCACATGTTCATGCATATATACATATATACACGACACATACATATACTCCCAAAGATTCAATTTTCATTCATTCATATTTAATCATATGGACTTTTACCAAAACCTCTTTTGATCATGCATGTAATCATCTTTCAAGAATCACATCAATCAAGACCCAACTTAAAATCAAAACACAATAACGAACCCACATACACACACACTCACGGCCCTACATACACACATATATACTTCCATTTTTATTTGATTTAGAACCATTTGTTATATAGAGTTCAAGTATTGTGAAGAATCCATGTGTTTGAGAAACCTTATATCACCATCATCAAGAAACAAGAACATGAATTTGAAAATGGGTTTATACCTTTCAAGAATATAAGTGGGTTTTGATTAGATTTTTGATGATGATAAGCTTGTTCCACCTTGGATTCACCTTTGGATCTTCAAATGAACTTGAAAGCAACTTGGAATAGACTTAGATCTTCAAGAAATGTTTAAAACTTGAAAATGGAAATTGGTTTGGGTGTGTTCGGCCGAGAAGGAGGAAGAGGGAGAAGTAAATGGTTGTTGGTTTTTGAAAATTGGTGTTATGGATGGTTCTTGGGATTTCAATGATTGCATGTGCCCCTAGTCTCAACACTTGGCAAAAAAGGAAGAGAGGTGGGCACCCAAGGAGCCACTACCTCTACACACATGCATCACATATACATATACGTATATATAGAAACGGGATCCGGAGAAAACGTTTTGAAGTGTGAAAATGGTGAGAACGGATCCTGGACCAACACCTGGCAGAGGGGCGCTAAGTGATACGCTGGGTACGATTGTCATTTTTCAACCCCTCTCAATAGATGGCGTTATCATTATTCAAGTTATGGCGTTTAATAAGAACAAGTAGATGTAATAGTCTAAAACAATTTTTTCAGCGTTTTCTTTATTTAGAACTTATTGTTTTTGGAGTTTGGCGTTTGTGTCATCTTGACGTTTTACAAGCCTTTTTTTGCAGGAGAATAATGTGTTTCTTAAGCGGAAAATTAGATAATAAACACCAGAAAAAAATATAAGTGAAAAAATTTAAATTAAAAAGCCGAATGCAATTTCTCCCCCAAATCTTCATTGTCATCGGTCTCTTTCTCTTTTGAAACTATAAGAACTGTCACAAATATATGGCATTTTGGGTTTGACGCGTTTTTATTTGTTGTTCGTTGCGTGAAGTGGCTTTTGTGGATGTTGGAGACATAGATCGACGCCGTGTGGGTGGATGCTATATGCTCATCATCTCCATCCTCATTATGGAGTCAAAATAGCATTTGTGCTGGTATCAGCCTCCTTCTTCCCATGCCAATTTTCATCAAGAAAAAAGCACACAAAATGACATATCGCTATCATCTGTCTCTTTTGAAGATCTGTCCATCTCATTCAGTAAAAGTTTATTGAGTCATCTCCCTCACCTAAGAATCCATTCACCGAATTTTCATTGAAAATAATACTGAATATCCAAGAAAAGTTGTTTGCCATCTTTGACTTTTTTAACCTTTTGGCGTTTTTACAATGATTGGTATTTAGGAAACATGGTGTTTATTCTGTGGTGTGATCAACGGAAGGTGCTGAGACGTTTCTCTTTATATGACATATTTGGCGGGTAGTTTGGGCGGGACATTATTATAATTAATGCAATTAATAAGTATATGTCATTTCAGGTTTACTATTTTTGTTCAGCTTTATCTGTTAAGTATGTAACACTCCCCATCTTTCTCGTTTGACATTGTATATTTAATGGCGTTTTGACACGTAAAGATGATAAAATATAGGAACTAAAACTCAGAAAAAACAACAAAATAAAATATATTTTTATATTTTAGTGGGGTTTTTATATTTAGTGGCTGTTTTACATTTTTTGATGGCTTTTTTTTTACGTAAGAAACTATGTCTTGGTGCCAAAAACAATAGCAGGATGCAGACCTATATATTTTTTGTGTATTTTTGGTCGTTTTAATGTAGGATGCAGACATTTAGAACATAGGTGAGCATAGTGGTGTTTTACACTCTGCATTGTGAGTGTTTTAGCCATTCCTTTCCTGTAAGGGTAAAGGTAAATAAATTAATAAAATTATATTATATATTATATAATTATATATGATATATTATATAATTTATATAAAAACGTAATTTTGAGACACAGGCGAAATCGTAGTTTTAAACAAAGGACAAAATCATAATTTTAAGCTGAGACTAAAAACATATTTTTATTTTGAGATGGGGATAAAAACATAACTTTGAACAGATGGTAAAATCGTAATTTTAAAGCGAAGATAAAATTGTAAATTAATTGGATCGTCACGTAATTATGGCGTTTAAAAAATATAAAAAAGTTGATTTTTTATGTGTCGTGGTGTGGTTTTCAATATAATAATTTTAGTAATCAAGTATCCGTCGACTTAGTTAGTGTTTGTAGTTACTGTTTGTTCAGTCTGTTAGGGCTGAAAAACTTTTCACCTTTTAAGTTTGGCGTTTTTTATTTAATGGCATTTTATAGATAAAGATGTAAACTAAAACTTTAGTACGGTAATGCATTCTGTGTTCTATTCACCTGTACATTTGAATTTGGCGTTTTGTTGTTTGCGTTTTTTGGCATTTTGGCATTTTTATAAGTAATATTTGAGAAGTTCTTTATTAGCTGAGAAGTAGATAACAAGACACAGAAAACGACACCAAAAAGAAATTAGGAAAGAAGAAGAAAATTAAAAAAGCTAATCAAATTCCCCTTTCCCAATCTTCACTGCTATCAGTCTCTTCTTCTTCACTGCTATCAAATTTCCTTTTCAAATCTTCACTGCTATCAGTCTCTTCTTCTCGAACTTCAGCCCCTACACAGCTGAAACGCCAAGCTCTTGACGAAGCTAATCGTTCCGTTATATATGGCGTTTTGGTTTTGTGATGATATGTTGTTGTTGGGTTATTTGGGGTGGTTCTTTTGGATGTCGTAGACATAGACCGATGTCGTATATTGTCGATGCTATTATTGGGGTGTAATTGTGAGTGGGTTTTTCGCTTGATGTCCAAGATGGCATTTACACATGCGCTTATCCTCATCCTCATCCCACTCTACATCTTGTAACAATGCACTCCAAAATAGCATTGACACTGATATCGATCACTTCTTCTCATCCAAGCCTTCTTCAAGGAAAGAGCATACAAAGCGACAGATCATCGTCGCTATAGCCGTTTTCTTGAAGATTTGTCCATCTCATTCAGCAAAAGTTTATGGGTGTGAGCATGAGAACATGGTGTTTTTAAATGAAATGGATTGCCAAGTGACCATGGCGTGTTAAGTGAATGGTTTTGCCAAGAAAATATGGCTTTTCTGTGTTTTTGGGTGTGACCTGGTTCTGAGATTTTTGTTTATATAAGAGTTTTTTGTCGCGTAGTTTTTTGCAGGATTTTATTTTAATAAATGGTAGCACTAAAGTATATGTCTATTCAGTTACTGTTTGTAGTTACTATTTGTTCAGCTTTTATACGTTGAGGCTGTGACACGTCCCATCTTTCATGTTTTGGCGTTTTTGTATCTGGCGTTTTAAAAAATTATGGTAATAAAGTATCTGGCGTTTCACTAATAAGAATTATAGAACTCATTAATTAACTTTTTTGCAATTGTGGCATTTTTGTATCTGGCGTTTTAATAAATGATGGTAATAAAGTATCTAGCGTTTCACTAATAAAAATTATAAAACTCACTAATGAACTTTTGGCGTTTTATAGATAATTGGAAGAAACAATATTTTTATTATTTAAAAAGTGGTTATCAAAAACAGAAAAAATTAGCCTACAAGATCAAAAACAATTTAAAACTCTTGGTCAGAAGAGATTATATCTGAGAAGTATCCATCACTCCCTTCGTCTTCTTCTTCGGATTCTTCATCGAGTTTCTCATCCAAGTCATCACTTTCGCTTTCATTGGCGTTTTGTTCTTGAAGATTTTGAAGCCTCCATTTGAACATGTCATGCAACAACTCCAATTTTGGGTTCATGACTGTGTTCAAACATGTTGCGTTGTGTAACTCCTCCATGAACCCAAGCCCCTGCTTGGTTATGATGTTTTGAAGCATGTAGTCTTCCTGCTCCCCGTTGTCACATATAACAGTGACCATGTCAGTGTCATCATCAAAACGCCATGATCTGATAACTAGATCCATTGTTGCATTTGCGTTGTTTGTTCCAAATTTTCTGGTTAGTCTTCTTATAAGCATATGTGTTTTATCACAGTGGTTATCTAGAGGGATGCCAAGTGCTAAGATCCCCCTTTGTACTTCTTCCTCCACGTTCAAGATGCCTCTGATTGTTTTAACAAACACCCTTCTTCTGTTGTCAAAATGGATCACGAATCTTCTCGTTCTGAGTGTGTATCTCCATGAAACGATGGCTGCCATTTTTTCTTTCCCGTCAGAGTTTTGGTGTTTTGGTTAGTAATGACGTTTTAGTATAACTAATGTTGTTTGCAGTAATAATTGAGGTGATTATAAGTTTTTTTTTATATAATGATGGTTTGGCGCGTATTTTAGGAGGGAAATTTTTTGTAATAAATGTTAATAATTAACTTTCAGTTACATTTTTATTCAAAACAAATATCTGCAACGTGTTTTATCATTAATGGCGTTTTAAAAAGATACGGCGCTTCATATGCAAGGGAGCGGTGTGTAACAAGTGGTGTTTTGTCATTAACGTGGCATTTTGTTTAATAACAATGGAAAGACCTTTTACCCTTAATGAAGTATGCCCAAGTAATAAAGTTGATGCTATTTACGAAAACGCCACCGCGAATACTAATCTATTGATTGTTTTGATCCAACGGTTGATAGCCGTTCTTAGCGTTTTCACACTTCTCGTCGTTTTCCCTAAATCCCGCCCCCATATATATATATATATATATATATATATATATATATATATATATATATATATATATATATATGTATGTATATATATATATATTAATTACTTGATAAAACAAGTTTTTTATCTCGTGCTTTATTCATGTTTTAAGGCGTTTTAAATTATTTTTATCATTCTACGAATATTAACCACCATAATATTGTTGAACAATATTTATTTTCCTTGACTGGCTTCGGTATTTAATTTTTGTAAGATACACGCGGTATTGCGCAATAAACGCATAAACTCGTGAAACAGTGTTTTTAAGCGTTTAACTTTATTTTTCCACACAAATAAAATTAAAAATAGCATTTTAATCATAAGGGAATATTTTTATGATTTTCATATCAATCGGGCGATCACTAACGTTTGTTTTGCATTTTATTCATTATGCGATAAACGTATACCTTGTTTTTGCCAACACAATTTTAAATAAAGTTCGGACTTGCCAACACATCAAATACCATTAATTAACATCAAATTAAATAAAATAATGTCTTTGCTCATTGATGACACGTGTTACACTAGTACGATATAGACCCTAAATAGTCGGTGTCACATAGGATGCATCTTGGAGTCGCGTTAGTTTCATCAAACATTTAGATTCAGTTTTAGTTACATTAGCCATTTTGATTTTATAATTATCTATGCTTCCGCAATTCAATTATGTAAACAATATTTTCTAATGAATGAGCCAACCAGCAAAATTTTTAAACTCATATAGCGGTCGTTCAAGATGACTAATGACTGTGATCCTGGTTTGTTACATGCCTTGCGGTAGAACTTTGCATGTAGAATTTGAGGGTGTGACATTAATAACTTTTACATGTATTGGCTAACTGTTTTTAGTTTAGAAAAAGAAGTTAAAAGAAACCAAAAAAAGGCAGAAGGCCGGGTTGACGTGACCTTTGTCATCTCAATGTTTTATCAAAACATCCCAAAGCACCAGAGCACCACTCCATTCGATGTCTATTTACGTTTTGTTTAAGATTTATACAGTGCAGTCATGTATATCTTCTTCAAATCATTACCCAACCCATAACCCTAATACCTTGACCTTCAAATATGTTTAACCCAAACAGGAATCAATCAATTTATTGCAGGGGTTTTATTATATGCATAAAACAAAATGAATGATGTATAAAGCTGCTTACTGTTTGCGAGTATGCGTGAAAAAAAAAGAGATCCGGGAAGATTGCGTATTTCGGAAAACTTGAAACTCGATCCAGAAACGATACAATATGTTTAAGAGTAAAAGTTGGGGGTGGTAGGGGTTTAGGGATGGGTTTGAGTCCATTCTTATACTCGATTCGACCTATAACAGATTGGATTTGCGATTTTGGGTTGGTTTTTGAAGTTTTTGATCTTAGATGATTTAAGCTAATTATAACACAATTTCATTTTATATCATCTGTGGGTTTTATTCGGTTTTGCATCTACATTCATAGTTCTAGATATGGTAACATGATTTGTTTTAAAGGATCGAAAAAGCATAAAGATTTGGCGAATATTGTTCTTATTCAATGTTGTCTTGGGCGGCAAGCCCAAACAATTTAAAACACATGCCGGGTTGCGTTTAAAATGAAAGTGGGCACAATGATGGCATGAAAGCAACGGGTGGTGGAGTGGTTTGTTTAAGCGCGTTAATTTCGAGAACCTGGTGAGACCGGGGTTCGAGTCCCGCGGTCCACCCTTTTTATTTCGTTTCCTTCAAATCAGGTTTCCATTAATTGCAAGCAGGTCCTTCAACTTTCTAACTTATCCTAATTGACAAGTATAACTTAGTTAGTGATTCACTTTACAGTATTTAACCAAACTAACTTAGTTTTTATTTTAAAATTTATATTTTATAACTTTTAAATAATAATTATATTAATACATTTAATTTAAATATGAATTTAAATGGAATATATAAATAAATAAATTTTATTCATTAATTATTTCATGAAAAGTTTCGATTTACAAAACGTGTGAGTTTTTCCCACAATCGATTTTTCACGGATGTTGCAGTCTCCCCACTTTTGAGAATTTCGTCCCGAAATTTGCGAATGAGCATTCTCTGGAAAAAAGATGAGGGTATTTATCTCGCATTCGATCTTCACGTTCTTGGGTGAACTGAACTCTGGTCCACGTTTAGACTCCTAGCGTACTTTAACTATTGGAATCCGATTGCGCTTTAATTGTTTCTCATCAGTCGTTCAATAAAACGCATTGACTCGTCGAGTTATGTGTCTTCAAGTGGAACATGGAGGTTTTCGTCATCGAGACACTTCTTCAAGTTGGAAACATGGAAGGTCTGATAGATCCTGGTTAAGTTCTTCTAGTAACTCGAGCTTGTAAGCTACTGATCTAATTCTTTCGAGGATCTTGAAAAGACCAACATAGTGAGGTGCTAGTTTGCCTTTCTGACTGAATCTGACAACCCCTTTCCATGGTGATACCTTCAGAAGTACTCCATCACCAATGTAGAATGCGGCGGCTTTAGCATAGCTTCTGCTGACTTTGAGCTGATAAGAGATTATTGCAGATTTGTAGGATTTTATCGGTGTCTCTTGAATGAGTTCAGGCCTGTAATTTGAGCTTCACCGATCTTGTGCCAACAAATGGAGATCGGCATTTTTGACAGTCCAAAGCTTCAAATGGAGCATAGTAATGCTGGAATAATAATTGTTATTATAGGAGAACTCGGTCAGCGGTGAATGAGCATCCCAATTTCCCTTGAAATCAATTACACACGAACGCAACATATCTTCAAGTGTCTACGCTCAGACTGACCATGAGTCTACGGATGAAACGCAGTTGAGTGCCTAATACTGACTGAACAACTTGCCATCTACATGAAGTGAAACATCCATCATGATCTGAAATAATGCTCATAGGGACATTATGACGACTTACAATTTCGTAGATATAAATATGGTGTTGGGATTGAACTCTTGCAAAGGAATAGATGATTCAAAGCCAAAACCACATCAGATGATTGATCCAGAATAGCAAAGTTTCTATACTCTGATCTAACCCACTATTGAAGCCTAAAGTCTGCTACACAAGCTCTGTCTAAACCAAGGTCTAATGATACAAACTCTGATGAAGACTAAAGCTAAGGTCTGTTGAAGATCAATAGTGGATAGGATTATCAGTGTTTGGCTAGTTATCAGTATTTTCAATGTAACATTGTTTGCTATTAGCAGATGATAGGCTAAGCAGTGTTTAGGTTTAGTTAATATTGTTAGCAGTCGCTTTCACCTCTGACATCAGCAAAGATGCTCAGAGATTATCATTGTACTATAAATAGTTGTGGTCATTGTACTGTTTTATTATCTATCTTAAAGATCATTTACCAATCATTTTCTCTACATTTCTGTACGATGAAACTCGAGTTATAAAAGGCTGAGGGGGAGTTTGTGATTCACATGCAAAACTTATAAGTTTGAAAAGCATGACGATGTAAACAATCTTCCATTGATTATAATACAAAGTTTTCTATTTCCGCTGCAAATCCACTTTGTTTTACTTTCTTCCATTTACCATCTTTAAAACATTTACAATCAATTCAAACTCAGATCCTAACAATTGGTATCAGAGCTTGGTCAATCAAATTTTGATTTAACTATCAATTTGATTTGAAAGATCACCTCTCCCTGCTAATTAGTTTGTTTGTTTTCACTGGAAAACAGAGTTTAATTATGTTCAAAGTATCTAAAACAAAATATGTTCAAAACAATTTAGAATGTCTCAAAACACACCGGATTCCAATACTAGATCTATGTTTAAACCTCCGATGCTGGTTAGAAATGAGTATTACATATCGCAGCATCGGATGAGTCACATTTTAGCTCAGAAAAACACCGGTTGCTGGAGGTCCGTTGTATTTGGACCACACATTCCTTTGGTTCCAAGTACAGAGGACCCTTCAAAACAAGTGCCTAAAAATTCTGAAAACTACTCCGAGCAGGATTTCCAGAAAATAGAGTTAGATGCTAAGGCGTTTAGCATTGATGCTTCTGCCTTACCTAACGAAATCTATGATGGCCTGCTCTACTGTAATAGTGCAAAGGAGTTGTGGGATGCCTTGAAAGAGCAATTCGGTGGGACTGAGTAAGTGATCGAAAATAATAGGGAAGTTCTAAATCGACAATATGAAACTTTTTGTCATGTCAAAGGAGAGTCTCTAACCCAACAGTTCGAGCGATTTAGTTGTCTCATAAGTGAGCTTAAGCTGGTTAATGTGGAATTTCCTAATTCGACTGTCAATAGTCGTTTCTTAAGATCGTTACCAGATAAGTAGGACACCATAGCTTTCGTGACACGAACATCTGTCGGGTTTAAAGAAATGGATCTTACCCAACTTAATGGTAGACTCCTCACATATGAGAGAAAGTTAAACCAGAAAAAGAAGTTGCAAGAATTAGGCAAGGTTGTTGATGGTTATATTTTTGGTAACACAACTCTTTTAGGCCAAGAAGAGGGCTCTGGCAGTGGAAAGGATCAGAGTTATGATCATTTTATTGACATAACTTCTGGAGGAAACTTTAACTCTGATTCTCACTCATCCAACTATGCATTTACCGCAAGTGGAGAAAGCCAAACCTCAGACAACTTTTCATTTGAGTTGAATGATCTTCAACACTTTGAACCATCTGATTTAGAAGAAATGGACATTTTGCACCAACTGGCTCTATTAAGTGTTAGAGCTAGTAAATTTTACAAAAGAACTAGTATAAAATTCACAAGGTTGCATGGGAGGTTGAAGAATGGGCTGAATAAATAAAAAATCAAGTGTTATAAGTGTAACATGTTAGGACATTTTGCTAGGGAGTGTAGATCTCAAAATTCTGGACCCATTGTGGCACACCCTAGTTCCAAAGCTCAACACACACAAAGCACTGCTCACTATTCCCAATATACCCCTACTTCACAAATGCCAAGCACTGCTCATTTTGCACACCCAGCTACCACTGTTCCAGTGCATTATGTTTAAACCACTGTTCAACAATTCAGTATGTTCAAGCACCACCTCCTCAAGTTCATGTGCAGCCTGCACCTCATGTCACTCAAACTACTCAAACCACTGCTCCGGCAGAGGTTAACCAGCATAGCTTTTTCACTCAAGGCTTTGTTGATTGGAGTAGTTTGCCTGAGGAATTAACTGATGAAAACTTTGCTCTTATAGCTAAAAATGATTTGGAAAATGAATTTTGCTTAATGGCTTTAGAGACAATAGTTGAAGGTAATGAATCTGTGGAATTAGTGTCTAAATCTGATGTGTTTGAAGTTCATGATGAAACAGTTGTTGGAAAAGAAAATGTTGATGAAAAAGAGAAACCTTTGTCTGATCCATGGAACACCAGTGTGTGTGAAGATGATTGTGATTGTGCTCTAATGGTTGCTTCTAAGGTATCACCTCAGATCTTTGAAGATCTATGTTCTTAAACATGCATAATAGCTTTTGCAAACATAAAAAAGGTGAATGGAAATCTTAGAAACAAAATTCTAGAAGATGAACTGAATTTTGAAAAGCTCACAAAAGAGTTGAAAACAAAATTGGTTAACAAAGATTCTGAAATCAGCAGTCTAAAGCATGAGGCAAACATAACCAAGGACCAACTCCAAACCATGATAGAGAAATATAAAGTTTGCAAAAAGGAGTTAGAATCTACCCAGATCACTTGTGAAAAATGGGTAGAATCTTGCAAAGGTTATGAAATTATGCTAGAAAATCAGATCAAATGTAACATAAAATTTGTCATAGGTTTCAAGAAAAATGACCAAGTTTCTGAAAGTGTTACTGTAAATGAATCTGAGATGGTTGAAATTGTCCCCAAAAATTTGGCTGGTGAAGAAATAAAAGTCACTGATAAATATGGAAACAAAATCATTTTGGAAAAACATGAGGGATCCTCAACCTTTGAGGAAGTTGAGAAATATCAGTTTAAACCCACATGGTCAGATGAGTGTGACATTTTAGAAACTTCAGGCCAATGGACTTCTCAACCATTGGTGGTGTCAAGGCACCAAAAGAAAGGATAATTCCCATAAAGGATCTTCCAGCAGATGTTACAACATCTGCTGAAAGGAGGTCTGAAAAAAAAAAAGAAGAAGAAAGAAAATGTCAAAAACTTCTTTTGTAACTTTTGTGAGAAAAGAAATCATGTCACTGAAAATTGTTTTTTGTTAAAGGCTTATGATATAAATAAAACTTGTATGATCCCAAATTCTTCAAAGTGCATCATCTGTGGTAGAACAAATCACATAACCCCAGAGTGTATTTATCTTCAAACCTATGACACCAAGGTAAAAGAACTTAAATAAAAAAACTCTTGAGAATCAAAATTCAAGTTCTGGAAGAAATAAATCTTATCAGACCTTTGAACCAATTGTAACATCTGTTACTAAAGCACTAAACAAAACCACTATTCCCAGAGAGGTACAAGTGACAGATGGACCACCTGTAAACAGGTATCCAAGAGGATATGGCCAACTTATTTATCAAAAGGTTCCTCTTAGTTATGAGAGTTACAAAAGACCCTCAAAGCCAAGAGTCAATAGGCCTCCTCATGGTTACCAACATCTGACAGGAAATGGTTCACAGCAGTGGTTACAAAGACCAAATCAAACCACTGTCCATTTTCTTGAATTTGAGATTGAACAATATGTGACTCCATCCAAAGCCATCTTGGCTTTGGAGACCCACCTAAACTAATTGTTTACTAATGTGCAAGGAGCTTCTACTTGCCTTGATAGTTTATGGTATGTAGATAGTGGAAGTTCCAAGCACATGACAGGATGTAGAGTCCTTCTCAAAGATTTCATGGCTCATAGAGGGGATGATATATCCTTTGGTAACAATTCAAAAGGGAAGGTGTTGGGTTCAGGGTTTGTTTAGGCTGGGAAACTCAAATTTGAGCATGTTAATCTCATTGATAATCTAAAAGTCAACCTACTGGGTGTCTCACAAATGAGTGACAAAGGATACGGATCCTTCTTTACAAAGAAAACATATCAAATTGTAGGACCAGAGGTTGATAAAAAGATTGATCAAATCATTGCTGAGAGCAAAGCACAACTTGTTGCTCATAGGAGTGGCAATGTGTATGTGGTTGATATGTTGAAGGATAATCCAATGTCTAATGCATGCTTGTTCTCAGTTGCTTCTAGCAAGGAGACAGAGTTATAGAATAGAAGACTTAGACATACAAATCTGAAAACTATCACCACTCTCTCAAACAAAATCTTGTCAGGGGTTTACTCTCAAAACAATTCACTTGTGAAGAACATTGTGTTTCCTGTTTAAAAGGCAAACAACATAAAAGCTCTTACAAGTCCATTGAAGAGTCCAAAACAACCCAGTGCTTACAATTGTTGCACATGGATTTGTTTGGCCCTGTAAAAATCACGAGTCTTAAGAAGAAAAGATATTGTCTTGTCATTGTAGATGATTTTGAAGGTTTACAGGGACATTTTTCATGCACTCTAAAGATGAAACTGCTGGCATTTTGCAAAATTTTGTTAAACAAGTTGAAAAGCAATTTGACCTTCCAGTAAAAATTTTTAGGAGTGACAATGGGAAAGAGTTTAGGAACATGGAATTGGATGCTTTCTGTGAGTCAAAAGGGATTGTTAGACAATATAGCATTCCAAGGACTCCAAAACAAATGGGGTGGTTGAAAGGAAAAATAGAACTTTAATTGAACCAGCAAGAACTATGCTTGCAGACTCAGGTTTAGCCTTATCTTTTTGGGCAGAGGCTGTAAACACTGCTTGCTATGTTCAGAACAGAGTTTTGAATAACCCCAGGAATCAAAAGACTGCCTACGAAATTCTTTACAAAATTAAACCTCTGATCTCATATTTCAAAGTCTTTGGCTGGCCATGCTTCATTTTAAACTTAAAAGATTCAATTTCAAAGTTTGCAGCCAAAGTAGATTGTGGTTATTTTCTGGGATACTCAACCACTGCTAAAGCCTATAGAGTTTTAACTCTAGGACCAAGTGTGTTGAAGAAACTTTGAATGTAAAGTTCAATGAACTTTCTTCATTGAAAATCCTAGCAAATCATGTTGAATTGTTTGATCTAGATAAATTTACATTTGAAGATATGTCTATCAAGACTAACCATGCAGGTACATCACAATCTTCAAATCAAGATCATGGATATGACAGTGTGCTTCCACAATTCAAAGTCAATCCATCTAATAGAGGAGCAGATGTTAATAACAATTATGTCACTGCTGGCTCAACAGTTGTTGATCCTCAAACCTCTGCCAGCTCACAAAATCAAACCACGGTTGATAAAAGTCCACACTCGGTGAACAAAAATCAACGTAACCTCACATTCATTCCTCCTATACCTCCACCTCCATTCCAAACAGATGTTGGCACTTCAAATTTGCCAACAGATGTTAGCTCATATGATTCCCATCTGCAGCCTTCACCTCAAAATCCCATTGTCCCCTACCAAGGAGACTTGATTTTCCTTAGAAGCCATCGATTGGATCAAGTTATTAGCAACATCAATAAGGGGATGCTCACAAGAAGCTAATGCTAAAACATTTGTCTTCTTGTTGGTAATCTATTACTCACACAACATTCAAGTACCAAGAGGCACTAAAAGACAATAGTTGGGTAGAAACCATGCAAGAAGAGCTCCTATAATTCATACGACAACAAGTTTGGGAACTTGTACCACTGCCAAAGGATGTATGTCCAATTGGCACAAAATGGGTTTCAAAAACAAAACTGATGAAAGGGGTATTGTTGTCAAGAACAAAGCAAGGCTCGTGATTCAAGGCTACAGACAAGAAGAAGGCATTGACTATGATGAAACCTCTGTAGCAAGGTTAGAAGCCATCAGATTGTTCTTAGCTTTTGCTGCCAACCACAACATCTAAGTGTTTCAAATAGACATCAAAAGTGCATTCTTGTATGGAAAGATCAAAGAAGAGGTGTATGTGTGTCAACCTCCTGGATTTGAATATACATTTTATCCTGATCATGTGTACAAGCTCAACAAAGCACTGTATGGCCTAAAGCAAGCACCCAGAGCCTGGTATGAAACTTTGTCCACTTTTCTCATATCCATTGGATTTTCAAGAGGTAAAATTAATAAAACCTTATTTTTGAAATAGAAAGGAAAAGATCTGATGCTTGTCCAAATTTATGTTGATGACATCATTTTTGAATCCACATGCACTGCCATGTGTGAAGAGTTTAGACAACTCATGGCAGTAGAGTTTAAAATGAGTGCAATGGGTGAGTTACAATGTTTTCTTGGTCTTCAAGTTAAACAAATACACAATGGCACTTTCATTCATCAAAACAAGTATGTCAAAGAACTGCTTAACAAATTTGATATGAATGACTGTAAACCTTGTAGCACACCCATGGCAACCTCAAATCTTGTCACTGTTGATGACAAAGATAACTTGGTTGATCAAACTCTTTACGGAAGTATGATTGGGTCCTTATTGTACCTAACTGCTTCTAGGCCAGACATCATGTTTGCTACATGTGTTTGTGCCAGATCCCAGTCAGCACCTAGAAAGTCTAATCTTATTGTTGTGAAAAGGATATTCAGATACATTTAAGGTGCTCCCACACTTGGTATCTGGTATCCTGTTAATGAAAACATTGAGCTTTCAGGTTACTCAGACATTTATTTTGCTGGATGCCACATAATTAGGAAGTCCACATCAGGAGAAATTCAGTTCCTAGGTGATTGCCTAGCGTCTTGGCAAAGAAAAAAGCAAATTGCAGTATCTACATCCACTGATGAGACAGAATACATTGCTGGTGCAAGTTGCACTGCTCAACTCTTATGGTTTCAAAACCAATTGCTAGATTTTGGTGTAACTGTCCTAAAGACTCCTCTCAAGATAGACAGTCAAGCAGTTGAAAACATCATCAAAAATCCAGTTTCTCACTCCACAACAAAGCATATCGACATCAGACATCATTTCGTAAGAGATTGCTATGAAAAAAGTTTTGATTTCTTTACAACATGTCCATACTAAAGATAAACTGGCAGATGTTCTAACAAAAACATTAGATATATCCACCTTTGAAAGTCTGATCTCTAGGATTGGAATGCTAAACATGGAATAAAAACATTTTTATGTGTTCCATGTGTAAATAGCAATAAAATGTTTTCAGAAAATCAAAAATCCATCCTTAAAAATAGTTCAAAATTGAAATTTTCAATAAATCCCAAAAGTCTGTTATATCCACTGTTCTCTTAAAACCACTGATTGGCTTGAAAATCTATCCCGCTATCCACTGATAGTGTAAAATCAAAGCAATGTTCCCATCCATTATGGACACACAACAGTGGTTCCCCATAACACCTGTCCTCCATTCACTATCAGAGGATACACGTGGACAGATGTTAGCCGTCAGATCTTTGTCACGTCAACATCACTTTTTCACTTTATAAAACCCTGTTTTATCCCAATCAGAGGTTTTCACTCTGCCGTATCGAATTCAAAATTCCAGAAACGGTTTTCTCTCAAATCTTCTTCTTCTTCGCAACTCTTCTTTACTCAAAATCTTCATCATGATGCTCATCATTAAAACTCAACACAACTACACACCAATTCATGAAGAAACTGACTCAAACTGATATTATCATGCATTGATCAAAGTCTTGAAAGAGTCAAAATTCAAAGAAATCATGGAAATCAAAGCCCCAATCTATCAAGATTCACTTCGAAAATTCTAGGAGAATGCTGAGGTTCATTCAACAAAGAAGAAACCTTATGCCATTGTTACTACTGTGGGCAAAACATTGCTTCAAATAAGCCGAGCTTCTATTTCAGAGGTTTTTGGTTTGAATGACCTAACTCATCCTACATCTTTTCCGATCCCGGATCTGCACAATGAATACATTGAAATAGGGTATAAAGGTCAACTTACAGGTAAAACTATTTACAAACCAAAATTTCCTACGGAAATGAGATTTTTCTTTCATACTTTGTTGACTTGTTTGTCTGCCAAGACAACTGCTTTTAATGAGATACCTTAAACATGCAATACTTGGGCTATGCTATTTTGACAAAATCTGATTTCAACTTTTCCCAAGTATTGTTCAATGACTTAGTGGCAAACATTGGCAATATTAAAAATGGCAAAGCTTTTTTGATGCATCCAAGGCTTTTAAGTGTGTATCTTCAAAACAAAGTTGGTGATGATGCTAAACAAGGTGCTGTGACTTCTCATGGTAGCCTAACACATGAAAGTTTTACACGCATCTCCAACCAATCAAAAGTTTCAAAAACACAAGTAGAGGGGGTTGAGCAAATTTTAGATGCACAAAACATCACAAGCTCAACCCACTACTACTGAGCCCACTGCTCCCGCCTAGCCAAGCCAGAAATAATGGATTAAATATAAATGAGTTGAAAAAAGATTCTTTTTTTTATGACATGATCCTATATGTATGAGGGAACCAAAATGACTCCTATTTCAAGTCTTTGATCTCCTGTCTCAATTAACTGTCTCAATTAAGAGGGGTCATGGAAAGAACAGGTTCAAAATCACGATCAATTCCTTTTCCAAATCGTGCTGTAGCTGCACGAGCTCTTCCTGCGTGCCACAAATGCCCTACGAAGAAGAAGAATCCTAGAACAAAATGAGAAGTAGCTAACCAACTTCTAGGAGAAACATAATTGACTGCATTGATCTCTGTAGCTACTCCACCCACGGAATTTAAAGAACCTAAAGGAGCTACGTATTTTTATTACCTTAACATTAGGTGAGGGGCGAATCGAAGAGGCAGCGGTAGCTGAACGAGCTGAAATAGTCAAAGCTCACTCCTCGAAGGAAGCAGTCAAATAAAAAAGAGCTATCCGGGAGTGAACGATAAAGTACAGAGTCGAGAATGCGATAAGGTTCTCTTCCGGTAAGCGACGTAAGCGCTATACATGAGTATGAGTGGGTATTCAATATGCGGTAGGCTATGACAGGATGTGAAATGCCCTCAGCTACTATCAACAAAAAGATCCATAGGAAAAGGACCCATAGTAAACTTGGAAATACGACCGCCACTTGAATAAAGAAAGAGCGCATGAAAAAAGTAAGGAAAGAATTATACACCTAAGATCACGGTGTAATCCCATGAAAAACGTCCTCCTCCGTGCTCTTGTTGCTGGTATTAGGGAGGCCCATCTTCTTACTTAACGATTTTGTGTCGCATAATGTGCCCTTCTTCCTGTGCCAAAGGAGAAAGGAGATTTTTTTTCACAATGGAATCATGACAACGTCTAGTTCTGCTTCTTGCTCTTTTGCAAGAATGCCTTTAGTAGACAACCAACGATTTGAATGCAAAATCCGGGGCAGCTATACCGATGTGTCAACGTTAACGGTACTTCTCTGATCTGATCGAGAATCACGGAGCTGCATCCATATTCACCCGGTCCATGCACATCGCTCTCTCCAGGAGGTTGGCCGCCTATCCTAGATCTTCCCATTTCAAATAAGATCCCGGGCTCGATCCGGTTTAGTATCAAGGTGATTCTTTTTCTGTTTCTATATATGGGTCCGTGCAACATTTGCACGATATCGTTATGATCATCTAATGGGACTTGGCCGGAAAGTGTTCTTGCCTCTATCATTAGCCTGGTGATCAAAGTACTACAACCAGTGCTTTGAAACCCACACCAGCCATTTCCAAAAACAAACCAAAAACAAAGTCCAAAAAGCCCACCAAACCCAAATTAATAAAGGGTCCTCTGGAAGATGAGATCCTAGAGGTTAACCTAGTGACAACACCAAAGTCGCCTGAAAACACTGTTGTTACTTCCTCACAGCAAATGTTAGAAAGATCTCTACCCATTAGCCTATCTTCTCTTGATTCCTCACAAAAGGAACAAGTTGTGAGCACATGGACACATCAAAATGAAGCTCTAGATCCATTTGGTTCTATCTTCCAAAGCCCCTCTCCTAGGGCAATGTCACTTTCTACCCCACAACCCTCACCATGAAATCTTCCACCAACTATCATACCTTTGTTGAAAGCAATAGATATGGATCAAACATAAATCAGTTCTTCTTACCAACCTATCACTGAGAATATACTCCAACACGTGACTGAGTCTGATGCCTCTGTCTTTGCTATCCAGTTGAGGAGGTAATATCCCTTGGGTTAAAAGTAACCCTTGGTGATTCTTCAAGTAGAGAAGTCACTACAGTTGCAGAACTCCCAAGTTCTTAGTTGGACAGTGGTTAGATCTATAAGATTCTCTTGAAGGTGTTAGTGCACGATGTATATTGTCTATGTCTTGGATCTAGTCTAAGTGTTTTGAGTATGTAACGTTAAAGTTTAAAGTTAAATGTATAGGTGGAAGGTCTAGTTCGCACGAAGTGGGATATGTAAATGTCCTAGTTCGCACGAAGTAGTACTTCGTATGAACTAGGTGCATGGTGGTTTTGGTGCGAACTAGTTGCCCTATAAATAGGTGTCTTGGTTCTTTCATTTGTACAACTTTTGCATTAGAGACGGCGAAGCTCTGTCAGTTTGAGTTCTCAATGTATACCTTTGGACATTAATAAACTGACGTTTCAATTGAATATCTTGTGTATATTGTCACCTAATTCACGTAAATTCCGCATAAATGGATTAGATACATTTTAGGCACCTTTGCTAAGGGATTAAACGGTCCTACAAGTGGTATCAGAGCTATGGAGGCATGATTTGTGGACATCTACACAAGATCTACTTTTACTTCTACTCATTTCTTCTAATTTTTCAATTTTTAAAGAATTCACGGTAAAAATGGACTGAATTTTCAATATGTCATGTAAAATGACCTAATGATAAACCCTTGAAAGTTTCAGACCTAAAATCAAATGAATTCATGTCGAAAATTACAAAAAAATCACATTTTGGAAAACCATTCCATGCGAATTGGAATCTTGTAATTCATACGAATTACAGTAAAAAAGTTTTCAAAATCAATTTTCCCACTTCGCACGAACTACACACTTGAAATTTTTCAAAGATTTTAACCCTAGTTCGTACAAGTGCAAGTCAAGATTTTTGTACTCCAATTCGTACGAATTAGCCCCCTTGAAATTGATAAATTTTCAAGTTCGAAAGTGTTTCAGGTATTTTCAGCGTATCAAAATGGATTCTGAGTTTTATAATGTATTCGCAACCAGTGCTGCAAAAACAAAAAAAGCAGTTGCTCAAATGAACCTCGAAAATGAGATGAGAACGACTATGAAACCCCCGAAACTGATGAATCTCGAAGACTACGAAAGTTGGAAAGAAAAATTCGAGAATTGGGTTCAGGAGAATCATTTCAACAGCTGGTTGGCGATTGGCACCAAATACAAGTTGCCAAGAGATGAAAATAACTTGGAGGAAATCCCGAAGAACTTTACTCCGGTAGAAAAAGAAGATTTCGTTAATGAAAAGAAAATGATGAGTCTTCTGTTACAATCGTTAAAGAAGACATCCTGATGTTGTTGCAACATGATAATCATTCACAAACATTATGGAACGCTTTGCAAATGAAGTATCATGGAAGTACCGAGATGAGGAAAAGTAAGAAAGCACTACTGAGAAAAGAGTTTGACATATTCAGTCTCATGAAAGGAGAATCAATGAAAGAATTGATTGAGCGCTATTGCCACTTAGTACATCAGATACAGAGGCATGGAGTTCTCAAAACCGATGAAGAGTTGGTTGACAAACTGGCTGACGCTTTGCCAGAAGGTGAATGGTCAACGTATCTGATGGTGTTAAAGAACCGGATTGAGTACAGTGGATACAGTTTACGAACATTCATTGAAAAGCTCGAGGGCCATGAGATGGAACTTCAGAAGATTGCGAGATCTAAAAGTGCACAAGTGGTACAAGATGTTGGTTTGTACTACAAATCAGGGTCTACTGAAACTCAGAGCCCTAAGATACAAACAGCTTTCAGTGCAAATAATTCTGGAAGTTCTAATTCTAGCTCATCAAGTTTTCAATCATTTCTGAGTTACAACCCGAATTCACCTCAAACACCTCAGATATCACAAGATAAAAATCCATTTTGTAACCAATCAAATCAATCCAGTAATGCAAGTTCAAGTCCGAATGTCATTCAATGCAACATTGCTGTTAATCTGAAAAATGCTCAAAATTTCAACGAGCAAACAACAACGCAACACATGGGACTACTTGCAACTGTCTTAGAGTCCTATGAAAGCTTGGTCGCTGGTAGGATTGGAAACCCAGAAATGACAGCTGAAGATTATGATCAAATCGACCAAGAGGAACTGGAGTTGATGGACATAAGATGGCGTATGGCTTATATCATCCGAAGAGCAACCAGATTCATGGAACTAACTGGAAGAGATATCGATGATGGGAAAAGTAAATTGGGGTTCGATAAGTCAAAGGTCACGTGCTTTAAATGCAAAGAAAAAGGTCACTTTAAACGTGAATGTCCAAATCATGAGGTGAGTGGTAATCAAAATCCTTTTGGAAACAGCAATGATTACTATCAGAGAGCTATTTACCATCGACCTTCTCCACAAACAAGAGTCGTACAAATTGAAGATGGACCATCACCATCAAGAGAAAAGGCTTTGGTTGTAGCACAAGAAGATGAGGGCTTTAATTGGAACAAATATATTTCCAAGAATGAAGGCTTAGCTTTACTGGCCCAAATCATCGAAGAGCCAGAGCCAGAACCTGAAATAGAAGATTCATGTATTGTTTTCGATGAAGAAGAATCTTTGGAAGATGCAATACTAGGGGAATATCTGCTACGCACTGAGGAAGAAAACATTCTACACAGTGCATTTAAAAATATTATTCCACCTAATTTGATGCCTTCTTTTGCAGGATTCTTTGGTACGGGTTGTCATGGACAGACAGTGGAGACGGTAAAGCCGGAAACTGAAGAAGTGATTGATGTTGAAAAGAGATGACGGCTGAAAATTTGACTAAAATTACTAACAAGGCATTGATGGCAAATTTTAAAGAGGTAGAGCCAGATGAAAAAATGGTTAAAGTGCAAATTGTTAAGGTTGAAAAACCGTGCGCAAAATGCCTTAAACCATGTGAAAAATGTTTTGAAAAAGATGAAATAATCAAAGATCTTAACAAACATAATGAAAATTTCAGATATGATTATAGAACAATGAAAGAGTCGTATGATAAAATGAGAAGAACATACAAATGGTCGAGCAAGCAAATATTGAACAAAGTAAAACAATGGACATGTTAAAAGCTACTTTAATGGAAAAACAAACGGCTATTAACATTCATATAAACAAGATTGCTGAGCTTAAAATAGAACTTGAAACTGAAAGAATTGAAACTAAAAGAGTAAATAAACTCTTGGTCAGTTATTCGAAAAGTTCATATGTCATCGATCATATTCTTCCTACTGTAAAGATAGGAGAGGATGGTCAAATTGAGAAGAAAATGTGGATTATAAAAATGTTCCTCCACCTATAAGGCAACGTTATGTGAAAAAGAAGCCTGGGGGAATGGAGAAGGCGCTTAATTCGAAACTCAAAACGGAAATAAAAGATGAGCTGCCTGAGAACATTAATATAATCTATACTAAAACAAATGATGACACTGAAACTGAAATAGTAAAAAAATGTGGTTGAAAAGGTTTTGGAAAATGATTCTGATGATTCGAATTTTGAAAGTGCTGAGTCAAGCTTAAATAGTTAAGAATCTGATTCACAATCTGAAAATGAAGATAAAGTTTCTTCAGAAGATAGTTTGAGTGATGATCCTAACGTTGTTTTATACAAAGTTAAGGATTCTGATAAACTATACTTTGATGAGACCTTTCCGATTCAGAATGTGAAAGAAGATCACATTGATAAGCTTTTCAAGTTGGTAGCAGTAAAATCAGAAGATCTTGATAAAAATCTGACAAAGTTTTATTCAAAATCCAAAAGATTTTCAACAATTATCGAAGGAAAGGTGGGGATTTTCCTGAGACAAGAAGAGAAGGTTTGGGTTTGAAACAAAGAAAAATGACAAAAGATTTCCAAAGAAAAATTATAACAACAAGAAGATGGAATTTGTTTTGGAAGTAACACAGTTGTTGAAAAAGAAATCATTGGTAAACAATCAAATGATGAATTTAAAAAGGAGAAAGAAATCGGTGAGCAGAAGTTGGATTCACCTGCTAGATCTGATAGCAGAATATGTTTCAAATGCAACGAAGTTGGGCATACTGCACGACGTTGTTGCAAAAGAATCCAAGATCGGTTTTTAGAGAAAGGAAGTTCACAGAAGATATTAATAAGAAATCACCGGATTTTGCACCAAAAAAATTTTTGAAAAGGGAAACTGAAATTGAGAAACCAGTAAATGATTTTGTACCTAAAAATGATACTGGTGAATCATCAATCAAAGTTGAAAAGAAAGAGTCAAAATATTATGCTAAAAAGGCAAACTTGAATCAACAAAGATGGGTGGTAAGGGCAAAATCATCTTCTGTGAAATCCAGCAAGCTGATTCAATCAAAGGACAGGAAAAGGTTGAACATGCAAGCACAAGTAAGAGTGTAAAACTTGAGAAAGATAAAAAAACGGTAAAAGTTCACAATGCAAAAGATTTTCCTAAACTCACAAAAATGAAGAAGAAAGTCAATTTTGCAAAAGATGATGAATATTTTGATGATGAGAATGAATATGCATTTGAGTATGATTACGAGATGTTTATCCAATCCCCAAGACCAAGAAGGCTTGGGTTTCTCTCTTTAACTAGATTCCTTGGTTGTGTGTGCAGGGACTTCCACGGTCGATTATTTCTAAATGGATCATGGATAGTGGAGCCTCAAGACACATGACAGGGATGCTAGCTTTGCTCTATGATGTCAAATCTATCAGAGGTGGTTATGTGGGCTTTGCGAGAAATCAAGGCGGTCAGATTATCGGTGAAGGAAAGTTGTCGAATGGAGTGGTATCTTTTGATCGAGTGAAATATATTGTAGAGTTAGAAAACAATTTGCTGAGTATCTCCCAAATATGTGATAAGAACTTCACCACACATTTCAATGACAAAGAATGCATGATCTTGAAACCAGGATTTAAGATTCCAGAAGAGTGGATTTTGATGAGAGATCCAAGAGAAAACAATTTGTACGCGCTTGATATGGGAGTTGCCACAGCACCATCAAAGTCTGCACAATTTTTTGTCACCAAAGCTACAGAAAAAGAATCAGTGTTATGGCACAGAAAGATGGATCACATACATTTGAGAAAGATGAATTTTCTGGTTCACAACAACTTAGTTGATGGGGTAAATCTGAAAAATTTTCATCTAAACGATGATTGTGCTAGTTGCAAGAAAGGGAAGCCGCACAAGAAATCTCATCCGAAAAAGTTGTTGAATTCAATCAAACTACCTTTAGAGCGTTTACAGATGGATCTCTTCGGACCAATTAATGTGAAAAGCATTTCTGGAGATCTTTACTGCTTGGTGGTTACAGATGACTATTCAAGGTTTTCATGGGTATTCTTTCAAGAAAGTAAGGATGAAACATTTCAATCTGATGATTCTCTTGCGAAAACTTGAGAATTTATATCATTTACCCATTCGAAGAATCAGAAGCGATAACGGAATGGAATTCAAGAATAACCGAATGCTCGTATTTTGCAACAAAAAGGGCATTCTTCACAAATTCAGCGCCCTGTATACTCCTCAACAAAATGGAGTAGCTGAAAGTAAGAATCGCACACTTATTGGAACGGCAAGAACAATGCTGGCTAATTCTAAATTGCCGGTGAGTTTCTGAAGTGAAGCTGTTGCTTCGGCATGTTATACTTTGAACTGGGTGTTAACAGTTAAACCATTTAAGAAGACATGCTTTGAACTCCTCAATCAAAGAAAACCTAACTTGGAGTTTCTTGAAACTTTCGGATCTCCTTGTACGGTAATCGATCCTGATGGCAAATATGGAGAAAAGTCGCTTGAAGGTTTCTTTGTTGGATATGTAAGTCCACTACGGAGGGTATATTTGCCAAGTTTAAATCAAGTGGTTCTTGCACAGCATGTTGATTGTCGAAGATACACATTGCCAACACAAAAACCTAGAGATTCTTGGATGTTTAACTATGACAATTTGTGGGATTCTTTTGAGTTACCTGAAGAACCAAATGAAGAAGAACTTGCAGTGTTATAAATGCAACAAGCAGCAAATCAAGAATATGTTTCAAGACCAATAGTGGTATCATAACCACCTATTGGCACTTCAAGTTCTAAAAATGTTCAAACGAATGTTCCTGAAGAACAGTTGCTGCAACAAATCCAAGTTCAACAGATCCCATTCTTTCTCCAACAAATGATTCTGATTTTGGTTCTGCACCAACATATGATCAAGATGGTGATTCAAGTTCTGATGAGGAATCTAAGCAGATCACAAGTCTACTGAATCAATCTGCTGGTCCTAGTTCAATAAATGAAACTTCTACGAGTGGTATTGTTACTGATTCTGTGGCTGAACAGAATATTACTAATCTGGAGAACGAAGTAGCTGTTTCTGACGAAGTGGTTCCTCGAAATCTATCGTATCATCCTTCAGACAACATAATTGGTGAACTGCGTGCAGGAGTAAAAAGGCGAAATCAAATTAACAAAGCACTTAGTTGTTTCTATACTAAAGTAGCTCCTGTTCAGGAATATTGTTCTTTTCGCTGTTTAATCTCGCAGGTTGAACCTAAGCATTGGAAGGAAGTAATTGCTGATGAAAGCTGGGTCAACGCTATGCAGGACGAATTGCAACAATTTGAGAAGATAGGCGTATGGAAGCTTATAGATCCTCCAGCAAATCAAAAAGCCATAGATACTAAATGGGTCTTTAAATGCAAGCGTGATAATCGAGGAGTGATTGTGCGCAACAAAGCTCGGCTCGTTGTCAAATGTTTTCATCAACAAGAAGGTATTGATTACACATAAGTGTATGCTCCGGTTGCGAGACTGGAGCATCGTGGAAGGGCTTCAAGGTATATCAGATAGATGTCAAATCAACTTTTCTGTATAGAAAAGTGAAGGGACGTGTGTTTGTCGGACAACCACCAGGGTTTGTCGATCCGCAGAACAAAGACAAGGTATACCTATTGGATAAAGCACTTTACGGGTTGCATCAGGCCTTGAGAGCCTGGTACGAGACGTTGTCTCAACACCTGTTAAGCAACGGCTTTATCAGAGGCACTGTGGATAGCACACTCTTCATCAGAGAAGTTGGTGGACATTTACTGATTGTACAGATTTATGTGGACGACATAATTTTGGTTCTACAAATGATGTCTTGTGCAAAGAGTTCAAAGATATCATGAAGAAGAAGTTTGAAATGAGTTCGATGGGAGAGATGAAATTCTTTCTTGGATTAAAGGTTGATCAATTACCCGATGGTATATTCATTCATCAAACTAAATACGTGCATGATATTTTTTAGAAGTTTGAAATGACGAGTTCTAAACCGATATCAACGCCATTGGCGATCAACGTTGTATCGGTCGATGATAGGGTCACTAATGTATCTGACAGCTTCGAGGCCAGACATTATGTATCCTACTTGCCTATGTGCTCGATATCAGTCCTGCCCAATAGTATCACACCTGATGGTCGTAAAGAGAATTTTCCGATACCTGAAGGGTTGCCCAAGCACCAGCTTGTGGTATCCTAAAAACGATGGTTTTAATCTCGCTGGATACGCAGATTCTGATTTCGGATGTGATAGACTTAACGCTAAATCTACTACAGCCGGTTGCCAGTTCTTTGGAACTCGAATTGTCACTTGGCAGTGCAAGAAACAAACCGCAGTCACTCTCTCGACCTGTGAGGCTGAGTACATTTCAGCTTCTAGTTGTTGTTCCCAACTTTTGTGGATACAATAACAGATGAGAGACTTTGGTTTGCAATTTCTTGACACACCAATGTATGTAGATAATAAGGCAGCAATCGACATAACAAAAAAATCTTGTTCAACGTTCTAAAACGAAACATTATTGAAATTCGATATCACTTTATCAGTGATTGTCACGAGAAAAAGTTGATTCGAATTGAAAAAAGTCCACACTGATGAACAAAAGGCAGATTTTTATACCAAAGCTTTTACACGAACAAGATTTAAATATCTTATGAGATTAAACGGTATGAAGAGTCTTTCTTCGGATGGGGAGGATGTTGAATATGGGTCTGACGAGGAGTTCTCGTAATCCTCATTGGTTAATCACTGTATTTTAGTTAGATTTTATATCTATCTTGAAAATCAAAAATCCAAAAATATGTTTTTGATTTTAGGGGGAGAAATTTGGAGGAAATACAAAAACATATAAAATTCAAAAAGTTCAAAAACATAAAAAGAAGACAAAAAAAGAGTTTTGTTTAAAACGAGGAAATGATAGTACATCAGTGGACTATCACAGTATGCTAAAGAATTGTATTGTTTATAAAGTTGAGAAAACAAATCTCACTATGGATGTGCAAGTAGGCTTTGCACGTTCAGTAGATTGTTTTTGGGATATAAACTTAAATTTACAACTTCTTAACGTGTGGGTCAACATCTTTGGGATATACGGACTTGGTACTCCGAAATTTTGTTTAAGAGATTGCCTGATTCAGAGATACTAGGTCTTTATAGATAACTGATATCTGGGGTATTATACAAGTTCTTCTGATTTTGCGTAAGCAATGGCCTAGAACTTCTATAATATTTTTGCTCAAAACCCTAAACTGCAGCGAATTGTAAGTATCGAAAGATCTAATCAATTGCAGTCAAAAGATTCCATATTGGAACAATACCTTAAAGTCGAGCCTTCATCTCTTTGCCGATACGGTGGTATTAACCTGAGCTCTCAAGGTCTCGCACAACCCAGATACAAATATCAGTTAAGCTATATTCACCTGTAAGATGAAATCTAGGGAATCTTGATACGGGAGTATATTCTGAGATGGGAAACATAGTTAGATCAAGTTCTTAATTCTACTTAACATATCTCAGAAAAATTGAGAAATGTTTAAAAGGACAAATATACTGACAATCTAGGTGAAATTGGTCTTTAAAACTTAAAGTCTTATAAAGATCAACGGTACTAGTGATTTGTCTTAAAAAACTGATATAATCCTCAAACACGAACTCACAAAAATGTCTGTAAATATGTTTGTACATAGTGCTTTACATTTCTTTTTCATAAGATCCCAAAAAGATTTTCGGTTTGTTTTAGCATAAACTTTGGAAAATACAAAAAGATTTTATTTCTATCTTAGTTTCGACTACCAATGATGGAAAACGGATCTTCAAAGTGCAAAGAAGGATTGTGCTGATGAAAATCTTAGTGCAACGGGCTGGGAGCTAATGAAAATTGATGTAAAACTTTGAAAATTTAAAAGTTCATTAATTTGAAACTTTAAAACTGCCGAAAACTTCAGTTTGTTCATAAAGCATCAAACCAAGGTCATTAAGTTGGACTTGGCAGATAAATTGGTTAACCAGGGTCATTAACTTGGACTTGGTCAACTGAGTGGATTTCTTAAACTTATAAAATGGTAAAACAAGAGGGTTTAAAATGAAAAATTCGAAAAAAAGTTGAAATACCATTGTCCTAATTCGTACGAATCAAACTAGAGTCCAGAGGGACTACTTCGTACGAAGTACGTTATGAGTGAGTATATATATTCCACTTCGGACGAAGAAGTCATTGTCGTCTGTGTGTTTTCTCTAAGTTACTTGGTGCGAATTAGAGATTTTGCAAGATTCACGTCGTTATACTGCCCAAATTTGATTAGATCTAGGTGATTTGCACACCTATTTCTATGGCACATGTATAATCTCTTGGATTGAACTGTTAAACTTGGGGTTTCGGACATTTTGAACATAAAAACAGGAGATTTGTTAATATTTAATGTTTAAAAACTGAAGTTGAACAGATTAAACTGGTAATTGGCACATATAGTACTAGATTGAACAACCATTTTCAAGATTTGACATGTTTTAATTTGCAGAAGATTTGGAGAAGATGACCTAGTTCGTACGAACTAGGTGATCAAAATTTCAAAATGATTTTTAAACCAGTTCGTACGAAGTAGGTAAAAGAATTTAAATAAAATGTTGATTTGACATGATTCGTACGAAGTAGTGCAACTTAAATGTCAGAAAATGTTTTGAAGTTTGGTTCAATTCATGCGAAGTTGATGATTGTATATGTTAAAAATGGTTTGGACATTCTTCGTGCGAATTACCCTAAATTTTTAAATTTTGGTAAAATTTTCTAAGTGTTTGATTTTGTCGTTGTCTGTTATGCAGTTGGGATATTTGAAATTTTATAACACATGTTGTGTGTTAGACAAAGAAGCATTTCCAAGATTGGCACCTTTTGAAGAAGTTCTAGAGTTTATGGGACGTTTGCCAATGACGAAGCTTTAACGCAACATCATACGGCGTATAGCTAGCATGTTACATTTTCTGGAAATCTGCATCCTATGATGAAGCTGACAAGACGATTACATCTGCAGTCAGGATCAACAATGAAGATCATGAAATCAAAATTACTGAGGAAGATGTTCGTAGGGTTCTGGAATTTAACGACAATGCTTCAGATCCTATTGGTTTTCCAGAACGAATGGTGAAAGGATGTTTCTATAGGATGGGATACCGTGGATACGTCAACGCCACAACATTCAAGAAAGGTGGTCTTGGTCGTCCGTACAAGTTTTTCTTACACGCATTGATACATGCTATGAGTTATCGCAAAGGAGGTTTCGATGATATGCAAGACTATATGATGTGCATGGCTACAACATTGATATTGAACAAGCCATTCAACTACTCACACATCATCTTTTCGTACATGGCAAAGAATACTGGAGATGAAAAATTTTTGTTATATCCGAGATTTGTGCAAATGTTGCTTGATGGTAAGTTTGATAATCTCGAGAAGAAAGATGGCGATGTATTATATCTACATCACATGGATGACGAAACTTTGAGGAAATTGTATCTTTATCTTAGACAAGATAGTGTACCGACTCCAAAACCTATGTTTGGAGCTATTGTGAAAAGTGATTACGTTGCACCACCAGATGGCAAATGGAGGAAAGAAGGAAATGGTGATGAAAGTGATGAACTTAAATGTTTAGAGGGATACAAAGAAAAAAGAAGCTACCGGTATATCAAATCTGTACCAGAGAAGAAGAAACGGAAAAGAGCATCAAAGAAAGTTGAAACGATGTTGAGAGATGAACCAGATAGTGAACCTGAGAATGTTGAAAATGTTGCTGGTTCAAGTGCAGCAGTTAATGTTGAAGATCAAAATGTTGTGACTGAGACAGCTGAAGGTGATCATGATGATGTGATTTCTGCTATATCAGATAAGGAAGAATCTACTGATGTGAGAGAACGTCTAGTTAGGGAGGAGTTAGAGCAAGAAAGGCTAAAGAAACAAGGTCATGATCTTTACGAGCCTTCTGAGCACGAATCTGATGAGTAAAGGCCTAAAATGAAATCTAAGCGTGTGAAATCAAAGGCTGGTGAAGGGAAAAAGACTACAGGATCTCCAGCAAATAAATGGAGAAAATTGCCGAAAAAGGAGATATATTAGCCAAAGAAAGAAGGATGATACTTCATCACAAGTAACTCCATTGCAAACTACTCCTGTGCGAGAGCAACAAACATTATCTGTGAATGTTCAAACACCATCAGCTTCTACACAACCAATTCCTCCTCAACAACAATCAACACCAAAACAAGCAACACCCAAGATAGCTCAGAAACAAAGAACTCCTCAGAGTCAAACTTCTGATCGTGAACGAGAGCGAGAATTTAATGATGCTTTTGGAAACATTCCTCTTCCGCCATGATGAATTGATACAGGAATTACTACAGAGTCTCTAGCAGATATGTTTAATGAATCAAGGACTAAAGAGTTAGAGAAAAGAATCAAAGCTCTTGAAGATAAAATCAGACAGAATGAAGCTGAAAAGGAGATCTTGGAAAACAGGGTTAAATTTCTAGAGAATGATCGTGATTATATGAAGGTTGTTGTTGAAAGTCTTGGTTCTGATAATGATAGATTGGGAAAGGTGATTGCTGAACTTGAAGCAGAGAAGATTTTGAATAACAAAAGATTCAACATGCTACAGCGTGTTCTAACTAACAGCTTGGGAATAGATTTCATAGCTGAATACAATCATATAGAAGTGCAAGATGAGAAAGAAAGAGCTAAAAAAGAATTAGCTACACAGGGAAAGGGTAAAGGTGTTATAGAAGGTACTTCTGAACCAATTGTTGTTGAAAGTTCAAAGAATACCGAAGAGCCTGTTATTGAAGAAACCCCTGTTGTTGAGCAAGAGTTAGAAAGGGTTGAAGAAAATGTTAAATCTACTACTGTTACAGAACAAGAAGTAGAGAATGAGGAAGAAAAGGATCAAGAAGATGAAAATCCTAATGATGATCCAACTAACAATGATGATAAAGATGATTCTGATCATGGTAATGACGATGATAATGATGGTCAGGGAGGGGTTGGGCTTACTGTTGAAACTGTGAAGTTACATGATGAATTTGACTACGATTCTGTGCTGAACGACGAAGTAAATGCTGAGGATGTACAAGTTCAGGGGGAGCAGACAGGGCCAACTACTACTGAAGCGTCAGGAATCTTCACAACTAATCCTGTTACAGCTGTTCCTGATAGCTACAAACCTATGATGTTAATGTTGGAACATAATGTTGAGGAAGGTGAATTTGTGCATAACTATACAAAGGAAGAATTGGTTAAAATGTTAGAGATTGATGCCGAGACATTTGATTTCGATTTTGAAGAAGAGTTAGTGAATATCAGCACATTCGAGCCAAACAGCTACATTTACAAGGAAGTGCCTGAAGCGGATGATTATGATCGTGTTATTATTGAAGATGCTTCAGATGAAGAGGATTAGAAATCATAAAAGAGATTGATCTAGAGTTGCTGAAAAGAAAGATCGATGAAGTTGTTAAAGATGGAAGCATTCCAAAACACTTGTCGAAAGAAGAGATAGCTGAAGCAAAGAAGTCTTGGTTTAAAGAAATGCCAAAAGAAAGAAAGTCCAAACATCCATTGGCATTCTTTACACGCGACAAGGATAAATCACTTGGAGATATTCTTAGCTGGGGTTGGATTAAAGAGTTGAAAGTATATGAAATCAAAAGAGAGTTTGGTGTTCAATACTTCTGATATTTGAATGATTTGAAGAGTCTACCATTCTGGGATGTTGAAGAATTGGTGCAGACAAAGAACACTAGCTATCAAATGAAGTTTAATGATCAGCGTTTGTGGAAAGTGATAAAGTTTGAAGCGATGCATGGTTTTAATCACTAGAAACCATTTATTCCTAAACGTCCAGTGAAAATAAAAAAGGTGACGAAAGTTAAAGATGTTACATTGGTCATGAAAAGGCCTAAAGTTATGAAGAATATGCCTCTCAAACCAATCGAGCAAAATTTCTATCCTTATTTCTTATGGTGGCAGACAGACCCTGAAACGTGTGAAGCTGTGATTGTGCTTAAAGCTGATGAAAATTGGGATGTCACTACAGAAGAAACTCCAGAATTGATCGAACAACGTTGGGTTTGGGTTTATGGGGGACGATAAGGACACTAGACCCGATGTGGCTAGTGAATTGCTCAAAGGAAGGCATAAAATGTTTATTCTTCAACAAGATATGTTATAACAAACGCGAGGAGACTCAAATGATGCAATACCAAGGTGTGATAAATGTTTTCTACGCACATGGTATTAATTCATGGTATATGTGGGAATCGCAATGGCGTGAGCTTGAACGTGAAGAATTTCTGAAAGAAGAAAAGCGCCTAGAAGAGATTCACAAGAAAGGAAGAGAGGCTCGTCTTAGAATATTTCAATTTATGAAATGGTCGCCTCCAATGGATCAAAGGCCTATTCCATCACAAGAGAGACGAAGGAAGCCTTATAAGAACTTCTTTGGACGTGGATAAAGATTTGAAGACTTATCAAGACGATGACAACATTAAAGGGGGAGTCTGTTAGTGCACGATATATATTGTCTATGTCTGGATCGAGTCTAACTGTTTTGAGTATGTAATGTTAAAGTTTAAAGTTAAATGTGTAGGTGGAAGGCCTAGTTCGCACGAAGTGGGATATGTAATGTCCTAGTTCGCACGAAGTAGTACTTCGTACTTCGTGCGAACTAGGTGCATGGTGGTTTTGGTGCGAACTAGCTGCCCTATAAATAGGTGCCTTGGTCCTTTCATTTGTACAACTTTTGCATTACAGACGGCGAAGCTCTGTCAGTTTGGATTCTCAATGTATACCTTTGGACATTAATAAACTGACGTTTAAATTGAATATCGTGTGTATATTGTCACCTAATTCACGTAAATTCCGAATACATGGATTAGATACATTTTAGGCACCTTTGCTAAGGGATTAAACGGTCCTATAGAAGGAAACCACTGTTGAGGCTACCAAGGTAACCTTTGTTCAAGTGGGAAGTCCCTAGTTCTAAGAAAAGGGGGCATCTGTGTCTGAAGCTATTAAGGTAACTTCTGCTAATGATAACACAGATACAACTACCACTGGTAGAAGTTCAGATAATCCTATTAAATTAGGTGATGAGCTAAGATATAAGGATTTGACGGAGAGAGTATCAAGGGTTGAAACATCTGTTGTTGATATAAAAAATATGATGCAACAGATGTTAGAAACTTATAGAAGTCAATCCTCTGTGGCAACCACTGATGAGCTATGGCAATAATTATATCCTTTGCTTCAACTACAAAGAAAACATGCTGATCTCCAACATGAGCAGCACATGAAACAATTTAGAAATATGGTTGATGCAAGATATCAAGACACACTTGCAGATATTGAAGCCATCAAAGCTCCCTTTACTTCAAACCACTGGCTCTTCTCCTCCTACAATAATACTTGTTGAAACAGCTGATGCCAAAAAGGGGAGAAAGACACTAAATGGATAAAGTTAAAGCCTGATCCTAAAGCCAAACCAGTTGTTGAAATCCGTAAGCCAGATGGGTCAAAGAAAATTGATGAGACCCTCAATTTCTTTGTTGAAGAAAAGCAAAAGAGAAAAGAGAGGTTGGAGACTAAAGGTGCAGATTGATTTGAACAAGAAAGATTGCTCAGATGGAAAAGGAAGACATTGGTACTTCAAAGCAAAGGAGAAAGTCTTCCAGAAAGGTTAGACAACCAATATCCACCTCTTCCAAAACCACTGTTCAATCTGACAGCACACCAAAACCATCATCACCACTAAAACTTTCATCAAACCCTTATCCAGCAGATGTTGTGACACCTGTTGTGTTAACAGTTGTTGATACAGGAGTGGTTACAACAGATGTTACACTAACCATTGCCCTAATCACTTTTCCAACCACCACTCACCAAATATCAACTCCCACCAGAATTCCAAACCTATCACCACCTCCCAAACTCACTTTCAAAAGAAGGAAGATGACCAAAAAATAGATGATGACAAGATCCTTTCTTCACTATTTCCACTATCATCACAACCACTGACCACAACCTCTATATCTTCTCCAATGTCTACATCATCTCAAACCTCTGCCATTGTGAAATTACCTACATTGCTTCCTCTCACCATTCAATATCCTCTTGATCTACCTGCTGTTAAGGAAGAGATCAAATCTTTCTACTCTGAAGAGGATCCTGAAAAGAGAAACTTCCCATCTCTGCAAGGTTATTCAAAACCTCAGAACATTGATGAATATCTTCAATTGAAGGCTATTCAAGCAGATGATGTAACAAAAAGGGATACAAAGGGAAGAAGTGATAGAGAAGTTCAGAACTACATGCAATACCAGCGTAACAAAGTCAGAAGACTTGAATACTTCTCCAAAGACTTATGCAAGAAGCTTTATGAAAGAGATGATGAAAGTCTGAGAAAGGATTACATAGATCACATCATGGAAACAAGCAGTACAAAGCAACCAGAGCACAATTCAAGGACTGGTATGTGGCTGAGCTTAAACAAGAAGTAGAAAGGATGCAAGAGATGCTAAAAAATCCTACCAAAAAGCCCAATCCTCCAGACTGGAATAAGTTCAAAAAGAATGTGCCTGACAGAGCTTTGAAACTCAGAAGAATGGAGGAAGAGCTAATAATTGCAAACTATGGTACAAGAAACCAGATCACCAGGTGGTCAAAGGTTAAGGTTGTAGACACCTACAAAAGGTTGGAAGAAAGAAGAAAAAGAGATCTAGTAATGCCAAAGAAACCAGATCACTCATCAGAGGTTAGTGTTCAAAAGACCCAACCTGTTCAAAAATCAACTTCAACATCTACCCCATCCATCCTTGCCTTAAATCAAAGAAAAATGTAAAGGGAGATGTCAAGAAAAGGTTTGAACATACCTTTATCAAAGAAGGCATCATAAATCAAATCCAATTTCATGCTGATGATGCAAGTGACATGATGAGAGAGACCTTATCCAAAATTGCTTATCAAATTCAACCATCATTCTCAACAATAAAGAACCATCTTAGAAAGCCATCTGATCCAAAATTCTAAAGTGGAAGGTTGATAAAAGCACCCACGAATTGACTCTGCTCAAATCAGATGGCGATGCTACCAAGATTAGAAAGGAGGATGCATATGGGCTCTGTGCAGCAGAAGACCTCCAAGACCTTATGATTCTGGAGCTCGAAAAGGATGATAATGATTTGGAATCTCTTAACTTTGAACTACAGTTCAAAGGCCAAATAAGAGAGTTCATGTTAGAGAATAAAGATCAACAACAAATATGTGTTTTGGCATCATCTGTTCCACAGGGAGATTGTTGGGATTGAACTCTTGCAAAGGAACAGATGATACAAAGCCAAAACCACATCAGATGATTGATCCAGAATAGCAGAGTTTCTATACTCTGATCCAACCCACTGTTGAAGCCTAAAGTCTGCTACACAAGCTCTGTCTAAACCAAGGTCTGATGATACAAGCTCTGATGAAGACTAAAGCTAAGGTCTGTTAAAGACCAACAGTGTATAGGATTATCAGTGTTTAGCTAGTTATCAGTGTTTTCAATGTAACAGTGTTTGATATTAGCAGATAATAGGCTAAGCAGTGTTTAGGGTTAGTTAGTATTGTTAGCAGTCGCTTTCACCTCTGACATCAGCAAAGATGCTCAGAGGTTAGCATTGTACTATAAATAGTTGTCGTCGTTGTACTGTTTTATTATCTATCTAAAAGATCATTTACCAATCATCTTCTCTGCATTTCTGTACGATCAAACTTGAGTTATAAAAGGCTGAGGGGGAGTTTGTGATTCACATGCAAAACTTATAAGTTTAAAAAGCATGATGATGAAAACAATCTTCCATTGATTGTAATACAAAGTTTTCTATTTCCGCTGCAAATCCACTCTGTTTTACTTTCTTCCATTTACCATCTTTAAAACATTTACAATCAATTCAAACTTAGATCCTAATATATGGGCTTCTCATCTTGTAGTCTTCGAGGATTGGAATGAAGTGAGCGGACTTAGTAAAGCGATCGATTATAACCAAAATCATGTCATGTCCACTAGAAGTGCGAGGTAACCTAGAATGAAATCCATGGTTATATTTTCTTATTTCCATACTGGAATTTCGGGTTGCACAAGTAAGCCTGGGGGTCTTTGATGTTCTTCTTTCACCTTGGAACATATGAGACACTTCAAAACAAAAACAGTGATATCCTTCTTCATTCCAGGCCACTAATAAGAGTATCGGAGATCCTGATACATCAGCTCTTAGGTGAAATAAGCATTGTGTCCTATGTGCCTCATTCATGAGAAAAAGTACGAAGGTCGTCATGATCAGGCACCCAAATACAATCCAGGTAGTGAAGAACTCCGTTGGATTTGGGTTCCAACTTTGTTTTAGCTCCGCAAGATAACTCATCATGTAAATCGTTTTCTGTCATGGTGGTATGTTGGGCTTCGCGAATGCGACTTTGAATGTCAGTCAAGATTTGAGAACACATGAGATGAATTGAGGTTGCAGGGTAATCACTAACGAAGGTGGTTTAGATAAATCGGTTTGAGTGTCACTAATTTAGGATGGCTTAGTAATATCAATTTTTTAAATATTGGTTTTACTTTAATATTTATTTACCATGACAGATGAAAAAAATTTGGACGAGTTGTAGCATGAGGCAAGTCGTGCAATCTAGTAAATTCCAATTTTACGCATGTTTGAGATAAATTTAAACACCTTTTAACTCTCGGCATGTTTGATTTTAGATACCCCATTTAAAACTATATTGGTCGTTTATCGCGAACTTGATTTTAATTAATAATCTCTTTCATTAATTACGATAATAAAATAAACATTTTAACTTTAAAACCAAAATTGTTTTATCTTTTAATGAAACTACTTTTATTAAATTACCTTTTCATTTTAACTTAAAACACTTTAATTATCTCAATTATGAAAAATTATTTCAGTGGTCTTAGTATTTCCTAAAATAATATATACACCTACGCATTAATAACATAATAATAAACTGAGCGTCTAGTAAGTTGTTGGGTTTCGTTCGAGCCATTGAATCATAAGCAAAACGGTCTAAATGGACACAAAATAACTCTTTATCTCGTCTTCCACTTAGTCCAAGATCTTTATTTTCTCGTATGGTTTGCCTCATCTTTTCTCTTCAATATCTTGTCTTGTATGGTTTACAATTATATAATAAAACAACTTTTAGATAGAATAAAACCTAACTATTACATTGTCACACTCCAACCGATGGCCGAAACATCGGCGTGAGACGAAAACGAGATTGTAAGAGACTTCATAACGACTAACTGTGACAATATTTAAATAATTCAAATTTTATTGATACAAAATGGAAATACATTGTTTCAAAAAGACAAGTACAACAAGTTTCCAATAGAGTAACAACATAAAACAAATACAAAAGTTTAAAAGTCTAGGTGTGTTTCTAATCTACCCGATGTAGTATTCTTCATAAACATCAACTAGTATCCTGCAACATGTATAAAAATAAAGACCAACAAAAGTTGGCGAGTATACAAGTTTAATTACATAGCATAATTGTGAAGAAGTGTTATCTCATATCCAATATGGTAATTTGCATATGTTGTTCGTTATGATACTAGCATATGTTAACTATAAGTCAAACCAAATTGTATCGCAATTGTGCATACCATTGTCGCCGAAACGACAAGGTTGTAAAAATAGTTTACTTAACAATACCACAAGAATACGGCCGGTGCGTTAATCCTATAGCGCTATAATTGTTAAGGTAGGTTTGCAAAGTTAATGAGCATATAGAACACATGTTTAACGTAGCATGTGATAACAAGAATAATACAAGTATCATGTTATTAACAAATAGAGTATGTGCGTAAACAATTTTAATCATGATTCGTGATTTGTATAAAGTGTCCATGTTGCATCCAAAGTATATAAAATGGAAAATGGGATCGAGTATACTCATGGTTTTGCGTAGAAATGCCACGTACGTGAGTTGAAATGTTGAGAGTTGAGAACACCGAAGTTACCCTACATTGGGGAAACAAAGTTGTGTGAGATTATGGAATCTGTGGAGAGTTCGGATTCGGAATTTAATAATAAAAGTATGTATGTAACGAAAATATATCGTGTCTAAGTACCCGTTTGGACACTAAGTTTCCATTGTGTTTTCATAGGTCCTAACTTGCCCATTAGAATCACAAACGAGGAGTCTAGAACTATGATAATATAACCTAAGTTCATGACATCTAACCATAATCCGGTTAATATCACGAATTCTGTTAAATACATATATTATATATTATATAGTATAGTCCTTCATGTATCATCATGTATAGTCATATAAGTCAAGCATGGAGGTAAGATTAACTCATTGTGTGATTCACCAAAGCACAAGGTCATCAACTTAGTTGATGACCGGTTGGTCATGAATAAGAAATAAAATATAACTAACTAGTTTGTCAAGTAGCTAAGTAAGATTAACCCGGGTGTTCCATACCCATCATGGCAAATGTTGGAGGTGCAGCGAGGTTATGTTACTTTGGTTCTTGGAAGCTACTTGATGTTCCTAGTTGAAAAGTGTGAACAAGTGAGATTTTGTGGAACTAATTCGGATAGCCAAAGCTTCCAAGGTTCACACACAACCCATGCACAAGACTTTCAACATAAGAGGTTGAAGCTTGGATGGTTTACAATCACTTAGAACATTTGGTCAAAATTTAAATGAGATTCCAGCTTGTGCTCTCGGTGGGAAACAACCACAACACAAACCTACAACTGTGAACTTAGTTGGGAAATTAGTGGGAACAAGTTTACACCAATTTTTAAATCAAACAAACAAGCAATCAAAATATAATTTCAAAACATTAAGTTTATAACTTCTTGGACCTCAATGTGGTGAGGTTCCACTTTAGTTTGCCAAGGCAAACTTGTGAAAACCTTCCTAGAGGTTATCCAAGAAAGTTAGAGAAGAAAAGAGAAAGAAAAAAATAGAAATTGTGAGTAGAAACTCACTGTTCACTGTTTGCATCTTGAACACTTGAGAGAATGTGAGGATTTGAGAGTGATTTGAGTGTGCGAAAGGAGTTAGAGTGAAAGGGAGGCTGCTATTCATAAGGAAATATTAGGGTTAAAGCATTTAATAAAGTGAATGGTGGTTGGGAGTTAGATTAAAAGTGTAACAGAAGCTTCTAAAAGCTTCTGTTATGATATGCGCGCACTGGCAAGTCCCACGCGAAGGACTTTAATGACACGAAGGAGGATTGGATGTGACACGAACCAGAGGAAAGGAGATACGAAGGCTTTAGCCTTCTTGTGAAAGTGGTTCACGAAAGGGGAGGCGCCACGAAGGCATGCATGCCTTCGTGTGCTTGTGTGGTTTCGTGTGGGGGAAATGGGACATGAAGGCACAAAAATGCCTTCGTGTGCGAGTGTGTGACAAGAAGCACTTTGTGGCATGAAGCCACTTTGTGTTTTCTTTATATATAATATATATATATATATATATATATATATATATATATATATATATATATATAAAATATATATATATATATATATATATATATTATTCTTATGTGGTACGAAGGCCACAAAGGTTATGTGTTGGGTTAAGTTATAATAATTTTACGTACTTTTAACGCATTTAAAATGTACCTAAATATTACGACGTATTTAATAAGTATCGAGCACGTCCCAAAAAATAAACACAAGTATTCGAGTATCGGTTGAGTGTATATGAATCCATTCAAGATTGAATGTGTATCACAACTATGTAATATGTTATTAAAAAAATAGAATTTCATTATGATCAAAGTATCAGATTACAAGGTTAAGAATAAAATGCAAACGCAACACGGTTACAAGTTTCAAAAAAATAGAAAATACAAATACACTTTCTAATTAAGGAAAGTACAAAAACGTGAAGCATTACAATCTCCCCTACTTTAGGAAATTTTTCCCGAAATTTATTCAAGAGGAAGACTCAACAAACAGATGTGGATCTTAATCTTCATATCACTCTCGAGCTCACAAGTAAATTCAACGGCACTTTTTCCTTCCCATCGCACCTTGACTATGGGAGTTCGACTACGCCTAAGCTGCTTGGTACCTCGGTCTATGATTTCGACTGTTTTTTCAACAAAATGCAAGGACTCATTGATTTGTAAGTCATCCAGCGAAACTTGAAGTCCTTAATTAGCTAGATACTTTTTTAGATTCGAAACATGAAACATTGGATGGACGTTGTGGAGTTCTCGAGGTAAATCTAGTCGATACGCTACCTTCCAATCCTTTCGAGAACCTTGAAAGGACCTATGAAGCGAGGAGCGAGTTTACCCTTCTTACCAAATCGAACAACTCATTTCCAAGGGGATACATTGAGGAGTACGTGATCACCAACATTAAATTCCAACGGTTTGCGATGTTTATCAGTGTAGCCCTTTTGTCGGCTTCTAGCTTTAAGGAGGTTGTCGTGGATCTATAGGATCTTGTCCTTCATCTCTTGTATGAGCTCAGGACCGGTGATTTGCGACTCGCCGATCTCATGCCAATAAATAGGCGAACGACACTTATGACCATACAATGCTTCAAAAGGAGCCATTTGATTACTGGAGTGATAACTGTTATTGTACGAGAATTCTATCAAAGGTAAATGTACATCCCAGTTTCCACCAAAATCAATTACATAAGAACGAAGCATGTCCTCGAGGGTTTGGATAATACGTTCGGTTTGACCATCCAATTGAGTATGGAAATCCGTACTAAGATTAAGTTGTGTACCCATCTCAGTTTGAAACGTTTGCCAAAGACGAGAAGTGAAACGACCATCGCGATCAGAAATGATGTCAATGGGGATACTATGATGACAGATGACTTCATTCGTAGTCGTTGAGCAACTCTACCCATCGGCGTTGACGCATGTTGAGCTCTTTTTGGTTAAAGATGCATTGTAGGCTCTTATGGTCATTAAAGACGACACACTTGGTACCAGAAAGGTAGTGTCGTCAAATCTTAACGCAAAAACAACATCACCAAGTTCAAAATCGTGGGTAGTGTATTTCTTCTCATGTATTTTGAGTCGTCTCGATGCGTACGCGATAACCTTGTCTCGTTGCATAAGAACACAACTGACACCTAGGTTAGATGCATCGCAATACACAATGAAAACATCGTTACCATCGGGAAAAGCGAGGATAGAAGCGTTGCAAAGCAAGTCCTTGAGCGTTTGAAAAGACTCCTCTTGTTTGGAACCCCAAATAAAAGTTTTATCTTTTTTAGTCAACGAAGGGATAGGAACGACGATTTTCAAAAAGTTGGAGATGAACCGACAGTAATAACCCACCAGTCCAAGAAACGAACGAATTTCGGTCGAATATTTCTATGCGATCCAGTTCTTGACGGCTTTGATCTTCGCGGGATCCACGTGTATGCCTTTCTCGTTCACAATGTGCCCGAGAAATTGAGCTTCATTTAGTTAAAATTCACACTTGGAGAATTTGGCATATAGTTGTTCGGCACGTAGAAGTTCGAGGATTAGACGCAAATGGCGCTCGTATTCGGCTTGGGTTTTCGAATATATGAGGATGTCGTCTATGAATACGATCACAAAGCGGTCCAAGTATAACTTACACACACGGTTCATCAAATCCATGAAAACCACGGGTGCATTGGTTAAACCGAAAGGCATGACTACAAATTCATAGTGACCGTATCTAGTATGAAACGCGGTTGTAGGAATGTCCTCTTCGAGGACCCGAGGTTGAGGGTAGCCAGAATGAAGGTCGGTCTTGGAAAAGCACGTTGCACCTTGGAATTGATCGAAAAGATCGTCAATACGAGGAAGGGGGTAGCGGTTCTTGACAGTGAGTTTGTTAAGCTCACGATAGTTGATGCACATGCGGAAATATCTATCTTTCTTCTTGACGAAAAGGACTGGAGCTCCCTAAGGAGAAGTACTAGGGCGTATGAAGCCTTTATCAAGTAATTCTTGAAGTTGGCTTGACAGCTCTTGCATCTTCGAAGGTGCGAGACGGTAAGGAGATTAGCAATAGGTGTAGCGCCGAGAACGAGAGGAGGAGGAGGACCAGGTAGGTCTTTGGGGAAAACATCAGGGAAATCATACACCACCAGAACATCACTTACACCTTTTCCCTTGCCCTTTTCTTCCACAACGTGGGCTAAAAATGCAAGGTACTCCTTACGTAAGTATTTGTTCGCTTGGGTGCATGACATCTTGTATAATAAGCAAAATAACCAACAAACACAAACATCACATGATTCTAGGGCTTGATTTATTTACATCACAATCATCATCAAAACGATTAAGGCACGATCTCTTTGCCAACTAAAGTTTTGTGAAATATAGCGTAGGTCGTTTTAAATAAATATTATTTAACTGAACGCAAAATTGGCCCTGATACCATTCTTGGGAATCGTTGTACCGTTAAAATAAAATAATTTATTTTATATAATTAATAACTAATATTAGTTGAGTTGAAGCATGTAAAAAATTTCAATCACATGTATTCCCACCAGGAGTCAAGTTACATTCACATTAAATAAATAAACAACCATAGGGTGTTTAGAATTCATCCCTTGATGAAAATCAAAAAGCACACACGATGGATCCGACAAACATCTCACTAGTAGACGAGTTCACGAACCCATAAACTCCCGAGGTAAATCTTCAATCACGCGTTGAGGCACATTAAACCAGCGATAATGATCAGTTGCGGGTCTTGCAGCATGGGGCGGCAGGGAACCGGGTGCGGTGGCGTGACCAATGCGACAGTCGGATGATGACTCGTGGCCAGCGTCAGATGTTGGGTGGGAGGCCGACAAGAGGTGGCTCGGTGACGATGGTAATGATGTAAGTTGATGATGTTTCTTTTTATCTCTAATTAGGGTTCACCCCAAACCATGTATTTAAGTAAATACTAATTACACTTTGTTCCCTACCTAATTCCACCTTCATCCATATTTAATTACAATACTTACCTTTTAGTTTAATATTTATCAAATAAATTAAAACTAATATTATTTAACAGTTAAATAATAAATTCCATAATCATGGGATTTGGTTCACCAAACAATTTTATTTCACAAATAATTATTCCATTTAATTCCCACAGTTAATATATCATCTAACTTAAACTAACAATTTAACTATTAAATATTATAATTTGTTTGTCGTCTAAAGTGTAACTCTTTGGATTGTACCTTGATAACAACATTGATTAATCAATCATCGGACATCCAATATCCAACAATTTTGTTCCAAGAAAAGTTGATATTGCTGTGTGGCTGGTCATTATTCATCGGCTTCCTGCGAACGTGAATTTGGTTGATAGTTCCTTCCACTCTTTATTCATCTTGTTAGGAAGAGACTGAATAAATCGATCATGTGTTTGGGCATTGCTATATTGGTGTGAAGTCATGGAAAGTGGTCAAAATATGGATTGATTTGGAGTTACCTAATTCTTTGGTGTCTGATGTTCTTATGTGTTGGCTACACTCGATCGCAATTACTAAAGCTAGAAAGGGGTTGATTTAGGTGATTGTCATGACTACTTGGTGGGTTTTTAGGGATTTTGTAATGATGGTACTTTCAAAGACATCAACAAGGCTAAGGAAAACATCTTTGATTCTGTAGTTAATTACCATAATTGTGGTTTGTAAAATACTAATCTTCAAGTAGACATTAAATGGCTTTATCATTTTTACCATGCTATAATTACAAAACTCATTATTATTCTTGTAATTGTCTGTGGTCTATTATCAAGTTTTTTTGCTAGTCAGAAAGTAATAAAATTAAGCCGTAAAAAAGAAGATAATTTCCACTTTGATCAAATTGAGTGGATTTTATCATTTTTACCGAGCTGATTATGTACTTTATACTAAAAGGCTTTGAAAACATAATGCTTATGAAGTAACATTCATCGTACTGTTTAAAATGACCACATGCATGATACTAAAAGGGTTTGAAAACATAATGCTTATGAAGTAACATTCATCGTACTGTTTAAAATGACCACATGTATATTGTCCATAATCCACTTGGTAAAAATGATAAAATTCAACAAATTGGATCAAAGTGGAAATTATCTTCTTTTTATGGCTAAATTTCATTACTTTCTGACTAGCAAAAAACTAGACAAGAGACCACGTGAACATAATATATAATAGCTAGTTCATCCGTTCAACAAAAAAGAAGGCATTGTCGTATTGCTCCTTTAGCATGATTTGCATAGATCAAGGATCTGTGGGCAAGAATCACAGGGTCCGGAGTTTTGATAAGGGTTTACTTTTATATAACTAGGTTGACAATGCGATAAATATGTCTTATTGAAGTCTGACCTAAATATTGTATGGATGAGTTGTAGATGGAACCATTGTTAAGTAATTTTTTATATTAGTTTTATAAATAGCATTATTCGAAACTAGCCTCATCATATGTTATGAACCTAAGCCTATACAAGGCCCAATTGGCCAGCCCAGTTCAGGTGGCCCAACAAATTGAATGAAACCGCAGAATATAAGCAAGACAACGAAGAACAATAGGGTAATGAATATTGTTAATCAGTGATTATGTTCTCTTCCCATCTCTATCTATTTCTGTAATATGATTCCCATCTAGTTCTATCTATGTTTTTACATTTCGGTTAGGTTGTTTCGTTTCTGTGTAATCATTCCGTTAAATCAATGAAATACAATACGGTTTCCCTAATTCAAGTAGTGTTTTGTTTATCTAATTGAGATCACTTCATTGGTGCTTTCATTGTTCCTTAGCTTAGATGGCTTTGAAAGAACTCCAGCATGAACATCCACGCTTAACTCGTTTCACCGGATCTAGTCCTGACCTATGGATCTCCCAAGCTGAATGTTTTTTCTCTTTTCCTCAATCTACGGTGATGAACGGTTCTCATACGTTATTGAAGTATTTGAGGGTGGACCATTTTATTGGTTCAATTCCTGGTTTTGGAGTGATGACCTCACTTGGACAGATTTCACTAGTGCAATGCTTCATCAATTCCGTTCTTCGTCCTTCAAACCTACTATTGATGCCGTTTTCAATTTGTCACCACCATCATCTGCCCTCAAGGTGTTCGATGAAATGCCCGATAGTATTGAATATGGAATCGCTAATGAAGCTCGTGAAAACATTGATGCTGAGGTCTTAGAAATCCATACTAAATCACTTGTTACTGTTTATGAGTCTCTATCAGTAAAGGATGCTCAAATCGTTAAATTAGATTATTTCCCTATGCTACAAAGTGTTATACCTAGTATAAATGTAGTCTTGGTAGGTGATTCGATACAAAGTGCTATGGCAGATACCAATGATTGTGTTGTAGATTCTTTGGTTGCTTTAGTAATTACCTCATTTGCATGGAAACCAGGTTGGATTAAGCATCTTGTTCAGGTATATCCTAGGGATTTTCGTTATTCCTATTGCCAGTACACTTAATTTACAGTTGAGGAGTTCTTCTGTGGTAATTTCTGGTCCTAGTTCACCTTTTGGTGTTGTAATGGCCACAGAACATTGTTTGGTTAATGGTTCATTCTATGTTGACACTCTTCAACGTGATACCTTGATTTTGGACCCTGTCATTGCAGTTACGAGTCGAGTGACGCGGAATTCTACACCTCTACCATTGTATACCTGCAAATCATTGTTATGCACATCACCTGCAGCTCGATAACAAGATCCGGAACCACCCGACCCGTATACGCAGCTTCTGTTTCAGGATATCAGCAACCATCACATAGTGTTCCTGCTGTTAGTACAACATCTTTCACTTTCGTATGTTTATTATCATCATTGCTGTACTTGTTTGTTTTCTAAACTACGCCTAGACTTGCGTTGAATTCAGTTTCGGTGATTGTTTAATGTTCCAACTCTCTGGTGAAACAGCTTTCATTTAATAAAGGGATGTTGTGGTGCTTAACCAACTTGGCAAATTTTGGAAAAAATCTATAGGTTGTTAATTTCTTTGCTCCAAGGGTGCATAACTGGTTGTTAGATGGAACCATTGTTAAGTAATTTTTTATATTAGTTTTATAAATAACATTATTCGAAACTAGCCTCATCATATGTTATGAACCTAAGCCTATACAAGGCCCAATTAGCCAGCCCAGTTCAGGGGGCCCAACAAATTGAATGAAACCGCAGAATATAAGCAAGACAACGAAGAACAATAGGGTAATGAATATTGTTAATCAGTGATTATGTTCTCTTCCCATCTCTATCTATTTCTGTAATATGATTCCCATCTAGTTCTATCTTTGTTTTTACATTTCGGTTAGGTTGTTTCGTTCTGTGTAATCATTCCGTTAAACAAGAAATACAATACGGTTTCCCTAATTCAAGTAGTGTTTTGTTTATCTAATTGAGATCACTTCATTGGCGCTTTCATTGTTCCTTAGCTTAGATGGCTTTGAAAGAACTCCAGCATGAACATCCACGCTTAACTCGTTTCACCGGATCTAGTCCTGACCTATGGATCTCCCAAGCTGAATGTTTTTTCTCTTTTACCTCAATCTACGGTGATGAACGGTTCTCATACGTTATTGAAGTATTTGAGGGTGGACCATTTTATTGGTTCAATTCCTGGTTTCGGAGTGATGACCTCACTTGGACAGATTTCACTAGTGCAATGCTTCATCAATTCCGTTCTTCGTCCTTCAAACCTACTATTGATGCCGTTTTCAATTTGTTACCACCATCATCTACCCTCAAGGTGTTCGATGAAATGCCCGATAGTATTGAATATGGAATCGCTAATGAAGCTCGTGAAAACATTGATGCTGAGGTCTTAGAAATCCATACTAAATCACTTGTTACTGTTAATGAGTCTCTATCAGTAAAGGATGCTCAAATCGTTACATTAGATTATTTCCCTATGCTACAAAGTGTTATACCTAGTATAAATGTAGTCTTGGCAGGTGATTCGATACAAAGTGCTATGGCAGAAACCAATGATTGTGTTGTAGATTCTTTGGTTGCTTTAGTAAATTACCTCAATTTGCATGGAAACCAGGTTGGATTAAGCATCTTGTTCAGGTATATCCTAGGGATTTCGTTATTCCTATTGCCAGTACACTTAATTTACAGTTGAGGAGTTCTTTTGTGGTAATTTCTGGTCCTAGTTCACCTTTTGGTGTTGTTATGGCCACAGAACATTGTTTGGTTAATGGTTCATTCTATGTTGACACTCTTCAACGTGATACCTTGATTTTGGACCCTGTCACTTGCAGTTACGAGTCGAGTGACGCGGAATTCTACACCTCTACCATTGTATACCTGCAAATCATTGTTATGCACATCACCTGCAGCTCGATAACAAGATCCGGAACCACCCGACCCGATAACGACAGCTTCTGTTTCAGGATATCAGCAACCATCACATAGTGTTCCTGCTGTTAGTACAACATCTTTCACTTTTCGTAGTTTTATTATCATCATTGCTGGTACTTGTTTGTTTTCTACGGCTGACTTGCGTGAATCAGTTTCGGGTGATGTTAATGTTCCACTCTCTGGTGAACAGCTTCATTTATATAAGGATGTTGTGGTGCTTAAACCAACTTGGCAATTTTGGAAAAATCATAGTGTTGTTAATTCTTTGCTCCAAGGGGTGCATAACTGGTTGTTAGATGGAACCATTGTTAAGTAATTTTTTATATTAGTTTTATAAATAGCATTATTCGAAACTAGCCTCATCATATGTTATGAACCTAAAGCCTATACAAGGCCCAATTAACCAGCCCAGTTCAGGTGGCCCAACAAGTTGAATGAAACCGCAGAATATAAGCAAGACAACGAAGAACAATAGGGTAATGAATATTGTTAATCAGTGATTATGTTCTCTTCCCATCTCTATCTATTTCTGTAATATGATTCCCATCTAGTTCTATCTATGTTTTTACATTTCGGTTAGGTTGTTTCGTTTCTTGTGTAATCATTCCGTTAAATCAATGAAATACAATACGGTTTCCCTAATTCAAGTAGTGTTTTGTTTATCTAATTGAGATCACTTCATTGGTGCTTTCATTGTTCCTTAGCTTAGATGGCTTTGAAAGAACTCCAGCATGAACATCCACGCTTAACTCGTTTCACCGGATCTAGTCCTGACCTATGGATCTCCCAAGCTGAATGTTTTTTCTCTTTTCCTCAATCTACGGTGATGAACGGTTCTCATACGTTATTGAAGTATTTGAGGGTGGACCATTTTATTGGTTCAATTCCTGGTTTTGGAGTGATGACCTCACTTGGACAGATTTCACTAGTGCAATGCTTCATCAATTCCGTTCTTCGTCCTTCAAACCTACTATTGATGCCGTTTTCAATTTGTTACCACCATCATCTACCCTCAAGGTGTTCGATGAAATGCCCGATAGTATTGAATATGGAATCGCTAATGAAGCTCGTGAAAACATTGATGCTGAGGTCTTAGAAATCCATACTAAATCACTTGTTACTGTTATGAGTCTCTATCAGTAAAGGATGCTCAAATCGTTAAATTAGATTATTTCCCTATGCTACAAAGTGTTATACCTAGTATAAATGTAGTCTTGGCAGGTGATTCGATACAAACTGCTATGGCAGAAACCAATGATTGTGTTGTAGATTCTTTGGTTGCTTTAGTAAATACCTCATTTGCATGGAAACCAGGTTGGATTAAGCATCTTGTTCAGGTATATCCTAGGGATTTCGTTATTCCTATTGCCAGTACACTTAATTTACAGTTGAGGAGTTCTTCTGTGGTAATTTCTGGTCCTAGTTCACCTTTTGGTGTTGTTATGGCCACAGAACATTGTTTGGTTAATGGTTCATTCTATGTTGACACTCTTCAACGTGATACCTTGATTTTGGACCCTGTCACTACAGTTACGAGTCGAGTGACGCGGAATTCTACACCTCTACCATTGTATACCTGCAAATCATTGTTATGCACATCACCTGCAGCTCGATAACAAGATCCGGAACCACCCGACCCGCATACGACAGCTTCTGTTTCAGGATATCAGCAACCATCACATAGTGTTCCTGCTGTTAGTACAACATCTTTCACTTTTCGTAGTTTTATTATCATCATTGCTGGTACTTGTTTGTTTTCTACGGCTGACTTGCGTGAATCAGTTTCGGGTGATGTTAATGTTCCACTCTCTGGTGAACAGCTTCATTTATATAAGGATGTTGTGGTGCTTAAACCAACTTGGCAATTTTGGAAAAATCATAGTGTTGTTAATTCTTTGCTCCAAGGGGTGCATAACTGGTTGTTAGATGGAACCATTGTTAAGTAATTTTTTATATTAGTTTTATAAATAGCATTATTCGAAACTAGCCTCATCATATGTTATGAACCTAAGCCTATACAAGGCCCAATTAGCCAGCCCAGTTCAGGTGGCCCAACAATTGAATGAAACCGCAGAATATAAGCAAGACAACGAAGAACAATAGGGTAATGAATATTGTTAATCAGTGATTATGTTCTCTTCCCATCTCTATCTATTTCTGTAATATGATTCCCATCTAGTTCTATCTATGTTTTTACATTTCGGTTAGGTTGTTTCGTTTCTGTGTAATCATTCCGTTAAATCAATGAAATACAATACGGTTTCCCTAATTCAAGTAGTGTTTTGTTTATCTAATTGAGATCACTTCATTGGTGCTTTCATTGTTCCTTAGCTTAGATGGCTTTGAAAGAACTCCAGCATGAACATCCACGCTTAACTCGTTTCACCGGATCTAGTCCTGACCTATGGATCTCCCAAGCTGAATGTTTTTTCTCTTTTCCTCAATCTACGGTGATGAACGGTTCTCATACGTTATTGAAGTATTTGAGGGTGACCATTTTATTGGTTCAATTCCTGGTTTTGGAGTGATGACTTCACTTGGACAGATTTCACTAGTGCAATGCTTCATCAATTCCGTTCTTCGTCCTTCAAACCTACTATTGATGCCGTTTTCAATTTGTCACCACCATCATCTGCCCTCAAGGTGTTCGATGAAATGCCCGATAGTATTGAATATGGAATCGCTAATGAAGCTCGTGAAAACATTGATGCTGAGGTCTTAGAAATCCATACTAAATCACTTGTTACTGTTAATGAGTCTCTATCAGTAAAGGATGCTCAAATCGTTAAATTAGATTATTTCCCTATGCTACAAAGTGTTATACCTAGTATAAATGTAGTCTTGGCAGGTGATTCGATACAAACTGCTATGGCAGAAACCAATGATTGTGTTGTAGATTCTTTGGTTGCTTTAGTAAATACCTCATTTGCATGGAAACCAGGTTGGATTAAGCATCTTGTTCAGGTATATCCTAGGGATTTCGTTATTCCTATTGCCAGTACACTTAATTTACAGTTGAGGAGTTCTTCTGTGGTAATTTCTGGTCCTAGTTCACCTTTTGGTGTTGTTATGGCCACAGAACATTGTTTGGTTAATGGTTCATTCTATGTTGACACTCTTCAACGTGATACCTTGATTTTGGACCCTGTCACTGCAGTTACGAGTCGAGTGACGCGGAATTCTACACCTCTACCATTGTATACCTGCAAATCATTGTTATGCACATCACCTGCAGCTCGATACCAAGATCCGGAACCACCCGACCCGCATACGACAGCTTCTGTTTCAGGATATCAACAACCATCACATAGTGTTCCTGCTGTTAGTACAACATCTTTCACTTTTCGTAGTTTTATTATCATCATTGCTGGTACTTGTTTGTTTTCTACGGCTGACTTGCGTGAATCAGTTTCAGGTGATGTTAATGTTCCACTCTCTGGTGAACAGCTTCATTTATATAAGGATGTTGTGGTGCTTAAACCAACTTGGCAATTTTGGAAAAATCATAGTGTTGTTAATTCTTTGCTCCAAGGGTGCATAACTGGTTGTTAGATGGAACCATTGTTAAGTAATTTTTATATTAGTTTTATAAATAACATTATTCGAAACTAGCCTCATCATATGTTATGAACCTAAGCCTATACAAGGCCCAATTGGCCAGCCCAGTTCAGGTGGCCCAACAAATTGAATGAAACCGCAGAATATAAGCAAGACAACGAAGAACAATAGGGTAATGAATATTGTTAATCAGTGATTATGTTCTCTTCCCATCTCTATCTATTTCTGTATTATGATTCCCATCTAGTTCTATCTCTGTTTTTACATTTCGGTTAGGTTGTTTCGTTTCTGTGTAATCATTCCGTTAAATCAATGAAATACAATACGGTTTCCCTACTTCAAGTAGTGTTTGTGTTTATCTATTTGAGATCACTTCATTGGTGCTTTCATTGTTCCTTAGCTTAGATGGCTTTGAAAGAACTCCAGCATGAACATCCACGCTTAACTCGTTTCACCGGATCTAGTCCTGACCTATGGATCTCCCAAGCTGAATGTTTTTTCTCTTTTACTCAATCTAAGGTGATGAACGGTTCTCATACGTTATTGAAGTATTTGAGGGTGGATCATTTTATTGGTTCAATTCCTGGTTTCGGAGTGATGACCTCACTTGGACAGATTTCACTAGTGCAATGCTTCATCAATTCCGTTCTTCGTCCTTCAAACCTACTATTGATGCCGTTTTCAATTTGTCACCACCATCATCTGCCCTCAAGTGTTTCGATGAAATGCCCGATAGTATTGAATATGAAATCGCTAATGAAGCTCGTGAAAACATTGATGCTGAGGTCTTAGAAATCCATACTAAATCACTTGTTACTGTTAATGAGTCTCTATCAGTATAGGATGCTCAAATCGTTACATTAGATTATTTCCCTATGCTACAAAGTGTTATACCTAGTATAAATGTAGTCTTGGCAGGTGATTCGATACAAACTGCTATGGCAGAAACCAATGATTGTGTTGTAGATTCTTTGGTTGCTTTAGTAAATACCTCATTTGCATGGAAACCAGGTTGGATTAAGCATCTTGTTCAGGTATATCCTAGGGATTTCGTTATTCCTATTGCCAGTACACTTAATTTACAGTTGAGGAGTTCTTCTGTGGTAATTTCTGGTCCTAGTTCACCTTTTGGTGTTTTTATGGCCACAGAACATTGTTTGGTTAATGGTTCATTCTATGTTGACACTCTTCAACGTGATACCTTGATTTTGGACCCTGTCACTGCAGTTACGAGTCGAGTGACGCGGAATTCTACACCTCTACCATTGTATGCCTGCAAATCATTGTTATGCACATCACCTGCAGCTCGATACCAAGATCCGGAACCACCCGACCCGCATACGACAGCTTCTGTTTCAGGATATCAGCAACCATCACATAGTGTTCCTGCTGTTAGTACAACATCTTTCACTTTTCGTAGTTTTATTATCATCATTGCTGGTACGTGTTTGTTTTCTACGGCTGACTTGCGTGAATCAGTTTCGGGTGATGTTAATGTTCCACTCTCTGGTGAACAGCTTCATTTATATAAGGATGTTGTGGTGCTTAAACCAACTTGGCAATTTTGGAAAAATCATAGTGTTGTTAATTCTTTGATCCAAGGGGTGCATAACTGGTTGTTAGATGGAACCATTGTTAAGTAATTTTTTATATTAGTTTTATAAATAGCATTATTTGAAACTAGCCTCATCATATGTTATGAACCTAAGCCTATACAAGGCCCAATTAGCCAGCCCAGTTCAGGTGGCCCAACAAATTGAATGAAACCGCAGAATATAAGCAAGACAACGAAGAACAATAGGGTAATGAATATTGTTAATCAGTGATTATGTTCTCTTCCCATCTCTATCTATTTCTGTATTATGATTCCCATCTAGTTCTATCTCTGTTTTTACATTTCGGTTAGGTTGTTTCGTTTCTGTGTAATAATTCCGTTAAATCAATGAAATACAATACGGTTTCCCTACTTCAAGTAGTGTTGTGTTTATCTATTTGAGATCACTTCATTGGTGCTTTCATTGTTCCTTAGCTTAGATGGCTTTGAAAGAACTCCAGCATGAACATCCACGCTTAACTCGTTTCACCGGATCTAGTCCTGACCTATGGATCTCCCAAGCTGAATGTTTTTTCTCTTTTACTCAATCTACGGTGATGAACGGTTCTCATACGTTATTGAAGTATTTGAGGGTGGATCATTTTATTGGTTCAATTCCTGGTTTCGGAGTGATGACCTCACTTGGACAGATTTCACTAGTGCAATGCTTCATCAATTCCGTTCTTCGTCCTTCAAACCTACTATTGATGCCGTTTTCAATTTGTCACCACCATCATCTGCCTCTCAAGGTGTTCGATGAAATGCCCGATAGTATTGAATATGAAATCGCTAATGAAGCTCGTGAAAACATTGATGCTGAGGTCTTAGAAATCCATACTAAATCACTTGTTACTGTTAATGAGTCTCTATCAGTAAAGGATGCTCAAATCGTTACATTAGATTATTTCCCTATGCTACAAAGTGTTATACCTAGTATAAATGTAGTCTTGGCAGGTGATTCGATACAAACTGCTATGGCAGAAACCAATGATTGTGTTGTAGATTCTTTGGTTGCTTTAGTAAATACCTCATTTGCATGGAAACCAGGTTGGATTAAGCATCTTGTTCAGGTATATCCTAGGGATTTCGTTATTCCTATTGCCAGTACACTTAATTTACAGTTGAGGAGTTCTTCTGTGGTAATTTCTGGTCCTAGTTCACCTTTTGGTGTTGTTATGGCCACAGAACATTGTTTGGTTAATGGTTCATTCTATGTTGACACTCTTCAACGTGATACCTTGATTTTGGACCCTGTCACTGCAGTTACGAGTCGAGTGACGCGGAATTCTACACCTCTACCATTGTATACCTGCAAATCATTGTTATGCACATCACCTGCAGCTCGATACCAAGATCCGGAACCACCCGACCCGCATACGACAGCTTCTGTTTCAGGATATCAACAACCATCACATAGTGTTCCTGCTGTTAGTACAACATCTTTCACTTTTCGTAGTTTTATTATCATCATTGCTGGTACTTGTTTGTTTTCTACGGCTGACTTGCGTGAATCAGTTTCAGGTGATGTTAATGTTCCACTCTCTGGTGAACAGCTTCATTTATATAAGGATGTTGTGGTACTTAAACCAACTTGGCAATTTTGGAAAAATCATAGTGTTGTTAATTCTTTGCTCCAAGGGGTGCATAACTGGTTGTTAGATGGAACCATTGTTAAGTAATTTTTTATATTAGTTTTATAAATAACATTATTCGAAACTAGCCTCATCATATGTTATGAACCTAAGCCTATACAAGGCCCAATTGGCCAGCCCAGTTCAGGTGGCCCAACAAATTGAATGAAACCGCAGAATATAAGCAAGACAACGAAGAACAATAGGGTAATGAATATTGTTAATCAGTGATTATGTTCTCTTCCCATCTCTATCTATTTCTGTATTATGATTCCCATCTAGTTCTATCTCTGTTTTTACATTTCGGTTAGGTTGTTTCGTTTCTGTGTAATCATTCCGTTAAATCAATGAAATACAATACGGTTTCCCTACTTCAAGTAGTGTTGTGTTTATCTATTTGAGATCACTTCATCATATACGTAACTTTTAATAACATAGTTATTAGTGGATATAAACAATTAGTACAAAATACTTCAGAAAGAATATCCAATACACTAAATCAGATATATAAAACTAATATAAAAATTTAGAAATTAGAAGTTACAAAATCAACACCTCTAACCATTTATCATCCTAAAATTCGATAAGGTTCTCCATAAACACATAACAAACCCTAAAATACCTCAAACTTAAATTGCTACAACCACTAAGAAAAAGTCACAAAACATAATGTTATCCTAATCAACCAACCCTAAAAAGTCATAAATCTTCTCATTATTTATGATCAATAAATCACATGAAAAATAATCTTAGCCTCTAAAATCCGATTATTTTAGAAGATTCAATGAAGCAAAAAAGTAAACCCAAAACAAAATAAAAATTGGAATCTTGTGATAGCTCGCTCTTTCTCTTTAATACTCGGTCGTCGTCCTTCGTCATGTTCTTTGGTATCTAAAATTTGCGATCTCTGTTCTTCTTCTTCCTTCCATTTTTACACACTCTAGGGTTTACAACTCACCAAAATCTCTCAATTCTCAACACAAATTCTCCATCCAAACAGCTTCCGGCGTCGAAGATTCCGTATTTGCATGCTTCATGGAGCTGTTTCGGTGAATTTCGCCCCACTTTTACTCGAGGTTTGAGCTGTTTCTCGTAATTTTCTTCATTATTCGTGTTTATGCTTGTATTTGTTGCGAGGAATTGATTCGGAGCTAGTATTTATGGTGTTTTGTTGGATTTGTAAGTTAGGTTTTGTTCGAAGTGTGGTTTTTCTGATCGTGTTAATTGTTTGGAGCTATGGGAAATTAGGTTTTAGAGCTGTTAGGGTTGCTGTTAGTGAGTTAGTTCATGTAGTGGAAGTGGTTTAGAGGCATGGAATTTGTTTGGGTGAAATTGTTATCAACATTGGTCTTTTTAGGTTTAGTTAGGAAATTGACCTAGAAAAGGTTGAAATTCCCAATTTTGAAGTTAAAAAAGGGATCTGTTTGATGTTTAAAGTCAATTTTGAAGTGGAGTAGCTTCTTTCTTGTTTGTTTTCCCTGGATTTTGTTATTGTATTTGTTTGTTGTTTTGGTAAATGTTAACTATAGGTCATGTAAGCTCTTTTTGTTCGGTATTGTGATCGAAGATGGTTGTAAATTTTGACTGAAATCTTTTGTAGTTGTTTTGTGTAAATGTGATTTTTGAATTTGTTGACATATCATAGTGTGAAGTTGTTTTAGTTTGACTATGTTGAATCAGATTTAACGTCCCTATGTTTTGGTTCACACTCTTGTTAAGAGTTGCTAAGATATATAAGCAATTTGTATGATATTATTTGAAATTAGAAAAGGAATTTAAAAAATTAATATGATTGAATTCATAGTTTAGTTGGTTGTTGATTCATTTGGTGTTTTGAACTTTGTTTGATGCATGCATGATCTAACTTCTCATATTTGTTACCATTTTTCTTGGTGTACTAAGGGAGTATTGCGCGTTGAATGAACATAAGCATGGATTTAAATGCATCGCCAGAACCTGAAGAAGATGAGGAAATTTTTGAACCAAATTTCAGTGAAGACAGTGCACCAGAAGAAAAACAAAGCCATCATCATTATCATCATGTAGAACATGGAGAGTCGGCAGTGGATATTATGCGTCGGGTACTTCACTAACATTTAAACCTTAATGCTATTTGTCACAAATAAGTTGCTTTTATATGCAATACTCATGTGTTTACATCCATTCGTATTCTTGTATCAGGAGCGTGAAGAAAGAAAGCTAAGACTGAAACGAGAACGCCCAGATGACAAACCAAAACAACAGGCTTACCAGGCCATGAATGATCATTTATTTCAAGCAAAGAGTCAAAGAACTTACGATAAGAGTAGGCTTCCTCCAGGTAAACTCTAATCTCAGGAAGTAAAATTTGGTTAATATATTTCAAGTCATTAAATATACATGTTGACAATTTTTGGTATTATAGGATGGTTGGATTGCCCAGCATATGGGCAAGAAATAGGTGGTATTGTTCCTTCTAAAGTTCCTCTTGGTGAGTCTTACAATGACTGTATTGTTCCTGGTAAAAGATACTCATTTAGACAAGTCATTCACCAACAACGAGTTTTGGGCCGCAAGGTTAGTTTGCGTGAGTCAAATATAAATGATACTATTTTTATTATAAAATCTCTGAGCTTGATTTGTGATTTGGTACCCTCTCAGCTGGGCATGGTGATTGACCTTACAAATACAACTCGTTACTATTTCTGTAAATGATTGGAAGAAAGAAGGCATCAAGTATGTTAAGGTTAGTTTCCAGATACTATAAGTCTTTGTTGTCTATTATTTTATTTATCAAATAATAATTAATCTCGTTTGTCTTTATTTGTGTCAGATCAATTGCAAGGGGCGTGACTCAGTACCAGAGAACGAGGCCGTAAATCAGTTTGTGTATGAGGCAAGTTATTCTTACAAGTTATTTTTTTATCTGTTGAAAACGTGTCCCATCATTTTCCAAATTACAAAAAAAAAGTAACGAAAAAAGTTCAAATGTTTAATCTTTATCAGGTTTCTCAGTTTCTAGCTCGACAGAAGAACTCAAAGAAGTATGTTCTTGTTCATTGCACACATGGGCATAACCGTACAGGCTATATGATTATACATTATCTCATGCGAACGCTGCCAATATCTGTAACTCAGGTCAGTTAAATTTGTGAGCTGTTATAATGTTATGGACTTGTACTAATTACTCATGCAGTCATGCTACAGGCAATAAGAATATTTTCTGAAGCACGCCCGCCTGGAATATATAAACCGGATTATATCGATGCCTTATATGCCTTCTATCATGAACGAAAACCTGATATGGTCACTTGCCCTCCGACTCCTGAGTGGAAACGATCTTCTGAATTTGATCTGAATGGAGAGGCGTTACTGGATGAAGATGATGATGGAGTACCTCTGGATCCTCTGGATGTACATTTCTCTTTATTCTACTAATTCTTTACATTCTATGATCACAACGTTAGTTTGAACGTTTTTTCATTTATATCAGGGCAATAACCATGAGAATGCAGAGGGAGTCATGACAAATGATGATGTTTTGGGTGATAGTATCCCTCAAGATCAGCAAGATTCTTTCAGGCAGTTTTGTTATCAAGTATTGAAATTAAGTGCAGGGGTAAGTAATATTCTGTTCATTGTTTGTACAATTTATGTTCCCGTAAATATAGTTAATAACTAATGATAAGCTGCATGTAACTGTAGGCCCTTGTTTTTTACATCAACTTCTAATGTATAGTATTTAGTCCGTTATATTATTATAATGATCTGTTAGAACAAAAAAATGGGTTTAATGTCCCTAATTTTAAACCATTGTAGGCCCTTATTTTACATCAACTTCTGTTTATTTTCCTCTTTGAATATTTTAGATCATTTTTTTAATTCAAAAGAATGTGGGGATGTATCTTTATCTTGCCTCAAGAGTTGCACTTCTGCGATAACATTCACTATTGCCACATCCTAGCTCCATTTCTTTCCTACTTAATGTCATCGTCAAATACCCCGTAATTTGTAGGTGTGAGTGTACACTGCACTCATAATCAACCTAGGGCTTGGTTTGATCTCAAATCTAAAAGATAGTCATAGGCAATTTTGTTTGCTAATAACAACCACTAGTTCATCTGTGTGTGCCTCCGGAGTGGTGATGGAATAGGTAATGGATAGAGATGGCAAGATGGGTGGGTTTGGGAAATGGGCTGTTTTGAAACGGGTCATTTCTCAGTATTGTTTAAAACAGGTCTGTTGGTTAACCCACAAAACACTTTTTTTGTCCATATTTTTTGAATAGTTGATGCATAAGTTATAATTACAGAAACAATATTTACCTATACGAAAAAAAAAATTCTATTTGGGAGGTTGTATACATAAAAAAATAGAGACCATGGGTGACTTTCAACCCATTCCCTTTAGGTGGAGTTTTTTATTTGACGGATTTAACACCTTTTACATAATACACAACCAAAATGGTCCATTCATGAGTAAATGGGTCAAAGCGGTGTTCGTTTGTAAGGTTTAGGTAATCTTAGCAGTTATCTTGTAATGCTAATTAAGTGATGTTTGTTTCAGACTATACCTGTTTAAAGAAAATCGATTTCCTTTACTTGAAGAGCATTTGTATCATATTACTTGTTCAAATGTTATTAAAAGCACTTGGCATCCACTAATTTGAGATCTTATTTATAAATTTATTTTTTTTATATTTATGTTTTTTGCTTCTCAGGCTAGAGGGAACCAGCAGTTTCCAGGGTCACATCCAGTTTCTCTAGACAGGTATGATGTCGTAAGTCGTAACTCTTCTTCATGCTCATAGTCTTGTTTTTTGGGGTGCATTTGTATCGACTATATTATACTGGTCAATTGTCGTGCAGGGAGAACTTGCAACTTCTTAGGCAGCGTTACTATTATGCAACGTGGAAAGCTGATGGAACAAGATATATGATGTTAATTACCATGGATGGATGTTATCTAATTGACAGAAATTTTGTCTTCCGAAGGGTCCAGATGAGATTCCCCTGGAAACTAAATAATGAAGTATGAGTCTACTCTAAAGAGATTTCTTGTTTTAGAGGTCAAACTGTCAATGTGACATAAATATGGATATTATTTTGCAAGGGTTTAGCTGAGAAGGTTCACCACTACACACTCCTTGATGGTGAGATGATAATCGATACTGTACCAGACACTAGGAAACAAGAAAGACGTTATCTGATTTATGATTTGATGGCAATCAATCAAGTCTCTATCATCGAGGTAAAGTCTAATAATTTTCTTTTGGTGATTGTTTTCAATCCATTTCAGCATTATAATATGTTGATCGAGATGATAAAAATAATGAAATTCTAAATTATTTTTATGAAACTTGATACAGAGACCTTTCTATGAACGATGGAAAATGCTGGAGAAGGAAGTGGTTGAACCTCGCAACCGTGAACGGGGAGTTATTTTCAAAAATGGATATTCCATGTATAGATATGACTTGGAGCCATTCAGGGTATTATTCGCCTACACTAATTAATTAAGTTTGTATTCCTTAATATTTACTTTCTTGGTCAAAATTGTTACTTATGTTGTGATGTTTGAATAGGTAAGGAGGAAGGACTTTTGGCTGCTTTCTACTGTCACTAAGCTTTTAAAGGAGTTCATTCCAAGGCTTTCACATGATGCAGATGGTCTTGTTTTTCAGGTTGAAAATCCACACACATACTCTAGAGTGTAAACAAGCTGAGCTGTGCTCGAATTAGCCTCGAGCTCGGCTTGTTTAGAGCTCTATATACAAAGCTTGAGCTCGACTCTTGAGAAAATTCTCAAGCTCAAGTTCGGATGGTTTATTGTTTACTTATTATATTTATGTACACATAATTGCTTTTGTATATAATTAAAATTATAGTTTATATATAACTTAATATATAAGTTAATGAAAAGCTCGTTTAGGCTTGTGAGTCCTGATGAGCTCGGTATACGAAGCTGGTGCCCGCACTCGTTTTTTAAACAAGCTTATTTTAAACTCGAGCTTGGTTAAGCTCTGCTCGATTCAAGTTTTAGCGGCTGCCGGCTGATATTGAGTAGCTCACGAGCAGCTCCCTTAATTAATACTCAGATTAGTTTTTGTAAATGTTTTGTTATATTTTTAAAGTATTTATATTTATGTGGGCAGGGTTGGGATGACCCGTATGTCCCACGTACACATGAAGGACTTTTGAAGTGGAAATACGCATCAATGAACTCAGTGGATTTTCTTTTTGAGGTTTGATTAGCAACATTTTTTCTATTTTGTTTATATACAGATATCATTCTCTTATAGGTAACCGTTATATGCTTGCATTCACAGATGGCTGAAGATCGCCAACTACTTTTTCTTTTCGAACGGGGGAAGAAGAAGCTGATGGAGGGGAACAAAGTTGCATTTGGTGGTCAGTAAATAACTAATTACATGTTGCAACTTTGACCCATTTGCTTACAAAATCGGTCATGTTTTATCTGTAACGGGTTGCATGGTTGCAAAAGTCGTTAGGCGCCCCTAGTCGGATTTGAGAGTACTCAGGAGTACTCCGGAAGTACTCGGCCTAGGCGGAGATTACTCGGGGAGTTATCGACCTAGGCGATCAGTACTCGAGACTCGGCAGCATACCTTGTAGCTAGTACTCGGGGCCTAGGCGGGACTTTTACAACCATGACGGGTTGGATGGGTGAAATTATTTGTAATAACAATTCAGCTAAAAAACAGGTGAAAAAGGTTACAACGATTCAAAGTTACCCTAGGTTTATTCTTGGTGCATACAACCTACCAAATCCCCTTTGCTTAAAAGTTCAGATTATTATGTTTTTAGTAATTGTATTCAACAAAATTTTTTTTAACAAAAATGACATAAAATTGGTTAGAATGTGTTAGGGGCCAATCCCAAACGGCGTTGACCCATATCGAAATCACCCATTTTGCAACCTATGAAACCAACCCAAACCATCTCTATTCTATAATATGTCTGTTTGAACACACACACAAATACTATATTCAAGTGCTTGAAAGTTTGGATTTCTTGATCTAGTTTCTTGTGACTCGGCAGATGATGTTGATCCTGAATCATACTCGGGGAAGATTATCGAGTGTGCTTGGAATTCAGAAGAAGAAGTTTGGGTCTGCATGCGGGTCAGGACAGATAAAGCTACACCAAACGAGTTCAATACGTATAGAAAGGTGCTTCTCTCTTTCTCTTTCCCATGTATGTAATTTGGATCCAAGGCACATATTTAACAACACGCATGCTCACAGGTGATGCGGAGCATAAAGGACAACATCACAGAGGAAGTGTTATTGGATGAGATAAATGAGATAATTCAGTTGCCAATGTATGCAGATAGAATTAAACAGGACAGCAAAGGCCACCCCCACTCTAGTTCAAGACCTAAATGAGAGTTTAATGGTTCGGGTTTAGCGTAGGAAAAAAAAGGATAGCCGAGAATGTTACGTAATTAGGGAGCGAGGAGGTCGAGTGAGTGATTTAATATTGTTGTAAATTGTGCTGTCTGGTGAGTTTGCATGATCCAGTTGCTGCACTTAATTTAGCTATGGATATCAGCCCTTTTCCTTTTAACAAATTGGTTTTTCAGGTATCCTTATTATTGTTGTTGTTGTTGTTGTTGTCGTCGTCGTCGTTTTGTTACTACTATGATTAGCCACATGGATTAGCAAATGTATATTTTAGTTTTTAGACTTTAAGCTACTTAGCAAATGTATATTTTAGTTTTTAGACTTTATGGCTTTCTTTTGGTGTTTTGAACCTTTCTTCTCCTCATCCAACTTGAAAAATGAACCGTGCTCTATTTAGTGTTAAATCAACTTTATGTACCTTAACGGTTCATGAACCATGTCGCGTCAATGGTATGATCCCACGTACCAGACTACTTGCAACACCCGTAATTATTACGGTGCTCATGGGCAAACACGGAAGATACCTTGCATCCTTGTGAAGAATGTTTTGTTGCAGGGTCCATGATGGGTATATGTACAAACTTTGATGGGTTCTATATTCTTTACTCGCTTAGGGGACCCGATGTGGCGGGGATTTACCCAGTGATGAACAAATACAACGCGTGGAACATGTCCAAATACCACCGACACTTGATTTTTTCACGGATCAAATTTGATAACGCGTGTAATATATGACGCGTGAAGAATGGAAGCATGTGAGGGGATGTGAGGGTTTATTGTTGGGTATTGTGAGTGATGGAATAATGGTTAATGACATGACGGAACTTGATTGGAAGTTGTGAGTGAGTTATGAGTGATGGGTGTTAACCACCCCTACCCCCTTACAATCTTATACAATATTATACGTATAGAATGTATGTTTAATGGTATAGACAATATAGCTCATGCGTTTAATAACCTGTTTGTCCGTGACCTCCTTTGTTCTGCATACGTATAGCCTTGAAGTCTTTCGGTTTCTGTCAATTCATGTATTCAACGAAGGTTTTTGGTTGCGTAATGTCATGGTTTTCCTTATCTTCTCTGTGCCCAAATGTTAATACCATTAGATCTACCTTCTTATACATATAAAGATGCACATGGGATTTCTTAAGATGCAATGGCATACATTAAAAACATTATTCTGACAACAACTAGCACCGTTACAACGGTTACAACATTAAACTTGTCTTTAAACTCATAAACTAAAATTATTTATTAATGTATAGATATCATTCTTATTCTTTTATGTATTAAGTTTGTGGAGAAACACCAAGTCAGCTCGAAAAGGCTAACTTGAGGGTTTGGTCTGGTTCACAAAGAATAATCTTCTTTCTTCCTTGTTTGATTGCTGCAAGTTTGTGAAAAGTAATTGTACAAATAAAATTAACGTACTAAACATGCGAAAGGCATGAAAAAGAAAAAAAAAACACAGTGACATTTTCGTAATTATTTGGTCGTAGAGTATTACTCTACAAATGATCTTGTAGAGTAATTTTGATCTTGTACAGTAATTTTGTAAAATGTTCTTGTAAAGTAATTTTGATCTTGTAGAGTATCATAATTACTCTACAAATGATCTTGTATGGTAATTTTGATCTTGTACGGTAATTTTGTAGAGTATCATATCTACAAATGATTTTGTAGAGTAATTTTGAATTGTATGTTGTTTGATAAACTTGCAGAGTAATTTTGATACACTTGTAGAGTAATTTTGATGCAGAGTAATTTTTATACACTTGTAAACTAATTTTGATAATTACCCTACAAGATCAAAAATTACTCTACAAAAACATTTTACAAAATTACTCTACAAGATCAAAATTACTCTAAAGGAACATTTTACAAAATTACTCTACAAAGATCAAAATTACTCTACTAGATCATTTGTAGAGTAATTTTGATAATTACGAAAAAGCCACCGCGTTTTTTCAGCAATATCTTCAGTTCGTACGTTTTGTACGTTAAATTTATTTGTATTTGATCTTTTGTCTGCATATTATAGCTCTGTCGAAGTATGAGAGTGTCCTCTAACATCCTATCCACAAGTTTTATCTCTTTAATTACACTAAAAATTGGTACATTTCTCTCTCATTTTTAATTAAATAATATTTTATTTATATCTTTATCATTATGTTTTCTCTCTCCTCTACTCACAACCACTTTTTAAAATATTAAAACATTTATAGAGGTGAATAGTGCTTTTTCATATTTAGGCCATGTGTAGTGGTAGGGCCCCATGGAGCCCGATAGTGGGGGGCTATTGTAACACCCCAAATACGTCGCAACAGAAATACAAACGTAATGGTGACGAAAGTTGGTGCCCATAAATATCTTAGTGGACGATGCATCGTTAATTTTTGGACATATTACTTAATTAAAACATTGATTAAAAGTTTAAACATAAACCACAACCATAAGTAGTTCAGTTGTCTGGATCCTTATAGATCTTAATACAGTCGGTCCCAAATAAGTTTTAAAAGTTGTCCAAAGTTTATTATTAAACCAAAACATGTATCACGACAACAAGACACGCCAAAGATTCCCCGAAGCCAAACTCATGTAACCTGAAGAACACATTGAAATCAAGTGTCAACACAAAGGAAGGTGAGTTCACGTATTCAAATTTAAAACAATTTGATCCAAGGAAAACTTTCAAATTATGTGTTTAATTATTAAAACATCCGTATAATATTATGAAAGCCACTTTCATTTCTTTAATAAAAATTCAAGGGTCAGCCATCGTAAGCGTTTTCTGAAAACCTTCGATACACAACATCTTCCCAAGTTTTCCATATTAAATTGATAGCATCAAGTGTTCAGACTCGTATGTTTGCAAGACATTACGAACTATATATTAACAATAAGGACATAATCAAGGCTAGACAATAACAGAATTTAAAATTCGTCGCTTGACTTGACACGGAGCTACCGGTCACGACGGGGATGTCAACCCGATAGATCTATCAACAATTCCACGTATATTCATATTAATGATAAAATGGCTAAGTTCGCGCTAAGTGCCCGCAATGGGTCACACAAGGTGCCAACCTTATGAACAATATATATATCTTACTAAAATGATATATTTAATATAACATGTTGTACGAATCCCCGACGTCCCCACCGAAACGTAAGCCTAAAACGATACTTACTCCCTTGAGACCGAGCCAATTCGTTACAACTTTAGATTTAAAACATTTTTAAATCTAAATGGTCGTTTTCTCTTAAACACCGTAATAACACCAGTTTCTCCCCGAAACGTATATTCACATATCCAAAAATCCGTTTCTCCCCGAAACATATATTCACATTTATCCAAATATCCGTTTCTCCCTGAAACATATTTATATCAAAGCTATATATTTTCCATGAAAATATATCCATAGTTTTATCAAGGGTATATTTTATACAAAAGTGTATACTTATCCTTTTAAGGTGTGTTCTTCTCCCAAAATAGTCATAAAACAGTAAAAAGAGGGGTTTAGTGACACTCACATTCGGGTGCGTATTATAAATAGCGCAATCCCACAATTGTTTCTACACGTCCTAATATACGTAGGAACGATTTTTCAAACAATATATCACAAAATTCCTAAGTTCCTCCAAATCTTGGAATTTTCACATAACTTTGAGATTTTCTCGAAAAGTCATTCTTTTTTATTATGTTGGCATTTTAATATATGTATACGAGTTCATATATATATACATTTTAAGACTTTGCGACTTGAATGATTTTATTGGTGACCCTTAATATGTTATATCCGTTAACACTCTCGTTTATAGGTACTATATATCTACGATTTGCGCGTCGTAATATATATACATAAACGTGCACATATACACAATATCCTAACACGCGAAAACTCATTAACGTATACATTTTATCATTTTTAAAGCATGCATACATGAAATAACTTATTAAGTTAACCTATGTATCAATTTTTATGCTCGACAAATAAGTTACACATTTAACGCAATTTCACCGATTTTACCGCTTTAATCACACAAGTGTACATGCATAGTCTAAATTCCCGCTATCATGTCAACACTTAGCATATTATCCTATACACATATTTAAATCACATAATTCATTTTAACACACAAGGTTCACCCATGAACAACCTCTTCTAGTGCTCATTGAAAAATGCGTAGTTTAGTGATTCGGTAACGTTTTCGGGCGCCGAAAGTCACGTATGACTTACCAAACACCAAGTAAACTTAATATAAGTTAAAATACTTATATTTATATCAAAAATATCAGTTTAGTTACTGATCTAAAATAATTTCGTAAAAATCTCTTAAAAGGCGATTTTTACCGTTTTTATCGCATAGTTTTGCATCAAAGTATCATAACCATCCCAAATCGGAACAACTTGATATTTTAAAACAATACATTTTATTTACTGATTAAAATGATGATTGTCACACCCCGACCCACAGCGGAAAAGGTGATCGGGGCATGATTGGGTTATCATCAAAGCTCATGAAATTTATTTTAACGTTTCATATTCATTAATACAATTTAATGGAAATTTACAATCATAATTACATCAATGACCTAAACATCAATCTAAGCTTCTTTGTTTTCTTCTAAGGCATTTCCTATGTTTTCCTTGCTTCATCCTGTTCACCTGTATCATGTGTAAAAGGGTTTTTGGATCAACAAAAAGTTGGCGAGTGAATCCTATGGAAAACATTTGAACAAGTTTATTTAATTGATTATGAAATAAGTGCACAACCACACATGAGTAAAAATAGATGTAAACTTATTCATAAATCAATTTAATATTAAACAATAAACACATGAACAATAATGGATCGTTTAGAGGCACGCGTTGCTCAACTCGTCTCTCACGAGGAACTGATGGGCCTAATGAATGAATTGCATAAACATGATAATATGAAAGACATAACTACAAATAATATAAACTCAATAATACACACATGAACAATAATGGATTGGTTTTGAGGCACGCGTTGCTCAACTCGTCTACCACGAGGAACTGATGGGCTTAATGAATGAATTTCATATAAGTCGACAAAATGAAATACATAATTACAACAATATAAACAATCTAAGTTTAGATCACGATATGGTATGGCATAAGTTTAAATAAACGAGTTAATTATTTTGTGACACATGACACACCCCAAAACGTGTAATTAAAAAGGGGAAGTTGTAAGATTCACTCACAGTGGGTGCGTTCGGTTGATGATGTTGAATGCACGCGAAGTGGTTTTAACCACGAGTGAAATTAACCTAGATAAATAGCATTATGGTTCGGTAAGTAAACGGATTTTATTAATCCATTTTAGTAGGATTGTTGGGTGTATTTTTGTGAGTTTAAGGCTATTTTCTAACCTTAAAAATGTTATTTTTAAGTATTTTTAATTGATTTTTAATTAAAATAAATAAATAAAAATAATAAAAAAAGTTGACTTTTTTGACTGTTGACCGTTGACCGTTGACCTTGACTGTTTGACCGGTTCGTATGCGTGTAAGTGTGCGCTGAGTGAGGCTCGAACCCGAGACCTCCCGTACGCGTGCACGCAGCTCTACCAACTGAGCTACGTGTCTAACCCGAAATATTTCTGTTTTTAATTATATTTATATATTAATTAGATTAATCCGAAAATCAATTTATTTCTAAAAAGATTTTACTGAATCGGACCGGTGCGCTCCACAGGTCTCGAACCCGGGACCTGTGGGTTGAGTTAACACACAGTCCACCGCTGGACTGTGTGTTTAACTTGTTATATAAACCGATTTTTATTATACTTAAATACAAACTAAGTATTTTCATTTCTGACTTATTTAAAAAGTTAGATATTTGTCCGGATCGGTGCAGTAGACCGGACTCGAACTCGTGTCCTGTGATTAAACATACACACAGTCCACCACTGGACTGTGTGTCTAACTTGTTTTTTATTCCGGTTATTAATAAACTTAACATGTACAGCGTGACTCCGGTTCGTTTAACAAAAAAAAAGACATTTTTATTAAGGCAGCATGCGTGGGACAAGATTCGAACTCGAGACGTTAGTGTGTTTAATGTGCACACAGTCCACCGCTGGACTGTGTGTCTAACCCGAGTTATAACTTGATTTTAATTATACTTAAACATTACAGAAAACTTCGTCTTCTTCGTTGATTTTAACCAGAATCGGAAGTCCGACTGGTTCGATGTTTTAATCGTGTTCTTTAGTGTTTTGAGGTTAATTACAGATGAGATTTGAATAAAAAGAAAGAGAAATTAGGCGTAAGGTATACCGACTGGACTCCTCTGTTTTTCCGGCAGAACTCCGGCGACAGCAACAGGTTCCGGCGTCGTGTGTCTTGCAGCAGCGAGTCTTCAGAAAGCTTGAAAAGGATGTGGGGGACTTCGGTATAAGCTCAGGGGGTTTAGTAAGGCTCAGAAGTGAAGGGCTCGGTTTTCCGGCGAGGTACAGAAATTTTCCGGCAAATGGAATTACGTCGGGTAAAGGTGCGGTTTTGAGCGAAAAAGCTTGCAGAGGTTCGAGGGGGTATTTATAAGGCAAGTCGTCGATGAATTTGGTCCTATTTCCGACTTGATTCGTCGGTTAGAAATCCTCCGGTGGTTATAACTTGTGTCGCGGACTCAGGCGTCGGTTATAACCGATGTAGGTTTAAACGTTTACGTTATAACTGAAGAAGTCGTAAATTATTGGCGAGTTAGTCGGGATTTCCGACGACTGAAATTTGGGCGCCGGTTTTTGAATTCGGAAAACATGTTATGAATTAATTGAGTCTAATAATTAACAAGAAACACTAGTGGCGCAGTGGTTGAGTGTGTGTGCGATAAAACTGTTGACCCGGCTGACTGACCCGGGTTCGAAACCCGGCAGTGCCAAATTATTTTTATTTTCTTATTTCTAACAGTTTTTCAAAAAAAAATTATATATTCCAATATAATAATTAATTATGTATCGTTTAAAATTAATTTGGGCATTAAATACGCCACGAAATTTTAAACTGATTGTTCGGTTAATAAACGGAGCGGGTTTGGTAACATCCGTTTTTGACGGATGTTACAATGATTTTAATCAGATTAGTGCAGTTTTTGTGTAAGCCATTTAAATCATGTGATTTCATGTATTTTACAACTTTTTAAGCACTAAGTATAACATGCAAAGCTAGAAACTTTATGACAAAGTTTCATGTCATTTTAACACTTCAAATAATAATATTTTTAGTGTTTATAACCTGATTAAAAATCATCTTTCTCATACCAAATTTTAATCACCATTTCATGTCCATATATCCACATGCATGCCTAAGTACAAGCATCTAATGCATGTCATCATATTATCATCAACATGCATGTACTCATATGCATCAAACATTCATTTATTTCATGTTCATTCACCCAAGAACATAATCATCTTCATATTATCATCATCAATCATTTCTCATAAATGCAAGTAACACCTTCATATTTATGAACTTTTGACAAAACTCATGTGCATGCATATACATACATACGACACATGCATATATACCCATAAACTTCCAAAGTTCCACTTTTCACATGTCTATCTCAAAACCTTTTATAACATTCTCTAAATCACACATGCATTACCTTTCAAGTATCATGTCAAACTAAGATTCAATCAAACATCAAAACTCAAAATCTCTTATATATATATATATATATATATATATATATAAACGCATACATACATACGATTATGTATACATACATACATACACCCATCCATTTTTATTTTCTTTCAAAACCCATTTATTTTTAGTTTCAAGTTAGTGTTTAAATCCAAGAACAAGAGAAACCTCCATCTTTATCAAAATCATCAAGAATCAAGAACAAAGTTTTTTAAGTAATTTTTATACCTTCTTGTTTTTGGTGGGTTTTAGCAAAGTATAATGGTATGGAGCTTGATTCTTGCTTGGAAATACCTTAGGATCTTCAAAACACCTTGAAACTAACTTGGAAAGGCCTTTAATCTTCAAGAAACAAGTTAAATTTTGAAATGGGTTTTGGTAGATGGGTGTTCGGCCGAGACTTATTGTAGAGAGAGAGACTGAGTTTGAATTGAAATGTGTCTTGGATTTTGAAAGGATATCGGAAGATTTGATGAACATTAATCATCGCACACCTCTTCCATGACCAACAAGTGTATGAGAGAGGAGAGAGAGGGTGATATAGGGCAGCCACATGCTCTCTACACACACATACCACACGCATACATACATATATATATAAATTGTAGGCCAAAACTGATATTTAACTGGAGACCGGGTGTTTTATCTAGCGTTTTAATCACGTTTTAACGCGTTTTAAATTATTTTTAACGCTCCATAAAAATAAACTCATTAAAATATTACTGATCAATATTTTATTTTCCTGGACCGGCTACGTTGTTGTCACACCCCAACCGATGGCGGAATCATCGGGGCAGACGTAAATAGATTGCTCGAGGCTTCATAACGCCAAATGTGACAAGTATTTAATAAACGAATTTCATTTCATTACTAACATCAAGTACATTGTTTGAAACAGAATTACAACAAGTTTGAAAAATGAAGTACAAGATGTATAATCTATAAACATGAATTAAAGTTTCGGTGCGTTTCTAGTCCTTCCTATCAAGATTCCATTAGTCATCAACATCATTACCCTGTAACATGTTTAAAAGTATAGTTCAACACAAAAGCACTGGCGAGCATACAAGTTTTGTTACATAGCATAATATTGAAAAAGTTGTCTCATATCCAACATGGTAAATTGCATACTTATGTTGCTATCATACTAACACGTGTTAATCTATATGTCAAACCAAATTCTAACGCAATCGTGCTTACCATTGTCACTGAAATGACATGGTGTAAAATAGTTTACTTGACAATACCACAATAATACGGGTGGTGCGTTAATCCTATAGCGTTATAATTGTCAATGGAGGCTAGCAAAGTTAATGAGCATATGAACACAAGTATACATAGCATGTGATAACAAGAATAATACAAGTATCATGTTTGAATGGATAGAGTGTGATTATAACAAATTTAAATGTGAATCGTGATTTGTATAGTTAAACATGTTGCGACCAAAGTGTATAAACGGAAAATGGGTTCGAGTATACTCACAAGTTTGCATAGCTTCCCGATTATCCGAGTATTGACGTGTTGGTGAGATTAGGGGAATGAAGGTGTGGGAGCATTTGGAATGTTAACGGAGGATTCAGAACTTAAAGTATGCAAATTATGTATATGAGAAAGTAATCATCTAGTCTTAATACACCCGTTTTTGACACTATGACAACCCGTATGGGTGAATGTGGTTTCATGAGTTAGATACCCATTAGAATCGTAACGGCGTGTTTAATGCTTAGATGATATAACCTATTGTCTTAACAAGTAACTATAATGATTATTATCAAGGATTCGGTTATGTATAAGGTTATATATATAATATAATACATAGTAAGTCTAACATCTATATCATGAATGTCATATAAGTCAAGCATGGAGGTAGGATGATGAACATCCATTTAACCTCTTTGTAGGATTTACCAATACACAAATCATCACAATGATGATTCGGATGGTCATGAATAAGAAAGAAATATACAACTTCTTACTATACTAAGTAGCCAAGTAATCATCAACCCGGGTTTCACTTCCGACATGGAAAGAGTCAACTAAGTGTCGACGGTTAAACGGGGTTAAGTTACTTTTAGATCTAGCAAGCCACTTAGGATAGCAAGGTGAAATCATCAAGTGAGGTGGTGGATTGATAGTAGGATAGCCAAGGCTTCCAAGTAATCACACACTTACCAAAACACAAGTCTTGTCAAAAGAACAAGCTTCGATGGTTTCAACACTTGTGGGTTTAAAACCCTTATAAAACAGAAAGTTTGGAGGAAAATATCACCTCCGAATTTGTATGAATCAACTTTGGTTAAGCTCACTAATCATGGACTTGATTAGTGGCATAAGAACACAAGTTTGTATGTGAAAAATGTAAGCTTATAAATGTTTATGAGTTCTTCATCCAAAACAGAAAGTTTGGACCTCAAAATGGTGATGTTCCACCTTGGTTTTCCATGGAAAACCTGTGGAAGCACTCCTAGAGGTGTTCCAAGCTTTGTAGAGGAAGAAGAAGTGAAGAAAAGATTAAGAAGGTGAAGTAAAGTGCTCACTCTAGCACTTAGAACAATCTGCCTTGAACTTGTATTTCCAGAGAATTAGAGAGTGATTTGAGAGTGGGAATGAGTTTGGAAAGTGAAAATGGTGGTGTGGAGGCTTGGTTTTATAATGGTGGAGTAGGGTTTGAGTTTTAATGGAGTTATAAGGTGATTGGTGAGTTTGGGAGGTGGAAAAGATGGCCAATCCGTTGCTGGTAAACAACTTTCTGCGGATCAGGGGGCTAGGTGTCATGCGTAGCCCTATGGGGTTAGGGCTAGGTGTATCGCCACGCCCTATTTGAGCAGATTTGCATTTTAGTCCCTGAACTTTGGTTTTTTCCTCCATTTTAAGCTAAAACTTGTTATTTTAAGGTGTTTTTGGCATGTTTTAAGTATATAACACGTATGTGAGCATAATTTAAGTATCGAGAGGATATGAATGAGTATTTGCACGTATAACAAGTATCGGTTTGTGTGTAAACATGTATTTTATGATTGATTGGCATGTAAAACGCGTTTGTATAAAATAGAAGGTTTTGCTAAAATCAAGGTCTTGAGTTAAAGGGTTGGAAAAAATACGGACAGAAGTTTCTAAAAATAGGAGTACAAAATACGTTTTCTATATAAGGAAAGTATGAAAATGCAAAGCGTTACGGTTGTCGGTATTTGGCAGTATGCACGCTGTGTTGCGCAGTACGCGCTTAAATTCGTAAAATAGGGATTTTAAGCGTTTTAATTTTTTTATCATTCTATAGAAATAAACTCGCTAAATTATTACTGAAATAATTATCAGTTGGCTTGACTGGCTGTGTTGACAATATTTTGTCAGATACGCGCAGTATCGCGCAGTACGCACTTAAACTCGAAAAATAGAGTTTCTTAGCGTTTTAAATTATTTTTCCTATGAATATGATTAAATATATTATGTTAATCATAACGGACTATTTTTAGGATTTTAATATTAATCGGGCGGTCACCGACGTTCGTTTCGCATTTTAACCGTTACGCGATAAGTGTTTATCTTAATATTGCCAACATAATTTCCAATAAATCTTAAATTTATTAACACATCAAATAACATCATATTCAATAAAAAGTTTTGCCTTTTATTTATTCATAACACGTGTCACGCTAATACAGGCTCAAAATAACCGGGTGTCACAACTATGTGACAAGTGGCGAAACGCGTAAGAATGCGGGGTTATATAACTTGAGTGTGTAGTGGGGGGCCATACAGATGTGGGGTGCCATGCAGATGTGGGGTTATACTATGTATATGTGTGTGTGTGTGAGGGAAAACAAATGTGTAGCGCCATTGTCACCATAGCAGGCTTCCAATAATCTCAAGCCATAGCGCCCCGGGAGGCGGTGTTCCGGGGCGCTATGTGGCGTTTTGGGTGGGTATGGCACCTTAAAACGCTCGATTACGGAAGTTCTTACAGATGAACGATAACATTTTCTCTCTCATTCACTCACAACCCCTCATAACCATTATATGGAATATATATTATGGATGACCCTCTCATAGAATATGGTAGACACGATGTGAATGCTCTAACTGTAATGCCTCGCGTTTTCCATACTTTCTATTTATAGCAAGCTCGTGTTGTAATTCTATTTTTGGAAGTCTATTAAATTCATATTCTCCTTTTCTTTGTAACCGTTGTAATCGAGACTTGAATCATAATGGGAAATACATGTTTATTTTGATACTTGTTATACACAAATCATACTTGTTCGTACAATACTTATACATGATACACATACTCGAATGCATGACATACTTGATAATACGCGACGTTATACTTGATACATACTTCATACGTGATATCTATACTCGATCTCGATCACTTGATGCATACACTACGTTATGACATGTTACATATGCTTATAATACCTCAACATGTCATAAAATACCTTAGAAAACCATCAAAACCCGTCACATTGGGAAAAATAGCAAAAAAATCAAATTTGTAACCCGTCCAAGGTCCTTACGGACCGCAAGGGGAAAACCTTATGGTCCGCAAGGGGACCTGGCGGGACAGCAGGTTTGAATCTCCGCGGTTTGCACGAATCCCACACTCAAAACCTCACCCAATCACCTCTAATGCACCATTTAATCACCTCTAAGCTAACCCTAATCATCCCCTAGAAACCCAAGTGTCCTCCACACATTTTTCACTTTCACAACTCCATCATCTCTCTCAAATCACCTCAAGAACACTCATAATCAGAATTTTCGGGCAGATTGTGTCACCTTCACAAAAGTGAGCATAACTTGCTAAAAACTTGATCTTTTTACTTGATTCTTTCTTCTAATTACTTGGACAAACTTTGGGTTTGAATCCTAGGGTTCTCCATGGAGAATCCAGACATGGAAATGCATCCAAAGTGTCCCAAACTTTCTGTTATGATTTTAACTCTTTCAAACTTTGTTTATGTTCATCAAACTTGAGTCTAACTCATCTCAAACCTATGTCCGAATGCTTACAACACTTCTTGTGGTTGGTTAGGCTTACAAACAAGGTTGAGACATTCAAAATAGAGGATTTATCCTTAGAAACTTTCTGTTTTCGTTGAGATTAAAGCTCACAAGTGGTGCAAGTTCATAACTTGTTCATGTGTGTCCACCTTGGTTAGCCTTGGCTATCCTAAACTTTGAAACCACACATCACTTGATGTCCTCTTAGATTAGTTGTGTATTAGTTCATTTCTTATTGTACATTCATGACCCTCCTTGTTGTCTATGACAGCTCGTGTAGTGGTGAATCATATAAAGAGGTTAAATGGATGTTCATCATCCTACCTCCATGCTTGACTTACTTGAATACAAAAGAGGTTCCTAAATGGGTGTTCATCATCCTACCTCATGCTTGACTTATAACATATATATGTACATAAACATATATGTATGGACTATAATATAAATCATTAAAACCGAACCCTTGATGAAGATTAAGTAGGTACCTATCAAGTTAATAAGTATATCACTAAAGTATGTAGTTCCTTGTCACGATTCTAATAGGTCTCGAACCTGTGAACCATATTAAACCCTTTCGGGTTATCATTAGTGTCAAGAACAAGTGCTATGTTTAGTGATTATTTTCATACATAATACTTTAGTCTTATTTTCGTAATCTTGCTCGAATAATCCGAATCTACCGTTACACTCCTAGCTAATATCTAAGTTCTTCTTGTAGAAGGACAAGGTGCCAAACACTAAACATCACAACAAAGCTCCTGGGATTTCTTACGTGGAACACTTAGCAAAATCGTGAGTACACTCGACCCATTTACCGTTTTAATCACTTTTGGGTTGTAACATGTTTACCTATCAAAATACATATATCACAAACTCATGCTTTTACATGCTCAATCCTTATACATGAATACTTGTTATGCCTAGATACATGCTTGATTATACATGCTTGATCATTAACTTAGCTAGCCCAACTTATCATATATAGCGCTATAGGAGTAGCACGCCGTCCGTCGGGGTTATGTTAAGATTATCATACTCATTCTAGTCTTGTCGCTTTTATGGCAAGGGAAGTTCGATCTCGTTAAACTTTTGTGAAACTCGGAGTTTGATCTAATATTGCATGATTAGTATGAACTTTCCTTACAATTACCATGTGGATTCGAGTTACACTTTTATACTTATGCTATGTATCACCAAACTTGTGTGCTTGCCTTTGCCTTTGCATTGAACTCGTATTTTTAACATGTTACAGGTTGATGAAGATTTTTCCATGAAGTTGGAGTAGTGATGATGCTTAGATACACATATAGACGTTAGGTTTATCAGATGTTGTATCAAATTTTGGCCCTTTCTTATCGTTGTATTTGAAATTCCTTGTAACGTATGACAATGTTGTTATGAATGAAATATGGGTTTTATTTAAATATTGTCGCCAATTAGTATTTATGAGCAATGAGCAATCTATTTCGTCCCGTCTTGATGTTTTTGCCATCGGTTGGGGTGTGACAGATTGGTACCAGAGTTATAAGTATAGGGAATTAGGTAGAATTGCCATGTTCAACCTAGTCTATAGTTTAAGTGTCCATTTTTGACCATTCTTGTCTTATGCTTAAAACTTTACTCTTCCTCATTGCTTCTTCCTTATCTTTTGGCCTTAAAACTTACATAACGTCTTTCCTAAGAAGCTTACACAATACGCTTGAAGACTTGAAGACACTCATGATGCAAAAACGAGGCGATTTGCACCAAGATAGGTCCAATGACTTACAATTTTTGGTGAAATCCCTCATTCTGCGTATTCGATTTTTCACAAAGTTATACCGTCAAGTTAGGAGTGATATCCACATCTTGATGGAAACTTCCATTTCATACTCTAGTGTATCTTACAAACGAGTCGGAATATGCTCCTCGTTTAGTAAGAAACAACCACACATAGGGTACGAAATCGACAAGTTAGGGGTGAAACCCGCACCTTGTCGGTTAAGTCCCATTCCGTGATTTCCGTTCTCGCCGAAGTTTCGATTTTCTAATCGATTAGAGACGTGTAGTAACTGGAAGGGTAAAATATCGTTAGTCGCTTCTCGATGAGAGTATTTTACCTATAGGCTAAAGCACGTTGCTCTAATTAGAAAGGATCTTCGATTCACTTGGAATTGCCGACGTTTCTCTACGCGAAACAATCTCATGTTTTATTGAGCCAATCTTTTATGTTACCTCAATTTTTATGTGATTGTTACCTTATTCATTTTGAACCGTTACACCCTTCGCACATTTATCGCAATAAAAAACAATGCTAATCCTTGTGAACAAACTAAATTTATACTCCTTATTCGCATCCATACGTGATTATACCTGCTATACTTAATGAATTCATGCAAACTTTGTGAACTATACTTGATGAACCCATGCAATCTTATGTGAACCATATTTGAACCTTATACATGCTTATACATGCAAAACTTGTTTTTCCCCATATTATGTCAAGTCTCATTCCCTTTCTACTATGTTGAACCTCTAGATGAATTCTCCAAACTCGTCCAAGAGATCCAACAAGGGGTCCAACAACAACAACAACAATAATGAAGACTCCATCTCTAAGCAAGAACTCGTCGGTCTTGTCGCCGAGCAAATGGCCGATCAGATGGCCCGTGTCATCCCTGATATCGTTAGCCAGCTTCAAACCATCGATACCGAGACACCCAAATCCTCTGCCGACTCTAAAACTGACAACCCCAAAACGTCCTTCCAATTCAAGCATTTCATGGCTTGTAAACTAGCCGAATTCACTGGGATGGATGGTGTCACCGCCATGATCAATTGGTTTGACACGATGGAGCTTACCTTTCTCCAGGGCGGGTGCCCTGATGACCTTCGAACCCTCAACGCTACCGGGGTCTTTCGCCAGAGAGCCCTCGAGTGGTGGACTACTGAACGCAACAAGCGTGGCAACGAAGCAGCTCACGCTTTAACTTGGGACGAGCTTAAACAGCTCATGAGGGATCAGTTTTGTCCTCCCATGAGACCCAGATGCTCGAGAATGAATTATGGAATCTCACGCAGCAGGGGAGCGACGCTGAGGGACTGATCGCCCGCTTCAAATAGCTGAGTATTGTCTGTCCTAGACAGGTGGATACGGTTCCCAAGGCAATAGCCAAGCTCATTCGTTTGCTTTCGCCTGTGATCATGAATCACGTAGCCGCCGCACACCCCAGAACCATCGAAGAAGCCTATAGCACCATCATAGAGCTTAACCACAACTGCATCCTTCAGGGGGCCTATGACAAGGTTCCTACGAAGCATGCGCACCAAGCCACCGCCAATACCACCACCGCTACTGAATCGTCTCCCCCTCAACCCAAAAAGAACCACATCAAGAACAAGAAGCGGAAGACTTCTGTTCAAAACAACGCGTTTGTCACTCCGCCTACCCCTACACCTCTAAATGCCATCTCCTCTACCCAAAACAACGATCCCTCCAAATGCAACTACACTGGCACTTGGCCTAGGTGTGATCGTTGCACCTACCACCATCTCCCTTCCACCCCATGTCGAAAGTGCGCCAATTGTAACAGGATGGGGCACCTTTCTAGCCATTGTCACCAACCCCAAAGCAACCAAGCCATCGTCCCTAACCCTAACCCGAACTAATCTCAACCTCAACGTCAGAATGCTCCTGTGCGAGCATGTTACAAATGTGGTGATCTCAATCATCTCGCCAATGTTTGTCATCTCCTCAACCAACAGCATCAGCAGCAGCAGCAACAGCAGCCTGAGCCTGCTAAAGGACGAGCTTTCATGCTTACCTCCGCTCAAGTCCAAAGCTCTAACGACGTCATTACTGGTACGTTCCTTATGAACCATATTTATGCTACATGTCTATTTGATACTGGTGCCGATAGAAGCTTTTTATCTCTGGAATTTGAACCCTTGCTTAAGTGCGAATGCTCTAAAATGCCTAAACCTTTCACTGTCGAAGTCGCTAATGGTAAAATCGTCTCCGTTGACTCCGCTCTTTCTTGTTGCTCTTTGATTCTTAACGATCGTTCATTCTCCATCGATCTCATTCCCATGAAAATGGGTAGTTTCGACATCATAGTAGGTATGGATTGGCGTATGCGAGTTCGTACCGAAGTTTTTTATTCCGAAACATTTATTCGCCTCCCTCTCCCTCAAGGTGATTCTCTACACGTCTATGGAGAGAAACCTTCTAAAGGTCTCAACTTATGTCGTGCATCAAAGCGAACAAGTACTTGCATAAGGAATACTTTGCCTTTCTCGCCCACATTGTGGAAAAGAAAGACAAAGGTCCAAACATAAGTGATGTTCCTGTCGTTTGTGAGTTTCCTTCTGTTTTCCTGAGGATCTTCCTGGTCCTCCGCCTCCTCGAGCTGTTGATTTTCGTATTGATCTTATCCCTGGCGCAACTCCTGTTGCGAAAGCTCCCTATCGATTAGCACCCTCGGAGATGCAAGAGCTATCAAGTCAACTTCAATATCTTCTTGATAAAGACTTTATACGCCCTAGTACTTCCCCTTAGGGCGCTCCCGTCTTTTCGTCAAAAAGAAAGATGGATCATTCCGCATGTGTATTGACTATCGTGAGCTCAACAAGCTTACAGTAGAAAACCATTATCCACTTAATCGTATTGACGATCTCTTCGATCAATTGCAAGGCGCGAAGTGCTTTTCAAAGATTGATCTCCGTTCTGGCTATCATCAACTTCTGGTTTCCGAGGAAGATGTACCCAAAACTGCCTTCCGCACGCGTTATGGACACTACGAATTCGTGGTCATGCCTTTTGGCATGACTAACGCACCGACAGTGTTTATGGATCTCATGAACCGCGTTTGTAAGCCTTTTCTCGATAATTTTGTCATTGTATTCATCGACGATATCCTAATCTACTCCAAGACGAAAGAAGAACATGGACGAAATTTGCGTCTCATTCTTCAGCTTTTGCAAACCGAACATCTTTATGCCAAATTCTCCAAATGTGAATTTTGGCTAAAAGAGGTTCAATTATTAGGTCACACCGTCAACGAACTCGGTATTAATGTTGACCCTACAAAGATAGAAGCTGTGAAGAATTGGATTGCACCTAAGTCACCCTCTGAAATTCATTCGTTCCTTGGCCTAGCTGGGTATTATCGTCGTTTCATCTCGAATTTCTCAAAGGTTGTCGTTCCTTTGACCTCATTGACTCAAAAAGATAAACGTTTTGTTTGGGGTCCCGAACAAGAGGAATCTTTCCCAACACTCAAGGACATGCTTTTTAATGCTCCAATCCTCACTCTCCCCGATGGGAACGACGATTTCATAGTCTATTGCGATGCCTCTAACCAGGGTCTTGGTTGCGTACTCATGCAACGAGACAAAGTAATCGCTTACGCGTCGAGACAACTCAAAATACATGAGAAAAACTATACTACTCATGACCTTGAACTTGGTGCAGTTGTTTTTTGCATTAAAGATTTGGCGACACTACCTTTACGGTACAAAGTGTACGGTCTTCGCCGACCATCTCCAACATATCTTTGATCAAAAGGAACTCAACAAGCGTCAACGTCGTTGGGTAGAATTGCTAAACAACTACGACTGTGATATTCACTACCACCCTGGCAAAGCGAATGTCGTGGCCGATGCACTTAGTCGTAAAACTCATGTTAAGAGTGTTCGTTGCTACCAAATCGTGGGAAGACTCAACGAGTTGATTCGAAAAGCATAATTTACCGTCATTAACGAGGGTAACCTCGATAGCGAATTGAATTGTGGAGTCGAAAACCCACTCGAAGCCAAGCCTGATGGTATTCTTTACTACCATGGTCGTATTTGGATTCCCGATCGTCTCAATCTCCGGTCTACTTTGATAAATGAAGCCCACAAATCCCGATACTACGTTCATCCTGGAGCTGATAAGATGTACCATGATTTGCGTGCATCCTATTGGTGGCCTGGAATGAAACGCGATATCGCTCTTTAGGTATCCAAATGCATTACGTGTTCCAAAGTCAAGGCAGAACATCAACGTCCCTCTGGTTTGCTTGAACACGCATAAATTCCTGTCTGGAAATGGGAGAGCATAGCCATGGATTTCATAACGAAATTGCCTCGTACTTCGTCTGGTCATGACAACATTTGGGTCATCATTGACCGATTGACCAAATCCGCGCACTTCCTCGCCATTCGTGAAGATTACAAAGTCGAGAAATTGGCTCGTATCTACACGGATGAATCATTAGTCGTCATGGTACTCCTCTTGATATTATTTCTGATCGCGATGCTCGTTTCACCTCTCGCCTTTGGAAAACTTTTCAATCCGCCCTTGGCACTCAGCTTAATCTTAGCACCGTTTTTCATCCTCAGTCTGATGGTCAAACCGAGCGAACTATCCAAACTTTGGAGGATATGCTTCGGTCATGCGTAATCGATTTTGGCGGCAATTGGGATTCACACTTACCCTTGGTTAAATTCGCGGGCAACAATAGTTATCACGCTAGTATTCAAATGGCTCCGTTTGAAGCATTGTATGGTCGTAAGTTCCGGTTCGCCTATTTGTTGGCACGAGATTGGAGATGCTTAGATCACCGGTCCCGAATTAATACAAGAGACAACGGACAAGATCTTACAAATACATGATAACCTCCTCAAAGCACGAAGCCCTTGGAATTTAATATGGTGACCATGTACTTCTCAATGTATCCCCTTGGAAAGGCGTTGTTCGTTTTGGTAAGAAAGGCAAACTCGCTCCTCGCTACGTGGGTCCCTTCAAGATCTTGGAAAGAATTGGCAAGGTAGCATATCGACCGGAGTTACCTCAAGCGCTCAACAATGTTCATCCTGTGTTTCACGTTTCAAATCTCAAGAAGTGTCTGGCCGAAGAAGGACTTCAAGTTCCACTCGAAGATCTTCAAATCAACTATACTTTGCACTTTGTGGAAAAACCGGTCGAAATCATGGAGCGAGGAGTCAAGCAGCTAAGGCGCAGTCGGATTCCTATCGTCAAGGTTCGATGGGAAGGGAAACGTGGCACCGAGTTTACTTGGGAACTCGAGAGTGATATGAAGACTAAGTATCCGCACCTCTTCGTTGCCTCTTCCTAAATTTCGGGACGAAATTTCCTAAAGGGTGGGAGACTGTAACACCTCGCGTTTTCCATACTTTCTATTTATAGCAAGCTCGTGTTGTAATTCTATTTTTGGAAGTCTATTAAATTCGTATTCTCCATTTCATTGTAATCGTTGTAATCGAGACTTGAATCATAATGGGAAATACATGTTTATTTTGATACTTGTTATACACAAATCATACTTGTTCGTACAATACTTATACATGATACACATACTCGAACGCATGACATACTTGATAATACGCGACGTTATACTTGATACATACTTCATACGTTATATCTATACTCGATCTCGATCACGTGATGCATACACATACATTATGACATGTTACATATGCTTATAATACCTTAACATGTCATAAAATACCTTAGAAACCATCAAAACCCGTCAAATAGCAAAAAAAATCAAATTTGTAACCCGGCCAAGGTCCGCAAGGGGACCTGGGCGAGACAGCAGGTTTGAATCTCCGCGGTTTGCACGAATCCCACACTCAAAACCTCACCCAATCACCTCTAATGCACCATTTAATCACCTCTAATTTAACCCTAATCATCCCCTATAAAACCCAAGTGTCCACACAATTTTCACTTTCACAACTCCATCATCTCTCTCAAATCACCTCAAGAACACTCGTAATCAGAATTTTCGGGCAGATTGTGTCACCTTCACAAAAGTGAGCATAACTTGCTCAAAACTTGATCTTTTTACTCGATTCTTTCTTCTAATTACTTGGACAAACTTTGGGTTTGAATCCTAGGGTTCTCCATGGAGAATCCAGACCTGGAAATGCATCCAAAGTGTCCCAAACTTTCTGTTATGATTTTAACTCTTTCAAACTTTGTTTATGTTCATCAAACTTGAGTCTAACTCATCTCAAACCTATGTACGAATGCTTACAACACTTCTTGTGGTTGGTTAGGCTTAAAAACAAGGTTGAGACATTCAAAATAGAGGATTTATCCTTACAAACTTTCTGTTTTCGTTGAGATTAAAGCTCACAAGTGGTGCAAGTTCATAACTTGTTCATGTGTGTCCACCTTGGTTAGCCTTGGCTATCTTAAACTTTTAAACCACACATCACTTGATGTCCTCTTAGATTAGTTGTGTATTAGTTCATTTCTTATTGTACATTCATGACCCTCCTTGTTGTCTATGACAACTCGTGTAATGGTGAATCATATAAAGAGGTTAAATGGATGTTCATCATCCTACCTCCATGCTTGACTTACTTGAATACAAAAGAGGTTCCTAAATGGGTGTTCATCATCCTACCTCATGCTTGACTTATAACATATGTATGTACATAAACATATATGTATGAACTATAATATAAATCATTAAAACCGAACCCTTGATGATGATTAAGTAGGTACCTATCAAGTTAATAAGTATATCACTAAAGTATGTAGTTCCTTGTCACGATTCTAATAGGTCTCAAACCTGTGAAACCATATTAAACCCTTTCGGGTTATCATTAGTGTCAAGAACAAGTGCTATGTTTAGTGATTATTTTCATACATAATTCTTTAGTCTTATTTTCGTAATCTTGCTCGAATAATCCGAATCTACCATTACATTCATAACTAATACCTAAGTTCTTCTTGTAGAAGGACAAGGTGCCAAACTCTAAACATCACAACAAAGCTCCTGGGATTTCTTACGTGGAACACTTAGCAAAATCGTGAGTACACTCAACCCATTTACCGTTTTAATCATTTTTGGGTTGTAACATGTTTACCTATCAAAATACACATATCACAAACTCATGCTTTTACATGCTCAATCCTTATACATGAATACTTGTTATGCCTAGATACATGCTTGATTATACATGCTTGATCATTAACTTAGCTAGCCCAACTTATCATGTATAGCGCTATAGGAGTAGCACGCCGTCCGTCGGGGTTATGTTAAGATTATCATACTCATTCTAGTCTTGTCGCTTTTGTGGCAAGGGAAGCTCGATCTCGGTAGACTTTTGTGGAAACTCAGAGTTTGATCTAATATTGCATGATTAGTATGAACTTTGCTTACAATTACCATGTGGATTCGAGTTACACTTTTATACTTATGCTATGTATCACCAAACTTGTGTGCTCGCCTTTGCCTTTGCATTGAACTCGTATTTTTAACATGTTACAGGTTGTTGAAGATTTTTCCATGAAGTTGGAGTAGTGATGATGCTTAGAGTTTATAAGATGTTGTATCAAATTTTGGCCCTTTGTTATCGTTGTATTTGAAATTACTTGTAACGTATGACAATGTTGTTATGAATGAAATATGGGATTTATTTAAATATTGTCGCCAATTAGGATTTATGAGCAATGAGCAATCTATTTCGTCCCGCCTCGATGTTTCTGTCATCGGTTGGGGTGGGACACTAACTTCTTCTCAAGAAAGTATCTTCATCAACTAGAAGTTAGGTGGCAACTTATCTTAATCAGTGTTTGGCCCTTTTCTAGTGATAATTGTAAGATTAAATATGTGTTTATATCTATTTAACCTAGTAGCCATCATTATCAATTATATAACTGAACCGCAAAGAATAACATCAAATTCGACCTCCTCTTTCTTCATATTACCAGTTCTTCAACCCCAAAGAATTCAACACTACATTAGTAACATACATCCTAAACGGGAACCAGATCAGATCAAGATGAATATCATGTGTATATCGATGTTTGCATCAATCACTAGATTATCTGCTGGCATGTCTGCTGTAACACGTATTATTTACATGTTTTCCATTACATGTTAACATAGCTGATCAACATGTGGTACTGCATATGTTGCTCATATCAGTTCTGTTAGTTTTCCTTAAATCTGGGAATAAAACTGAAAAACTAAAATATTGATGAAAACCGATTGTAAACTTATTGTTCACGTTTTCTGCCGTAATCTGGAAAAAGAATTGATGTTTTAATCGGGTTAATTTTATATGAAATCCAAATTATTGTTTATACTAGAAATCTTCACACCAAAGTTAGTCTAAGGTTTTGATTCCAGCTGAAAAACTCATAATTTTCTTCAATGATGTTCTTCATGTTCATCATAAAACTCGAAGAATTACTGAAATTTTGGATGAATTGATTATAAGGATTATGTTTTTTTAAGTTTGGTTAATTTTTATCTATAAGTTTTGAAATATTTGTTTTAGTTTATCAGTAACAAGATTTCGAAATCAATGATAATAATTATCTTAACATAGATTTAGGAAAGTAAATAATCTGTAAGAATTCGAAATCTTCCAATCTTATCACAATTTCATAATAGATCGAAATAGATTTTCGAGATTAGTTAAACAAGTTTTCAAGATTTCATTATAAGACTCAAAATCACATAAGAAGTCGAATTCAAAGAGAACTCGAAATTATAATAAAACTCGAAATCTCATAGAATTTGAAATCACCGAGTTACCACGAAATCTGTTGATTTTCGAGATATCATCAATTGACTCGAAATCACAAGAGATCTCGAAATCTCATAAGGAACTCGAAATCAATGGAGAACTCGAAATCTCATAACTATTTGATATCTCAAGTCAACTCGAGATCTCATAACAACTCAAAATCTCAAGTGAAGTTAAGATCTCATGATATGTCAAAATCTCAATAAGACTCGAAAACGTAGACTCAAAATCATCATTGTTGGCGAAGATGAGGTCGTTTTTTTGTATATATTTTTATAGCATAGTTTTGTAAGCACATTTAATACATAAAATTTCCACAAATCCATAAAGGAAAAGACAAAACCAGACACTTTATTTAACAATTTTGACTATGAGTAAACCTTACAACATGAATGTAGATTACCTGAATGTATATGTGACCAGTTAAGTTCATGGGTATAGGAATTTGCATCTAAGTTTTACCGGCATGTACAATGTTTTAACTATTAAACATGTTTTTTATATCTATAAGGTTCTTTATTTTACATATTTTAAATTTTTTTTGGGAGTACTGATATGGACCAGAAGGTTACCATCCCACTTAATGACAGACTCGGTGTTCATTTAAAGTAGGAACTCAATCCCTATGTTTGTTAGTTTATTTTGATGTTCGTAATTTCATTTTGTACCATGATCCCAACATCCCACATAGGAGTTTTTCATGCCTCTTTAATCTATTTATACTTTATTTTGTTTTCATTGAAAATGAAGAAGATTGCAACGAAGTTTTGCGTTTTCATCTTTATATTTACTTGAATTCGGTTCTATAAGATGTTATATTTTACCATGTTCACTTTGTCTATATATGATTAATGATTAATTTATATCTGTAGTTATATTTGTTTTACGTTGTATTCTGTTTTCTATATTTATGTTCCCTTTAGAGATCGTTTTTGTATTCCTATATATTGATGTTACGTTCTTTGTGTTTGTATTCAAATAGAATAGGCCAGTGTTACAACAACTGATAATGACCGCTAAATATTCGATAAATGCTTCTAATTTTGTGTGTGTTTATATTTCAATTGAACAGAAAGAACAAGTGAATCTTTTAAGGGAGAGAAAAAGAAAGCGTGAGTTTCATATATCTGATTTCGTCATTGTTATTAATCACTGGAGTTTCATATATCTAATATCTCACAAGGTATGTAAGTGCGTAACGAGTGCTCTTTATATTTTTAACTGCCAAAAAAGAACCATTTGATCACCAATGTCAAAGTGACACCCTTGACTTATAGAACATTTGCAGCCTAAGTAATCGGTTAGGAAAGTTACGACTTGACAAGATTTATATATGCATCATGTACACCTGCCATGATATCACGTGGCTGCTTGGAGTTGGATTTCGAAACAATGGGCGGGTTTCTCTATAGAGCTGCATTAAGGCTGGCGATGGTTTTTGATATTTCAGACTGTGATGACCGGAGTAGAGATAATCTCTGTTGTCGGCGATTTGAGCCTCTGTGATGTAGATCTGAGCTTCTGTTGTAGACAATTTCGTGGCTATGATGATTGTATATGAGCTGCTTTGTATAATTTTCAGTGGCTCTTGATTGATTATGTATTCGACTTTCATGGCTAGGATCTGAGTTTGACTTGATTGCATTCTTTTAAACAATTAGATAATAGAAGAAGATAAAACATACAAAACTTTGCAGCGGAATGAGATTTAAAACTTTGTAACACAATCAAGGAGAGACTAGCTTTCATCATACACTAATTTCATTACTCAAAAGATTGAAAAGATTACAAGTAAATACAGTTATGAATCACTAACTCCCCCTCAGACCGAGCTCACACAGATTTGAGTGTATGTGTGAGCTAAATAGAACAGTACATGCACTGCCTATTTATACTACACATCCCTAACCTCTATGGCATCTTTGCTGATGTCATCAAGACAGTGACATCTAACAACCTTAACAAACTCTAACCACTACTAATGCTATCCTCTATTATAATGATAGAAACTGACACTGATAATGCTATCCTCTAGATGAGCTTTATCAGATGTTCTTCAAAGGGTGATCAGACCTTTGACTTCCAGCAGACTTTTGACTTTATGAGTGGTTTGGTCTTCAACAGTCTTTATAACTCAACATGGCTTAGCACTTGGGCAGATGTTAGAACCATCAGATGTTAGATATCTTGTCTTTGTGAGGAGAAGTGAATCAAAGTACTGTTTGTCCTGCATCATTTTGTTCAGACCTGTTTTGGCTTTTTATTATCTGTTCTTTTGTAGGGTTCAATCCCAACATTAAGGTTTACCTCTTCCTGTTTCAATTATGAAAAAATATTGCAATCGACATGGACACAATATGTATTATATTGATGCGTTAATTTTTCAGTTGGTATTGCTTTAATTTACTAATAGTAGCATCTTTTGTATACCATAATTTCAGATGTTCAAGCATAATTTCATAAAGTTGTTTTTTTTTTTTTGCAAAGCTTTGGAAGCAATAGAGCCAAGTGGCTCCTGTAGCAGCACCCGATTATTATTGACATGTCAACAAAGTAGAACTGTTTCTCAATCTTTAGGTTCTATTTAACCCTTTTATTAATTATCATATAGTATTTGACCTGAGGAACAATTTAGTATTTTTAGTGTTATCAAAACAGTTGTAACCGTTAGTACGGATTCGGGTTGGTATTTTTTTCACATGTTATGTTTTTATTCTTTTGTTATAAATGATTAAAGTGTCAAATGTGATTATGCAGTTTTAGCTACCCTTTTTGTTTACCTCAATCTCATTCACTATATTGAGTTCTTAAAAGTCTAATTTAATATGAATAAAAATTAATAAGAGAAATATGAATTTAAGCTTATTTCTGAAAAATTAAACATGAATTTAAGTTTATAGCATATCAACTGAGATATTGCCTAATGTTATAGGGACATTTGGTAAAGCATTATGTAATTTATGAACACTTTTGAGAAGGTGTATGCTGGGCTACATGTGAGAATTCTTTCTACAACAGATATTAAATCTGAAAGCTACTACAGTGCAAGTATTTTTGTTCATGTGCTGCTGAGAGTTAGTTTTATTGTTATATCTTTATTTTCTATGTACTTTGTATTAATCATTTTAAGCATAATTCGATGAACCAATAACGATCAAGTGTTTTTTAGCGAGGTTGATGTTAACTGAGTCTTTTACAGCACACTTGATGTTAATCTAGAAGAGAAGTCTGCTACAATAAATTATTTAATTTTCATGAAATGGTTTATTATGAGTATATATGTCCATGTCTTTGTTAAGAAGTTATTGGCCACCGGCAATTATTATCATAGCTAGGGGTGTGAATTTCTAACACGACCCGAAAATCTCGGGTTTCGTTTAAACGGGTCCGGGTTTCGTCTAAACTGGCTCAGTTCAGTTTCAGGTTGAACCCGCAAACCCATTTAGCTATATGGGTCGGGTTCGGGTCAACCCGGTCGGGCTGGTGGGCTGACCCGTTTAACCCATTTATATTATATATTTTTACAATATATTTTATGTCATAAATTAAATTTGGTGGTTATTTTATGCCATAACTATAACTTAAAAAGAGAAACTAACATGAGATTTTATAATTAAAATGTAATCATATTATATAGATTTGTGTTTTTTTAGTAAACTTTTAATTTTAATATATTAATTTGCGAAAAAAAATAAAAAATTTCGGGTTGAACAGGTCGTGTTCGGGTTCATATGTATGACTCGATTCTCGGGTTGTTTTCGGGTTCGATCGGGTTGGACCCGCCAACCCACGAATACGACCTGTTTAGCACCCATAATTCATAATGGTTGATCATTTTATACTAAACATCTTTTATTTTCTTTTTCTTTCAATTGTTGTTTTTGTTTTCTTTCTGTGTTACGTTTAACTTTTTCCTGCATTCGTTTTTTCTGTTACAGAACTGGCAGCCTCTACTTCTCGACATTGTGGTGGGCACGGTTTTTTTTTTCAACTAAACTTGAAGCTCTAGCTAGGTAATTAGTCATCTGGAGATAACCAGAACCTAACCATGCCAGAACTTGGACCAACCACCATCGTGAACGTATGTGAGTGGTTGAAGTGTGTGGTGGTGCTAAGGTTGGGTAGGCCCGTAGTGAACATTATGTTTCTAGCATGGATGCGTTGGTGGCTACATTGCTTCTTGGGAGTGAAGGCCAAGGTATAACATATGTTATGTTTGGTGATTATAGGGTTCACGAGTTTACTGGCGCATACTAGGTTCAAGACTATGGATCAACTTCCGATGAATCTTAGCAACCCGCATTATGACCCTTTGTACCCATTTGAATGCGGGCTCACAACTGAACCTACCAAAGGATATTAGAGGTGTCTGGTGAGAATTTTAGGCAGTTTAAGAGTTTAATATTAAGTCATTATAATACTTTTACTTTGGTGTTTTTTTTAATCAAAACAATATTTCTCTAAACATATTATTTTATGCATATAGATATTAGAGGGTGATCCCATATACAATGTTTTTACCTTTTCTTTTTTATTTCTGGTTGCTATGCTTTACTGAAAAGGATGAAAGTATTTCTTAAATTCTAGAATTCAAAGCAAGTTGGAGTTTTGAACATGTTTCTTAAAACTCTTTTATAAAGCAAATAAGACTTTTGAACATTTTTCTTCATACTCTTTTATGCATAAGTACCCGTGGTAACGTACGAGCATTCCCAATATTCTCTTAAGCCGCATTTCAGTTTTGTTCTTTTTTCATTTTCAACTACAACTCTCTGGTGTTCCAATGTTTTTTTATGATTTAGAGAGACCTTTAGTTCAGGTGATAATAGGTGGGTTGGGTTATGGGTAATTTTTGGGACATATTGTAAACTTGGTTTTACAAAGCACGCCTTGGCATAAGGCGACCTTAAGCTCATGGTCTTGCACTTCAAACTACATAAGGCGAGCGTTTTACATAAAGTGTATGTTAGGCCTGGTTTTCAAGCAAAAAATTGGCACAAGGTGCAGGTGAGGCACTCACCTCATGTACATGGCTTTTTTGCGCATTAGGGTTTTGTACAAAGCGCTTTTTAGGTTACGCATATACATAATTTATATATTAAATCATAAATAAAGGTTCATCGCTAAATTTCAAGTAATAGAATGTTTCATTTATTTCAAATTTTATGTTCACACTGTTGAATATATATAATTTACTTTGAGTAACCCGTGTAACACACGGGTACTTAAACTAGTCAATTATATAATATTGATCAAAATATAATTACATCTTATTATAATTAGTTGGTAATTGTTGATGGATCAATTTACCCTTATTAACTAATAAGGTTTTCCCTTAGGTGTATTTAAGGAGATTACTAGAGAGGATTTAGGGATAGACTCTCATAACAATAACATCAAATTCGACCTCCTCTTTCTTCATATTACCAGTGCTTCAACCCCAAATAATTCGACACTACCATCAGTAACATACATCCTAAACGGGAACACTATATACATCATGTGTATATCGATGTTTGCATCAATCACTAGATTATCTGCTGGCATGTTTGCTGTAACACGTACTATTTACATGTTTTCCATTACATATTTACATGTTTTCAGTAACAAGATTTCGAAATCAATGATAATAATTATCTTAACATAGATTTAGGAAAGGAAATTATCTATAAGAATTCGAAATCTTCCAATCTTATCACAATTTCATAATAGATCGAAAGAGATTTTCGAGATTGGTCAAACAAGTTTTCAAGATTTCATTAAAAGACTCAAAATCACATAAGAAGTCGAATTCAAAGAGAACTCGAAATTATAATAAAACTCGAAATCTCATTAGAATTTGAAATCACCGAGTTACCTCGAAATCTATTAATTTTTGAGATATCATCCGTTGACTCGAAATCACAAGACATCTCGAAATCTCTTAAGGAACTCGAAATCTCATAACGATTTGAGATCTCAAGTCAACTCGAGATCTCATAACAACTCGAATTCTCAAGTGAACTTAAGATCTCATGATATGTCAAAATCTCAATAAGACTCGAAAAATCATGTAGACTCGAAATCATCAGTTTACTCGAAAATTCATGCAGTTCGATCCACACTAACAGGAGGTTTGCTATTAACTAAATGTTTTGTAAATCACTTGAATTAAATTAAATAATTTTACAAAACCAAATCGTTTAACTTGAATGAGCTTTGATGTTTCATTTCTGCCCAAAGGTGATTTGATACATCAATCTTATTGTTCAAGTATAATGATAAGCTATGTTATTTATGTCTTACAAACATAAATGTCTCACTTCCGCCCAAAGGTGATTTGATTCATTCTAATTTAACCGTGCGTAACTAAGGTGATCGTCACACTTCTGTCAAAGGTGATCTGTAACAATTACTTTGCACACATGCTTAAATGATTTCACTTCTGCCCAAAGGTAATTTTCTTCATTTAAGTAGAATTTTTAAATTTACTTAGTCTATTATTTTGATGTTATTAATAGACATATCACAACTTCATAATTAAAATGGTCATTACGTATGTCTGCCTTAGTATAACATGCCCTTAGAACACATTAAGACTTCTAATTTAGTATCTTAATTCTCTCATCTAATTTTCCACTTATAGCTCCTAATTGTGGCATTCCACCATTGACTAGTGATAACTTTGTTGCCTGGAAAGACAAACCCATGCTTACGCTTGCTTTGCTGGACTTCGACTATGCTTTAACTAAGGAACAACCTGCAACACTTACTCCTACATCCACACCTCAAGAACAAATAGTTTTTGAAAAGTGGACTATGTGTAATCGCACGCCTCTCATGTGTATGAAGAATTCCATCAGTAATGCAACCAGTTGAGCCATTCCAGACTCTAATGATGCTAAAACCTACTTGGCTTCTATGGATGAGTAATTCAAAGGGACGTCTAAGGCGCACACTAGTACTTTGATTCTAAAGCTTGTTACTACTAAGTATGATGGGAGGAGCGGCACTCATGAGCACATCATGATGATGAACGACATGGATCATAAGCTAAAGGGATTAGACATGGAGATCAGTGACGGTTTTCTCGTACACTTCATGATGACATCTCTTCCCCGTCTTATGAAGCATTTAATATCAATTTTACAACACTCAGAAGGGCAAAGGGACGATGACTGAGCTGATCGTCATGTGCATGCAGGAGGAAGAGCGTGTGAAGATGGACATTACTGCTGACGTTACTTATCTTTCCACTGCAAATTCTAATAAGATGAAGAACAACTATCCAAGGAAGGAAGCTTATAAAGTCCAAAAGCCTAATCCAAGTGCACCTTCCAGCTCTAAGAACTCCTTAGGCAAGCCTTACTACAAGTTCGGTAAAAAGACAGGACATAAGCAGAAGGAGCGGGCAACTTTCGTGTAGTTTGTAATTGGATGTAACTATTCAGATTTTTTCGAGAATAAATCATTCTCTTAACAGATCTCGTCTTGTTCCTCAATCTTCGAAGAATGCGGCGTTGTATTATTGTAAGTTCCCTGTTCCAAACATTTCCTTAACTTTAAGGAGTGGCTGGCAAAGAAAGGTAATAATCTTTTTCATGATACTTGAGTCCTATAATTTATATGTTCCTGCTAATTCTTAGTGGTTTTATTCTGGTTCTATGGTTCATGTGACCAATTCTACTCCGGGATTCCTTACAATCCAGAGGATGGGAAGAAACCAAAGAACACTAATAATGGGGAACGATAAGGAACTAGAAGTGAAGGTTATGGGAACAGTACAATTATTTCTGAAAACTTGTTTAAGCTTTAAACTTTATGATACCTTATATGTTCCTAAGGTTACTCGGAACCTTGTATCGGGACCAAAGCTAGACATTGACGGTTTTGTTGATTCTCGTGGTCATTGCAAACTCTCTATTCTTTATGATTTAGTAGTGTATGGTACTAGCATTATGGATGGTGGTCTTTATAGATTAGAACTAGATGATGATATTTCCAAATCTTTGTTGTCATATAATATTAATGAATCAATCACAAAGATGAAACATAAACGAAACTTAGAGACTTCATCAATGTTGTGACATCAACGTTTAGGCCACATCTGTCACACCCGACCCGCAGCGAAAAAGGTGATCGGGGCATGATTGGGTTATCATCAAAGCTCATGACATTTATTATAACGTTTCATATTTATTATTTCGATTAAAAGGGAAACATACAATCATAATTAAACAAATACAACATTTTCTATTCATCCTTCTAAACTTCGTTATTTTTCTTCTAAGGCAATTTCCTATGTTTTCCATGCTTCATCATGTTCACCTGTATCATATGTAAAAATGGTTTTTGGATCAACAAAAAGTTGGCGAGTGAACCTTGTTAGAAAACATTTAATATTTATTTCTTGTTGCATTTAATATGGAAAAATTGTGCAATATTCACATATGAACAAACATAATTAAACATACAATAACAACAATTAGCATACAATTACAAACCCTTAGCATACGATGTTAAACAACAACTAACAATTAATAACATACATTAACAAACCAACAGCATACAATAACAACAATTAATAACATACATTAACAAACCAACAGCATACAATAACAACAATTAATAACATACATTAACAAACCAACAGCATACACTAACATATCAACTTGCATAAATATATATCATAAATAAAACTGTGCGATCAAGGCTCAATCAAACGGAGCCGATCGTATTGCATGTACTGAAAATGATAAATGTCTGTGCGATCAAGGCTCAATCAAACGGAGCCGATCGTATGTTGGCACGCCAGGTTCACACTCATAATGTAATGGGGAACATGCTCAACGCTCATAATGTAATGGGGAGCGGCGGCCTATGAAATTGCATGTACTTGAAAATAATAAATTAAATCTAAACAATAACCACACAAACAGTTTATACAAACTGAATACACATTTATTCATGATATGATGTATGCACAATGATTTAAATATAGTAAATAGTAAGACACATGATACACCCCAAAAACGTGATTTAAACGGGGAATTTGTAGAGATTCACTCACAGTGTGTGCGTTCGGTGAATGATGATGAATGCGCACGAGTTTAGAGGATTGATCGTCGAGGAATAACTAACCTAATTAATAAAGGAAAGTAAGGTAAATAAATGGATTTTATTAACAACTTTAATAGAATTTTTGGATATATTTTTGTGAGTTTTAGGCTATTTTCTAACTTTAAAAATGTTATTTTTAAGTATTTTTAATTGATTTTTAAATAAAATAAATAAATAAAAATAAAAAAAATGTTGACTTTTTGACCGTTGACTAGTTGACCGTGGACCGTTGACTTGTTGACCGGTTTTATTGTGTAAGTGTTTGCGCCGGGTGAGGCTCGAACCCGAGACCTCCCGTACGTGTGCACGCAGCTCTACCAACTGAGCTACGTGTCTAACCCGAAATATTTCTGTTTTTAATTATATTTATATACTAATTAGATTAATCCGAAAATCATTTATTTTAAAAAGATTTTAACGTAACGACTCGGTGCACTCCACAGGTCTCGAACCCGGGACCTGTGGTTTAGTTTGACACACAGTCCACCGCTGGACTGTGTGTCTAACTTGGTAAATATCCTAGTTTTTATTATACTTAACATATAACGGAGTTAACCCGGTTCAGTTTTAAACAAAAAGGCATTTTATTACTGCGAAGGTGCGTGTGTCAAGAATCGAACTCGGGACGTGTACGTATTTGTTTGCACACAGTCCACCGCTGGACTGTGTGTCTAACCCGTTTATAATTCCGATTTTAAATAATCTTATAACATAACTACTTCGTCTTCTTCGTTCAAAACAAAGGCAACGGTCAGAGTAACTGTTACTTGATTAATTCGGTTAATGGACAAGATGAACAATTTAAAAGTATTGAACCGAAGAGTTTGGGGAAAGAAAATACCGAACAGATCGTCTTCTTCAGAAAATTTGGCGAATATCGTCGGCTCTGTTTTGGTGACCTTCGGCTGTTAGAATCAATTAACAGTTTGGAGGGATTAGATGTGAAATTAAACTAATGAGTAATGATTATCAGTATGTTTGAATGATCATATCGGTTAACAGCGAGTTTCCGGAAAATTCAGAAGTTTTCTGGTGAAATCTGAAAGTCCGGCAATGTCGTCTGAGGTTGATTCTGAGTGATGGAGTGATGTTAGAATTTGTCTAATAATGGAAGGAAATAGAGAAATCGAGGTAAGTACCGTGTAGATGAAAATCCCGGTTTTCCGGCGACTTGCAGAGAATTCCGGCGAGTGAAATTTCTTGCGACAGAGATTCTTCAGAGGTTTAAGATGAGTGGGAGTGATGTTATTAGGAGTTCTATGATCTTATTTTTTTGGGTAAGAAGAGAAGATGGATTGAACTTGGTTTTCCGGCGAAACTTTCCGGTTAATTCACAGAGAATTCCGGCGAATTCCGGCGAGGTTTTCTGAGTGAAATGAAGAGCGTAAGTTGAATAGATTCGCGAGCTTAACTGATGAACAAGGTATAATCCCGGATTTGAATTGTGTTTTCGGTTTCAATAGAAGTTTAAGGCAATGAATGAAATTAATGGTTTGCTTCGGTTATAACCGATCTTACTGATTATGTATACGTTATGACCAAAAAGAAACGGCCAAATTTGACGAAAATGTCGGGATTTCCGGTGTGAACGGATTTGGGCGCGTTGTGTAACTGGGTTTTGGTTTCCAGATTGATTTATGTATTAATTGTTTTAATATGTTAACAAACAACACAAGTGGCGGAGCGGTTGAAGGGATGTGTGTTAAGACTGTGCTGACTCTCGGCTGACCCGGGTTCGAGTCCCGGCTTTAGCATATTATTTTTAATTCACTATTTTTAGTACTTTTTCAAAAATAAATTTTATATTCTAATATACTTATTAATTATGTATCGTTTAAAATTAATTTGGGCATTAAATGAGCAACAAAATTTTTAACTGATTGTTCGGTTAATAATGAAGCGGGTTTGGTAAATCCGGTTTTTGGCGGATGTTACAGTATCCCTTACTTTTAGAAATTTCGTCCCGAAATTTAAGTAGTGGCATATTTGTCTAAAAAGGATGGTGTTTTAATTTGACAGTTACATACTTAGAAGAGAGTAAGAGTTTAAATTTTGTTTGAGGCGGTAACGTTCCTTGTAAGGGTTGAATACCCTGTTATAGGAATCGCTTTTTGTTGCCTAAAGTGTATGAATACGGAACATGGATACACAGGATTGATTGACTAAGTATGATGTTATGCATATGAGTTTGGGTACGCTTGAAAGATTAGGTTATATCCTAAAATAAACTTCTAATACTAAAACTTACATGGAACTTCTCATAGCCGCCTGACAATGCCTCTGAGCCTTTGGCAAGAATACTTATATATAGGAAGTACCAGCGGCGTATCCAGCATATTCTTGTCAAATTTTCATTGGTTTTATCAGTAAGTTATGATTGGTTCTATGATGTGACTCTAGAACATAAATAAACACAACATCCAATGTCTGAGTCCTAATTCTGATAGTATACATGTTTGAATGGTGACACAATCCAATTCCTTTAAATGATGAGATGATATGAATGCTAAATTAGTGAGTATAACACAAACTTCAATCAAGACAATACTAAATCCTACACAGAACTTCTCATAACCGCCTGATAATGCCTCTGATCCTTTGACAAGAATACTTATATATAGGAAGTACCAGCGGCGTATCCACCATATTCTTGTCAAATTTTCATTGGTTTTATCAGTAAGCTATGATTAGTCCTATGTGACTCTAAAACATAAACAAACACAACAACCAAAGTTTGAGTCCTTAAATGATTACAATACCTCTCTCGTTTGTTATGATGGAGAGGTTAGTCTATGTAGAAAATGGAACACAATCCAATTTCTTTAAATGATGAGTTGATATGAATGCTAAATCAGTGAGTGTAAAACAAATTTCCACCAAAACATTACTAAATCCTACATGGAACTTCTCATAACCGCCTGATAATGCCTCTGATCCTTTGACAAGAATACTTATATATAGGAAGTACCAGCGGCGTATCCACCATATTCTTGTCAAATTTTCATTGGTTTTATCAGTAAGCTATGATTAGTCCTATGTGACTCTAAAACATAAACAAACACAACAACCAAAGCTTGAGTCTTTGAATGATGACAGTACCTCTCTCGTTTGTTATGATGGAGAGGATTGTCCATGTAGAAGTGAGACACAGCTCAACTTCTTTAAATGTCGACACTGTGATATGTCGTGAGGTATGATGATATGAATGTTAAATCAATGAGTATAAAAACAAAACTAATATAGTAATTCGCATTAAGATCCTTGGATAATTTCCAATTTAAAATTGAGACACGTGAAAATTGAGATAATCATAAAGAAAAACATAAAACTAAGCGGTTGGAGTTGAATCTTGATTTTCAGTGAAGGGGACTAGTTGGGTGTCTTCGTTTGGGCCGTCATTATCTTCAACAGGATTGGCGTTGATGTTGAAAACTCTTCCTCTTGCTGGTGGCCTAGTGGTTGGGTTTTCTTGGTTTGCTTGGTTAACTGGGTTTGCTTGAGCTTGGGCGTTTATGATGTTAACCAATTGAGGGCACGTGTTTCTAAAGTGCGTAGGGTCGCCACAATTGAAACAAGCTCGAACATATGGGAACATGGGGTATTGGGGTTGTTGATATGCTTGGATCATGTTTTGAGTAGGGGTGAGGTTTGGTTTTGAGGGGTGCGGCAAACCTTGCTCATATGACCATAGCGTCCACAATTCACACATAGTCGACAAAGTAAGGTAGATGGATGGTGATAAAAACAGGTGTTACATTGAGGGTGAGGTCCAAGGTAAGGTTTCTTATTTGGGTAAGTTGGGTCGGGTGCTACTTGAGTGATTGGGACAGCTTGGAGGGGTACGGCTTGTAAGGCTGGTTGATTGCGTTGGGTGACAGCGAAAAGTTGCTCCTCACGTTTCCTTTTGGAAATGGGTTGAGAAGGGGATTCGGTTTGGGTGGAGTTTGAAATTTCAGTTGGTGCTTTATCTTTCTTCTTCTCCTCCTTGAAGTCTTTATTCCGTATACGGTTCTCGGTGAGCTCTGTAGCTAACTCCATTGCTGCTTCCAAGGTTGCAGGTGTGGTACTTATTACAGAGTCTTGAATTTTTTAAGGAAGACCTCGAATGTAGTGCTCGATCAAACGGTAGTGGGGAGTGAACAAGTTGGGAACCATTTGATTTAACTCGAGGAATCTCTTGTTGTAGGTAGTGTGGTCACCTTCCTTTTGTTTCAACGAATAGAACTCATCCTCTAATTTCTTGATTTCGCTCCTTGGGCAAAACCGTCTTGTCATGATTTCTTTCAACTCTTCCCAAGTCATAGTCATAGCATCTTCAACACCTCGTTTAGCCTTCTCTATATTCCACCAAGTAAGTGATATTCCAAATAAACGACCAGTAGCATATCGCACTTTGCGATCATCAGGGCAATCGCAATTTAGGAAAATGTTTTCCATTTCTTCAAACCAATAGAGAAGAGCGGTGACACCTTCAGTCCCTTCGTATTTTGTAGGGTCGCAGGATTTGAAATGCTTGTAGGTGCATTTAGTAGTATTTTGGGGAGGGTTGACAATATTTTGAACTTCTTGATCGACGGGATTTGCGGTAAGGGCTTGTTGGACTTGGACTACAATGTTGGGTATTACTGCAGCCATTTGTTGAGCGATTAGGGCAGCCATGCGCTCGCGGGCTTTTCTTGCTCTCATCTTCCTACGAGCGAGACTAGAAGACATCTACAAGAAATACGTATGAAGAGTATGAGTTGGATGTTTTTGGGATCATGTGTCGTATTTAGGAATGAACATTCATAAAATAAACATAGCAAAATAAATCTACTACATCCATAGGATGTCTTGGGCTTTGCTCGTAATTGGACCTTGCATGCCGCCATACTTCACCTTCGTAATCACGTGGGCCCCCATGATTACCGGGTTTTTCATATGGTTCGCATGTGTTAGCCTGGTTACGTACACTAAAACCCGGAGAAAATCGAGAAATATGTATGGAACGTATGACATTCGGAATGTATCCAGGTGTGGACACGGTGACACCTCAAAGTGGGGTTAGTTCGAACGACGTTTGGTGTGGCATGCTTTGGCCTTCGTACTCTCATCGTTAGTCCCCAGGTAGGCAAACTGGTCCGTTATTTGGATTTATACGAATGCCAACCTAGACAGGACGTTCCGACTACCGGTACTTGTACCTTTACAGTTACTACATGCCCGTCGCAGAACTCACTTTGATGAGATTTGAAAAATGAAAAATGCGACAAAATCTTGAATAACGGAAGTATGAAGATGATTTGAATATGTTAATATTGTAACATGTATGATGAATATGTATGTAAGTATAGTTCACTAGATATCACAAAATGTAATATTGGAAATATTTGCATGCATTTGTGTATGTAATAAATATGAAACAAATAAATATCATAAGTTTGCATGTAACCACATAAACAATTAAAATCTAGTCAACTATAGTATAGGCTCTAAGAGTCTAATAACCTATCCTATATCCCTATAGTCATGGCTCTGATACCAATCTGTCACACCCGACCCGCAGCGGAAAAGGTGATCGGGGCATGATTGGGTTATCATCAAAGCTCATGACATTTATTATAACGTTTCATATTTATTATTTCGATTAAAAGGGAAACATACAATCATAATTAAACAAATACAACATTTTCTATTCATCCTTCTAAACTTCATTATTTTTCTTCTAAGGCAATTTCCTATGTTTTCCATGCTTCATCCTGTTTACCTGTATCATATGTAAAAATGGTTTTTGGATCAACAAAAAGTTGGCGAGTGAACCTTGTTAGAAAACATTTAATATTTATTTCTTGTTGTATTTAATATGGAAAAATTGTGCAATATTCACATCTGAACAAACGTAATTAAACATACAATAACAACAATTAGCATACAATTACAAACCCTTAGCATACGATGTTAAACAACTAACAATACATACATTAACAAACCAACAGCATACAATAACAACAATTAATAACATACATTAACAAACCAACAGCATACAATAACAACAATTAATAACATACATTAACAAACCAACAGCATACAATAACAACAATTAATAACATACATTAACAAACCAACAGCATACACTAACATATCAACTTGCATAAATATATATCATAAATAAAACTGTGCGATCAAGGCTCAATCAAACGGAGCCGATCGTATTGCATGTACTGAAAATGATAAATGTCTGTGCGATCAAGGCTCAATCAAACGGAGCCGATCGTATATTTGCACGCCAGGTTCACGCTCATAATGTAATGGGGAACATGCTCAACGCTCATAATGTAATGGGGAGCGGCGGCCTATGAAATTGCATGTACTTGAAAATAATAAATTAAATCTAAACAATAACCACACAAACAGTTTATACAAACTGAATACACATTTATTCATGATATGATGTATGCACAATTATTTAAATATAGTAAATAGTAAGACACATGATACACCAAAAACGTGATTTAAACGGGGAATTTGTAGAGATTCACTCACAATGGGTGCGTTCGGTGAATGATGATGAATGCGCACAAGTTTAGAGGATTGATCGTCGAGGAATAACTAACCTAATTAATAAAGGAAATTAAGGTAAATAAATGGATTTTATTAACAACTTTAATAGAATTTTTGGATATATTTTTGTGAGTTTTAGGCTATTTTCTAACTTTAAAAATGTTATTTTTAAGTATTTTTAATTGATTTTTAAATAAAATAAATAAATAAAAATAAAAAAAATGTTGACTTTTTGACCGTTGACTAGTTGACCGTGGACCGTTGACTTGTTGACCGGTTTTATTGTGTAAGTGTTTGCGCCGGGTGAGGCTCGAACCCGAGACCTCCCGTACGTGTGCACGCAGCTCTACCAACTGAGCTACGTGTCTAACCCGAAATATTTCTGTTTTTAATTATATTTATATACTAATTAGATTAATCCGAAAATCATTTATTTTAAAAAGACTTTAACGTAACGACTCGGTGCACTCCACAGGTCTCGAACCCGGGACCTGTGGTTTAGTTTGACACACAGTCCACCGCTGGACTGTGTGTCTAACTTGGTAAATATCCTAGTTTTTATTATACTTAACATATAACGGAGTTAACCCGGTTCAGTTTTAAACAAAAAGGCATTTTATTACTGCGAAGGTGCGTGTGTCAAGAATCGAACTCGGGACGTGTACGTATTTGTTTGCACACAGTCCACCGCTGGACTGTGTGTCTAACCGTTTATAATTCCGATTTTAAATAATCTTATAACATAACTACTTCGTCTTCTTCGTTCAAAACAAAGGCAACGGTCAGAGTAACTGTTACTTGATTAATTCGGTTAATGGACAAGATGAACAATTTAAAAGTATTGAACCGAAGAGTTTGGGGAAAGAAAATACCGAACAGATCGTCTTCTTCAGAAAATTTGGCGAATATCGTCGGCTCTGTTTTGGTGACCTTCGGCTGTTAGAATCAATTAACAGTTTGGAGGGATTAGATGTGAAATTAAACTAATGAGTAATGATTATCAGTATGTTTGAATGATCATACCGGTTAACAGCGAGTTTCCGGAAAATTCAGAAGTTTTTCGGTGAAATTAGAAAGTCCGGCAATGTCGTCTGAGGTTGATTCTGAGTGATGGAGTGATGTTAGAATTTGTCTAATAATGGAAGCAAATAGAGAAATCTAGGTAAGTACCGTGTAGATGAAAATCCCGGTTTTCCGGCGACTTGCAGAGAATTCCGGCAAGTGAAATTTCTTGCGACAGAGATTCTTCAGAGGTTTAAGATGAGTGGGAGTGATGTTAGTAGGAGTTCTATGATCTTATTTTTTTGGGTAAGAAGAGAAGATGGATTGAACTCGGTTTTCCGGCGAAACTTTCCGGTTAATTCACAGTGAATTCCGGCGACTTCCGGCGAGGTTTTCTGAGTGAAATGAAGAGCGTAAGTTGAATAGATTCGCGAGCTTAACTGATGAACAAGGTATAATCCCGGATTTGAATTGTGTTTTCGGTTTCAATAGAAGTTTAAGGCAATGAATGAAATTGATGGTTTGCTTCGGTTATAACCGATCTTACTGATTATGTATACGTTATGACCAAAAAGAAACGGCCAAATTTGACAAAAATGTCGGGATTTCCGGCGTGAACGGATTTGGGCGCGTTGTGTAACTGGATTTTGATTTCCAGATTGATTTATGTATTAATTGTTTCAATATGTTAACAAACAACACAAGTGGCGGAGCGGTTGAAGGGATGTGTGTTAAGACTGTGCTGACTCTCGGCTGACCCGGGTTCGAGTCCCGGCTTCAGCATATTATTTTTAATTCACTATTTTTAGTACTTTTTCAAAAATAAATTTTATATTCTAATATACTTATTAATTATGTATCGTTTAAAATTAATTTGGGCATTAAATGAGCAACAAAATTTTTAACTGATTGTTCGGTTAATAAACGAAGCGGGTTTGGTAAATCCGGTTTTTGGCGGATGTTACAACATCTAATGAGAACGATTTGCTCGACTCATAAAAGATGAAGTCTTACCATCTCTCAATTTCACTGACATTGGAACGTGTGTCAAATGCCTCAATGGTAAAATGACAGCAACGAATAAGAAAAGGGGCCACTAGAAGTTCTAATTTATTAGAACTCATTCACACTGACATTAGTGGTCCTTACCCCATCGCTGGCATAATTGGACATACTTGATTTATCATTTTCGTTGATGATTATTTTCGTTACATGTACTTGTATCTCATTAAGGAAAGAATCACTTACAACTTTTAAAGATTCTAAAGCTGAAGTTGAAAAACAACAAGATCGTCAAATTTAAGTTGTGAGACCAGACAGAGGCGATCAATATTATGGAAGACATACTGATGTGGGTCAAGCTCCTCGTCCATTTTATGAGTTTTGTAACGGCTTGGAGATTGTAAACTAATACACCATGTCAGGTATACCTCAGCAGAACGGTGTCGCCGAATGAAGAAATTGCACCATTATAAACATGGTGCACAGTATGTTAGCCAACGCTAATTTACCAATATTCCTCTGGTCTGAAGCATTAAAAGCAGTTGTTCATATGCGCATGAGAGTTCCCTCTAAGAATGTCCCTAAAACTCCTTATGGACTTGGGATAGGAAGGAAACTGAGTCTTAAATATATCTATACTATATATATATATATATATATATATATATATATATATATATATATAATGCATAATGGAAGGGTAGCTTAGTGTCACACCCCAACCAATGGCAGAATCATCCGAGTGGGACGAAGAGAGATTGCTCATTGCTCACAACACTAATGGTGACAATAATTAATTAAACCGAATTTCATTTCATAAATAAATTGTCATTACAATACATAGAATTTCAAATAACAACAATAACAAAGACAAAATTTGATACAACATAAATAAACCTAAGGCGTCTATATGTGTACCTAGCATCAACGTTACTTCGATTTCATAGCATCATCCTAATCAACCTGTAACATGTTTTAAAATAGAGTTCAATGCAAAAGCAAAGGCGAGTACACAAGTTTAAGCATAAGCGTACGTATACGAATAAAGTTTAAAATGAATCCACATGATACTAAGCTTATACGAGAGCATTATACATGGCATGCAATATTTCTAGTCAAACCCCTTGTTAACGCAAATCACGATATTTGAACATAGCCTCTAGATTTCACGAGGGAGATGGTGCGTTACTCCTATAGCGCTATACATGTCAAATGAAGGCTTAAGATAAGCTAATGACTATAGTATCACATAAGAATGGTCCAAGAAATAAGCAACAAGTAACGTATCAAAGCATTCATGAATATTGGATTGTTTCGTGCATTGCATAAAGTTAGAGTTTAGTGTTTTTGTATAAGGTAAACATGTTACACCCAAAAGTGATAAAATGAAAATGTGTCGAGTGTACTCACAAGTTTGCAAGGCTTTTCGATTATTCGAGTACTTACGAGTTGGTGAGAATAGGAAAATGAGTGGCTTGAGTGTTTGGAGTTTATGGGATGTTTGAGTTCGGATTTAAGGATTCGGAGTTTAAAGTGTATGAAAATAGACATATAAGAAAAGTAATCACCTAGCACACATAGTACTTGTTCTTGAAACTATGAAACTCAAAAGAGTTTGAATGTTTTCATGGGTCAAAATGCCCATTAGAATCGTAACAAGTATCATGGTCTTAGATGATGTAACTTAACACTTGACAAATAACCACTAGACTATCATCAAGGTTTAGTCACTTAGATATTATATAGGTTATATAGTGTAGGTATTATTTGCATAAGTCAAGCATGAGGTAGGAGGATTAACCATCCATTTAAGACCTCTTTTGGATTCATATAAGTCAAACATGAGATAGGAGGATTATCCATCCATTTAAGACTTCTTTTGGATTCACCACTACACATGTTTCCATAGATAACAAGGAGGGTCATGAACATACAATAAGGAAGGAAGTAAATACAACTAATCTAGGAAAACATCAAGCGATGTGGGTATTTTCAAGTAGGATAGCCCAAGCTAAACATATAATCACACAATCTTCAAGTTTAAGACTTGTTCATCACTTGTGAGTTAAAACTCTATCAAAACAGAAATTTTATGAGGATTAAACCTCTGGATTTACATGTTACAACCTTTTTTTAAGCACACATAATCATAGTCTTGATTAGTGGCATAAGGACATAGGAATGTATGAAGAAAAACACGAGTTTTCTTCCAAAACATGAAGATAAAAATGAGCAGAATTTAGGTGCACTTTGGACCTAAAAAATGGTGAGGTTTCACTTTAGTTTGCCCAAGCAAACTTGTGAGAACCTTCCTAGAGGTTATCCAAGTGTTGTAGAAGAAGAAACAAGAAGAAAATTGAAGTGAAAGTGAGTTAAAACTCACTTTTTATGGCTGGAACTCTAAAAAACGTGGCTGAAACTCAGCTGAGTTTTGGAGAGTTTTTGAAGTTTTTTGAGGCTTGCAAAAGTGGAATAAGGAGTGGGGAAGTGTTTATTATATAGGTAAGGGATTACGGTTTCAATGAGTTGGACTTTGGACAAGGTTAGTGGGCATTAAGGCTTGAAACAAGCCCAAACACACCCTTAATAGTGGGTTGTCCACTTTTTATTTTTTTTTTATTTTTGTTAGTTAATTGATATATAATTGTTTATTTGATGCCATTTATTATATAATTAACATATATTAAGTTGTGGCATGGTATTTTTGAAGTATGGACATCATATGCTAAAAGGGACAAGTTTATAAAAGTTTAATGTCACAAAGTAGATAACAAGGGTAAAATTTATAATGAAGTGTCGAATGATTATAATTTTCGCGATTGAATAACAAAGTATCTTGTATGAATGAAGCTGCGAAAAACGAGACGTTACACTTAAGTCTTTTTACACATTTTTAAAGGATACAATACTTGAAAGTTGTATGTACAAGGATCCAATGCACAAAAACTCTTCAGCTTTTATAAGGTGCAAGTTGTGTGATACATCATGTACAGGACAATAAAAAAAGACACACGGGATACTGTTTAGGATTTCTTGATGATTTTTTGGGTGGCTAGATCTTGGATTCAATTTTAAATTCCCACTCATCCCTAAAAACCCATTTATGCCTTTTCTTCTCATTTGTAGAGAGAGAACAAGAAAAAAAGATGAAAGTTCTAGAGAGAGGGGGACGAGAAGGGGTAGGGTGAGAGTGAGAAGAAATTTCAGCAAAGGTTCTGGTACTCGGAGTCAGATCGCCTCCTAGGGTTTCAATTTAGTGGTAAAATGCGCAAGGGAATAATAGGGTTGTGATTTTCCAGACTTGGTGGAGGATATGGGTTGCATCTTGTGTCTCGAAGTGGTGGAGGAAGATCTCATCAGATGTAGGTCGATTTATTGCAATCATTGCTGAGTTGCTGGTGAATGATTCAGTTGACTCATGTGTTGTTTATGTTTACCTGCTTTGGTTGCCTTCTAGAATTATCCATACCCTTATTTCGCATACGTGTTTGTTTTACCGATTTTTTGGTTGTTTTTTTCTTTTGTAGGTTCAAATATATAGTGTTGTTAATCTTCATACATGTGTTCTTGTAGATGGGTAGTTTTTTCTTACTACGTTCGTTTATGGTGTTTTGATTTTCTTTACAGGTCTTTAGGTTTATTAACAACCAGACATTGTAATTTCCATGTAAAAAAGTTATATTAATGTTTCATGTATCTTTAAATGTTGGTTATTTTGATCTTGCTACTGATTATTTTGATTTTGTTTACAGTTTATTGGATATTTTAATCTTGGTGTTGATTATTTTTGTGAAATGTTGGATCACATCTGATTTTTTTTAATGCTTCAGATATCTTTTAAATCTTTTAATTTTCATGATTATAGATTCATGTTGTAGTTTTTCACTGAAATTCAAAGCTGCAAATCTCTTCATGTTAGTATTTAGTTTCAAATTTTTATAAATTATCGAACAGTGTCTGGATCTAGAAAAAATCAACTGAGAGTTTTTATTGTAGCTTCGCTTTTCAGTTTCTATCAGTTTTGTTATGCAAATATGTTGTTATCTTATGCACTAAGTCAGATCCAACAATATTAGTTAAAACATTTTGTGATTCCGACCACATATCATGATTTGCAGTGAATGACTTGACTTCAAATCAATATAATTTTTTCTTTTTGAAAAATAATAATATTAGTCTAAACGGGTTAGGGGGACACGATTCATATACTTACTCTGTCTAAACTCGAAACAGGTCAAATGGGTTGGTGAGTTTTAGATATTTTACAAAAAGGGTTAATATGATGATTATTATTAATGATTCATGTAATTGGATGGCGATTTTTATTAAATAGCAATTCTAAAGGATTCATGATATTAAATAGCATTTTTTTAGTTTCATGGTTTTCACACTTGTAAAGATTTGTTGCTTTACAAAACTATATTTGAATTGAAGTTACATCTATAGAAACTCAAACACCCCTTAGTTGTTGAGATTTATGGTGTTTTAGATTCTTTAGGATCTGTACTTGTTGAAGCTCATGTTAGCAAGAAATCAACAATGGTAAACCAAGTTGTTTTATTTCAGCTATAGCTTTTACGTCCATCAAATAAAAGTGTTGAAAAATTAAAATTATTTGTAATTATTTAAATTATGCTTTTACTCAGATGTTGTGTTCTCTTAGGTTGGTGTTGGAATATCAACGCCGAGTAAGGTCATTAGAGCTTGAACACAATGAATCTAATGTTTTTAACATGCTTTAGGGCACACCCTATTTGTTGTGTATTTTGCAGCTTGTGGATCAAAGGATTCCTGAAAAACTAACTTCTGTCTTTGTGTGGTTGCAGGCTTCTTTCAGCGAGCCAAGAAATGGATTGAAAAGCTACAAAGATAAGGTCACCCCAGATATAGTTACTATTTCGGTGGCCAACTTTGCTTGAGTCTTCTGAACTATATATTATCTTTCTACCTATTCATAAGTGTTTGACCGTAAGTGGTTGAAATAGGTCAGGCCTTCTTGCAAACACTAAAACATGCATTAGAGTTTTTGTCACCTTGTTTTTTTAACTTCAGTGGTTAAAACATGTCAGGTTAACTCTCATCACATATTAATCTAAAATAGTTTTGGCTTTTATATATTGTTAAATTGGTAAATAAAATGAAAATAGCTAAAAAAGAAACAGTTTAAACCATACCCAGACAGTACTCATATTCTGCAGCATCACATATTAATCTAAAATATTTTTGGCTTTTATATATTGTTAAATTGGTAAGATAAAATGAAAATAGCTAAAAAAGAAACAGTTTAAACCATACCCAGACAGTACTCATATCCTGCAGCATCCTGAATTGTTTTTTAATATAATACCACACGGTGTGGGCGTGGAAGTGCGGCGTTTATGCCCTTTCACGCCGCACACACCACATCGAACCCTGTTGTTGTTGACAGTGTTGTGGACGGGGCTTGAGATTTCCCACCGGTGTTGAAGTTAGATGACCGTTGACATGTCATTTTCTGATTGGACGTGGTTACTAGCTATTGCACCCCAATAACATAATTAAAAAAAAGATTTTTTATTTAAAAAAAAATAATTCACCCCATCTCTGATGGTGTTGAAGTGGCCTCCATATGTCGAATAATCCCCAAGTTTCAAGCTCCTTCACACCATGTGGTCTAAACAGTCATTATATTAATTGTATTTTTAAATAAATATATAGTATACTGATTGTAAATTAAATTAAAAGTTTAGACGCAAACTGATATAAACAAAACAAAATTGATACTTGAGCTCTAAAGTTGTTTTAAAGTATCTAGGCAGCCTTTGAATACATGGTTTTGTTGATTCCGGTGAATTAAATATACAGTTTGCTTCATTTGCAATCAATTTACCCTTTCGAATGGTTTTTTCTTTATTTGATGTTTGATGGTTTGAAATGCAGTTTGCTTTGTTTCACAAAATGGGTTGGGGACATTGCCTTAGAAAGTGCATCCAGAACTTGCAACAGCCCCAGAGTGGGATAGATGTATGCTTTTATGAGGTGTAACTCTTTGGCAGAATTCAAAATTGTTTAAAAACTCCTACATTAAATCAGTATGGTTAGTTGTCTAGAATTGGTTGGACATGATGTGATGTCGGTTGCTGGGGTTCGACTTCAAAGTGCACCTTTAGTACCTGAGGACCAAGTTATTCCCCACCTTTTTGCATGTAGTATTGAACATGGTTCCTACAATGTTACACGAATAAGAAAAGTAACAAAAATCCTACACTATATATCATGTCACACCCCAACCGATGGCGGAAACATCGGGGTAGTGGTACTAGGCGACCAGATTGTCTCATGAGAATTCCATAACAATTATCTATCCACATCATTTAACATTCAACGTCCCATACCATTAAGCACAATATTTCAAAATAATCATTACAGAAACTTGTTTTCCCACAAAACTAATCATGTTCGATATCCCCTAGATCTTATTACAAACCATTCTAAACAAAAGCAAACTAACTAAGCTCGACTATCCAAAGCATCTGATAAGCTAAATTATCAACCTGTTACATACGTCAAAATACAAGTAAATACAATTAAGTAAAGGTGAGCATACTGGTTTGAGTACTACTAGCATAATAGAGAAAGTGTTCGCGAACTAATCTAATTACATATCATAATACTCCAAACACATCAAATAACATAGGCTCATTTCTCATGCTAACTACCGTGAGAAGGCTTGCGCATCCATCCTAACTAGACCCCGTCAGGTGTAAGCCACACTATAGTACCATACTAGCTAAGGAGGCAAGTTAACGAAAATAAGTCCTAGTCACATGTTTCTAGTATCACGTATTGAACATACACAATCAGATTACTCACGTGTGATAAACAGTTTGATTTGTGAAGTGATTTTGATAGGGGAACGTATGTAACACCCAAAAAGTGCATTAAAGCGAAAATGGGTCAAGTATACTCACTGTGGGTGCGTTTAGGAAAGAGTAGACGACTGTTGAGAGGTGAAGAGGAGCGCCGGATCAGCCTGCATACGCGTACGGAAGTGCATCAGTCTCCGAAAATCTGAAACGGTTAAGTTTGGTTATACAAGTTCGAGCGAACTTGTAAGGATATGGTGAGATTTGAGCCAAGTTCGGGCGTACTTGTAAGGAAATCTTACTGAAATGACAAGTTCAGGCGAACTTGCAAGGAAATTTGGTGGAAAGGACTCAAGTTCGGTCGAACTTGACCCAGGTGGGTACAAGTTCGGTCGAACGTGACCTGGTGTGCTGGTGATTCTCGAGCGAACTTGATGTTTCCGGGTCCAAAATCTTGTGTTTTCGCATCGTTTCCTGAGAAGATCGAGTGCCCATCCCTCCAACCTTAAGCCACTAAGTAAAACTTAGGCTGAAGAGGTCTTTTGGAGCGAACTTAGCCATTTTACAGAAACTCGGTCTAATCCGGGCGAACTTAATGGTTCGTACGGGTTAGTCAAGCTTGTGTAAAGTGACGATTTCGTCCTTGTGCTTCCGGATCTGAGATCTAGCTTCGACAACGCCTCGTTCCACTCAAAAGTGAACGAAAGATACGTCATTAGTCCGAAAATGGTGTAAAAATCAAGGATTTAAAAGGTTTTGCTCAGATCTAGTATAGATCTGAGTGAAAATAGAAGTTTTTATGGAAAAAGATGAAGATTTTCGTAAACAGAAGAGGTTTGATGAAAACGAAGGCAATGCCTTGTGCAAAATCGTTGTAAACTGTTGTAAAACGTTGTTGAACATCATTGCAGTTGAAATCGGGTTGATTCTTACTCAGAAAACAGAGGGTTTTGGATTTCGGGAGCTCAGAGCGAAGTTGCAGCAAGTCCAAATGAGAGAATGGAGCTAGGTATTTATAGGCGAAGGCAAAATTGGGAGCTGGTGGAGTCAAGTTCGGTCGAACTTGCATGTTTTCATGCAAGTTCGGGCGAACTTGCTAAGTAATTGAGGGAAGTGAGTCAAGTTCGGCCGAACTTGTACATAATTGTACAAGTTCGAGCGAACTTGTAGTTAACAAAGGAATTGAGTTTGTCCAGCCAAATTCGGACAAACTTGAGGTCACCCAAGTTCGAGCGAACTTGTCCAAAGGATGAGCTTTCTTCGTTTGTTTCGCGTTAAGAGTTCGTTTGGCTATTCGGTTCGTATTAAATAGTTATATTAAGCGTTATAACTGATATAATAGTGCGATTTAGCGATTTGAATATGCGAGAGCGATGCGATAGCGATTGTAATCATAACCATAACATATATAACACATAAACACGTATAACACACAAACACGTAAACTAATATTACCACATAATTCCAATGTACCGAATTAAGTAATTTCGTTGCGATTACGATGGGATAGCGATGAGATATGCGAAGCGTTACGTTAATGAAATAATGCGATGTAATGACAAAACATATTTAATTTAATACGAACATTTCTATTAACGAATCTCGGAGTACAAAACTGGAAATCAAATTAAATACACGGAAACGGGAACAACGGAAAATACGGGTTGTTACAGACTCCCCTACTTTAGGGAATTTCGTCCCGAAATTAAGCAGTGGTCGTAACAAAGAGGTGTGGATATTTCGTTTTCATATCACTTTCGAGTTCCCAAGTGAACTCGGCGCCGCGTTTGCCTTCCCATCGGACCTTCACGATCGAGATGCGTGAGCGTCGAAGTGTCTTGGTTTCTCGATCCATGATCTCAACGGGTTTTTCCACGAAATGAAGTGTTTCATTAATTTGCAGATCTTCGAGAGGGACATGCAGATTTCTTCGGCTAGGCACTTTTTGAGATTAGACACGTGGAAAGTCGGATATACATTATTAAGTTCCTCCGGCAGTTCGAGTCGGTAAGCCATTTTGCCGATCCTTTCCAGAATCTTAAAGGGTCCTACGTATCGTGGCGCTAGCTTTCCTTTCTTTCCGAAGCGGACCACTCCCTTCTAAGGTGAAACCTTTAGGAGTACGTGATCTCCCACTTCGAATTGCAGGGGCTTGCGTCGTTTGTTGGCGTAACTCTTTTGGTGACTCCGAGCTTTCAAGAGATTATCTCTGATCTGGAGGATTTTGTCCGTCGCTTCTTGAATTAACTTGGGACCGGTGATTTGTGCTTCTCCGATCTCGTGCCATGCAATAGGCGATCGACATTTTCTTCCATACAGTGCCTCAAATGAGCCATTTGAATGCTGGTATGATAATTATTATTGTACGAGAATTCGATTAAAGGTAAATGCGTATCCCAGTTACCACCGAAATCTATGATGCATGCACGAAGCATGTCTTCGAGGGTGCGGATCGTGGGCTCAGTCTGACCGTCGGTTTGAGGGTGAAAAGCGGTACTGAGATTGAGGGTAGTACCGAGAGCGGATTGAAAAGTCTCCCAGAGACGTGAAGTAAGCGACCGTCTCGGTCAGAGATGATGTCACGAGGCGTCTCGTATCGATATATAACTTCGTCGGTATAGATTCGGGCTAACCGTTTGACCTTAAAGTCTTCTTGTATAGCAATAAAGTGTGCAGATTTAGTAAGACGATCAACGATAACCCAAATGCTATCGTGACCGGATGAAGTGCGGGGAAGTTTGGTGACGAAGTCCATAGCTATACTCTCCACTTCCACATCGGGATTTCGGGTTGCTCGAGTAAGCCAGAGGGTCTTTGATGTTCGGCTTTAACTTTTGAACAAGTTCAGCATTTTGAGACGTATAAAGCGATATCCTTTTTCATGCCCGGCCACCAGTACTTAGGACGAAGGTCCTGGTACATTTTGTCGGCACCGAGGTGAATGGAATATCGAGATTTATGAGCTTCGGTCATTAGCAATTCACGAAGATTATCACGACTGGGAATCCAAATACGATCGAGATAGTAATAAATACCGTTAGGTTTAATAACGAGCTGAGTTTCGGCACCACATTTCATTTCTTCCTCCAAAGTATTCTCGTTAAAGCAAGCAAATTGGGCGGAGCGAATCATGATTTCGAGATCATTCAAAGCTTGAGAGTCACGAACACTATATACATAGCTTCGTCGACTTAGAGCATCGGCGACCACGTTTTCTTTGCCGGGATGGTAGCGTATCTCGGAATCGTAGTCGTTGAGAAGTTCAACCCATTGGCGTTGGCGCATATTCAGTTCCTTTTGATTGAAGATATGTTATAAGCTCTTATGGTCGGTGAAGATTATACACTTAGTAACGTAAAGGTAGTGTCGTCATATCTTCAACGCAAAAACAACTGCACCGAGTTCGAGATCCTGGGTTGTGTAGTTTTTCTCGTGGATCTTGAGTTGTCGAGATGCATACGCGATAACCTTGTCTCGTTGCATGAGAACACAACCAAGACCATGATTAGAGGCATCGCAATAAACCACAAAATCACCGTTTCCGTCAGGTAAAGCGAGTACGGAAGCGTTGCATAGCATACGCTTGAGAGTTTTAAAAGCTTCCTCTTGCTTGGAATCCCAAACAAAAGGTTTGTCTTTATAAGTTAAAGCGGTAAGCGGAACGGCGATTTTCGAGAAGTCGGTGATGAATCGACGGTAGTAACCCGCCAATCCAAGAAATGAACGGATTTCGGAAGCATTTTTCAGCGTAACCCAACTCTTGACGGCTTCGATCTTTGCAGGGTCGACGTGAATTCCTTGACTGTTAACGATATGGCCGAGAAATTGGACTTCTTCGAGCCAGAATTCACATTTAGAGAACTTAGCATAAAGGCGATTACCTTGAAGAAGTTCGAGGACTAAACGGAGATGGCGCGCGTGTTCGTCTCTCGACTTCGATTAGATAAGGATGTCATCGATGAAACAATGACGAAACGATCTAAGAAAGCTTTACACACACGGTTCATCAAGTCCATGAAGACCGCGGGTGCATTTGTAAGACCAAAAGGCATGACCACGAATTCGAAATGGCCACAGCGAGTACGAAAGGCGGTTTTCGGAATATCTTCATCCAACACGCGTAACTGATGATAACCGGAACGTAAATCGATCTTAGAAAAACAAGTAGCACCTTGAAGCTAATCAAATAAGTCGTCGATTCGAGGAAGAGGATAACGGTTCTTTATCGTGAGTTTGTTAAGTTCACGATAATCGATGCACATATGGAACGATCCATCCTTCTTTTTCACGAAAAGAACGGGTGCGCCCCAAGACAAAGTGCTCGGGCGTATGAAACCTTTATCAAGAAGCTCTTGAAGTTGGCTTGATAGCTCGCGCATTTCTGAGGGTGCGAGGCGATAAGGAGCTTTAGCAACGGGAGTAGCACCTGGAATCAAATCGATACGGAATTCAACATCTCGAGTAGGGGTAAACCGGGTAGATCGTTGGGAAAGACTTTAGGAAATTCACAAACAACGGGAACGTCTTTATAAGTCTTCTTTTCTTTCTCTGGGTTCACAATGTGAGCGAGGAAAGCAACACATCGCTTTTGCAAGCATTTGTGTGCTCGAGTACATGACAGAAGCATCAACTTCTTTGAGGGAGTTTCACCGTAAACATGAAGTTGATCACCGTTTGGAAGAGGGAAACGAATCATTTTATCGAAGCATACAACTTCAGCATGATTCTCACGAAGAAAATCCATTCCTACTATGATATCGAAACTACCTAAGTGCATAGGTATGAGATTGATCGAGAAGACATGGTTGTTGAGATCGAGAGAACATCGTAGGACGGAGGTCACGGTGATAGATTTTCCGGTGGCGACTTCCACATCGAAAGTCCTTGGGAGTTTAGCGCGCTTACATTTTAAAACTTTTTCGAATTCTAACGATACAAAACAATTATCGGCACCAGTATCAAATAAACATGAAGCATAAATACCATTAACGAGGAACGTACCATTGACAACATTGTTGTCATTCTGAGCCTGGCGATGATTGAGGTTAAAGGCTCTCCCACGTGCAGCCTGAGCTTCTTGCTGCTGAGGCTGTGGCTGTGGCTGTGCTGGCTGCTGCTGCTGCTGAGGCTCTTGCTTGACAGTACGGTTCAGGCAGACATTGGCAAGGTGGTTCGGATCACCACACACGTAGCACACACGTGCTGCTTGTTGTTGCTGGTTGTTCTGGGGAGCACGCTGAGGAGCTGGCAGTGCTGGAGCTGGAGGAGCTTGAATAGCTGGCTGACGAGGGCCGGTACGACAACTCACAGTGAAGTGGCCATAGTTGTTGCAGTTAGTGCAAAAACGGCAGTTTCAACCCACCACATGATGATAAGTGCACTTAGGGCACAGTGGGTGAGGGCCGATATACGCACGTTTAGCTGGAGGTGCGTTCGGAGCAGCTGACTAAAGCGGCTGAGGGTTTGTTGGAGCTTCGAGGGCATATTTCTTGCTCGGGTTTCCTCTCTTGCGTCCCTTACGCTTTCCCTTCGGATCACTGAATGGTTCAATAGCAGCAGTTGGTTCGGTTACAGCTTGATTGGCGACTTTCGCATGATTCTTGAAATAACCATCTTGGACTCGCTGATCGTTGATCTCAGCGGCGAGCATGTAGGTTTCCTCGATGGTTATAGTACGAGCAACTTTCATGAAATTTGCAACACATTCGGGTAAACCTCGTATGTACTTGTTGATAGCTTTCTCAGTAGTATCAACTTGGCTGGGACAGATGATGCTCAAAATCTTGAATCGAGCAGTGAATCCAGCATTGTCGGGAGCATCTTGTTTGATTCCCCAAAACTCGTTCTCGAGCTTTTGCATCTCATGCGGAGGAAAGAATTCTTTCATCATCACTTCCTTGAGTTCTTCCCAAGACAGATTATAGGCTCCATCATTACCACGCCTATTTCTTTTGGCGGTCCACCAATCGAGAGCACGGGACTGGAAGACTCCTGTAGCGTTCACTGTGCGAAGGTCATCGGGGGCATCCACTTTGCCTAAAGGTGACCTCAATGGCGTCAAACCAATGAAACATGTGGTCCATCATTGCCCGTGAAGGCGAGAGGTGCACAAGCCTTGAAAATCTTGAAGCTGAATCGTGGCTTGGGGTTTTCAGTTTTCAAGTCGACTGAGGAGTTACTGCTCACAGCATGAATTTCTGAGACGATTTGCGGGATGACTTTTGCCACTTCCTTGGCGACTAGTGAAGCGATGCGCTTGTTGTCGCTGTGGCGCTGAGCAGTACGGCGAGTATGAGATCCGAGTGACGACATCTACAATGAAAATATTCGATAGGATGAGATTCGATTGATAGAGTTATGTTAAAAACCTTTATTATTAATACAAGTAAAGCACGTTATCACATAAGCACGTAGGCACATAATCACAAAAGCACATAAGCACATATTTGCACGTATTCACCTTCTAATAGTAACAACGCGGAATGTGTTTTCAAGAGATAGCGTAACGAGGCAGTGATACATCGTAGCTTAGCGTGAAATAACCGAGAGAAGTAGCGCGTTGTAAGCGGAGTGTTAAGTTGGATTATCTGCGGTTGTTTATTAATGTTTTAGATTGAGGTAGTTGTGCGAGTGGTGCATACATTCGATGGAGCGTAAATGTGATAAATCGATAAATTGATAAAGCGTAAAATCGTAAAATCCGTAATTCCACACATAGATAATAAATAAACTCGATGATGCGTAAATGACGATTAGGCTTAAATCAATTGGGAATGTCCGGGGTTTTGAGACGTTTGACACGCCAAAGTGATTCGACTACCCTTTGCATTTGGACCCACGCTTTGGCCTAATAGATAAACGCTCTCACCGCAAGCGGCTAGCGACGTTTACCCTTCCAGTTAATACGTGTTCCAAACCATCGGTATAACCGAGACTTTGGTGAGATTGAAAATCGAATAATGGAATTCATCATTAAGGTACAGGTTTCACCCTGACTTAACGACTAGTTCCAAATTGTGGTTGTACTCGCCGATCACATCGGGAGTTCCACTAGATAGAAATGGAGACTTTCGTCAAGGTTTGGATATCACTCCTAACTCAACGAATATATCTCGTGAGGAGTAATACACGGGATGAGCGATCTTATCGAGAGTTCTTGGTTATCACACCTAATCTCGAGTTAATCCTCGTTTGTGGGATACGAGCATTTCATAATCGTGTGTTGTGGTAGCTTTAGGAAAAGCTAAGTAGGTCGGCCGTTTCATGCGGAGTTGTCGGTTCGTACCAAATGGAACTTCTCGCTTTGAGGAGTAACACCTCGTAGGAAAGGACTTGTTCGCACGATCGGGTCAGTTCGTAAAGTTTTGAATTGAAATCACAAGTTCAAACAGGTGAGACATCAAGTTCGGTTGATATGCATGATGGTTGAACTTCTGACTTTGAGGAGATTGAGGCAAGTTTGGTCGAACTTAGGTCAAGTTCGAGCGAACTTGATCAATTTCCAGCGAACTTACCCTTAAGTTCGGACGAACTTGTCTGTTTTCTGCGTTTTGGGTGCGTAATCGATGCGTAACAGTTAAAATCAGTATCTTAACCATAGACTTAGGCTAAACATGGCAGTTATACCTAATTTCCTCCAGATATGGGCTCTAATACCAATCTGTCACACCCCAACCGATGGCGGAAACATCGGGGTAGTGGCACTAGGCGACCAGATTGTCTCATGAGAATTCCATAACAATTATCTATCCACATCATTTAACATTCAACGTCCCATACCATTAAGCACAATATTTCAAAATAATCATTACAGAAATTTGTTTTCCCACAAAACTAATCAGGTTCGATATCCCTTAAATCTTATTACAAACCATTCTAAACAAAAGCAAACTAACTAAGCACGACTATCCAAAGCATCCGATAAGCTAAATCATCAACCTGTTACATACGTCAAAATACAAGTCAATACAATTAAGTAAAGGTGAGCATACAGGTTTGAGTACTACTAGCATAATAGAGAAAGCGTTCGCGAACTAATCTAATTACATATCATGATACTCCAAACACATCACATAACATAGGCTCATTTCTCATGCTAACTACCGTGAGAAGGCTTGCGCGTCCATCCTAACTAGACCCCGTCGGGTGTAAGCCACACTATAGTACCATACTAGTTAAGGAGGCAAGTTAACGAAAATAAGTCCTAGTCACATGTTTCGAGTATCACGTATTGAGCATACACAATGAGATTATTCGCGTGTGATAAACAGTTTGATTTGTGAAGTGGTTTTGATAGGGGAACGTATGTAACACCCAAAAAGTGCATTAAAGCGAAAATGGGTCAAGTATACTCACTGTGGGTGTGTTTAGGAGAGAGTAGACGATTGTTGAGAGGTGAATTGGAGCGCCGAATCAGCCTGCATACGCGAACGGAAGTGCATCAGTCTCCGAAAAGCTTAAACGGTTAAGTTTGGTTTGGGCAGTAGGCAAGTTCGGCCGAACTTGTAAGGATATGGTGAGATTTGAGCCAAGTTCGGTCGAACTTGGTAAAATTCTTAGGAATCTTGTCAAGTTCGGGCGAAGTTGTAAGGAAATCTTACTGAAATGACAAGTTCGGGCGAACTTGCAAGGAAATTTGGTGGAAATGACTCAAGTTCGGTCAAACTTGACCCAGGTGGGTACAAGTTCGGTCGAACTTGACCTGGTGTGCTGGTGATTCTCGAGCGAACTTGATGTTTTCGCGTCCAAAATCTTGTGTTTTCGCGTCGTTTGCTGAGGAAATCGAGTGCCCATCCCTCCAACCTTAAGCCACTAAGTAAAACTTAAGCTGGAGAGGTCTTTTGGAGCGAACTTAGCCATTTTACAGAAACTCGGGCTAATCCGGGCGAACTTGATGGTGCGTACGGGTTAGTCCAGCTTGTGTAAAGTGACGATTTCGTCCTTGTGCTTCCGGATCTGAGATCTAGCTTCGACAATGCCTCGTTCCACTCAAAAGTGAACGAAACATACGTCATTAGTCTGAAAATGGTGTAAAAATCAAGGATTTAAAAGGTTTTGCTCAGATCTAGTATAGATCTGAGTGAAAATAGAAGTTTTTATGGAAAAAGATGAAGATTTTCGTAAACAGAAGAGGTTTGATGAAAACGAAGGCAATGCCTTGTGCAAAATCGTTGTAAACTGTTGTAAAACGTTGTTGAACATCATTGCAGTTGAAATCGGGTTGATTCTTACTTAGAAAACAGAGGGTTTTGGATTTCGGGAGCTCAGAGCGAAGTTGCAGCAAGTCCAAATGAGAGAATGGAGCTAGGTATTTATAGGTGAAGGCAAAATTGGGAGCTGGTGGAGTCAAGTTCGGTCGAACTTGCATGTTTTCATGCAAGTTCGGGCGAACTTGCTAAGTAATTGAGGGAAGTGAGTCAAGTTCGAGTGAACTTGTAGTTAACAAAGGAATTGAGTTTGTCCAGCCAAATTCGGACAAACTTGGGGTCACCCAAGTTCGAGCGAACTTGTCCAAAGGTTGGGCTTTCTTCGTTTGTTTCGCGTTAAGAGTTCGTTTGGCTATTCGGTTCGTATTAAATAGTTATATTAAGCGTTATAACTGATATAATAGTGCGATTTAGCGATTTGAATATGCGAGAGCGATGCGATAGCGATTGTAATCATAACCATAACATATATAACACATAAACACGTAGAACACACAAACACGTAAACTAATATTACCACATAATTCCAATGTACCGAATTAAGTAATTTTGTTGCGATTGCAATGGGATAGCAATGAGATATGCGAAGCGTTGCGTTAATGAAATAATGCGATGTAATGACAAAACATATTTAATTTAATACGAACATTTCTATTAACGAATCTCGGAGTACAAAACTGGAAATCAAATTAAATACACGGAAACAGGAACAACGGAAATACGGGTTGTTACATATCATGAGTGGATTTATCAACAAACAGAAACGAGAAGCATGTTTTATGCATAAAAATACATTTTGACCAAGGCCCTTTTAATGTGTCTCTTGGTCTAAATCCGTGTGTAATTCTTGATAAATTGATGATATTTTAGGTGTTTAAGTTTGTGAAGTGTGTTGTGGAGGAACTAAAAGTTGCAAAACTACATGTTAGTAAATTGAATAAAACAAATGCAATAATGATAATAGGGCCTCATGTATGGTAGATGTAATTTGGAAAAAAGGTCCAATTTTTTAGGTAATTATGCTAATAAATGCTGATTAAGAATGCTCTCTATTACTATTGCTTTGCTAATTTGTGTATAAAGCTTTATGAATGGGACTAATATTTGATTATTGAATAGATGTTTTTTTGTTAATTTGTGTATTGAAAGGACACGCCTTAACAAAACGTTGTATGTAAGTTATGTAAATTGCTTTTTGGGCCAAAATGAATAAATGACTTATTTGGACCCACTCGATGCAATTGTTTGCTTTTACCATGGAAAGTTGGTAGATATGTAACTTGAACTTGGATTGTTTTTAGAAAAGGAACGTTACAACTAATCAACTATCATTTGGTAACCAAAAAATGGAAGTTTTCTATTTTAATTGAAATAAGATGGCAGCGGCGTTGAGACACTTAAACTCATTGTTGAGCACTAACACGAGGCCCATGACTTATTATGAACCATTCTTCAAGTTTTTACAAAATGTACGTATGACAAAGTGTAGTTAGTGTTACCCACTTGCCAAGTAACTATCTTGGGGTGTGATACTCCGAAGGAATGCGCTACTCTTGGGCACCATTGTCCATTAACGGACGTCAAAGATATATCATTCGCACGTAACTATGTTGAATGGTAGTGGTTCTACGGAATGGGGGCGGCAAAGTGTCAAACACCACATATATCACTAATGGTTTAGTTAGTGAGAGGCCACTACATGTGACATAGATAGACCACATAAACGCTACGCATAAGAAAACTAGCATAAGTACTATACAAAATATTACAAAAGAATTGAGAAACTAACTAGAAAACGAGTACCTCGTTGTAAATTATTGTCGCCGCCGCATCGCACGGGTTTTCTACTAGTATATATATATATGTGTGTGTGTGTGTGTGTGTGTGTGTGTGTGTGAAAGTATGGGCTGAATTGCTGAAGTAAAACTCTATGTAACACCTCGATCGGTACAACCCGCGGAGGAAACATCGAGGAGTCACGTTACAAATTGTTCATAACACATGGTACTAAAGTTTCATTATATTGATTACACTGTTTTACAAACACAAAGGAGTAAGTAATTGTTTTTAAATGTAAAAGTAATCTAAGGCCCGAGTGCGTCCCTATGTGTAGCATGCTTGAAATGTCGATACCTGAAACATATGTGAAAATAGACGGTCAACAATAATGTTGGTGAGTGACATAGGTTTTGTGGCCAAGTATATGGAAAAAGTTTGTTATTTCAATATATTGTCCAACTACACGAGTTGACGAGTGAAAATAGATATTTGTAGCCAATATATGGCAAAAAAATTAGTATTGCAACACACCATAGTTGGTAGTAAAACTTTGTGACAAAAGTGTATTGTGGATGGAATTATGTATAAAACCAAGCAATTTGTGTTAACAAAAAATTGTACATTGTACTTTGTTTCACTTCTACTTTGTTTCATCATAACATAGAAACTTTAAGTGATTTGAATAACGCTACGATGGGCAATACAATAAGGGCACTTATATATAGGAAGTACTAGCGGTGTATCCACCATGACCTTATCGTATTATACCCATCTCGTTATTCTAAATCGCTTTTAAGTTCTTGGTTATATGCCACACAACTTCACACATAAACATAGAAATCGTGATGAACTAGTGAAAGTACTATTAGAAATCCAATCAAGGATTTAGAGTGATACTTTGAGGATCTAACAAGAATCTAACTTGTGATTTGTACTTTGTTTCACCACACTTGATTTGCATGTAAACACTTAGCATTGAAACCAACCAATAACATATGAAAATACTTTTAGAAATCCAATAAAGGATTTAAAGTAGTACTTTGAGTATCCAACAAAGATTTGGGATTTGTACTTTGTTTCACCACATAAGTTGCACATAAACACATTGCATATGAACCAACCAAAATCTTGTGAAAGTACTTGAAATCTAATCAATGATTTAAAGTAGTACTTTGAGTATCCAACAAGGATTTGGGAATTGTACTTTTTCCCCATATAAGTTGTACACACAAAGAGCACTTAGTATACACATATTTCATATGTGTTATTTGAGAAAAATGGTTAGCACATATGAATCACCCTATTACATTTTGAAACTGTAAAAGTGGGAACTATGTACTCACTGGTTGCTTAGGTGGTGTTCTACATGTGCTCGCAAAGCTCAAGTGTTTCCTAGAAATAAGGATTTGTTTGTCAAAGTTTTGTTGTGATGATGTTTATGGATGAATCTGGGCTATGGAAACATTGTAACTTTGAAGATGTTTAGATGTTGATTAGTGTCCCAACATGTGTGTTAACCAAAATTGAGGTGGCAAAAAAATCATGCAATTTGTCAAAAGATGAAGAAAGGTGGCATACTTGGGGAACAAGCATAAATTTTGCTTCTAGGGACCCCTTACGGACCGTATGGGTAGCCTTATGGTCCGTAAGGCCCTCTGATGCAAAATATTTGTTTTTTGACAGTTTTGGCCCCTGGACTTATATTATTAGCCTTTTGATATTTTTAACACTTCTAACTTATTATTTAAGTTATATGAAGGGTATCAAGGCATGTATAACTTAGATTTTGACCGAAAATGTTGTGGACATCGTCTTGCTTGATCGTATGATTAAGAAATCTGTAAATGAAATATCGGATTTATTAAACACAGAATTGATCGAAAGTTTAAATCTTTTGGAAAATTTGCTATTGATACACTTACAATCCTTTCCTAAGGAAACTTGACCCTAAAATAGTTACCTATTTCTTTGTCGGGTGTCCTGCTCATTCAAATGGTTATCGTTTCTATTGTCCTTCCCACGTCACTCGTATTGTAGAAACCAAAGCGTGTCGCATTCCTGGAGGATTTTAAGGTCAGTGGGAGCAGTACCAACCCTTACGAAGAATTGAAAGAAGTACAAGACACGGGGGGAGAGACTCGTCGATTACCATAACTCCGTTTACTCCTCTTGTACCCAATGCAACAACTACACCTGAAGTTATTGCACCAACTCCAAATTCACATTCACAATCAGAACCCATTATACCTGATAATGAAGGCATATCAAAAGCTCAAAACTAAGAAAACGTTGAACCCGATAATCAACTCAAGAGGTCATCTAGGTCGAGAAGGCCTACTAATCGGGATGATTGTGTTACCTACCTGGCTGAAGCTGAAATGGATGCTAGAAAGCTCAATAAGCCTATATCTTATAATGAAGCCATTAACAGTGACTAGTCTTCTAAATGGAATAAAGCAATGAACGATGAGCTTGAATCCATGAAGAAAAAATGACATTTGGGATTTGGTAGAATTACCCAACGTTGTCAAACCCGTAGGATGTAAATGGGTATTCGAAACAAAACTGGATCCTAATTGGAACGTTGAACGCTACAAAGCGAGATTGGTTGCAAGGGCTACACTCAAAAAGAGAGAATTGATTATCGGGAGACTTTTCCACCTGTCTCTCGTAAAGATTCATTAAGGGTCATTTTGGCCCTAGTAGCTGATTTTGATTGAGAGCTACATCAGATGGACGTTAAAACCGCTTTCCTTAACGGGGACTTAGACGAAGATGTGTACATGACACAACTTGAAGGCTAAGAACATCTAGTCCGTAAGTTGAAGAAATCCATATATGGGTTAAAACAAGCATCACGTCAATGGTATCTCAAGTTTGATGAAGTCATGAAGAAATAAGGTTTCGCAAAGAATCAAGTGGATCAATGCACCTACCTCAAGATGAGTGGGAGCAACTTTACTATACTTGTCATTTACGTAGATGATATTCTATTGGCAAGAGATAGTTTAGACATGTTGCATGAGTTGAAGCGATTACTCTCGCATAACTTCAACATAAAGGATCTCGGAGATGCTTCTTACATCATTGGCATCGAAATTCACCGAGACAGACACAAAGGGATCTTAGGACAATCTCAAAGGGCCTACATAGATCGTGTCCTTACACGCACAAAATGCAACAGTACAAACCCTCAGTCGCTCCAATAGTTAAGGGAGATGTTTTCGGTTCATTCCAATGTCCGACAATAGAGGTTGACAAGGAGCAAATGAGTCAGATACCTTATGCGTAAGTAGTCGGGAGCCTGATGTTTGCTCAAGTCTGTACTCGCCCAGATATTGCTGGAATGCTAAGCCGTTATCAAACTAATCTTGGCCTAGATCACTAGAAAACTACTAAGAAAGTACTTTGATGTCTGCAAGGGACGAAAGACTATAAACTGACTACAGAAGAAGTGATCATTTAGAAGTGGTAGGCTATTTTGAGTCTGACTTTGCCAAATGCAACGATGACAAGAAATCCACTTCGGGCAATATCTTTACGTTAGCAGGCGGACCTATTTCATGGAGGAGTCATAAACAACAGTTAACCACAACTTTCACAATGATGGCAGAATACATTGTTGATCAGTAGACTCAAAATCATTAATTCCATTTCTAGACCATTGAAGCTTTACTGTGATAACTCAGCTGCCGCTAGTTTCTCGAACAGTAATAGTTCGACTGTAGCTGGTTTATATCTCGATACAAAGTACTTGTTCGTACGTGTGCGAGTTGAGGAAAATAATCTTTGTATGGAGTATATAAGTACTAAAAATATGCGTGCGGATCCTATGACTAAAGGTCGCCCACCTAAAGTTTTCGAAGAACATATTCCAAATATAGGATTTACTAAAGACCTTATTTAATCGCATATTGTACTTACTTATGTTTTAATGTTTTGATTTGGGATAGTTGCATATTTCCCCTTAACAAACTTCTTAATTACATATTTACCCAAGCATAAACTAAAATTGCATATTTCCCCTTATTCGTTAAAATGACTAAATTAGCCTTTTGAAAATTAAAAGATTCTTTATCACCAAACCAAACCAGATCTGATGAAATCTAATATCAAAATAGGCAAACGCCTCTTCATGTTCTTCTCCATGCTACTCAATCAGCCAGCGACTTTTATCCTTCTGCTATTCAACTAGCCGGTGATTCAGTAATCACCGGCGATTCCGTGAATACGGCGATTTACGTGAAGTAGGAAAGTTATATTGATCCATAACCAAACCAGATCAGAGGAAATCTAATATTGACCTGTGAATACAACGATTCCGTGAACATTTGACCTTGGATGTGATTTAGTTAGTGACTTTTTTTAGAAAATCTATAAAGCATTAGTTATTTTTTATTTTCTTTCATTTACTGTAACTTTTTAATTTTCTTTCATTTGCTTGAAGTCAATTGTTCAACCTCTGTAACGGGAAGTAGGGGAGTTATATTGATCCATATCGTAAAACAACAAAAGTAGGGGAGATGATAATGCAGACAGTTATATGGATTAATATGGTTTTTGATTTTGGATGGATGAATTTTTTCATTTTTTTGGGTATCGTTTAATGAATTTTTGGTGGTTTTTTTTGGTACCGTAATATATTAAAGTTTTGGCTTTTGTTTTCGTTTAGAACTCGTATTTTTTTATGATTGTTACTCTAGTTAGTGATAGACAAGTAAACAATGAAAATTCGCAATAAAGAAAAATTATTTTAGTAGAGGCAACTAGCAAAACGTAACAAAAATAAAAACATAAAGAAACTTGTGAAAAAGACACATAAACTAGTAAAAATGGGTAAATATGCAATGTTTTTTTATGATATAGTAAAATTAAGGGTAATATAGTCATTATATAATTTAATTTTAATAAAGTAAATTAAAATGGGTAAATTTGCAATATTATTAGTTATTGAAAGGGAAATATGCAATTTTAAATTAAGCTTGGGTAAATATGCAATAAAGATGTTTTATAAGGGGAAATATGCAATTGTCCCCTTTAATTTTGTATGTCTCTAACATATGTTCTGCTGGTATAATGACATATGGACAAATATAAATACAATTCAAACGTTTAAAGGGCTTACTTGAATATTTTGATCATAATTGTTAGGTTTCAAATTAAGGCTGTAGTATGACTAATTGGGGTCCTGAGTTGAATGATGACTCAACGGCTGTAATTCTATGCTACGGTTCTTGGTTTAAAGTTAAAATGAGTGTTAACACCTGAACAGATTATTTAATGCTTATGATAAATTATTATTTGGCTAAGTGAGAGAATGTAAAATTAAATATGTATTTGTATATATTTCATCTAGTAGCGATTATTTTCATTTATATAATATAGATCAAAATATAATTACACCTTATAATAATTTGTTGGTAATTGTTGATGGACCAATTTACCCTTATTAACTAATAAGGTTTCCCCTTAGGTGTAATTAAGGAGATTACTAGAGAGGGTTTAGGGTTAGACTCTCATAACAATAACATCAAATTCGACATCCTCTCTCTTTCCATATTACGAGTTTCTCAACCCTACAGAATTTGGAACTACCATCAGTAACATACATCCTAAACGGGAACCATATCAAGTTGACTATCATGTCTACATCGATGTTTGCATCAATCACCGGATTGTATGCTAGCTTGTCTACTGTAACAAGTATTATTTACATGTTTTCCATTACATATTAAAAGAACTCTTCAACGATAACTTTTCATTCATATTAAGTTACCCCTTGGTCTTTATCCACGGTAAGTTACCATCAGGCATACCCTACGTGTTAATGTAACTAACATAAGTTTCTTCTTGATTAACCCTTTTCAATGGTAGCATTGAGGTTGGTGGCCCAATGTGAGAATCAAAGCTTCTAGGAGCACCTAAGTTAGGGATGTCATGAGTTCAAGTCCCAAAAGAAGTAAAAAAAAAAATTATCATTAAAAAACTCTTTTCAACGGTATCCCCCCTCGACGTTATTGGGGGGGGGGGGTTATGGAGCATGGTCGTGATATGCATAGCGATACCGACTTTGGTTTCTCTCTCTAACACACATATATATACATACATATGTATGTATAATTGAAGGGGTATAACCCAACTACCCACTCAAGTTGTATAATCCCCCATAACCCCCTTTTCTTAAACATTTGCCACGTGTCGTATAACCCCATATCTATAGGGGTTATAAGGCTTGACCACTACAGATGCTCTTAGTAATACAAACTAAATGTATTATAGTTTACAAACAGTAAACTAGATCCACACTTTCAGAAAATTAATATTGTCCGTAAAGCATACCTAGCACATGAGCTTTTCGTGAATAATCAATACAGTGTTCTATTGTCATAATTATTTTTAATAAAAAACATATGATGTTATTCAAGCCATCCAAGTTCAAATTGTATAATTAATCATTAATCATTATCATAACAACCTATCCAATTTGTCAAGCATACATCCAACATAAATTGGGTAGGTATTTCAAAGAGTTAATTTTCCGGATAGTTCATGTGGTTTGTAATTTTTCAACTTTAATTCTCAACTTTCTAAAATTGCATGGATGCTTCATGTGGTTTGCTCGTTTGTTACTCGAATAATCCTCTTAATGGATGTCTGTTAGTTTGCTCAGTTAAGTTGGTGTTAAATTACTAAATTGTCTATACTTCTTCTAACAACAACAACAACAATAATAATCTGATTAATTCTTTAAATTTTAAGTAGGCCCCACCATTTATCAAAAGAAATATAATTAAATTAAACCATTTAAGTGGGTCACCCCTCTACTGCCCAACCCCTCATTCTTCTCCACCACTGCCCACTTCTTCCTCCTTTTCCACCCGAACCTACTCCTACAAACTAAATCCACTTCTTTCATTTTCAAATTATTAAATACTAAATACATATAATCTTTTTGAGAATTGTTGGAATGAAAAGTTAAACCTGATAAAACCCAGATGGTTTCGAGATGTTGGTCGGGTTTAGCTTGTATTAATTCGAGAAATTTTGAAGTAAAATCGGATGATTAAGCCCTACGGTTTTGAAGTGACTCTAAGAGGCTCTGAATAGACTAATTAATTGTTGATTTGTGTTCATTGTTTGTGAAAAAGTTGAGGTTGTGAGGGTTAACGGGGTTTTAATTGAAGTTGTGAAATAGGTGACGGTGGTGGGGGTTATGGTTGGTGACGATGGTGGTGGTTGTTGGTAGGTGACGGTGGTGGTTATGGTAGGTGACCGTGGTAGGGGTTGTGTAAGACCCTTACTTAATTATTCGAAATTCTATAAAAATTTCGCATTTAAATGTATAAATGCAAATGGACATCCATACATAAATTCGAGTTTTATAAAACTTAGTGAAAGTTAAAACATTTCTTCGTGTTGTCATTGTTTAGTTTCGAAATTGATTAAACATGATGCAGAAGCTTGAATTTGATCGTGTTCGGTTCTTCATAGAGCTTGATCCTCCTCCGGTACTCCCAATCATTACCTCCCAATCATTACCTATATTTCATAATTTATGAAATACGTTAGTTATAAATAGATTATAACGTAACCGAATAGGCCCAAAGGCCCAAAAACAACATTTTTCAAAATTACCCGCCGTAAGCTACGGCTCCGGACCGTAGCTTACGGTATGTGGTTTCTGTTCTAAACAGCAGCTACCTACCGTAAGCTACCGTACCTACCGTAGCTTACGGTGGGCTGCTGCAGCCTTTTCAAGTTTACTGTTTTTGTTACGAAAACTTCCGTAACTTATTCAATTTTCATCCGTTTGATTAGAAACTTGTTTCTAAATGTCCGTAAATTATTTACCTACATATTTAACCAGAAATCCTTTACCCGGATTCTTATTCTTATAAATTACATATCTATTCCCGGTTTATTGGCATATTCATTTTGACCCGTTGAGAAATTTAAACACTTAAGCTTAAATCTCACTTCTTCTTTCCTTACTTCTTATTTCCACACTAAGATATCTATTTATTTTCCGCCGCAACTATATTTTTGGTGGATTTGTTATAGAAAATCATATATTTCTGAAATCTACAATTTGGTTTGACAATTTACGAAAAAGACCCGTTATGAGACATTAAACCAAAATGACTTATGCCATTTGCTTTTACACTACCAAAAGGGTATACTTACGTATAAAATCCATTTTAAACTACCCTCAAGGGTCGTTTGCTTGTTTTATCATTTGAAGGAATTTTGGTCAACTTTAGCCCCTTTTTACGACGAAGGACTTTTAATAGTATATTTTGACTAAATGTACCCATTTTAACCATAATATATCTAAAATCATTTGTTCCTAAGAACAAAATGTCTACATTTTAAATTATTAGATTTACCTTACTTTAGGTAATCCAATGTTCATTCACGACTCGTTTAACTCTCATCGGACCTTAAGTCCTCAATGAGAGTTTGACCCGTTACACATACCTGGCTCGGGTCATAGCATTGACCCGTTAAAATACATTGCATTATTAATTACTAATTAATAGCAATGCGAACCATACGCTATTTTCCTATGAGCACAAAACTCGACAAGCGATCATTAGTTATTATTGTCAAATAGTGATGACATCACCATTTGACCCGGTTGGCCTATATGACTATTTTATCATTATGAGATGTTACCATCTCACCATTTAATCCGTTTCAGTTTACACCGTGATCATATTACATAAATTCGTTTTTTACTTTGTTCGACCTATTATGGCTTACGCCATAGGGTGTCTTTCCAGAATTCAATATTTATCTGTCAACTCATGACCGAATTACCATTTTAAGATTTTCACCCTTCATGGTTTACACCATAAGGTAACTTTTCAAAACTCCTTGTTTATTCGTCATTACATGACTAAATTACTGTTTACCCTTTTACCATCGATTATGGTTTATTACCATTCTCACTTGTTCCGACCCGTATCGATTCGCGTTGGAACATCGTATTTCGAAATCTCATTCCGAATACCAAATCGCTTATTCTTAGTAAAATACATAACTAGATGTACTATTCCAAAGATGAAGCTTTATTACCTTGCATCCGATTATGGTTTTCCCGCGTACATGATCTGTTTGGCCCGCTTCTTCCCAAGCTTCCACCTAGCTTGTCAAGCATCAAACTATCATTCATCATTCGCAAGATGGTTAGATTAGTCATCTTCTATTACGACTACCCCATCTTACGCATTTTATATCAAAATTACCATTTGATCTTATTATAGATTAGTTTGACTTTTAAAAGTCAACTGTCTATTAACATATGTAAATGCACAAATAGGCTCAACGAACTTACTTAGGCATTTCATCAATACCCGATAGGCGTTATTTCAAGGCTACCATAATAACTAAATTCCCAACTAAGTTCATACAATCGTTAATATCAATTTAACATAATTTCAATCATTGTATGCTAATCTATCAATCTCATAAAAGAACTTGGGATTGTTTTCATCATTATAAATCAACCCTTTGCATCATATATATATATATATGGAATTTACCCAAACATCAAACTTAGCCAAGTACTTTAAATATTCAAAACACATGATGATTTCAAACATCATTTAACATGATTATATCATCTATTTCATCTTATCATACAAAACCCGCTTCATGTCATATGTGAACACTTATTCAGATCACAAAATTGTTCATGTATTTCATCCATACTAGCAAGTACGTTGGTCATGAACACTACAACATCATCATATTATCAAAATATTGAACTCAAGGTTACTACCTTCAAGTTCATCCACATATTTATCATTACCAAAACATAAATTACCACATACCTTATGATCTCCAAGCTTAGATGATCACAATTCTATGTTCATGCATATGATTTGGCCCAAATTCACCTTTCAGTTTGATGGATTTAGGTTGAACAAGGGTTTTGGCTCCCTTGTTCTCCTCCTGATCCCTAAACACACATACACTTAGCGTGTGTTGTGTTTTGTTTTAATTTTGATTATTAAGTTTCAGCTTTTCCCTTTTTGGTCCCTCATGTTTGAGGTTTTTAATTATAGATGAATATCATCCAACATTCATCACTAAAAATACTAATAATTAACTAGGTTAATTATTCCTAGTTATTCTATTTACGGGTTCACTTTTACCACTAACGGTATTTTACCCGCTCTTTAATATTAAAGTGTTTTGATTACCAAACCTGTTTTTGGGGTGTTACAGATTGTAGTAGGTGACAGTGGTATTGGTTGTGGTAGGTGACGGTTGTTGTTGTTAGTGGGTGACGATAGTGGTGGGGGGATTACGATGGTGGTTGTAGTGGGTGGTAATGGTGGGTGTTAAAATAAATAGGTAGTGGTGAGGGTGGGCGAAGAAGTTATTAATTTGCAGGTAGATGAATGAGACGATGGTGGTATATTGTCATGTGAAGAAGAAGAAGAAGATGAGGATAAGGGTAGGGTAGGGGTGGGGTAGGTTTTTAAATTTAAACATATGGTGGAGCCCATTTGAAATTTAAATTATTAATCATATTTTTATATTTTTTATTTATATTATTATTATTAAAGTAAAATGCAAAAATGATCCTTGAGTTTAGGTCACTTTTGTCACTTCAGTCCAAAAATGAAACTTGTTGTATCTAGGTCCTTGAGTTTCATATTTGTTGCCATTTCCATCCAAATGGCAATCTGGGTTACCACCAACATTGCACCACCGCTGCCATGCCGAACTGGGTCATGTTTCTTGGTTCGGTTTGAAGATTCTTGTGGTGTGGCTTTGTTATAGAAGTTGGAGCCAAGGAACCAGTTTGGTCTTTGACACTGATTGATAATTGATAATTGATGCGCATGCTTTGGAATGCTTGAGGACTAACATCTGTAGTGTAATGTAACAGATCTGACGCATCCTTCAACTCAAGAGTAGGAAGAGAAGTTCAGGGGGCTTATGGTACCTTTTTAGAAGTTTAATTATGTGCCCTTTTAAAATTGAGATTGTCTTCATTATTTGTAGCTTGTAAGCTGTGAATATGAAAACTAAGGAAAATCCGATTTTTAGGAATTCTACATTCGTTGCACACGGAAATTTGATGCATGATTCTAAACTTTGTCATTGTTTTTCGCAGAAAGAATAATTTAACTGATCTAATATATTTCTCTTATATTATAGACGTGTTTACTAAAAATGTTACTAACTACCTGTCATCACCGATTTGTTTTTAGTTTTGTCTATTGACATAACGTTGAGGTTATTAAGGGGCTGTATTATTTTTTGAAAATTGAAGATGAAGTAATATGAAATTAGGGCTTCTCAAATTATAAAGGGGGTTGTATTGTTTTTAATTTTTATTTTTTAATTAAAAAATATAAAAAAAACACTTAAACTGACCATTATACCTTTCATTTAAATGAGAAAAATGAAAAAAAAGGCGAGAGGTTAACAAAAATTCTAACCCAGCTTGCAATTTGGATGGAAATGACAATAAAAATGAAACCTTAGGGACCCAAGTACAAAATGTTTTATTTTTGGACTGAAGCGTCAAAAGTGATCTAAACTCGGGGACCATTTTGACATTTAACTCTTATTATTACTATTATTAGAAGTAAGGGTAATTTCGTAATTTTACACTAACTTAACTGAGCGAGCTAACATATATCCACTAAAGGGACTATCCGAGTAACAAGCGAGCATACCACAAGGAACATACATGCTATTTTAGTAAGTTAAGAACTAAAAGTGAAAAAAAAAATACAAACAACATAGATCATCCATGCAAATAACTATATCTCCAATTAAAATAAGTCAATTAATTAATCACATGATTAACAAGAGGGATAGCTAGTTATAACCAAGTTTAGTACAAAATTCATTTCGAGTTTACTTATATTTTCATGAACGTCCAACAAATCCTAATTATCTGAGTACATTCATTGATAAAATATGACCTCCAATAATAAAAAAGTTACTGAAATACTGTTAGAGCACTATCACTTTGTTTGAGTTTTGTTATATAACTACAGTATATCCCAATTAAAAATGAAATAATACGTTTACTAGTTAAATTAAGTTATAAACTTTCTAAAATTAATTTTGTCATAACATGCATAGAATTATTTTGTAAAAAATACACAAAAAACATATAAAACCAAATAGTGCAAAGAGATTAAGAGAGTGGAAATTATATAGAAAAAAAGTGGTAGAATTAAGGTGCGTCTTCCGTAACTCCAATCAAGGTCAGCGACTGTTAACGTCGTCGCTCACGGATCATCGATCCTACTCACCAACATCTTTCTTAGGGTTTGTTCATCGATCCACCAATCCCACACGTTTATATTCATTTTGCACACTTTAATTTGGTGCTGAACTCAAGGTCTTCATGAAAATTAGGGTTTTATTTCTCTTACTCCTTTTTTCTGCATCATTGATTGTTATCGATGGAGAAGAAGAAGCTAAATCGAACAAGTTTCGTGAGCGTGAAGCCACTGACGATGAGTTAGGATATCCTAATTTGTAAGTGTTCATGCTTTTTGTTATGAATTTTAGTATAGATGTGTTTTTTGTTTGTAATTTGGCTATTGTGAGCTTGTAATAATGGCCTAGAAGTAGTTTTTACCATGGTTTTTGTTGATTTGGGGGCTATTTGGTCAGTTTGTTTGCTGTTTTTGCATTTAGATGTAGTGAATTGAGTCATGATTATGGTTTTTCGGATGTTTTCTTGCTTTTGATTGACCTTAAAGCAGCGAATTGTAGATTGTTGAGTCATTTGTGAGCTACTTGTTAGAGATTATTATTATTGACCTATCATGGTTGAGTATGGTATGGAGGGCAACTGCAATGCAATGTTCTTGATTGATAATGCTGTATTGACATCTTCCAGTTCAGTATTGAAATGTCATGTTTTAGCAAGTTGATTAGGCACTACACCTTTAATTGTTGGGGAGTTTCATACTTCAGTTGGAATGGATAAAATTGTATTATACATAATTGATATGCCTACAAGCATTCACATCCCATCCATCAACCCCTCTTCTACCTTTAAAATTTAACAAAATCTACTAAAAACTCAATGCATCCCATCCATCATTCTCTACCCCACCCCTATATTTCGAAAAATCGCTACAGTAGCTTTTTCGTATATGAAAATCTAATATTCACCCCCCATCAAATCATTGTGAGTGTATAAAAACGAGAAACATAATAAAATAAGGGTTTGCGAGTGGGATAAGATAAAAATGGTGGATGGGAATGAGATGTGGGAGGTTTTTTAAAATGAGAGATAAATTATGAAATACGTGATTTTTAGTTAAGAAATTAGAATAATTTTGTTCTATTAGTTGAAGCATACTTCATAGAGGTTATATACTTAAGAAATTATAGTTTTTAATTTAAGAGGAGCATGAACTAATATTTAGATTTTTATTTTTTGAAATTGACGGAGTTTATTTTAAGATATCTGATGCCTGTGTTTGATAAAGTGAGAACCTGTGTTAAATTGTTGTTCCTAAGTAGGCAGGTAATGGGATATTTTATTTTGTTTTCGTCTATAATTTAGAATGGGAAGAATGATAGGGAGTTAGAGTTGGTGTAACTTCAAGTGGTATACATTCAGATCTTTTGGTAATAACAATGTATATCTTTTACAGTTGGTGCTATAACTAACTTTTAGATGTTTGTTGTCTATAGTGATGAGGATGAATTGTTGAATAAACAATGCCCTCAAAATTTGGAGCTAAGGTGGCAGACGGAAGTTAGTTCTAGCATATACGCAACGCCATTGATTGCTGATATTAACAGGTAAAAGAGAGTTGAAATCTGTCTTGTTAATGTAGTTTTAACTTTTATACCATTTTTGTTGGTCTGTATTACATGTCATTTTGTATTTCATTTTTCAAGCTACATTATTCTTTCGAGGATATATAATTTTCTTGGATAGTTTCAACTTTCAAGGAACTTCTGCCTTGTCCATTATTTTATTTTATTGTCGAAGGATTTGCATTTTATTGATTTTTCTTTGTGGTGGCTTTTTATAATCTTAGTGATGGCAAACTTGATGTTGTTGTTCCATCTTTTCTCCATTACCTTGAAGTTTTGGAAGGTTCCGATGGAGACAAAATGCCAGGTGTGTCATTCAGTTACAATTAATTAATTTTGTATTTAAGTATCTTCAGATTTATTGTAGTTGTGTATATGTAAGTTGTAACAATCTTTAGATATCATGAAACTTGTAACCAATGTTGTAAAAATCGTTAGGCGCTAGTCGGGCGGTGGGGTACCGACTAGCAATTAATCGGGATTAATAGGGATTAATCGGAGTTAATCGGATTGAGATTCCTATATGTAATTTTTTGTTACATATATACATCTACATTTTTATATGTAGTTTTTTAAAGTAGACATGTTTTAACACCCCATTGACCCATTTTTTAAGTAATTGGAAGGTATTTATAAGGATTGGTCGAAATTTAGTTGGCGTTTGGCCAAAATTTGGCCAAAATAGGATCGTGATTGACCGCCTAGCGATTAATCGGACATTAATCGGTGAACCTCCGATTAGTGATTAATCGCTACTAATCGGGGACTAGTCGGGATTTTTACAACCATGCTTGTAACAAAAGATATCATGAAACTTGTAACAAAATGTTCCAATGACTAGGGAAGGTAAGTATATTATGTTTAAGATCAGTTCAGTTGCTATATCTTTTACTTTTATGAATCATATACATTATACCGCATCTGTTATGATATTGTTAGCAATGTCCGCACGGAGATAATGTGGATAAAAGACATTTGTTGTGGTTGCTTTTAGACTTTTTGCAGCATGAGCTCATAAACCAGTAACAGGATTACTTGACTGAGCATTTAGCTTATAGATGTGTTCTTTTTTATGGTTTATCAGGGTGGCCTGCTTTCCATCAGTCTACTGTTCATGCCAGTCCACTCTTGTACGATATTGACAAGGATGGCGTGAGGGAAATAGCTTTGGCTACATACAATGGCGAGGTGCTCTTCTTCCGGTACAGGCGTTTTGTTAGTTTTTGCGCCATTGTTGTCCTCATCTTCTCTTTCTATTGGATAACCAGATTCAGCGTCTTTTTATTTTTTACGCAGGGCTTCAGGTTATATGATGTCGGATAAATTAGAGGTTCCTAGGCTAAAAGCTAAAAAAGATTGGTATGTAGGGTTGCATCCAGAGCCAGTTGACCACTCTCATCCAGATGTTCATGATGATCTACTCGTTCAGGAGGCTACTCTGCACTCCATACCTCGTACGTCATTCTATCTTATACAATGGTCATGAAAAAAAAATATTTTTTAGCTACTGCGATTGAGTAAATGTCTTTTATCCACTTTACTACAATCCTCTACTCTCCCCATGTACTCGTCTTAAATTATTGACTGGTTTGCAGTTACTTTTTGTCAAAAAGTTGCACCGGTGGGGAACAGGTTGTTACAGTTGAAAAATAATATATTTTTATTAGTAGACTGGACAAAAGACATTACTCAAAATAATTTGGGTAAAGGGGGATGCCAAATTATTATTAATAAAAAAATTAATGTATACAAAGTTATAGGCAATTAGCCCACCCCGTTATAAAAAGAAGTATATGGTCCTTATATTGTTACTTGTTCATATGTTAATCAAGTTCCATGTTGAATTGTTTTTGTTTAAAGTTTTGGTTGCATACTGCTATACAAGTAATTGTTCAATGTAAGTCATGTATTAGATCTCTTTGGTAGTCAATATATATTCTCTATCTTTGTAACTCAAGCAAATTTAAAATGGAGTGTATCCGGCATTAATCAGGTAGCAGTCATAAAGATGATTCAATTTGAATCACAATGGATTTTTTGACTGGCCTTTTTAGATTATCTCATAATCATCAAAACTCAATATTGTAAACTGTACTATAGATATTTAACCAGCCTACACTTAAATAAATATTTCTGCAGCCCCAACAGGAGCTAACCATACAACTGGTTTGGAGGATAATAAGGAGAAAGAGTCTGCAATGCATCTGAATCCTGAATCGTCAAATAATACAAAAAATACTTCTTTGGATGAACATGTCAAAACATCACATAATGAGAGTGCAGATTCATTGGCAAATGGGAGCAATGATGCTGAAAATAAAACTAGTCTGCACATCGAGTTGCCAAAGGACAATGATAATGCAGAAAATAAAACTATGCCACATATCGAGTTGCCAAAGGACAGTCAAAATACCTCATCAAATACAGCACCAGACAATGCGCAAGGTACTAATAATGAAACAAAGACTGGAAGACGGCTTCTTGAAGAAAAAGCACAGGAGAATGTTGCAACTGTGGAAAATGACGAAGGCCTTGAAGCTGATGCTGACTCATCTTTTGAGTTACTCCGTGACAGTGATGAGCTGGCGGATGAGTATAACTACGACTATGATGATTATGTTGATGAAACAATGTGGGGAGATGAGGAGTGGAATGAAGCACAACATGAGGCATCTCAAAGTTATGTGCATGTTGATTCACACATTTTGTGTACTCCTGTAAGTCTCACATGTCATGCGTTAGATCATCTTACACTATGTGATATTGGAATGAACTATGTAATAAAATTATGCGGTTCTTATTTTCAGGTGATAGCTGATATCGATCAGGATGGGGTTTCAGAGATGATTGTTGCGGTCTCGTATTTCTTTGACCAGGAGTGTGTGTCCTCTTATTATATTCGTGTTTTGACTTTTGATAGTGGTTGCTCTTTTGACCATGGTATCCTTTTACAGGTACTATGATAACCCAGAGCGCGTAAAGGAACTTGGTGATATCGAAATTGGAAAATATATTGGTGGTGGAATTGTTGTCTTTAATCTTGAGACCAAACAAGTTAAGTGGACTGCTGAGCTGGATATAAGTACAGATACTGCGAAGTACCGTGCGTACATATACGCATCTCCGACAGTGGTTGATTTGGATGGTGATGGGTATTTAGACATCCTGGTTGGCACTTCTTATGGCCTGTTTTACGTCCTCGATCATAAAGGTAGTACAATCTTCATTAGAGAGGTTGATACGAAGTGAAGCATGTTAATATTATTTGTGATTCAGGTAAGGTAAGGGAGAAGTTTCCTCTCGAGATGGCTGAAATTCAGGGAGTGGTAATAGCTGCGGATATTAATGATGACGGGAAGATCGAATTGGTTACTACTGATACACACGGGAATGTTGTTGCATGGACTCCTCAAGGTGTAATCGTTTGGGAAACCCATCTCAAGAGCTTAATTTCTCAGGTACGAAACACGGATGGGTGATGGGTTGAAATGGGCCCGGCTGGGTTGACCGCTAACATATTTTTTTTATCCAGGGTGCGAGTGTTGGTGATGTGGATGGAGATGGGCACACAGATGTGGTGATTCCGACAATATCAGGAAATATTTATGTGCTTAGTGGAAAAGATGGCACGCAAGTGCGCCCATATCCATACAGAACTCATGGGAGAGTGATGAATCAAGTCCTGCTGGTTGATTTGAGCAAGCGCAGAGAAAAGAAGAAAGGACTTACGATTGTGACAACGTCATTTGATGGCTACTTGTATCTCATTGATGGCCCCACTTCATGTGCTGACGTTGTGGATATTGGTGAAACATCGTAAGTCTCTCTTTCTTCAAACTAAGGTTGAATTACTCCAGCTAGCAATGTCAATTTCAACCATGAACGAGTGGTGGTTATGTTTTATATATGGTCATGTTAGGATCGCTAGGATTGAACACACACGAAACTGAACACACACACACGAAAGCAATAAACGACACGAAGATTTAAAGTGGTTCGGTCAGCTGACCTACGTCCACTGTGCTGCAACTAGGGTTTCTTTATTATTCAGGTGCTCAAGGAATTACAAGTACAATGATATCAATATATAGAGACTAATCTAGGGTTAGGAAACTTGTTCCCCAAGTTAGGCCCAAGCCCACATAAAGATAACTAGGGCCGGCTAAATGAAAACCCTAATTTAACTGCCAAATAAAAAACGTGTGGGCCAACCCAAGGCTAGGGCCGGCCACCCTCCCTTGATCGGGCCTCCACACCAATTAGCCCAACAATCTCCCACTTAGAGGCTCGAACAACGCCCAATAGTCTTCAAAATTTGTACATCTTGTAATCTTCCTTTACCACCTAGTTGCAGCAGCCTCCTCAACAACTAACCTGAAGGCAGGTTGAAGCTCCCACTGAGCCTCAACTCATCAGTCACAACCTGTGACTCATTCTCTGTCCCTGCCGGCTCCCACTTAAACGAACTGCCGAATCATGAGAAGTCCTGAGAACACACACTCTCCAATACTAGCAAGAGATTCTCTGGAGAGACTTTTCCATTTGGAATTCTGGTCTTTTTAACCCACTGTCGCCCTGAAACTGTAACTGAAACACGCCTTGCGCTCCTACTGTCACAATGTCCCCCGACTGGTTTGACCTTCCAAACACGTTCATCCCGAATCTTCCCTGTGACTCTAGGTTTCTCTCTTGCAAAGGAAACCCTCTTCTGCCCCTGAGATTCTGTGAACCCGACTTTGTTTTTCTTTAGAACTGGAACGTCACTTCCTTCTGATGGTATACTGACCATGTATAATGAGCCTCTTTTCTTTCCACGAGCCATGACCATATTCCCTTTGACAACCTTCCACTGTCCATTCCCGAACTTAACTTCATGTCCCTGATCATCCAACTGGCCAACCGAAATCAACAACCTCTTCAGACCTGGAATAACCCTGACATCTCTTAAAGTCCACGAACCAACTGAAGTCTTCAAAACAATGTCACCCATGCCCGTAACATCAAGTACCTCATCATTCGCCAGTTTTACCTTTCCAAAGTCACCTTCTTTCAGATTCTGCAGTGCTTCACTGCTGTGGGTAGCGTGAAATGAAGCACCAGAATCCATGACCCAGGAATCCACACTACTCTCAACACTACAGACTAACACATCATCATCATCATCATCACTGTAGTCTCCTGCAGAGTTTATTTCTTTCTTCTGTTTCGAACACTGATTCCTAAAGTGTCCTACTTCATTGCAATTCCAACATACCACATCCTTCCGAACGTTAGACACACTCCTCCTCTTGCTCTGACGACTTTCACGCTGATTCTTTCTTCCTGGCCTCTGTACTCAACAAAGAACTCGAAGACTCACCTGAACCACGACGTCGAGCATCCTCTCCCAAAATAAGATCCCGCATCTTCGCGAATGTGAATTTACTCGATTCCGAAGTGCTAGTAACTGCAGTTACGGTTCCGGACCAACTATCAGGCAATGAGGATAATAACAGTAGGGCTTGAACCTCATCATCAAACTTAATATCGACAGACACTAAGCGAGACAAGATTGAGTTTAGGTTATTGATGTGATTTGTTACCGAGTCACCCTCCTTCATCCTTGTATTCACAAGCTCTCGAATAAGATAAACCTTATTTGCTGCAGAAGGCTTCTCATACATGTTAGATAATGCTTCCATCATACCTTTAGCTGAGGTCTCCTTCTGGATGCTATAGGCAACATTCTCTGACAGAGAAAGCGTTATCACTGCTCTGGCTTTCTTATCCAACTTCACCCAATCTGCTTATGGCATATCTTTTGGCTTCTCACCCTCAAGCACTACATTTAAGTCTTTCTGACAAAGTAGTGCCTCAATCTGCATCTTCCACCAACCAAATTTATTCCCATCAAACTTCTCTATTACAACTTTTCCGTCTACAACCATGGCAATGACTAAACGAAACACTAGTTATGGATAAACAGAGATAAACGCAGCAAATCAATCTATTTAACACGCAGCGGAATAACGAACTTGATAATCAAAACGGAAACTTTAACTGAAACGATAAAACCTGACAAATGCGGTTGACTCAGGTTCTAGGTTTCTATAGTCGGTCTCTTTGATTCAGCAAAATTGTTCTTCTGCAAAATAGATCTCTGATTTCGGCTGATCCGGGACGGGTTGTTAAAGCTTTCGAAAAAAAAACGGAACCTAAACCTTCTTCTGTGACGGCGGCGAAAACCCTAACGGCGGCGGCGGAACCCTAGCAAAGCTGGGTGACGGCGGCGGCGGTTGACTGGGTGGCTGACGACGAAAGAACTGAAGGTGGCGGTTCTGGTGTTCTCGTGTGATCCCGATCAAGAGCCAAAGCTCTGATACCAGTTGTTAGGATCGCTAGGATTGAACACACATGAAACTGAACACACACACACGAAAGCAATAAACGACACGAAGATTTAAAGTGGTTCGGTCAGCTGACCTACGTCCACTGTGCTGCAACTAGGGTTTCTTTATTATTCAGGTGCTCAAGGAATTACAAGTACAGTGATATCAACATATAGAGACTAATCTAGGGTTAGGAAACTTGTTCCCCAAATTAGGCCCAAGCCCACATAAAGATAACTAGGGCCGGCTAAATTAAAACCCTAATTTAACTGCCAATTAAAAAACGTGTGGGCCAACCCAAGGCTAGGGCCGGCCACCCTCCCTTGATCGGGCCTCCACACCAATTAGCCCAACAGGTCAAATGGTTAAATCAGGAAAAACGAAATTAGTTTAAAAGGAAACATGTCAAATTAGTCGAATGTTGCAAGTTGGATTTGCATAAAGCCTTATTAATTCTTTTGAATTATGATATGATAACCTTTTTGATCGCATTTACATGCTAATTACTTGTAGAAATTTGAAACTTTTAGACAAAAAACCGCAACTGTTTTTAAATTCACCCATATTGACCCGGGCCTAATTTGTGTCATTATCCAACCCGCCCAGCTCACCATTTTTGCCGCTTAAAACCACAATGGGCATTTAACTTGTGCAGTTCGGTCGGGTCTCTCAGCTTTGTATATGGCATGGCTTTTATTATCTAATTGTTTACCTTGGATACGTTAGGATAATCTGTTTTAAAAAAAAAACAAAAAACTAGAGTGTCGAAGGTTTGCTATCTACAAAATAAGCTAATAAGGCTATAGATTACAAGTAAACTTTCCCTTTTTTTCCTGCAAGAGGGAAGGAAGTGAAAGGACACAAATATAGCTTATGATACGTGATACTCTATACAAACTGTATTGTAGCACTCCCAGTAAATCTTATTGTTGTGAATAAATTTTTTATTTTAATATTTATCTAAACATAGAGCTTCTTTCCCTAATTAATCTTAAAAAGATGAATTGCTAAGAATGAATATATGCTTTGCTTGGTATATTGTGTGTTCTGACTTATTTCCTGTAAAGTTTAGCTAAAACTGGTGACTTATTTAATGAACAGTTATAGCATGGTTTTGGCTGACAACGTTGACGGTGGGGATGATCTTGATCTTATTGTGACAACCATGAATGGCAACGTCTTTTGTTTTTCAACCCCCTCCCCACATCATCCTCTCAAGGCATGTCTTGAATTTTGCACTCATATTACTCCTTCCACTTGTTGGTTCTTATCACATTTATTTTATGTTTTGTTAGGCATGGAGATCACATAATCAAGGACGGAATAATGTTGCAGCTCGCATTGATCGTGAAGGCGTTTATGTTACACCTTCGTCTAGAACATTCCGTGATGAAGAAGGAAAACATTTCTGGGTTGATATAGAGATTGTAGATAAGCACAGGGTACCTTCTGGATATCAAGCCCCTTACAATGTCACGGTAAGAACATTGTTCTCTTGACTCTTTTTAGGAATTAATCACTATGATCTTATTGGTTTTTCCCGCTTTGAACATTTCAGACATCCTTATTAGTTCCTGGAAATTACCAAGGGGAAAGAACAATCAAAAGCAGCCAGCTTTATGATAAACCTGGAAAATACAGGATAAAGTTGCCAACAGTCGGTGTTAGAACGACTGGAACAGTGGTTGTGGAAATGACAGACAAGAACGGCTTATACTTCTCCGATGAATTCTCTCTAACCTTTCATCTCCATTATTACAAACTGCTAAAATGGCTTCTCGTGCTTCCAATGATTGGCATGTTTGCTGTTCTCGTCATCTTTCGTCCGCAGGAATCCGTTCCGTTACCGTCCTTCTCACGCAACACAGACTTATAAAAAGGTAGGTTTGTTGTTTTTAGTGTTAAGCCATTATCTTAGAATGGGTGATGTTGGATCAAGTTTTGAGTTGGGAAGAGTTGTCAAAAGGATTTACTGTTTAGCTTTAGATATATGTGGCTTCAGTTGGGGACTTCTTTAAAGGAAATTGGTATTTATTCAGACCTTTTTACATTCAAATGTCAGTTCATGCTTAATAATATTTGGTAGATGAGATGATCACAGTGAAAATAAGAATTCTAGTAGAACTTGGTTACTATTGTGCAAAGTTATTAAATATTTATTTTCACCCCCACCAGTTTTATACATGCCTTATAGGAGAATCTTGTAAAAACAAAATGTCAGAGAATGTTTTTTATCTCTATGTAAACGAGTCATATGACATTATACGACCAAAACCTCATATAATGTATATGACCCGTATAATGTTATACTAATACGACCAGTATAATGTTATACGATCCGCATAGAATGTTATACGACTTAATATTTTCTCCATATATACGAGCCGTATAACATTATACGAGCCGTATAGCATTATATGATCCAATATTTGTCATGTTAGATTATTATATACGGATCGTATAACCCTATACGACGCGTATAAAGGATGTGAAAATAAGATTTTGGGGTGTGGTTGCCTTTATTAACATTCATGTTAAGTACTCCCACTTATCCAATATGACAGCTAGAGCTCCCTAGCTTATTTATATGATTATTATATACAAGTATGTTGACAAATATAATGAAGTAATATTTTCTATAAGAAAAGGAAATAAGCAAAGTATAATTCCTTTGCTCAAAAATTTAAAAATTATTCTACTAATTAAATGTTATCTTTTTAGTTAACTTTATAGTAATCTCAAATGTTGAGAACTACAAATGGAACTCTACAGCACAAGTCTAGCATATTTCGCATGATCTAAAGAAGAAATTAACTTTAATTTTCTTGACACGTTACAGATACAAAAGTATTCATTTATGTTTATTAAAAATCATCTTAATATATGTGTTCTATGATACATGTTAAGGCAGAGTCACTTTTAATAGTTAAATTTTACAATATATTTAGATCAATTGTAGAAGTACATGATAAATTTTACACTGTGAGGTGAGAGTGTTCAATGAGGTGGCAAAAAAAAACCGTATCCGGAATTGGACCCGGTAAAAAAGCCCAAAGTCGGTTTTTTTAATATCCGGGTATTCTATATCCGAAACCGGAACCGACCCTACCCGTAGGGTATAGATAGGGTATGCATTTTGAACTCAATACCTGGAACCGGAACTGGTAATACCCAATTAATACCCGAAACCGGACAAGAACCGGAACCGAAACCGACTATACCTGATACATGATTCTAATATTTTTCTTTTAAATTTATGTTCATGCATTTATCTTAACTTTCTTACATTATACAATGCATTTTTAATAATAATAAACAAAAAAAATACAAGAAAATAGGGTAATTAAACCGCAATAGAGTATTAAAAATATGAAAATATAGAACTAAAAAACTCGGAAATAGGGTATTAAAAGCCCGAAAATAGGGTATTTTAATACCCGGTTTATTAAGAACCGGAACCGAACACTACCTGGGACCGGGTACATAGGGTATGGGTTTTCGGTCAAATAACCGGAACCGGAACCGAACCGGTTATAGCAATAACCGGTTCCAACCCCTTAAAACGGAAAACCGAAACCGGTTCCATAACCGGAACCGGTTATTAAAAATACCCGGGTTTGTGCACCTCTAGTGTCCATTACCAAACATAGCTAAAACATGATTTCAATCCTTGTATTCCGCTATACACATAAATGAAGTCTGGTTTCTTATAAAAGGCCGGTTACTACGTAACATGTTTTGTTTGTTCTATTTGGGCATTGTGCACAATGAACACATGTAATCTTGTACTCTTTACCTTCTAACAAAGTGGGTACTCCTATCATTTAATCCGTTTAAGAGGGCAAATAAAACATGTTTTATCAGTTAAATAAAACCAACATTTTCGAATGGCTACTGGCTTTCTCCAAATATTGATTAGAAAAGAAATAGATTAAAGCGTAAATGTTCATCTTAAAATGTTCAGGTTACGCTTAAAGATGATACTTTTTCACGTAATACAGCCTCTCATGCATCATATGGTGGGTCTTCGGGGGCAAAAGTGAAAGTGCACTAATTTTAACTTTATTTTACTAATTTCGTGTAAAATTACGTCCTGCTTGCGGTATGCGCATATAATGTATATATGTGTGGGCTTCCGCGGGGAGGGGGCAAAAGTGAAAGTGCACTAATTTTAACGTGATTTTACTAATTTCGTGAAAATAACGTTAAAAAGAGAGACGATTAATCATGCATCATGTTATGACATTGATAGCTGAAAGAAAAGGGGGTACATGCACTAATCGGCTTTTGTCCCAATTGCTGAGTGTTATGTGCCTTATGTCCAAGGCTTGATGCAAAACTACTATTGACCCGGGGGGTCTCACTGGAAGCAATATCTCTATTCCTACGAGGTAGAGACTGTCTACATCTTACACTCCTTAGACCCTACCTTAACTTTGCTATTGGTAGGATTTACTGAGTATGATGATGATAACAATATCTCATTTTAGATACTGATTTTTATCACTAGGTTATATCAACTACATAATTAGTTAATTCAAAGTACTATCATCCTACTTCACCTACATCTTCAGAGCTTGTCATCTTTCTATTATAAAGAAACACATTGAACTGGAGTTGTCTAGTAGAAAGACATTTGAAACATGACTGAGTAAAACTCTACTTGGAAAATCATATTAAGTTGGTTTACTAGTCGAATTAGTTAGATCGGCCAGCTGATATTCTTATGTTTGGGTGGGCCAGGGAAAACACGCTTGTGTGGACCTTACAAGAGTGTCCCCTCTTGTTGGGCTCATGGATAATGAGTTTGTTGCTGGCCAGGCTGCGTTGAAGGCGGAATCAGGCAAGGTCGCTAAACACGAGAAGGCTTGTTTAGAGGATCAACACGTGTTTATCCCATTTGCTTTTGATACATTTGGGTCTCTAGCCCCAAGGCAGTGGAATTCTCAAACAGGGTTCAACGGGTTGTGAATAGTAATCTCTCAACCTCTAAGGGACGTTTCGTCTTTAGTAGGATTGGTTTTGCAATTCAAAAGGGGTTGCGACGCAGCTTGTTGTCCGTTTACCTGCCACTTGTTTGTAATTTGTTACTTTGGTATTTTAATTAAAATGAAATCAATTGTTGAAAAAGAAAAAACAATAATCCAAAAATACAATAACCACTTTTAAGAATGACAGACATAGTTTGACCCGTTTACTCTTAGGAAAAACATAAAACTGGCTAGTTCAATACGTAGGTTACGAACCTACTCGATAAAGTAACTGGTATGAGATCATTGCCCTATATGGAGTTATGTTCCAAATTGAATATGGGTGTGGGCCTGGGCCTAGGGTGGTGCCGGTTGTAAAAATCTGTGGCGCATAGGTTGATTGTAATTCATAATTTAAGGTAGAGATGGGCATAATAATCAGTTCCAAACCCGACCCGGTGGAACCGACCTGAAATTGGTTCTGGTTCCTACCCGGCTAATAGTAGAACCGGTTCCGGGTTCAAAAAACCCGTAGGTTCCAACCCAGTTCCACATTTTATAAACAAAATCGGTTCGTACCCGGTTCCTACCCGGACCCGGTGCGTCCCGGAACCCGGTTCCTACCCGGAACCGGTTCCGGGTAATACAAAAAAACCCGATATGCCCATCTCTACCGTTAACTTACACCTACAAGATATAAACCATCACTACCTCGTCGTTGCACGCCATTTTAATTGTGGAAGTTTGAAAGTGTAAGTTATTATATTGGGATGCAAGGAGACAAGAAGGCAAGGAATTTACAATCGGTTTCTAATAGTTTTGCAGCTTTTTTCATTGAATTGACCGAATGAATAGTTTAATAGTCTTTGCAGTCATTAATTGTACTTAGGAACGGTTTCAAGAACTGAACCGGTTTCAACCACCACTCGTCGTTTAATGGTTAAAATCGGTAGGAACCGGATCCGGTTACAAAAGAACCGGTTCCATTGACACCACATTTAGGAACCGGGTCCCGGTTTAACTAGTTTACTGGGTATAAAACGGAGAACCGATATGCCATCTCACAAGTAAGGTGTGAATAATGTAACAAAAACAATATTATGGTTTTTATTAACTAGTTTCGTTTCATGTTCGAATGGCCTTGCAATTGTTCTTAAACAGGTGAAATAATGATATATTTTTATAAAAAAGAGAGCAGAGTTATGTAAGTTTTAATGTAACATTAGATATGTCATGTTGAATGGGCTGATTTAAATTAGAAATAAATTATTTAAATCTTTTAAAATACAATACAATAATGAGATGAGAGTGGTAAATTCAAATTTGAAATTCATACCTGAATATCTGCTCTGCTCTTTCCTCATTTATATCTTTTTCTCTTCTTATACATTCTATTAATATCTAAATCATTTACCCAAACCCCACCTTTCTCCCCTCTCTCAAATCCAAATACCCCTTCCAATCTGCAGATACAAAGCCCTACCTAAAAACCAAAACTCCGATCAAATCCGTCATGACACCACCGTCTGCCGCCAATGCCGGGATTCCGGTGTCAAAAAAGCCACTAGGTTTCGTCGCTAACGCAATCAAACAAAAACACAGCTTCATCCTGTTCTTCGCCATGACCGGAATCTTCCTCCTGAGCATGCCGAATTCAAGATCTAGAGGACGATACCGCCACTTTGGAGAAAGAACATAATTCACTCACCAATCGCATGAATCACATCAAGAGTAGTCTTCTCGCTGAAGCAGATCTCGATACTCCACCGGTACTTTCGCCGCAAAGCTCCGTGTTCTGTTCGGCGACAGTTAATTGTGAGTTTTTGTTATTGAAATTTGTTAGATCTGAGGTTATGATGCTATAACAGATGTTTAAAGTGCTTAATGTTGATCATAATAATAACTGTTATAATTGTTAAACCTAAAATTGATGATAATTCAGTGATATAGTGGTTTGATATTTTAATTAAGAGTTGTTATTAGATTGCCTGAATATGTGATCATGATTTTGTTTAGAAGTTTACTTCAGGAACCTCAAAAGTGAAGTAATGTGCTTGAATTTGGTCACATTTAAGTTGATTAGTAGGGATATTGGAAGTTGATTATCTTGACAATAGGAAATTGAGGAGGTTAACGTTTGCATTAAGAATTTTAGGTTAATTTTGGCTTTATTATTAAAGGATTATTATTGTTAATCTAATGACTATTTTAGAAAATGGTGATTTGAATGACTATTCTAGAAAATGGGAACAAGACGATTTTGATGCTTTTCGTTTCATAACTGTGTGTTGTGGACTGAAGGTTCATATATTGCTAGCGAGTCATTTAGGGTTTGGTGAACAAAACGGCATCGTTTCGTGCAAATTTTCGTAAGTTTCAAGATTAGCGTTTTGTTGTTTGATTTAGGGTTTTGAGTTTGATTTGCGGATATTGATTATGGTTTTGTTGTTGAACTGGATAAAATCGTTGAAACGTGAAAGAAACGAAACTTATAGGTTCAGTTTTGTGTATGTGTAAGTATATATAGTTATATACAATTATACATACATATATAAGTGTGTCTGTTTTAGAACTGAAGCCAAAATCTTCCGGAAACTTGAGGTTTTTTTTGTGTTGAGATTAGAAAAGTATATTTGAAAATTTTTGGGTGATAATGGCTGGAGGTGGAAGTAGTCAGAACTGATGGATCTAATGGTAAGTCAGTACACATACATACATATTAAGATTAGCGACTGTTAATTGGATTGATCAAATTCTTTTTGCGCTACAGCAATGATAAATCAAACAAGGCAACACATAAAGAACTGCTTAGATATGGCTTCACAAAACTTCAATTATAAAACCAATCGTGAAGATGCTGACATGGATTTTGAGAAGAAGAAGAGAGAGATCGAAGCAAATCAAGATAACACGTTAAACCTGTGTACTGAGAAGGTCCTTCTTGCACGCCAAGCGTATGAACTTGTAAGTTTTTTTTTTCACAAAATGTTGTCTTTATTTGACTGTTTATGTTCTCCGCAGGAACATTTATAAGAGTCCGACTTCGTTACATATGGCGTTCTTTTCCTTATTTTTACAAGATGTTTTTAAGCTTAATTGTCAGGTTGGATCAAAATTGCAAGTTTTTTATTTTATTTTTTGTAATATGTATGCATTGGTATTTTGTGTTCTTTTACTTATTTTTCGAGTTGATTTCAAAATTTTCCACAGAACAAGACATATAAAGGCTGGAAGTTTCGTCATATCTTCAACAGTTTGGACATTACTAACATCAGGTAAGTAATGATTTCTGTTATAAAATTGTTGTTTTATCATTTTGAATTTAGTTAGTTACTATAGAAGCTGAAACCTTTATGTCAGTTGATGATGGTTTCAGGTAAAATTCAAAATTCTCTACATATACAACATGGTTAATCGTTTCATTGCAAGATGAGGTTCGTATAGAAGCTGAATCCTTTATGTCCGTTGATGATGGTTTCAGGTAAAATCATGAATGTTTCTTTTAAATGCTACTAATTGATATGTCGATCTGTATCAGTTAAAATTCTTATTTATATGATTTACAGCGGAGTAACACGTTCATTAAGTGAGATTTGTTTAGATTTAGACAATGTGGAGACATTTTCAAGGATAAAGAAGAAGCCACCACCACTGGCGGTTACTTGCCGTCGTAAACCACTGGCAACACCACCTGTGTAGTCAGGAGTGCATATGATGTTAGCCTCACTGATGATGGTTGGTAGGTTGAAATATTCAAAATCATATCCGGAAACACTTCAAATCTTGGGAAAGGCTTGATGCGTAAGTATCTAATATTCAAAATCATCTCCAGAAACACTACAACACCTTGGCAATATCTATAACGAGTCGTAAATATATAATATTTTTATATTTTTTGTCCGAGTCGTCCGTAACTAGCGTCGACTCCGTAACGAGACGTAAAATATATAATATAATATTTTTATTGTATCGTCCGAGTCGGCTGTAACGAGCGTAATCAGTGACTAGCGTCGAGTCCGTAACGAGTCGTAAATATATAATATTTTTATTTTATCGTCCGAGTCGTCCGTAACGAGCGGCGAGTCCGTAACGAGTTGTAAATATATAATATTTTTATTTTATCGTTCGAGTCGTCTGTATCGAGCGTCGAGTCCGTAACGAATCGTAAATATATAACATTTTTATTTTATCGTCCGAGTAATCCGTAACTAGCGTCGTCCGTAACGTTTCGTAAAATATATAATATTTTTATTTTATTGTCCGATTCGTCCGTAACGAGCGTATTCAGTGACTAGCGTCGAGTCCGTAATGAGTCGTAAATATATAATATTTTTATTTTATCGTCCGTAACAAGCGACGAGTCCGTAACGAGTCGTAAATAGATAATATTTTTATTTTATCGTAACGAGTCGTCCGTAACGAGTTTCGAGTCCCTAGCGAGCCGTAAATATATAATAATTTTATTTTATCGTCCGAGTCGTCCGTAACTAGCGTTGACTCCGTAACGAGTCGTAAAATATATAATATTTTATTTTATCGTCCGAGTCGTCCGTAACGAGCGTAATCAGTGACTAGCGTCGAGTCTGTAACGAGTCGTAAATATATAATATTTTTATTTTATCGTCCGAGTCGTCGGTATCGAGCGTCGAGTCCGTAACGAGTCGTAAATATATAATATTTTTATTTTATCGTCCGAGTAATCCGTAACTAGCGTCATCCGTAACGATTCGTAAAATATATAATATTTTTATTTTATCGTCTGATTCGTCCGTAACGAGCATATTCAGTGATTAGCGTCGAGTCCGTAATGAGTCGTAAATATATAATATTTTTATTTTATCGTCCATAACGAGTGACGAGTCCGTAACGAGTTGTAAATAGATAATATGTTTATTTTATCGTAACGAGTCGTCCGTAACGAGCGTCGAGTCCCTAACGAGCCGTAAATATATAATATTTTTATTTTATCGTCCGAGTCGTCCGTAACTAGCGTTGACTCCGTAATGAGTCGTAAAATATATAATATTTTTATTTTATTGTCTGAGTCGTCCGTAACGCGCGTAGTCAGTGACTAACGTCGAGTCCGTAACGAGTCGTAAATATATAATATTTTTATTTTATCGTCCGAGTCGTTCATAACGAGCGTACGTCCGTAACTTGTATCGAGTCCGTAATGAGTCGTAAATATATGTATTTTATTTTATCGTCCGTAGTGAGCGTACGTTCGTGACTAGCGTTAAGTCCGTAATGAGTCGTAAATATATAATATTTTTATTTTATCGTTCGCAGCTAGCGGTGAGTCCGTTACGAGTAAAAAATATATAATATTTTTATTTTATCGTCCGAGTCGTCCGTAACTAGTGTCGACTCCGTAACGAATCTGAGCAGTTAAGATTATGGAAGGCCTCACGGGGAAAAGTATTTCAGGTAATATATCTCACACACCATTTACTATCTTTTCATGTTGATTTAACATGCTTATAATATGTGTATGAAAAGCTTAAGAAAGAGGGAAGACGGAATGAATATGAGATGCATAAACTACTAGCTCTAAATCAAAGGCAGAAAATGGTAGGTTTAAAAACACTGTTTTTGTTTATTTGTTTCCCTTTTGTGTTCTTAGTCTCATGTGATTTTTTTTAATATTCCTTAAGGTTTTGCAACGGAATACAGAAGAAACTTGTATGGCTACAAAACGATTAAAGGAGTTACTGGAATCACGAAAGGCTTCTTCAAAGGATACATTCGGTAAAACTTCCATTAAAATTACATACTCAGTTCACGTTTATCTTACATTTTGAAATTTAACCATACGATGATGCACACCTTTATGCAGGAAATGGCAGTGGACCTGGATTTCAGGTATAATTAGTGACCATGATTTTAATTATATTACTATAATCATGCAAATAATGGGTTTGTACTAAGTAACTTTAATTGCACTACAGGCACTCATGCAGGCAATTAAGCATGAACTTGAGGTTACCGTTCGTGTACATGAGGTGCGTTGTGAACAAGAGCGTCAAAAAGAAGAGTAAGTGCTATTTTCTTATACAAAATCTAATGAGTAGACCTGTTCTTTTCCAGTAAATTAAAAGCAATGACTCCGTAACGAGTCGTAAATATATAATATTTTTATTTTATCATTCGAGTCGTCCGTAACGAGCGTACGTCCGTAACTTGCATCGAGTCCGTAATGAGTCGTAAATATATAATATTTTTATTTTATCGTCCGTAACGAGCGTCGAGTCCGTAACGAGTCATGATCACAAATACGAGGTATGCAGTTTTCCATATCTTAAATATGGTTGTAATTTTTTTGTTATCCCAGTCATCTGTAACATTTGTGTAAAACGGGTTTTGAAAACCCGCACCATTTTCATTAATCAAGGGTGTATTTATATATCGTTAAGTATTTTTATTTATTTAATAAGGATATTAAAATCTATAAATAACAGCAATTAAATTAAAATAGACTTAAAGAAATAACAAATAAATAAAAAGTTAAGTTAACCTTAATAATTAATCAATCCAAAATTTAAACAAAAAGAGAGAGGGAACCGGGATCGAACCCGGGTCGCCTGGATAGTCACACACACTCAACACCACTCCGCTACACACACCAGATGTGTTAGCTTCTACGTCTCATTATATAAATATGCAAACTGGGCGGAAAACCTGCAACTTCAGCGAATCTCCTCGCCGGAGATCTCGCCAAATCACGCGTTTCTCTCAATCCGACAACTGTTCAACAATTATTTTGGCAAATCCTTCAATCTTGAATGCGCTGTCAATCAATCCGAGTCAAAATCGTGGAAATCGAGTCATCGAATTCCCTATAAATACTACCTCAACCAAGCATTTTAAGCACATTCGTTCTTCGAAATCGCTTTGCTCTCGCTCGCAATAAGCTTTGTCGCCGGAAAATTGGAATCACCGGAATTCTGCAATCGTCGGAATCGTCGCCGGTTCTGTTCTTACGGTAGATTTCTTTTCGTTATGCTTTTTAATATCTCCTCCTAATTAACGTCATATTCGGTCGATCATAATCAAGATCGGAATGAATCAAGAATGGATTCGGGCGGGGATATAGGTTCTTGGTAAAATTTAAATGGAAAAGATGAAGTAGAGAACGTGTATATATATAATATAATTCGGGTTATAACCGGGTTAGACACACAGTCCAGCGGTGGACTGTGTGCACATTTAACAAACACGCTCCGAGTTCGATCCTTGCCACCAACACTGTCGAATAAACAATTTTTTTTAAGGGAACCAAATCACACTGATTCCCCAACAAGATGTTAAAGTTATTGAAAAATGCTATGTTTACGGGTTAAGCACCCAGCCCAACTGGTTGGGCCGGGTGCAAACCAACTTCAGGTCGCCGGTTCGAGTTCAAGCCCTCACCACCGGTCTGATCACTTAAAAATCTTTTTAAATTAATCATTTCTGTATGGACTTAAATTGTGTATATGTATAATTAAAAACCCGATTACAACGGGTTAAACACGTAGCTCAGTTGGAAGAGCTGCGTGCACACGAACGAGAGGTCGCGAGTTCGACCCTCACACGCGCATACGAATTTCCTGCTCGGCCGGCCTGACAGACATTGTCAGACTGACAACTCCTTTTTACTTATTATTTTTTTATTTAATTAATTACTTATTTAATTATTCTATAGTCATATTAAAAGAAAAATTTATTAAAAATACCTAAATTGTAAGGGTTTAAAATATTAAAATCACAAAAATAAAATTAAAAATCTAAACAAAGGTTTTTAATCAAAAAGTTAGTTTATCTATTTATTAAGTTATCGCGTTGTTATTTTAGCTTAGTACTCTTTCGTCGGTCAAATTCTCAACTCGTGCGCACTCATCATCAACCAAGAATACGCACCCACTGTGAGTGAATCTCTACAAATTCCCCGTTTTTATCACGTTTTGGGGTGTATCATGTGTCGTATCATTCCTTTATTTTATTTAAACACTTGTGCTTGTATCATTTCGTAATCAAATGTGAATTGCTTGTTGTGTGGTTTATATGTAGATTCAATTTATCATTTCAGTGCATTTATTTCATTAGGCCCATCAGTTCCTCGTGGGATACGGGTTGGGCATCAGGTGCCTTATTTGATCGGCTCCGTTTGATTGAGCCTTGATCTCAGATACATCATCATTCATGTCATATATTCATTCAATGTGGTGTGTGATTTGTTACATATATATATTTGCTCACATATGATTTATGCACAATTTTCTTTAATAAACAAAATAAGCAATTATTTAAATGTTTTATCAAGGTTCACTCGCCAACTTTTGTTGACCCAAAATCTCCTGTTTTACACATGATACAGGTGATCAAGTTGAGGAAAGAAACACTTAGGATGGCCTAGAAGAATAAACAAGTTATTGCGTTGGAACAAACATTTAGATTTTTATTGTATTTGTACGAAGTTTTTGTTGGAGATTTAAAATTTTAATTTGAATTTAATAAATATGAAACTTCTTAGTAAATATCATGAGCTTTGGTGATAACCTAATCATGCCCCGACTTTTATTCCGCTGCGGGTCGGGGTGGACACATACTAACATGCTTTCAGGGACTATATGAAGATGAAAGCTGCCATTGGAGTCCTTGGAGAGCTAAGATGCTATAATCATTAAAAATGAAGAGAATCTGTTTGCCTACGAACCACACATGCTCGAGTCACGTAATATTAGAAGGATGGGTTGTTCTTAGAGCCTGTGTTCATGTTCACATTTTTACAAATAACTCTTTAAATAATTTCATATCATATTTTACATATAAACGTAGACAAAAACTTTTATCATTATCATTATACTTATCACTAACAACACGTCCATCGGACGAGTGTCCACCTAGTGTTTATTTAAGACACAAAAATACGTGAATTTACCGGTACAACTGTTAATTACCTGATGTGTAGATGCTAGATAGTTTACTCATCGTCTAAAGCTTAGAAAAATGCCATATTAATATTAATTAATAGCGGTTGTTAATCGGTGGATGATGTTGAATAAGATGCCTGAACGGTTGATATCTTTGCCGGCATGTAAAAGATAATTGCATAATGAGGTAACTAGGGATAAGATATGTGGTTAGGGGTGTTCATGAGTCGAACCGAACCGAACGGAGGTATGCTCGTGTTCGGTTCGGTTTGAAACCGAGCCGCTCGGTTCGGTTCGGATTTAGGAAATCGAGCGGAAATCTTATGCTCGTGCTCGGTTCGGTTCGCTTTTGCTCAGTTTTATTTAGCATTCATACACAACCATTCATTGACCAAAATTCACCAACTCATATGTCTCACACACACTTAACAATTTAACAAATACAAATATAAAAAAGTCCCATAAAAATAAACACAAAATGTCATCCAAATGTTTAATGTTTAAGAACATCTAAAATGTTACGAGAGAAGGTCAGAAGGAGCGACGAGGGAAATAGGGAATTAGGGATTTAGGAAAATTAGGGTTACTTTACTAAGAGTTAATTACTGTTTTCGTCTATGTGGTTTGTCAAAAATCACTACCTCAGTCCATTAGTTTAAAAATTGTGATTTCAGTCTCTGTGGTTTCACTTTCGTAACCATTTCAGTCCACCTAGCAACCATTTCAGTCCCTGTACTTACAGAATAAATGGATTGAAGTAGTTACAAAAGTGAAACCACATGGACTGAAATCACAATTTTTAAACTAATGGACTGAAATAGTGATTTTTGACAAACCACAGGGACGAAAACAGTAATTAACTCCTTTACTAAAGTCTAAAACAATAGCGGGAATACCAGGTTTCAACTTTTTAAATACTTTTTAATATATTTATTATATATAAATAATAATAATAATAAAAATAAATTCGATCGAAACCGAACGAGCGTCGAGCGAGCGTACCTATGCTCGTGCTCGGTTTTAACCGAGCAAGGAATCGAACGAGCAAATTTCCGAGCTTTTTCGAACGATCGTCGAACGATCTTCGAGCGCCAAGCAGTTTGGACAACCCTAATGTCTAAAAGTATTACAAACTTAATAAACACTAAGTCAACCTGAAGAGTTGCTTTATACTCTTTGTAAAACTATACAAGATTCAACATAAAACAATAACATTTGGGGACCAAAAATATATGAGTAAACTCTCTAGTTGCCTCTTTGTATTTATTAATTTTTTGGAGTTTTTTTCCCAACTAGGTGTTGATGGAGAACTTATTTATCAAAATGGGTGTTTCAGAAAATATTTACGGAAATAAGTGTTTTTGAAATCTTACTCTTTCTCACTTCTAATTTTATTGGATACAAAAATGATGTTTAAAAACATGCTATTAAATAATAGTTAAGGATATTTTTTTAGTAAAATTAAAAATGGATCGTGAGATTTAAAAATATTTTTTTAATTGTTTCATTAACATTTTCTTTTAATTTTTTAGAACGTGTTTAATAGAAACATCATACTATGAATATTTTTATGAACATATTTATTTATTTCACCATATATACTCTGTTGAAACTTTTCATATTATTAACTTTTTTTCAAATAAGTAATAAACTACTGTGAAGTATGAAATATATGCATAAACAATGGACATGACCTTATAACTTCTCATTTCGTTATATTCCTTTATCAGTCACATTGATAAGTATTTATCCAATACCTTACCTACCTGGCTTCTATATATATATATATATATATATATATATATATATATATTGATCTAAAAAACGTTTTTGAAAATGTATATATAAGAAGATGGGGTGTGTATCGGGGAAACACATCGGGGAGCTGAGGTGGAGCTCCTCCCCCGACGGGAACACCGCCCCCCGGTCCTTCGATTGGTGCAATCGGGACTCCATCCCCGTTCGTCCCGACCCCTCTCTCTCTCTCTCTTCATTCTCTCTATCTCTCTCTTGAATCTCTCTCTCTCTCTCTATAGCTTTGATTGGATGGCGATGGATGGGGAAACCATTTCCTAGGGTTGGCAGAAAAGGAAGAGTAAGAAGAAGGTGATGATGTGGCCGTGAGGTGGGGATGATGTGGTCATGGAGAAGGGGAACCACACCCCATGATCTAAAAACATATAAAAAATTTGATGGATAAAACTTTTATAAAAGAAAAAAACTATTTTAGGGAAATTTAAAAATATTTATGAAAAAAAATGTTTCTCTTAAAAAAAGTTTAAGAAAACAAGTATAAAAGAATTAAAAAAACACTAAACATTTTTATATAACTCCAGGATAAAAAATGTGTTTTTGTTTAATCATACTTTTTATTAAACGCAAATGTGTTTTTAATTTCATTAGATCTTTTTTAGTCATCATCATCGTCATACTCAGTATATCCCACCAATAGCAAAGCTAAGGTAGGGTCTGAGGAGGATAAGATGTACACAACCTTACTTCAACCCAGTAGGAATAGAGAGGCTGCTTCCAATTAGACCCCCGGCTCGATAGTAGTTTTGCATCAAGCCTTGGACATAAGGCACATAACATTCAGCAATTGAGACAAACACCGATTAGTGCATGTACCCCCTTGTCTTTCGGCAATCAACGCCACCACATGATGCATGATTAACCATTCCCCCTTTTAACGTTATTTTCACGAAATTAGTAAATAACGTTAAAATTAGTGCATTTTAACTTTTGCCCCCCGAGCGCCACACATATATACATTATATGAGCATACCGCAAGCGGAGCGTAAAGATTAGGGTTGCACCTCTCTGAGGACTGGTCGAGGATAGGTATTCGTGCAGACGTAAGATTAGGGTTAAGGACTTTTAGGAGTGTACACTAGGGTATTAGAGTCTTGTCCTAGGACATATTTTCAATTTATTTTGGTTGCCTTTGCATGTTAGCGTTGCCTTGTATGGATTTGTTATGTAATGGGTTTCTGTTTGATACTTTAAAAGAAATTTTAGTTATTTATTTATTTCGTTTTTTCCTTAACCTGCTTTATCTTTTTTATTTTTTAGAGTAGTTGTGTGCCTATTTATGTTGCATTTGACTTTTGTGGTTGGATGTGTCTTTGGAGCTGGGGTCTCACTAGAAGCAGTCTCTTTATCCCTTGGGGTAGAGGTAAGACTTGCCTACATCCTACCCTCCCCAGACCCTACCAATAGCTTTGCTGTGGGTGGGATTATACTGGGTATGATTGATTGATTGAGATCTTTTTTAGTAAACTCTTGTTAAAGAACCTATTAATAATTAACAATTCTTTTTATCTAATAAAATTAGGAGTGAGAAAATGTAAGTTTTCAAAAAACACCTATTTTAGTAAATATTTTTCAAAACACCTATTTTGGTAAATAAGTTTTCTACCAACACCTATTTAAGAAAAAAAATCAATGATTTAGTGCATATAGTAGACATACATGAAAAACATCAGAATGTGTTGTATTAAAACAAGTAAATATTATACCACTAACAGAGACGATTACAGACTAATGTAAATAGACGGGCAACAAGCTGCACCGCTAACACCTTCTGAACAGCAAACCCTACCCTGCTAAACATAAAATTCTGCCCCTTACATGTGCGATGTTACTACTTGGCACTTGCTGAACCCGTTTGAAGAACCGCACCACGTTAGGGGCGAGAGCGCCAAAGGTATCGAAAGCGAACGGGACGAACACATGCTGATTCTCGATGCAAGCTTTTTCATGCTTAGCTACTTTGTCTGCCTCCGCTTGGTTACCGTCTGGCCCGGCACAAACCCTTGGTCCTTTACCCTAGCGAGGGGAGACACACCTGTCAAATCGACGTACGCTAGTTTCCCTCCTTTCCATCCAAAAACAATACTGTCACTAGGCATAGAGTATATCTCCCTTCATTATTCTAATGAGTTGGCAAAAAAACTCAAACCATTCGATCTATTTGAGTTGGTGAGTGTGAAATGATTTTTAATTCTCTCGTATAAGATTTTTGTGTATGAAAGGATGAAATAAAATTTATATAATATTGTTCGATGATCTAGGATTTGTGAGAATACTATATGCTTAAGACAATTAAATAAGTGATATCACCCCAAACTTTTAATGCAAATTGTCGGCAATATTTATTATAAATAAAGAAAATAAATTCACACTTATCTTTTGTTCAGGTGAATTAAATAAATTGTTGGGGATATATGACTAAAAAGTCAACATTAGTCAACAACATACTTAGGGAAATTTAGAGTACGCTAGTTTCGACCAATCAACTGGAGTTATGTCAAATTACCTATATATTTACCTATATTTGTTCACCAAGTACGGGTGAATAAATGGTACCGGGTATTGGTACCGAATTTATCAAATCGGGTGCATGTTCGATACTGATTTTGTATCGACTTTTCAGTACCAGTACGATACCGGTATTTACGGATTTTTACCCTCAGGTATCGATATACCGAACCGTACCGTGCCGGGTATATTCGGTACCTTTACCGGTACCCATTTTTGGAGATATTCGGTACCGGTTGGTACCGAGCTCATCCCTAACATCGCCTTTGAGCTCATGCCACGTAGCAACACACGTAATTGCACCGTTTAGATTGTTTTTGATGCATGTGGTAAGTAAATTGTATTTCACTTGAATGAGGTTTTATATACACAACAACTTCTTTTACTTTCTTTTTTGTCTTTTTCTCTAATGAATGAATTGTAGTACGCAAAATTAACTTGGATATTTAGATTATTGATGAGCAAATGGTATCAAATCCTGTAATCAAACCGGCATCGTATCTGTACCAAATTTACTATACCAAATCATTTTCTGTACCATTTTGGTACCCACCTTTTGACGTTCAGAATCGTTACTTTCGGTTAGACACCAGTCTGGCACCATACCTGTATTTACTGATTTTTACCTTCAAATAATATATCGTATCGTACCGGTCATTTTCGGTGCCAGTACCTAATTTCGATGATTTTCGGGATCAGTACTTTCGATGCTGTTACCAGTACCAAGCTCATCCATATTTTAACATGTTAGTACCGTAATAACTGAACTGAAAACAACCGAATTTCCAACATGTAGGACGTGTGGGTCATACTATTATATATAACATTATTTAAAATTGTTTTTTTTCTAGGATGGAGTGACTATTGTTACTACGTCATTTTTATCTATGTTTTGATATTCGGTATCTGCTTGCCATTTCCAGCACGCGTTTTGCAGACATTGGATCCCCACCGCAACGCGCCGGCAGAAAATCATCTAGTTTACTACAAAGTACTTTAACACTATAAAATACTGGCGATGCCTACCAGAAGTACGTACCCTAGAACATTTTTTTAATTTAAATAAAGTAAAATTTAATTAAAATTTAAATTTCATTAAAAAAATACACAATTCAAACAAAAAAAATAAAAAACTGAAAACCAAAAATAATAAAATACGACAACATTTTTTTAATAAAAAAACTACATATCAGGTAAATGATTCGTCGGGCAATTATATTATTTTTTTGCAATTTCTCGTTTGCGAGCTATAACGATTTTTTATATCGTGTGGCCGAGATACGTCTCAAAATCTCTGTCCCTCTAGCTTTGATGATATTTTGTTGGCTAATTTCGATCAACGCTTGCATTCTTTGCTTCCTTCATTGACATGTACGCTTCTCTTTTCTCACTTAATCTTCCACTTTGGCTCGACGAACCGGGTGTCTGATAGGTACCCTTCTCTTTGGCTGTGTTGGGCTAACTTCCTCATTCAAGTCCGGCACCGACTTACCGGTTGTCCAATAATCTTCAGATGCACCGAAGTAAGCCAAATCCGAGAGTTTTCTCTTGTTTGAACTTTCACTGGAATCTTTGTTCAACAACTTGATTTGCCTCCATTTTGCGAAATCTTTTACAACCTTCCATGTCTCAACGTGCTTGAAAGCTTGTTTGTATTTATCTCGATAAACTTAAAGAGCCCTTTCCATAATATCCAAATCGTTGCACCCGCTTTTACGTAAGCGATTCTATAAGGTTAAAATAAAAATAATATAAAGAATGTAATTGAAAAGAAATAAACGTTAAAATTTAATAAAAAATATAACGAATTTAATTAAAATTAAATATAAATTGTACCGCTTGAATGAAAAAAACCATTCAACCAATTCATTTTTAGTCAACATCGTGCCCTATTTAGAGTTTAGTTGATCGGTCGATCGCTCGCTACTACCCCAAGCGCTATGTAGTGTTTACAAACAGTTTTCCACGAACTTTGTTGTTTGTTGGTTACCTTTTTTTCAGTCGTATATGATGTGGACGTATGATTGAGCCAACAATACTCCCTCTTCGGAATTCCAATCCACCCGCTCCGCTCGGTTAGCGAATTTCCCCTTTTGCCTTTAACTTTAACCCCATCATCCACTATAAACTCATCATCACTTGTCAAATTCGTTTCTTCCAAGTTAGCTTCGAATTGCGTCTCGTGGACAGATTCCTCGTCATCATCAACGTCTTGATAATGAAGTGGTGGTTCTCGTTCTACATTTTCTTCTTCATAATGATGAGATGGCTTCCTGTAGGTTCCAGAGAGAAATCGAGTCGACCCGGTGAAGCCATAGGTTATGAAAAAAATAGGTTGTTGCCCATACAAATAGGGCATTGGAAGAGGTTGCGTTGGAATATGTTGTGTGGGTTGGTGTGATCTATAAGCGTCACCACTAAAAATCCCACCTTAGCTCTAACCGGCACCTCGTGATTTTTTTTTGTGAATCCATTGAAATAGGAGTGAGTTGGAGTGAAATGGTTTTGGTTTAAATTGGGAGTGAATATGAGAATGTGTGATTTAAAATGGGAGTGGATTGATATATTGATAATGGTTTAATAAATGTTTTTTAAATATGTAAACGGTCAAATATATGACCGTTGAACGGTCATAATCCTCGAACCCACCACTTTTGTCGCACGACTTACTCTACCAGCGGACGGACCCCTCCCTCTTATCCTATCCGTGGGGGGTGGCGACAGTGTTATTGTCTGGGTTCTAATCCGGGCACCTCAACCCGTGGATGGACCCCTCTTGTCCTATCCGTGGGGGGTGGCGACGGTGTTATTGTCTCGGTTCTAATCCGGGCTTGGTACCCGTTGAGGTGCCCGTCCTACCTTAAAATAAAAAATTAAGAATCACCTAAGTGTTGTTTTAATTGACGAAAACAACGGAGAAGGGGTCATTGGAGAAATAAGTCTTAGAAGAAATAGGATTATTGTGTAGAGCAAGGATTAAATAAGAAGTATGATCTTTGTAAAAAAAAGTAGGAAGAATTCAGTTCATTATCTTTGATTATGGGTTAAGATTAGGTTTGGGGGAAGGGGGAACAACGTATAAAATTACTAGAAGGACATAAAAAATATCCTACATCACCATCATTTAAAAAAAAATCATAATTGTGTTATACGACATTCCTTTTTAAAAAAAGAAATTCACCATAATAAATAACACTTTTTAGTCCCTTTAATATAAGTATAATATTGCTATTTTAAATTAAAATAAAAAATTACGTTTTACTAGGTATAAAAGTTTTCTATACATTGTGTTAAAGGTTTTGGTCATTTTGTTTTTCAACTGGGTTCTGGTCATTACGTTTTTTTTACCAGGGTGTTTATACAATGGGTTATTATCAGAATCTATAACACAATGTTATTTTGGGTTCTTTTCATTATATTTTTATGATTAGAACCTATAACAAAATGAAGATGGTGTTATATTAGGTTTTCTACACATTGTGTTATTGGTTCTGATTACCATGTTTTCAACTGGGTGGATTTTCTATACGTTGTGTTATAAGTTTTGGTCATTGTGTTTAGTCTGCTATCTATTGTGTTTTAGTATATTGTCCATTGTGTTTTTCGTTTGTTGTCCATTGTGTTTTTAGTTTGTTGTCCACTGTGTTTTAGTATGTTGCTCCTTTTCTTTTTAGTTTGTTATTCATTGTGTTGTAGTATGTTGTCAATTGCACTTTTTAGTTTGATACTCAAGGTGTTTTACGTTATGTCTATTGTGTTTACGCAACTGGGTTTTTGATTTTTTTCAACAATATAACAATAAGGTATTCATGTTAAAAAGATAAAGATTCTTAATTTCACGGTATGTATCTTTTTAAGAAATGACGTATAAAAAAGTGACGGCCGTTTAAAAAATAAGGGAGAAATAAAGTGTGACTTGCATGTGCATATTTATTGGCATGTAAGAAGCATGCACATATTGTTTTTCCTTGGACGAAACTACCATTCCTACTTGGTCCATCCTTAGACACATGTCTCTTTTTGATGGTTTCTCATTCTTCTTATTTATTTTAGTCTTTGTACAATATATATATATTTTTTTGAAAAGTAAACTTCATCTTTGTACAATATCTTAACCCTAGTGTGTAAGTGTTTGAAATTTTGTTGAATAAACTAATGAGTTGAACCGCTACCTTTTAAAAAGTTTGTAGATTAAAGATAAGGCTCCATGTTGTGGATTAACACGGTGGCACCACCACCATCTACGACGGAGACACGTCGCCTAAAGCCCCACCGCCCCTTCGTGCCCTACCTATCTGCCACTTCAAGCGTTTCTGCGGTGATGGCCCTCCTCTTCACGCCCGTTAGTAACAAGTCCCTGTTGATGACCCAAGTGCTTCAAGCATTTGGCCGTTGACGTCAGCGGGCTCATGTCCACATCGACTAGCCTAAATTCATGGTCTTGAAAGTGTTTTGGAATTTACATTTCAATTCCTTTAAATTCTGTTGAATTCCATAAACCAATCACGCCCTTAGATTAGTCCTTTGAAATTGTCATTAAGGTAACAAATCTATTGATTCATCTTATTGCAAGAAAGTTAGAGTTCATATTCCAAAAGGTTGGTTTTTGAGTTTAAGAGTGTAAGAATCACATAAACATGGTGGGCAACGTGACCTTAATTTTGGACATGAGACACTACTTGGTATTTATAGAAAATCTATATGTGTACCATGAGTCTAAAAGAAATCTCTCATAATTATAGTGCCGACAATTCTTTTTATGTGTCCACTCCTAAAATTGATGATTCTAATATTGGGATTTATACAGTCTTTAAAAGTTATATACAACGGAACCATGAAAGCATAAAACGATTTAAAACTCTTCTAAAATGATTAAGCTCTTTTCCTAAAATAATAATAAATGAACTCATTGGGCTTTGGCACAAAAGTTATTGGTATATACTATGTTATTCATAATAATATGTCTTAATGTTGTTTAGGTTGTTTCTGTTTAATATAAATATAAACACTCTAATTTATATAACTTGCTAAATATCAAATTATATAATACTTCTGTGCATATATGACCAACCCCTAAGCAATAACATGCATATTACGACGTGAAAAAAAAAGAAAGAATAAAAGAATTAAGAAAAAAACAAGTTCTTGTATTTGACATAAAAGAAAGAATAAAAGAATTAAGAAAAAAACAAGTTCTTGTATTTGACATGAACATGGACATATACGAAACATTTATGATAATCAAGATCACAAGATAATATTAATCATTTGAATGTGACATTTATTTCGGAGATTATAAAATTATATGAAAAGAGACTTACATGATTGATGCTGATGCTAGTGAAATAATGGAAGACAATCAAACACGCACGCTTATATACATGGAATTTTGTCAATGCATTTGTAATTATAACGAATTATTATGTTTTTATAATTTTTACTAGCTTACACACCGATATATTACAAGGATTGAATATTGAAGAAATGTGAATCATTTATTTGTATATAACTCTTATCAGTGAATTGACTTGTTACATAAAATAGAAATAGTGAAACAAAAAAAGTTAGATTTTCAACTATATCCAAATATTTTTTTTAAGTTTTCACTTCTCTTTTGAGTCATTAAAATTTATCTAATTATATACGGTTGTAAAATGACAATGCTAAAAAACACGAAATAATAAGGATGAGTCTCTAAGAGGCTGTTTGGCAACTTCTAAATAGTTAAGTGTTGAACCAGTAAGAGGTCTGAATCATTAAGGGCTTAACCATTAAGAGCCAGTATAATGGTTTAAAGGCAAATGTCTGACCAATTCAGATTAGAGGTCTTAACCATTTAGACTCTGTATAATACTTAACCATTCAGAGGCAAAGGTCTGAACCATTTAGACATTTGCTCATGAAACAAACAGTCTGAACCATTAATTGCTGAACCAGTAAGAGGTCTGAACCATTAAGATCCTCATTAAGAGGTAAACAAACAGCCCCTAAGTGTTTATAACAATAAATTATAAGTTATAAGGTTATGGCAAATAAATTGTAATTAAATTCTACTATGTATATTAATAATATAAAAATTACTTTGATATAAATACTATTTTAGGAAATAGGGATAACGAGACTAGGGGCTATCAATTTTGGTACGAACACGATAACACGACACGAACCTACACGAAGTTAACATGTATCGTGTTTAAAAACGTTGACATGATAAGACATGTTATTTTCATGTCTAAACACATTCAACACCCGTTAACTTGTTAAGACCCGTTAATGATATGTTTTAAATTAAAAAAAATGTGGGGATGTGGTGTAGGACCTACGGTGATATACACACGCGCGTGATTTTTTAGTCGCTCCATTTTTCCAAACCCTAAATTTTGAATATCTCTCATAGTCTCACCCTCTAATCACTCAATTTTTCGTGTGTTGACAGGTCGTATGATACTATGATACTTTTCACGTCTTAACAGGTCTTTTCCTGTAAACAGTTTATTATCAGGTTCATGTTCATTTTGGAAAATCTGACTTAATATGATTTCGTGATTACCTATTTCGGGTTCGTGTTTTGAAAGATCGGGTTGGCATGGTATGTCAGCCTTAAATAAGACGATATACGAATATCATCATAGTATAAAAAAATATTACATATTTAAAAAAAAAGTCATACTATAACTAAAATATGTGTTTAAAAAACTAGGACTAAAGTTTTTAAAAAAACTTTAAGTGCTAAGAGAATCTCTTTTGTTAGTAGTCAGTATTAAAATATTCAAATTAGATTTTTAATATTATAAAACGTCTTTATTTAGCATGATGAGAAGTTATTTAAAATGATTAAAGTTAAGTTTAATATTTAACAATTAATGTTAATTAGAAGTTTAACCAATTTTTTCAAGCGAAATACTATTGATGTTTATAAAATATTAAGATAAAATTAAGAGAAGAGATTTAATGCTGACATATCTAACGAGAAAAAAGGTGTTTCTCGACGAGTGAAAACAAGGAAAGTGTGAAGGAATAAGAATATGAATGCGAATTGACGGTGTTTGACGACATATAATTTCGTTTTGATGGTATATCAGGAAATTAATAAATTGTTTTGGCACAACTTTATTAGACGATAAACACAATAAATTAAAATTAAGCTCAATATTGATAAGACTAAGAGGTTGTTGGTGTAGACGCTAAAGTCAACTTCCATATAAGACTAAGAGGTTGTAGGTGTAGACGCTAAAGTCAACTTCGATACATAGATTATTTGGTTAATTTTAATTGCATTAATTTTAAGTTTGAACAAGTGTTTTGGATGAAAACAATTTCTATACATAGGTTATTGGGTGTCAATGGGTGGTGGTTCATTGGTAAAAGCCTTTAAACATCTTAGAAGAGTAAGGTCTTAGGTTCAAATTCCACAGAGACGACAGGGATAAAATAAATTTGCCGTTCAAAAAAAAACATAGGTTATTGTGTTAATTTTAGTTTTTTTTTTTAATTTTAAGTTTGAACACGTGTTTTGGATGAAAATTTATTGATATATAATATAAAAGGTAAGATCAAATAAAAAGTTGATTTTGTCTAAGAAGGACAAGAAGTAATCTTTATCTTTCATTTTCTAAATCAATGTTTAATATTAAAGTGTAGGAAAAAAGATGTGTAATGATATTTTTGTAATCATCTATTTATTGACTTTTTATCTGCACATACAAAACACATGCATGTTTCCCACTATTTTTTAAATGTCCATAACTTTTTTCATACGACATTATTTTTTTTAAAATTCCACCATAAAATTGAGTATCTTTTATCTTTAATTTAAGCAGCATATTGCTATATAAAATACGAGATTTAAAAAAAACCGAAAAAATTGTCTTAGATTTTCATGTTGTATAACATTTTTGTTCTAGATTTTTGTACTGCATTTTTGTGTTAGATTTTTTGTATTGGATTTTTTTGTGATATACTTTTTATGCTGGTTTTTTGTACTTAATTTTTTATGCTACATTTTTTTGTACAATATTTTTTGTATTTGAAAAAACAAATGGGTGGGGATTTATGTTTTAAGACCAAAATACCCTTCCATCCTACCTATAAGAAGTGTTAAATGTCATTTCCACAATCCTTCTTAGGCTATTTAGGCAAAACATACTTTTTAGTGGATCCTTCCCCTATAATATAATAATCTATAATCTATAATCTATAAATTATAATAAATCAAAACCATCTTAGGCCACATGTCAATCACTTAAGCTATTAATTTCCACGTGGCATTTTTATAGTTATTATTATTTTGTTTTGGGAGGGAAAACACAAGGCTTTTGTTTCACTTATTTTTGTCACAAATTTTAAAGAAATTAACTTTCCTTTTTGTGCAGACTATTTACTTTTAAAGAAATTACCTGTAGAAAATATTATGGATTTATCCTCTTTTTAAAGTATATGCACTTTCCTTTGTTACCTTTTATAATATTATTTTCTTCATAAAAAATTATTTGCAGAAGCCTGCATATGATTAGTTATTTTACACCGATTTTTAACTAGGTATTTGTTGATCGGTTACATTTTTCAATATTTAATTACTTTAACATTTTCAATGGAAACTTCGATGTTATTTTAAAGGTTCATTTGTATCATTTGATTCATTGATACAAAATAATATTCTTTCCATTCAATATACATCTATCAATAGTTTATTAAAGATTATATAAATTTATTTTTTATCACTTTCTATGATAAATCTTTTATCAATTAACGATTGCATAACTATTTTTATATTAAATAATAAAAAGGTTTTTGATTATTTTGATGTATCATTGAAATTTTAATAATTTCTTTTTTAAGATTAATCAAATCATTTTTTATGTTTATGAGATTTTTTACTTTAGTTTCGAGATTGTGTTCTCCTTTATATAAAGTTCTTTCTGTAACTAAATTGTAAATGTAATTTCGTTATAAATGTCATATTTTTTTCCTTTTTAAAGTCGTCATTCTTAAAACACTCAATAAAATACAATGACCTTTTAAAATATAATCTGTAATTGTAACTGAATTTTAAATATTATAATTTATATTTAACACATTCAAGTTATAAAATAATTAAAGTTTTTAATTATGTTCAAGAATGGTAATAGTTTAAATTGCCTTATTTTTTTGTTTAAGTAAATTAATATAATAATTATTACCTTTTGTGTATTATTATTATTATTATTTTAATGAAATCTTAAATGATAATTGCAAATCATTTTTATTTAAAATGTTTGCATAACTTATAAATAAACAACTTGATGTTTGGTAATGATTGTTAATAAAAGTCAAACATAATCACTATCAAAGGTTGGTTTTTACTTAAAAGAATCAATTTTTTTTCTAATAAGCAGTGACACTATAAAGAATAAAAAGAAGATACAAAGTTAAGTTAATAATATTATACAAAGATGAAAAATCTTAGAAATAAGATGACAAATGTGGGATACAAAGAACTATTTAGAGATTTTTATAGATTGCTTATATGTTTATTACTTATATATTGTAACTACCAATGACGTTGTTGATCAATTGACAGAGGTAAAAGCATTTAGGTACACTTAGATTTGAAGGTCTTAGGTTCAAGATTTTAAATCTCATATACAACAGAAATAAAAAACAAAAAACTTGTATATTGTAATTTAACCTTTGCCATATTTAATGCATCGTTTCGTATCATTATAAAATGAATTATCATATATATTAAATAAAGTAAAATATGCTATATAAAACGACCTGCGATTTTTTTTATATTTATTTGTTAATGAGAAGTCACTTCGTGTAAAGGATGAGGGTATTAATGTATGGTAATAATCAGAACACGGGAACCAATTGTGAGTATAGTAGAATCTATATCTAAGTGTAATTTATCAAATTAATAGTTTATAAAAAAATATTTTCTTTATATCGCCCATGTAACACACGGGATCTTAAACTATAATAATAATATATACAAAAATTAAGAGAAGATATTTGGTTCTAACACATGGTTTTTTTAATACCTTATTCGATTAAAAATTTGTCATTTATCATTAAATATATATCAGTACATTTCTATTTCACAACACTAAATTATTATGATAACAAATACAAATTTCACAACACTAAATTATTATGATAACAAATACAACAAACCTAAATCAATTTTTTTTGTTAATAAGGGTTTACATATTTTACAATTTTTACTTCTTACACACACATGTATATGCTAGCTGTATAAAAAAAAACTTAAATTAATTTGTTATATATATTTTAAACTTTTAAATTTTTCCACACACGATTTTATATGCGTGGATCTATAATAAAATATGTTTATTTTTGAATTTCAAGAGAAATTAATAAAAATTGCATTTCAACCAATTTCTAATGTAGCTCTCTAAAGTTTAAGTAAACTTAAAAACGTATGCCCTGATGTCAATTATTACAGTATACCAGATTAAAATTTTATTTTATCTTATAAAATTTGATTTTATAATAATTAATATCTCATATTTAATCAGATATACATGAAAGCTTGAACACACACGTACGAACACACACACAATAGTGTAAGGTTTCATGAAGAACATTAAAAAAGTGGGGACCTGAGAACCATGTATTTAACATGGTAAATATATTATAAAAATTAATTTTAAAATGCTAAAATAATATTTTTCAAAAAAAAATCAAAGCTTTTGCATATAATGATTTGTAGAAGCTATTCCAATAAAAAATCATTTTGTAACTTGTTTTTATCTTTATTAACTATTTTTACACATTTTTTTATTTTTTTAATTATTTATTAAAAAGGTTTCTACATGTATTTATATGCAAAAACTATGAAAAATTTTGAAAAAAATAAATAATTTTTAACATGTTGAATTGAATTTTTAACATTTTAAATTGAATTTTTAACATGTTAAATGTATAGTTAACCGATTCCCACCTTTTTAGTGTTCCCATTGAACCTTCACACACACACACGCAGGTTCAATTCCTTCCAGTGATCCATATTTGATTCGATCAAACAATTATAGCTAACCATAGGGTGTTCAGTAATAGTACCTCAACGAAATACCAAGAACTCACACGGTGGATTGATAGACAATTTCGTTCATAAACCGAACACGAACAGATCTGACACTCAAGATCCACGTAGCAAAATTGATCCAATCAGACGCGAACCAAGACGACATATGTCAGTATGGCGGGGGCTTGGTGGCTGGTCGATCACAGAGAGAGAGGTGGAGGGGGTGACATGTTGGAAACCTTTTAATTACTAATCAATCTCCGACCTCTATTTATCATCCAATAATTATCATCTCTTTTGTTTAACTCTTTAAACAATAAATTACTTATTTCAAATAATTAATCTCCGTGATATTGTACCGTGAATCGTGTTATTTATTTAACCGATATATATATATATATATATGGCTCCTATGGTTCTCACAACTCAAGATGGTTCTCCCTTGAACCGAATCCTATATAGGGGCTGGGTAAAATGAGAACCACCTTGAGTTGTGAGAACCAGAGGAACCAATATTAGCCACTGATCAAGTTGGTTTTAATGGATGAGATTAAAAGACAATAAAGCAATGTAATGATTGCTTTTTGTCTCATCCAATAAAGCAATCTAATCATTACATTGCTTTATTGTCTTTTAATCTCATCCATTAAAACCAACTTGATCAATGGCTAATATTGGTTCCTACGGTTCGCACAACTCAAGGTGGTTCTCCCTTGAACCGAATCATATATATATATATATGATTAGGTTCAAGAGTGAACACTAGTGTATTTGCGAACTGTGCGAACTAATCCTCGCCATACACGTGTGTAGATCAATGGCCAGATGTATAAGTTGAAAAGTAGGAGTGCTGGTATACAAATCGAAAGTTGGAAGTGTTCGCCCAATTGGTGAAAGTTTGGGTTATTTAAATTGTTAGTACACGATGTATATTGTCTATGTCTTGGATCTAGTCTAAGTGATTTTCGTATAAGTTAAATTTTAAAGTTAATTGTGTATGAATTAGGAGTAGTTTGCACGAAGTGTGTAATGTAAATGTCCTAGTTCGCACGAAGTAGTACTTCATACGAACTAGGTACATGGTTGTTTGGTGCGAACTAGCTGTCCTATAAATAGGTGTCTAGGTTCTTTTATTTGTACAACTTTTGCATTAGAGACGGCGAAGCTCTGTCAGTTTGGATTCTCAATGTATACCTTTGGAAGATGCATTATTGGGGGAATATCTTCAGCGCACCAAGGAAGAGAATATCTTACACAATGCATATAAGAATATTATTCCACCTAATTTGATGCCTTCTTTTGCAGGATTCTTTGGTACAGGTTGTAATGGACAGACAGTGGAGACGGTAAAGCCGGAGACTGAAGAAGTGACTGATGTTGGAAAGGAGATGACAGCTGAGAATTTGACTGAAATTGCTAACAAAGCAATGATGACAAATTTGAAAGAGGTAGAGCCTGATTCAGAAGATAAAATGGTTAACGTGCAAATTGTTGAGGTTGAAAAACCGTGCGCAAAATGCATTAAACCATGTGAAAAATGTTTTGAAAAAGATGAGATAATCAAAGATCTTAACAGACATAATGAAAATTTCAGATATGATTATCGAACAATGAAAGAATCATATGATAAAATGAGAAGAACATATAAAATGGTGGAGCAGGCAAATCTTAAACAAAGTAAAACGATGGATATGTTAAAAGCCACTTTAATGGAAAAACAACGGCTATTAACATTCATATAAACAAGATTGCTGAGCTTAAAATGGAAATTGAAATTGAAAAAATCGAAACTGAAAGAGTAAATAAACTCTTAGTCAGTTACTCAAAAAATTCATATGTCATTGACCATATTCTTCCTACTGTAAAGATATGAGAGGATGGTGAAATTGAGAAGAAAAGTGTGGATAATAGACATGTTCCTCCACCTTTGAGACAAAGTTATGTGAAAAAGAAACATGAAGTAATGGATGAGGCGCTCAATTTGAAACTTAAAACAGAAACTAAAGATGAGCTTCCTGAGAACATTGATATAATCTACACTAAAACAGAAAACGACACTGAAAATGAAATTGTAAAAAATGTGATTGAAAAGGTTTTGGAAAACGATTCTGATGATTCAAATTTTGAAAGTGCTGAGTCAAGCTTAAACAGTTCAGAATCTGATTCACAATCTGAAAATGATGATAAAGTTTCTTCAGAAGAAAGTTTAAGTGATGATTCTAACGTTGTTTTATACAAAGTTAAGGATTCTGATAAACTATACTTTGATGAGACCTTTCCGATTCAGAATGTAAAAGAAGATCACATTGATAAACTTTTCAAGCTGGTAGAAGTAAAATCAGAAGATCTTGATAAAAATCTGACAAAGTTTTATTCAAAATCCAAAAAGATTTTCAACAATTATCGAAGGAAAGGTGGGGATTTTCCTTAGATAAGAAGAGAAGGGTTGGGTTTTGAAACAAAGAAAAAGAACAAAAAGCTTCCAAATCAGAATTATAACAATAAGAAAATGGAATTTGTTTTTGGAAGTAACACGGTTGTTGAGAAAGAAATCATTGGTAAACAATCAAATGATGAGTTTAAAAAGGAGAAAGAAATCCGGGAACAGAAATTGGATTCATCTGCTAGATCTGATAGCAGAATATGTTTCAAATGCAACAAAGTTGGGCATATTGCATGACGTTGTTCGCAAAAGAATCCAAGATCTGCTTATGGAGAAAGGAAGTTCATAGAAGATATTAATAAGAAACCACCAGATTTTGTACCAACAAAGATTTTGAAAAGGGAAAGTGAAACTGAGAAACCAGTAATTGATTTTGTACCTAAAAGTGATACTGGTGAATCGTCAGTCAAAGTTGAAAAGAAAGAATCGAAATATTATACTAAAAAGGCAAACGTAAATCAACAAAGATGGGTGGTAAGGGCAAAATCATATTCTGTGAATTCCAAGTAAGCTGATTCAACCAAAGGTAAAGAAATGGTTGAACATGCAAGCACAAGTGAGAGTGTAAAACTTGAGAAACTTGAAAAACTGGTAAAAGCAAACAATGCAAAAGATTTTCCTAAACTCACAAAGATAAAAAAGAAAGTGAACTTTGCAAAAGATGATGAGTATTTTGATGATGAGAATGAATATGCATTTGAGTATGATTACGAAGATGTTTATCCAATCCCTAAGACCAAAAAGGCTTGGGTTTCTCTCTTTAACTAGATTCTTTGATTGTGTGTGCAGGGACTTCCACGGTCGATTCTTTTTAAATGGATCATGTACAGTGGAGCTTCCAGACACATGACCAGAATGCTAGCTTTTCTTTATGATGTCAAATCTATCAGAGGTGGATATGTGGGCTTTGCGGAAAATCAAGGCGGTCGGATTATCGGTGAAGGACAATTGTCAAATGGAGTAGTATCTTTGATCGAGTGAACTATAATGCAGAGTTAGAAAACAACTTGTTGAGTATCTCCCAGATATGTGATAAGAATTGTAACATCCGTCAAAAACCGGGTTATCCAAACCCGCTTCGTTTATTAAACCGAATAATCAGTTATAAATTTGTTGCGTAATTAATGCTCAAATTAATTTTAAACAATACACAATTAATAAATATATTAGAATTTAAAAACCATAATTTAAAATTTCAAATAAATAATGAATAAAAAAATAAAAGCAGACGCCGGGTTTCGAACCCGGGTCGCCCACAAGCCAGACACGCTAACACACCACTGCTCTACACACACTTATGTGCTATAAATCTGAAACCATTAAACTTTATTTAGAATCCACGGCTAAAACTGAAAATCTCAAAGCTTCGGCAAATCTGTAACCGCCGGCATTACTCGTAATCGCGAATTAACCCAAGGAAAACCGACGATTTAATCATGCCTTTAACCCAAAAATCGGTTATCAATCATTTGAACCAATAAAAAACATAACTGAAGGTTAATTAAATCTCTTGACCGAAACTGTCGAACATGTTAGCTATCAAGTCCAAATCTCGTTCAATTCATAGCCAAACCCTCACCACATTGTGAAAACAAGTCTCTGTTTCACCGGAGTTCACCGGAAATCGCCGGAATTCTCTGCGAGATGACCGAGAGTTATCGCCGGAAAACCGAAGAAACTATCCCACTGTTGCCTTACTTTATAAACAGGACATTTAGAGCTCATACCGAAATCACCCACACTCACCTTAAACTCCCTGTAGAATCTCTGTCGCAAGAAATACATCGCCGGAATTTTCTGCAACTCGCCGGAATTTGGTCACCGGAAAACCGAAAACATACCAGTCTTGACACTCTATAAATACCGACCAATTCACCTCAATTGAACTGGCACACTTTCTCAATCATCACTTATAACTCTCTGAAAGAACCCTCTGCTTCAATTAGCATCGCCAGAATTTTTATGTTGTCACCGGAGACATCACTGAAGTATCACAACCATCTCCGTTTCGGTATAAAATCATCTCTTTTGTTCCTGTGTTGTTTGTGTTTTGTTAAAAGAATCTAACTTTCGAATTCAAATAAGTTTTTATAATTACACAGATTATTTAGTATCAGCGGGTTCTTTGTGAAGAAGATGAAGTTTTTTTTAGTATATAAGTATAACTAAAATCGTATATTTAACCGGGTTAGACACACAGTCCAGTGGTGGACTGTGTGCAATGTTAAACAAGCACACCCGAGTTCGAATCACACACGTATCCGACTTCTGAAATAAAACAATCTTTTTAAAGAAAAGCTATACAGATCACCTCTGAGTAAGTATATATAACTAATATAATCCGGTGTTATTACGGGTTAGACACACAGCCCATTTGGTTGGGCTGTGTGCACACGAACAACAGGTCACGGGTTCGAAACGCATCATGCGCACCGGTTCGACTAGTTTAAAAACCTTTTTAATTAAATAAATTCTGAATAACCTAAGTAGTATATAAATATAATTAAAAACAGAAATATTTCGGGTTAGACACGTAGCTCAGTTGGTAGAGCTGCGTGCACGCATACGGGAGGTCACGAGTTCGAACCTCACTCAGCGCAAACAAACACAAAGTCCGAACCGGTCAAACAGTCAAAGTCAACTGGTCAACGGTCAACTTGTCAAAAAGTCAAAAATTTTTATTTTCTTTTATTTATTTATTTTATTTAAAAATCAATTAAAAATACTTAAAAATAATATTTTTAAAGTTAGAAAATGACCTTAAACTCGCAAAAATAAATCTAAAAATCCTATTAAAATTGTTAATAAAATCCAATTATTTACCGAATCATTATGTTATTATTTAGGTTAGTTTCTCTCGTGGTTAAATCCAAATTCGTGCGCATTCATCATCAATCCAAAGAAACGCAACCACTGTGAGTGAATTCTTACAAATTCCCCTTTTTTATTCATGTTTTGGGGTGTATCATGTGTCGCTTAAATTAATTCGCTTATCCAAACTCGTGATATACCATTATATGATCTAAACTTAGAATGTAAATATTGTTTGTTGTTATGTATTACATATTGTCAAGTTGTATGCAAATTGTTTATTAGGCCCATCAGTTCCTCGTGGGGGACGAGTTGAACAACGCGTGGCTCAAAACTCATTCATTAGGCCCATCAGTTCGTTGAACAACGCGTGCCTCAAAACTCATTCATTAGGCCCATCAGTTCCTCGTGGGAGACGAGTTGAACAACGCGTGCCTCAAAACAATCAATTGTTGTACGTGTGTGCAAAATATAATATTATGTGTTTTGTGAATAAATTTACATCTACATTTACTCATATGTGGTTATGCACTTTATTTTATAATCAATACAAAAAACACGTTTAAATGTTTTCATAGGATTCACTCGCCAACTTTTTGTTGACCCAAAAACCCCCATTTTTACACATGATACAGGTGGACAGGATGAAGCAAGGAACACATAGGAAAGTGCCTTAGAAGAAAAATAATGAAGTCTAGAAAGATGTATAGAACATGTTGTACTTGTATGATTTGATTGTATGATCTTCTTTAAAATTGTAATAATAAATATGAAACATTATAATAAACGTCATGAGCTTTGATGAAAACCCAATCATGCCCCGATCACCTTTTTCCGCTGCGGGTCGGGGTGTGACAAGAATTTCACCACACATTTCAATGATAAAGAATGCATGATCTTGAAATCAAGATTTAAGATTCCAAAGAGTGGATTTTGATGAGAGATCCAAGAGAAAACGATCTGTACGTGCTTGATATGGGAATTGCCACAACAACATCAAAGTTTGCACAATGTTTTGTCACCAAAGCTACAGAAAAGGAATCTTAATATGGCACAGAAAGATGAGTCACATACATTTGAGAAAGATGAATTTTCTGGTTCACAACAACTTAGTTGATGGGGTAAATCTGAAAAGTTTTCATCTGAATGATGATTGTATTTGTTGCAAGAATGGGAAGCAGCACAAGAAATCTCATCCGAAAAAGCTGTTGAATTCAATCAAACTACCTTAAGAGCGTTTACACATGGATCTCTTCGGACCAGTCAATGTGAAAAGCATTTCTGGAAATCTATACTGCTTAGTGGTTACGGATGATTATTCAAGGTTTTCGTGGGTATTCTTTCAAGAGAGCCAAGATGAAACATTTCAAAATCTGATGATTCTCTTTCGAAAACTCGAGAATTTATATCATTTACCCATTCGAAGAAATAGAAGCGATAATGGAACGGAATTCAAAAATAACAGAATGCTTGAATTTTGCAACGATAAAGGCATTCTTCACGAATTCAGCACCCCCTATACTCCTCAACAAAATGGAGTAGCTGAACGTAAGAATCACACACTTATTGAAACGACAAGAACGATGTTGGCAGATTCTAAATTGCCGGTGAGTTTCTGGAGTGAGGCTGTTGCTTCGGCTTGTTATACTTTGACTCGGGTGCTGACAGTTAAACCATTTAAGAAGACATGCTTCGAACTGCTTAACCAAAGAAAACCTAACTTGGAGTTTCTTGAACCTTTCGGATCTCCTTGTACGGTAATCGATCCTGATGGCAAATTTGGAGCAAATTCGCTTGAAGGTTTCTTTGTTGGATATGCAAGTCCACTATGAAGGGTATATTTGCCAAGTTTGAATCCACATTGCCAACACAAAAACCTGGAGATTCTTGGATGTTTAACTATGACAATTTGTGGGATTCTTTTGAATTGCCAGAAGAACCAAATGAAGAGGAACTTGCAGTGTTATATCAAATGCAACAAGCAGCAAATCAAGAACATGTCTCAAGACCAATAGTGGTAACACAACCACCTGTTGGTATTGCAAGTGCTGAAAATGGTCAAACAAATGCTACAGTTGAACCAGTTGCTACAACAAATCCAAGTTCAACAGATCCCATTCTTTCTCCAACAAATGAGGCTGATTCTGATTCTGCACCAACGTATGATCAAGATGGTGATTCAAGTTCTGCCGAGGAATCTGAGCAGATCACAAGTTTATTGAATCAATCTGCTGGTCCTAGTTCAAGAAATGAAGCTTCTACGAGTGGTGTTGTTGCTGATTCTGTGGCTGAACAGAATATTACTAATTTGGAGAACGAAGTAGCTGTTTTCGACGAAGTGGTTCCTCGAAATCTATCGTATCATCCTTCAGACAACATAATTGGTGAACTGTGTGCAGGAGTAAAAATGTGAAATCAAATTAACAAAGCACTTAATTGTTTCTATACTAAAGTTGTTTTATCTCGCAGGTTGAACCTAAACATTGGAAGGAAGCAAGTGTTGATGAAAGTTGGGTCAACACTATGCAGGAGGAACTTCTACAATTCGAGAAGTTAGGCGTTTGGAAGCTTGTGGATTCTCCAGCAAATCAAAAGGCAATTGATACTAAATGGGTATTTAAGTGCAAGCGTGATGATCGAGGAGTAATTGTGCGCAACAAAGCTCGGCTAGTTGTCAAAGGTTTTCGTCAACAAGAAGGTATTGATTCCACAGAAGTGTATGCTCTGGTTGCGAGACTGGAAGCAATCAGAATTTTCTTAGCGTTTGCGTCATGGAAGGTGTAACAACTCGTAATTTCGTTGTTATCTTGTTTCCGTGTATTTCGTTTGTATCTGTCATTATAATCTGAGATATGATTCAAGGATGGTTTATGTTTACTAAATACATTTTATCACAACTATATTACATCTATACGCCTATTAAACGCAACGCTAACTCAATGCAATCACGAGTAACTGTGTTACCTTAAGAGCCGAGTGTGTTGTTATACAATAACCACTTGTGCCTTCGACATCGCTTATCACATCACATCACAACACAATTATTTATATTATATTATGTTATTTATGTATTATGTGTGCTTTATGATTTATGGTTGTACTCGTTATCGCAACGCTCTCACTCGCACGAATCGCTTAATCGCATTATCTTATCATTTAAAACGCATAACGCTTCGCTAAAACACTTAACGTAACTATCTAATACAAACCGAATCGCCAAACGAACACCTAACGCGAAAATAACGAACAAAACTTCGCCATCAGGCCAAGTTCGGCCGAAGTTGGTACCCCCAACTTCACCCGAACTTGTCCAGGCAACAAAAAACCCTCCAAATCAAGCAAGTTCGCTCGAACTTGCACAAAGTTCAAGCAAACTAGCCAAGTTCGCCCAAACTTGATATCCACCAGCCTATTTTCTCCTCACCTATAAATACCCAGCACCTCCATTCGTGCTCTCCTTGGTGCAAGTTCGCCAGAAAGCTCCCAAAACAGAAAACCCTTGATTTCCAAGTAAGAATCAACCCGTTTTCATGCGAACAACAACGTTTTACTGCAATTTTGCACAAGGATTACCTTCGTTTTCATCAAATCTTTTCTGTTTATGAAAATTTTCATCTTTTTCTACAAAACTTCTTCTTTTCACTTAGATCTGCACTAAACGAGTGTGTTTGGGCTTAGCTTTGCATTCCCAAGCTAGAAATCTTAATGATTTCGACTCACCAAGTGTTAGATCTGAGAAAAACCTTTTTAAAGCATTGATTTTTACACAAAATACGGACTAATGACGTATGTTTCATTCACTATGAAGTGGAACGAGGTGTCAAGCAAGATCTCAGATCTAGAAGCACAAGGACGATGTCGTCACCTTGCACTAACTGGACTAACCCGTACGAACCATCAAGTTTTCCCGGATTAGCCCAAGTTCCTGTAAAGTGGCTAAAACTCGCTCCAAAAGACCTCTCCAGCCTATGTTTTTCTCAGTAGCTTAAGGTTGGAGGGATGGGCACTCGATTTCCTCAGCAAACGACGCGAAAACGCACGATTTGGTGATCAAAACAGTCAAGTTCGCTCCAAAAAGAGCAAGTTCAGTTGAAGTTGTCACCAGATTGGTGACCAACTTCGGCCGAACTTGTTCAATCTTCAAGAAAATCAACCAAGTTCGCCCGAACTTGTACCATCTGTAAGTAAACATGTCAAGTTCGCCCGAACTTGCACCAATCCAAGGGATTTGGTGCAACTTCGCCCGAACTTGTACATTCCAGTAACTTTTTAAGCAAGTTCGCCCGAACTTGTACCAAATCCAAGGGATTTCGTACAACTTCGCCCGAAGTTGTCTACTGCTCCTTCACGTTTCGACTGTTTCAGCAATTTAGAAGACTGATGCACTTCTGTTCACGTTACAGGCTGAACTGGCGATCCCTTCAATCCATATCAGATCCCATCTCTCTCTTAAAGCACCGATTGTGAGTATACTTGAACCTTTTTTACGCTTAAACGCACTTTTGGGTGTCACATATGTTTCTATATTAAAACACATCACACAACTCAAAACGCTTATTCGCAACCCGCTTTTACATGATTATACGTGAATCGATGAATTGTATGTATTGCTTGGTTTGTATGCCACCCTTAACATGATAGCTTGCTAGAGGTTGACCCGCCACCTGGAGGCCCGGGGATGTTAAGGCTCGCAGTTTTATATTTCTCTTTAGGACATGGACTGGTGAGCGTTAAGCATATTATATTTTTGTTAACATTTTAGGTTCATTTTACGCATTAGTCAAGTTTTAAATTTGTAAAACACGATATTACACTAACACTAAACACACACTTGGGCAAGTGCACCCATCGTGAGCGTAGTATAGCGTTGGTAAGAAACCGAGATCGTCCAAGGACACAAGAGCTTTTAATACCGGTTTATCGTCAACGTCTAATCAATCTAAATTTTTTTTGATAAAAGAATATAAAAATTAAAATAAGAAATAAATAAAATAAAATATAAATAGACAAGATAGAATCCAACTTCTCCTTTATGAATCCTTTGATAGTTTTCGCACTTTCGAACTTTTTAAGAGATTATCTTAGTTATAGTAGTAGGCCCCTCTTTTGAAGGTGACGTTACCCTCAACCCAGTGGTTTGAGTCAGCAGGGATACAATCCCAAAAGGTCGGAATATTGGAAGATAATTAAATAAGTTATTAATGTGAAAGGTGGTAGGCCCCTCTTTTAAAGGTGAAGTTACCCTCGGCTAAGTGGTTTGAGTCAGCAGGGATACAATCCCAAGTAGCCGGTTTAAAATATTAATAGTAGTTTACATATGAGGGGTTCAAACTATTCGCGCCCCCGCCATCCAATACCCATAGAGCATTGAAGGAGGCCCTAATAAGCTTGAACCAAGTCCTCACAGGATCTATACACTGAACGAGACAAGAACCTTACCAAACCACCCTTCTACCCCCTTCCAAGTAGTTAGCGCGCTTTATATAGACCGTAAAGACACGAATGAGCAAATCCATGACATCATGAAGAAATGGTTATGAAAATTCACTTTCAACACAAGAAACTAGTTATTAAAGTCATTAATAGATACCCAATTAAAAAGTGCCAAAAGATTAAAAACTAAAAGTAATACATAAAAGATTAGTCTTCACCAAGTGATGTAAGGAATTTAGCCAAGCATAGCCTTTGTTTGACAAGATCCCTTACAATCTATCTTGGATCCCGAGACTACTACACACTCTAAATATGGTAGATGAATGATGGTGGTGGGTGTCGGTGTTGTGGTGGTGGTGGAGTGGTGGCAAAGTGAGAGAGAAGTGGTTTGCCAAGGGATGCCTTTGAAGGGAACCAAGCACCCGTATTTATAGTCAAAACAGAGGCCCGGCCACGACCCCGTGTCCAGTGGGCACGGCCCTTGGCCATCATCCTTCTCTTTCTTCATTAATTGCATCTGACAACAGAGGGCCCCACACGACCCCGTGGCCTCTGGGCACGGCCCGTGGTCAACTGTTCGTTGTACTATCTGGATTCTGCAAATCTTATAGTTGACCACGCCCCATGTTGGCCTGGGCACGGCCCCATGATGGGTGTAGAAGCTTTTGCAGGTTTTGTCTTGAAGTGTAAGGTCTGACCACGCCCCTGTTGGATGGACACGACCCGTGGTCGTCTTTTGTAACTTTGTTTTTGTCTTTTGGGGTGTTGCTGAGGGGTCGGGCATGGTTCGTTATTCCTTCTTTTCGTATTTATGTTGGTTTTAGCTGCTTATTTGCTTGTTTCGTTTTTTATGCTCTTTTAATCCTGAAAACACAAAAGGAACAAAGAAACATGCTTTTTCCAACATTAGTACTAAAAAGGGTTAGTTTTATGCCTCAGTTGATGTAATTTATATGTTGCATTTTGCACACATCAAATATCCCAACACTTGAATCTTTGCTTATCCTCAAGCAAAACTCTTTAAATGTGGCTTACACACCCAAATGGAATAGATAGAGAAGAAGTTTTGTGGTTTGTCTTTGAGTGTCGGGAATCCAAGATCTTTATCTAAATTTTGTTTTTACTTTATTTACAATCCGATTCGTCATGATTTATTAGAACTGTTTAAATAAAGTTATTTCTTTTGGGCATACCATGCCTCCTTAAAATTCCATTTATATACAAGTTCACATACCTCTCAAGAGATCACTCAACACTCAGCCGAAGATGTATTTTTGTGATATCGCTCTATTCCGGTTCGGAACTTACTTCTACCATATGCTTTCCAAGTGATCAAACCTCCTCCTTTTTAACTATAAACCTTTGCGAGTATCAAGATGACTTTGAAAGGGTTAGGCTTGGGATAAGGGTAAGTGATCTTTGAGTTAGCGGTTAGTAAAATGGCGAAAAGCGTAAAAAGCGTCGGTTATCGTAAAAAAATGTTTATTTCTTTAAACCAATCATTTTCAAACAAGATTTTTGAAAGAACTTGTTTGGTTAAAGAGATGTGGTTTTTTTCACATATATGGCCGTACTCTTACTAAAATAAATGGGTTTGAAATGAAAAGGGGTTTTGGTGGACAATGGATGTTTTTGTTTTGCGGATTCGAAATGAAAAAGGTTTAGGCTCAAAAGGGGTTAACTAGGGGGATTTTGGTAATGGGTAAAAAGAAAAGAAAATAATGGTTTTGAATGAAAAACGGGTTAGTCCTAGTGCCTCCATCATTTACTTACTTGGGTTTATGTTGGTAAGGATTTGGAATGTATCTTCTTGGCAAGTTCTAGAGTCGTAAGAACCAAGCGGCTATTCACACAAGACACAAAGATGAGCATTTCGTTTAAAGATGAATGTATGCTCGATAAAAGGCTCAAAGCTCACTTATTGTGGGAATGGGTTTGTAATGTGATCAAGTATATATAATCAAATTTTAAAAAAGATTTGTCATGCCCTTTTTTATATAATTTTTCTTATTTGGTTCTTTTTATCACGACACTATCGGTTGTAAATTTGTAAAAACATAACTTTTTAGTACTTGTTATTCCCAAATTAAACCAAGACAAGTAAGAAAATGAAAATTTTTGAAAAAGATTTGGGATGATTAGCGGTTCCAATAGAGTTTTTTGTAAGGCTTGTTATTAGGACTTGCTAGATTCAAAGTGTTAGTACCCCCCACTTAAATTACACATTGTCCTCAATGTGTCCAAAAATAAAATTTTCGGTTGATTCGAATGCGTAGAAGCGTGTTTAAAAACAAATTTTTGTGTTACTGAGAATCTGGGCACGGGCCCGTGTGGTCCGGGAACGGCCCCGTGTCCAGAGTGCCAATATCAAAACTTACATAAGCTTGACCATGGGGCGTGGCCAGTCAACACGGCCCGTGGTCAATAACCTGTTTCAGAACTTTTTTCTGTAGAACTTGGGCACGAGGCGTGTTGAACTGAGCACAGCCCCGTGCTGCACATGCTGGAAAGATGCGGAAGCTGTCGGAAGGCACTGTTTTTATGCATGGGGTGTGGTTTTGACGTCCCTTGAGCATTTTTCATCTTTTCTCGTGTGTTTTATTCTGAAAAGGAAAACTAAACTAGGAAACACAAAAGTTAAACTAAGTTAATACTATGGATAGTTCCGCGGAATGCCTCCGTGGTGCGCCACGTTTATAAGGGTCCTTGGCTAGACCCAATACCTGTCATATGCTACTCGAGCGGGATGCATTGCATCTCATGCTGCATCGTCGGAGTGCGTCATCTAAGCTTAAGTCTATGATATCCAGGTCGTTGATCGAATCGTCCTCCATCTCTTTCCTACCCCGAACTTCAATTCCTTGTCTCCTACCCTTAATGTAAGTTTTCCGTCACTCATATCCACCATTGCATGAGCGAATGGTCTTCCTAAAATGAGTGGAACTTTGGCGTCTTCCTCCATGTCGAGGATGACAAAGTCGGCTGGGAAAACGAATTCCCCAACTTTGACCAAGAGGTTCTCGGTGACGCCTTGAGGGTGTTTGATCGACCTATCAGCGAGTTGGATGCTCATTTTTGTGGGGCTTGGTTTCCCAAGTCCGAGTCGGTCAAACATCGATGCGGGCATGAGATTGATGCTAGCCCCAAGGTCAGCTAGTGCATTTCGGATAGGTGATCCCCTAATGGAGCAAGGAATGGTGAAGCTTCCGGGGTCGATTTTCTTTTGGGGGAGTTTGTTGAGGAGCACGGCGGAGCATTCTTCACTTAAGTTAACTAATTGCAATGTTTCAATCTTTCGTTTGTGGGTGAGGAAGTCTTTCATAAACCTTGGATATTTTGGCATTTGAGTGAGGAATTCTACAAACGGGAGGTTGATATGCAATTGTTTTAGGAGGTTTATGAATTTCGTGAATTGCTCATCGGTCTTTTAGCGAAGTAAACGACCAGGGTAGGGTACCGAGGGGTTTTTTGTTGGTTCGAGATGTTGTGTGGTACTGGTTTCTTGGTGGTTAGGAGGTGTGAGTGTGCTTTGTCCTGGTGGACTTTTTGTTGATGGATTGTGGCGGTGTTTCCTCGGACCCACTTTTCGGTTTCTTAAGGTTATGAAGTGTACTCGTGCGTTTGGATTGGTTTCGGTATTGCTAGGTAGTGCGCCTTGTGGTCTTTCAGAGAAATTTTGGGCGAGTTGGCTCAGTTGTTTTTCAATGTTTTGAATGCTCGCCCGTTGGTTTCTAATATCGGATTCTGTTTGTGAGAACCTATCCAAGTGCCTTTTTTCGGTTTCAGAAATAAGGCGTGTGATGAGGTCTTCAAGCCTCTCTCGGCCCCCTTGTTGTTGAGTGAAATTTTGTGATTCATTTCTTGGTTGTTGTTGAAAGTTAGGTCTTTCATTTTGATTTTGTTGGTTACTACTATCCCTGGATCCCTCCAACAAAGGTTAGGATGGTTTCGCCAACCTTGGTTGTAGGTACCTATAGAGGGGCCGATGGTCTAGGTCTATTATATATGTAGTTTACCATTTCCGTTTGGTTTTCCATATCTTTCATACAACTCCAATTTTCATGTGGCCCACCACACCATTCACAAGCCATAACCAAAGCTGTTTTTGTCATTTCTAATTTTTTTATTTTCGAGGATAAGGCTTCGATTTGGGCTTGTAAAGAGTCGTCAACCTTATGGGTGCATGGGGCAATAGATTTTGAACCTCGGGGGGTGTGCCATTGAAAATTGTTTTGAGCAATTTCCTCAATTTGATTGTAAATTTCGTTTCGGCGTCTATTACCTATGAGTCCCCCGGAGCTTGAGTCGAGTGTTTGTCTTGTGTGTGGCAACAAACCATTATAGAAAGTGGATACTTGTTGCCATACTGCGAGACCATGGTGTGGGCATTTTCTTAAGAGCTCCTTGAATCTTTCCCAAGTTTCATACAAAGTTTCCCCGTCCTCGGTGAATAAGTGTTTATTTATGTCATTAATTTAGCGGTTTTAGAGGGCGGGAAATATTTGTATAGAAACTTTTGGGCAAGTTAATCCCAAGTGTTTACCGAACTACTTGGGAGGGTGTTTAGCCAAGTCTTAGCTCAGTCCTTTAATGAAAATGGGAACATGAGGAGGCGAATGGCGCCGTTCGATGCTCCATTGATTCGGAAGGTGTCACATATTTCCAAAAAGTTGGTAATATGTAGATGGGGATCTTCATCGGGAAGGCCGTGAAATGTGGGGGAATTTTGGAGCATTTGAATCAAATGCGGCCTTAGTTCGAAGTTGTTAGCATCAACGTTTGGTGCATTGATCGCGGCCCCAAGATTACCGACCGTTGGCCGTAGGTAATCCATTAGGGTACGTTGATCCGCCATTGGGTTTTGGTTCTCCGAAGCTTTCTCTTTATTTTTGTCCTTTAGTCTTTTTATTAGAAAGCGTTCGGGTTTGTCTAGAGGTTCTTTGATGTCTTTATCGGAACTAGAGCTCATGCATGGTGTAGAGATTTCAGGCCCTGCAATCGAGTTCGAAGTCCTGCGATTAGAACAAAAGAAATTTGGGTCAACTTTTCTCACCACGGCCCCGTGTTTAATGGCCACAGCCCGTGGTCGAGATGCAGTAACTAAATTTTCCGGATCCCAGTTACAGAGGAGCTGGGCACGGCCCCGTGGTGCACCGCCACAGCCCCATGTTCACTCTACTGTGACTTAGAAAATTGTTACTACCAGTGATGGTGTTGGGCACGACCCTGTGTCTGACCCGACACGACCCGTGCTGCACTTCTGCAGAAAGTGCAGATTTTTCTAAAAATTGAAAAATACCTAAAAATAAAAAGAAAAATTGTTAAAAATAATTAGGCTGTTGATTTTAAGCTTTCTTAAAATCCTTGTGTCCCCGGCAACGGCGCCAAAAACTTGGTGTGCGTTAAGTATATTATATTTTTGTTAACATTTTAGGTTCATTTTACGCGTTAGTCAAGTTTTAAATTTATAAAACACGATATTGTACTAACATTAAACACACACTTGGGCAAGTGCACCCATCTTGAGCGTAGTATAGCGTTGGTACGATACCGAGATCGTATAAGGACACAAGAGCTTTTAATACCGGTTTATCGTCAACGTCTAATATATCTAAATTTTTTTTATAAAAGTTTTAAATATAAAAATGAAAAATAAAAATAAGAAGATAAATAAAATAAAATATAAGTAGACAAGATAGAATCACTTGGATCCAACTTCTCCTTTACGTATCCTTTGATAGTTTTCGCACTTTTGAACTTTTTAAGAGATTATCTTAGTTATAGTAGTAGGCCCCTCTTTTGAAGGTGACATTACCCTCAACCCAGTGGTTTGAGTCAGCAGGGATGAAATCCCAAAGGGTCGGAATATTAGAAGATAATTAAATAAGTTATTAATGTGAAAAGTGGTAGGCCCCTCTTTTGAAGGTGAAGTTACCCCTGGCTAAGTGGTTTGAGTCAGCAGGGATACAATCCCAAGTAGCCGGTTTAAAATATTAATAGTAGTTTACATATGAGGGGTTCAAACTATTCGCGCCCCCGCCATCCAATACCCATAGAGCATTGAAGGAGGCCCTAATAAGCTTGAACCAAGTCCTCGTAGGATCTATACACTGAACGAGACAAGAACTTTACCAAACCACCCTTCTAACCCCTTCCAAGTAGTTACCGCGCTTTATGTAGACCATAAAGACACGAATGAGCAAATCAATGACATCATGAAGAAATGGTTAGGAAAATTCACTTTCAACATAAGAAACTAGTTATTAAAGTCATTAATACATACCCAATTAAAAAGTGCCGAAAGATTAAAAACTAAAAGTAATACAAAAAAGATTAGTCTTCACCAAGTGATGTAAGGAATTTAGCCAAGGATGGCCTTTGTTTGACAAGAACCCTTACAATCTATCTTGGATCCCGAGACTACTACACACTCCAAAGATGATAGATGGATGATGGTGGTGGGTGTTGGTGTTGTAGTGGTGGTGGAGTGGTGGCAAAGTGAGAGAGAAGTGGTTTGCCAAGGGATGCCTTTGAAGGGAACCAAGCACCCGTATTTATAGTCAAAACAGAGGCCCGGCCATGGCCCCGTGTCCAGTGGGCACGGCCCGTGGCCATCATCCTTCTCTTTCTTCATTAATTGCATCTGACAGCAGAGGGCCCCACACGACCCCGTGGCCTCTGGGCACGGCTCGTGGTCAACCGTTCACTATACTATCTGGATTTTGCAATTCTTATAGTTGACCATGCCCCATGTTGGCCTGGGTACGGCCCCGTGATGGGTGTAGAAGCTTCTGTAGGTTTTGTCTTGAAGTGTAAGGTCTGACCACGCCTCGTGTTGGATGGACACGACCCGTGGTCGTCTTCTGTAACTTTATGTTTGTCTTTTGGGGTGTTGCTAAGGGGTCGGGCATGGTTCGGTATTCCTTCTTTTCGTATTTATATTGGTTTTGGCTGCTTATTTGCTTGTTTCGTTCTTTTATGCTCTTTTAATCCTGAAAATACAAAAGGAACAAAGAAACGTGTTTTTTCCAACATTAGTACTAAAAAAGGGTTAGTTTTATGCCTCAATTGATGTAATTTATATGTTGCATTTTGCACACATCATGGACACTCGTTCGCATGCCTCACACTCGCGGTTTGTTGTTTTACATGTATCAATGCAGTAGTATAATTCACAAATCTCTTATGTATGTTCATGCGGTGTTTGCTAAACGCTTTCTATATCTACTATGTATGCAAACCTGTATGCTCACCTTTACTTAATTGTATTGACGTTTATTTTAACATATGTGACAAGTTGATGACTTTTGCTGCAATGGATTTAGGATCTTATCTTTAGAAACTCATGTAATAGAAATCTAAGGAAGATCGGATTGGATATGTTTGAGAGATTGTTTGATATTTGTAATAATTATTTGAGGATTTTATGTTTGATAGTATGGGATATTGAACGTCTAAATATTATCGCTTAAATAGTTGTTATGGATTCTGTTGAGCAATCTGATTCGCCTAGTGCCGCACCCTGATGTTTCCGCCAACGGTTGGGGTGTGACAGATTGGTATCAGAGCCATAACTATAGGGAAAATTAGGTATAACTGCCATGTTTGACCTAGTCTATAGTTAGGATACCAAATCAGACCGTTACGCATCGATTAGACGCCCAAAAACTAGTACGAACTGACAAGTTCGCTCGAGGTTGGACAGGTTCGCTCGGAATTTGCCAAGTTCACCCGAACTTGACCAAGTTTGCTCGAATTTGACCAAGTACGCCCGAAGTTACCTTAGTCCCCTCAAAACACAACAAGTTCGCTCGAAGATGATCAAGTTCACCCGAAGTTAGGCAACTTCGCCCGAACTTGACCAAATACCTTTGAAACGGACTTTTAAATCACTTATTCTTTTCCTAAAGCTACCACAATACACGTGAAGAACGCTCGTATCACACAAAACGAGTGATCAAGTCAAGATTAGGTGTGAAAACCAAGAACTCTCGATAAGATCATTCACTCCACGCATCCTCTATCGTACGAGATACCTTCGTTGGTTAGGAGTGGTATCCAAACCTCGACGAAAATCTCCATTTCTATCTATTGGAACTCCTGATTTGATCGGTGAGCATAACCACAACTAGGAATGAAGTTGTTAAGTTAGGGGTGAAACCCGCATCTTAATAACTAGTTCCACTCCTCGATTTTCAATCTCACCAAAGTCTCGATTATTTCGATGACTCGGGACAGACGTAACTGGAAGGATAAATGCTGTTAACCATTGTACGACGAGAGCATTTGTCTATTAGGCCAAATCGTGTGCTCGAACTCAGAGAATTTTCGAACCACTTTGGATAGTCGTTGTCTCAAAACCCAGGACACTCCAAATTGATTTAAGCCTGCAATCGACAATTTTACGCATCATCAAAATTTTATTTCAATTATGTGATTAAAATTTTGTGGATTTTACGCTTATTCGATTTCTCAATTTAACGCTTTTACACTCTATCGATATATGCACTACTCGCACAACGCTCGTAATCTAAAACGCTAATAAAATCGCAGATAATCTAACTAAAATATCCCGCTTACGATACGCTACATGTACCTCGTCCGCTGTATTAGTCTCTAATATAGCGTGGTATGAGCTATACTACTACACGCAATCGCGCTACGCTACCTCGCTAACTCTCGAATGCGCTACGCTTTACTTAGGAGAAGGTGAATACGTGCAAAATATATAGTTACGTGAATTATGTGACTACGTGCTTATGTGGTTATGTGCTTATGTGTCTATGTGTTTACTTGCCTACGTGGATATGTGATTTTGTGACTTATTTGAATAATAATAATAACAATAATGAAACGCTAAACTTTTGAACATAAACCTACTATAATCGAATCTCATCCAATCAAATCCTTCATGTAGATGTCTTCTACGGGATCTCACACTAGGAGGAACTTCCAGCGCGACAATGCTAACAAGCGTATCGCCTCGCTCGTGGCCAAGAAGATGGCCAAGGTGATTCCCCAGATTGTTAGCGAAATCCAAGCTCTCAGCAGCAATTCATCCGTAGATTCCAAGACGGACGCGCCAAAGTCCTCGTTTAGCTTCAAACAATTCAAAGCGTGCGGACCTCTCACTTTCACTGGCACGGACGAACCAACGCAATGTTTCACTGGTTCAACTCCATCGAGGACACGTTCCGCCAAAGCGGATGCCTCGAATCTCTCCGCACCATCAACGCTACCGGTGTGTTCCAGTCAAGGGCACTTGATTGGTGGACCGCAAAGCGCAATAGGCGTGGAAATGATGAAGCTTACAGGCTCACGTGGGAGGAACTCAAGGCAGTTATGGTGAAAGAATTTTGTCCTCCCCACGAAATTCAGAAATTGGAGAATGAATTTTGGGATATCAAGCAAGATGGACCCGACAACACAGATCTCACTGCTCGCTTCAAGCAGCTAAGTATCATTTGTCCCGGTCAGGTGGACACCACAGAAAAAGCGATCAAAAAGTATTTTCGTGCTCTGCCTGACTGCGTTGCTGATTTCGTCCATGCAGCGCGTACTACTACCATCGAAGAAACTTTTCAGCTTGCAGCCGAAATCAGTGATAAGCGTGTCCAGGCTGGATACTTCAAGAACAACAAAGTCGTAAATCAAGCTACCACCGAACCAAGCGCTACTACCGAGCCGTCTCAAGAATCAAAGTCCAATCGCCGTGGTCGCAAAAGGGGGAACCCAAGCAAGAATTGTGCAGTTGTTGCACCGTTGAACTCTCAGCCGCTTCAAGCTGCTACACCAAACGCACCACCTGTAAAGCGTGCGTACACTGGGTCTCACCCGCTGTGCTCAAAGTGTACCTACCATCACCTAGTTGGAGGCAATTGCCGTTTCTATACCAACTGCAATATCTACGGTCACTTCACTGTCAGCTGTCGTACTGGTCCTCGTCAGCAAGCTCCTCAAGCACCAGCAACACTACCAGCTCCACCTCGTGCTCCACAAACCAACCAGCAGCAGCCTCAGAGCAAGCACCAGTCCCAAAAGCACGTGCTTGCTACACTTGCGGTGACCCGAACCACTTTAGCAATGTCTGCCCAAACAAAGCCGTGAAGTAAGAGCCGCCGCACCAGCCTGAGCCACAACCACCACAGCCACAGCAGCAACCACAGTCTATGCGCGGAAGAGTCTTCAATCTCAATCACCGCCAGGCTCAGAACGACAACAATGTTGTCAATGGTACGTTCCTTGTTAATGGTATTTATGCTTCATGTTTATTTGATACTGGTGCCGATAACTGTTTTGTGTCGCTAGAATTCGAAAAACTTTTAAAATGTAAATGCGTAAACTCCCAAAGAATTTTGATGTTGAAGTCGCCACCGGAAGAACCGTTACCGTTAACTCCGTCTTACGTGGTTGTACTCTCGATCTCAACAACCACATCTTCTCGATCCATCTCATACCTATGCAATTAGGTAGCTTCGATATCATAGTAGGCATGGATTTCCTTCATGAAAATCGTGCTGAAGTTGTTTGTTACGATAAGATGATTCGTTCCCCCTCTCAAACGATGATCAACTCCATGTTTATGGTGAAACGCCCTCAACGAAGTTGATGCTTATGTCATATACCCAAGCGAGCAAGCATTTACGCAAGCAATGCGTTGCCTTCTTAGCCCACATCGAGAACCCGGAGAAGGAAAAGAAAACCTTGAAAGACGTACCCGTTGTTTGTGAATTTCCCAAAGTTTTTCCTGACGATTTACCTGGTTTACCCCCTACTCGTGATGTCGAATTCCGTATTGATTTGATCCCCGGTGCTACACCCGTTCCTAAAGCTCCCTATCGTCTTGCACCATCTGAAATGCGCGAGCTATCTAGCCAACTTCAGGAGCTTCTTGATAAAGGCTTCATACGCCCGAGCACTTCGCCATGGGGCGCACCCGTTCTTTTTGTGATAAAGAAAGATGGGACGTTTCACATGTGCATCGATTATCGTGAACTTAACAAACTCACATAAAGAATCACTACCCTCTTCCTCGAATCGACGATTTGTTTGATCAACTTCAAGGTGCTACTTGTTTTTTCTAAGATCGATCTATGTTCCGGTTATCATCAGTTACGCGTGTTAGAAGAAGACATTCCGAAAACCGCCTTTCGTACTCGTTATGGCAATTTTGAATTCGTGGTCATGCCTTTTGGTCTCACAAATGCACCTGCGGTCTTCATGGATTTGATGGACCGTGTGTGTAAAGCCTTCTTGGATCATTTCGTCATTGTGTTTATCGATGACATCCTTATCTACTCGAAGTCGAGAGCCGAACACGCGCGTCATCTTAGTTCTCGAACTTCTTCAAGGAAATCGCCTTTATGCCAAGTTCTCCAAGTGTGAATTTCGGCTTAAGGAAGTCCAATTCCTCGGTCATATCGTTAACAGTCAAGGAATTCACGTCGACCCTGCAAAGATAGAAGCTGTAAAGAGTTGGATTACGCCGAAGAATGCATCTGAAATCCATTCTTTTCTTGGATTGGCGTGTTACTACCGTCGATTCATCGCCTACTTTTCTAAAATCGTTGTTCCGCTTACCGTTTTAACACATAAGGACAAACCTTTCGTTTGGGATTCCAAACAAGAGGAAGCCTTTCAAACTCTCAAGCGTATGCTATGCAACGCTCCTGTACTCGCTCTACCCGACGGAAACGACGATTTCGTTGTTTATTGCGATGCCTCTAACCTAGGTCTTAGTTGTGTTCTTATGCAACGAGACAATGTTATCGCGTATGCGTCTCAACAACTCAAAATCCACAAGAAGAACTACACTACCTACGATCTCGAACTCGGTGCAGTTGTTTTTGCATTAAAGATATGGCGACACTATCTTTACGGTACCAAGTGTACGGTCTTCACCGACCATAAGAGCTTACAGCATCTCTGACCGCGATGGTCGCCTTACCTCACGTCTCTGGGAGACTTTTCAATCCGCTCTCGGTACTACGCTTAATCTCAGTGCCGCTTTTCATCCTCAAACTGACGGTCAGACTGAGCGCACGATCAGCACCCTCGAAGACATGCTTCGTGCGTGCATCATAGATTTTGGTGGTAATTGGGATACACATTTACCTTTAATAGAATTTTCCTACAATAACAGTTATCATACTAGTATTCAAATGGCACCTTTTGAGGCACTATATGGAAGAAAATGTCGATCGCCTATTGCATGGCACGACACCGGAGAAGCACAAATCACCAGTCCCGAGTTAATACAAGAAACGACAGACAAGATCCTCCAAATCAGAGACAATCTCTTGAAAGCTTGGAGTCGCCAAAAGAGTTATGCCAACAATCGCCGCAAGCCCCTACAGTTCGAAATTGGAGATCATGTACTTTTAAAGGTTGCACCCTGGAAGGGAGTGATTCGATTTGGAAAGAAAGGGAAACTAGCGCCACGTTATGTGGGTCCCTTTAAAATTCTGGAAAGAATTGGCAAAGTGGCCTATCGACTCGAACTACCTACATAACCCAACAACGTACATCTGACTTTCCACGTCTCAAACCTCAAGAAATGCCTAGCTGAAGAAAATCTTCATGTTCCACTTGAGGATTTGCAAATAAACGATGTGGAAAAGCCAGTAGAAATCATGGACCGAGAGACCAAGAAACTTCGACGCTCTCGCGTTCCTATTGTGAAAGTCTGATGGGAAGGCAAACGCGGTGCCGAGTTCACTTGGGAACTGGAAAGTGATATGAAAGCTAAATATCCACATCTCTTCGTTACGGCCACTACTTAAATTTCGGGGACGAAATTTCCTAAAGTAGGGGAGACTGTAACAACTTGTATTTTCGCTGTTATCTTGTTTCCGTGTATTTCGTTTGTATCTGTCATTGTAATATGAGATTTGATTCAAGGATGGTTTATGTTTACTAAATACATTTTTTCACAACTATATTACATCTAAACGCCTATTAAACGCAACGCTAACTCAACGCAATCACGAGTAACTATGTTACCTTAAGAGCCGAGTGTGTTGTTATACAATAACCACTTGTGCCTTCGACATCGCTTATCACATCGCATCGCAACGCAGTTATTTATATTATATTATGTTATTTATGTGTTATGTGTGCTTTATGATTTATGGTTGTACTCGCTATTGCAACGCTCTCACTCGCACGAATCGCTTAATCGCATTATCTTATCATTTAAAACGCCTAACGCTTCGCTAAAACGCTTAACGTAACTATCTAATACGAACCAAATCACCAAACGAACACCAAACGCGAAAATAATGAACAAAACTTTGCCATCAGGCCAAGTTCGGCCGAAGTTGGTACCCCCAACTTCGCCCGAACTTGTTTTGGGAACAAAAAACCCTCCAAATCAAGCAAGTTCGCTCGAACTTGCCCAAAGTTCAAGCAAACTGGCCAAGTTCGCCCAAACTTGTGCCTAGTTCGGCCGAACTTGATCTTCACCAGCCTATTTTCTCCTCACCTATAAATACCCAGCACCTTCATTCGTGCTCTCCTTGCTGCAAGTTCGCCGGAAAGCTCCCAAAACCGAAAACCCTTGATTTCTAAGTAAGAATCAACCCGTTTTCATGCAAACAACAACGTTTTACTGCGATTTTGCACAAGGATTACCTTTGTATTCATCAAATCTCTTCTGTTTATGAAAATCTTCATCTTTTTCTACAAAACTTCTTCTTTTCAGTTAGATCTACACTAAACGAGTGTGTTTGGGCTTAGCTTTGGCTTCCCAAGCTAGAAATCTTAATGATTTCGACTCACCAAGTGTTATATCTGAGAAAAACCTTTTTAAAGCTTTGATTTTTACACAAAATACGGACTAATGACGTATGTTTCGTTCACTATGAAGTGGAACGAGGCGTTGTCAAGCAAGCTCTCAGATCCAGAAGCACAAGGACGATGTCGTCACCTTGCACGAACTGGACTAACCCGTACGAACCATCAAGTTCTCTCGAATTATCCTGAGTTCCTGTAAAGTGGCTAAAACTCGCTCCAAAAGACCTCTCCAGCCTATGTTTTGCTCAGTAGCTTAAGGTTGGAGGGACGGGCACTCGATTTCCTCAGCAAACGACGCGAAAACGCACGATTCCGTGACCAAAACAGTCAAGTTCGCTCCAAAAAGAGCAAGTTCGGTCAAAGTTGTCACCAGATTGGTGACCAACTTCTGCCGAACTTGTTCAATCTTCAAGAAAATCAACCAAGTCGCCCGAACTTGTCCAATTTCCAAGGAAACCAGACAAGTTCGCCCGAACTTGTACCATCTGTAAGCAAACATTTCAAGTCGCCCGAACTTGCACCAATCCAAGGTATTTGGTGCAACTTCGCCCGAACTTGTACATTCCAGTAACTTTTCAAGCAAGTTCGCCCGAACTTGTACCAAATCCAAGGGATTTGGTACAACTTCGCCCGAGCTTGTCCACTGCTCCTTCACATTTCGAACGTTTCAGCAATTCGGAAGACTGATGCACTTCTGTTCGTGTTACAGGCTAAACCGGCGCTCCCTTCAATCCATATCAGATCCCATCTCTCTCTTAATGCACCGACTCTAAGTATACTTGAACCCTTTTTACGCTTAAACGCACATTTGGGTGTCACATATGTTCCTATATCAAAACACATCACACAACTCAAAATGCTTATTCGCAACCCACCTTTACATGATTATACGTGAATCGATGAATTGTATGTATGCTTGGTTTGTATGCCACCCTTAACATGATAGCTTGCTGGAGGTTGACCCGCCACCTGGAGGCCCGGGGTTGTTAAGGCTCGCACTTTTATTTTTCCTTTATTTTTCTCATTAGGACGTGGACACTTGTTCGCGTGCCTCGCACTTACGGTTTGTTGGTTTACATGTATCAATGCATTAGTATAATTCACATCTCTTACGTATGTTAATGCGGTGGTTGCTAAACGCTTTCTATATCTACTATGTATGCAAACCTGTATACTCACCTTTACTTAATTATATTGATGTTTATTTTAACATATGTGACAGGTTGTTGAAAATTTGCTGCAATGGATTTAGGATCTTATCTTAGAAACTCATGTAATAGAAATCTAGGGAAGATCGGATTGGATATGTTTGAGAGATTGTTTGATATTTGTAATAATTATTTGAGGATTTTATGTTTGATAGTATAGGATATTGAACGTTTAAATATTATCGCTTAAATAGTTGTTATGGATTCTCTTGAGCAATCTGATTCGCCTAGTGCCGCGCCCCGATGTTTTCGCCATCGGTTGGGGTATGACAGAAGGGCTTCAAGGTATATCAGCTAGATGTCAAATCAGCTTTTCTCTACGAACACCTGAAGGAACGTGTGTTTGTCAGACAACCACCCGGGTTGTCGATCCGTAGAACAAAGACAAAGTATACCTGCTGGATAAAGCACTTTACAGGTTGCATCAGGCCCCGAGAGCCTGGTACGAGACGTTCTCTCAACTCCTGTTTAGCAACGCCTTTATCAGAGGGACTGTGGATAGCACACTATTCATCAGAGAAGTTAGTGGACATTTATTGATCGTACAGATTTATGTGGACGACATAATCTTTGGTTTTACAAATGACGATTTGTGCTAAGAGTTCGAAGATATCATGAAGAAGAAGTTTGAAATGAGTTCGATGGGAGATATGAAATTCTTTCTTGGATTACAGGTTGATCAATTACCGATGGTATATTCATTCATCAAACTATATACGTGCATGATATTTTGCAGAAGTTTGAAATGACGAGTTCTAAACCGATATCACACCATTGGCGATCAATCATGGTCTCCGCTCGGATGAACACGAAACCAAAGTGGATGAGCGTTGTGTCGGTCGATGATAGGATCACTAATGTATCTGACAGCTTCGAGGCTGGACATTATGTATCCTACTTGCCTATGCGCTCAATATTAGTCCTGCCCAAGAGTATCACACCTGATGGTCGTAAAGAGAATTTTCCGATATCTGAAGGGTTGCCCAAGCACCGGCTTGTGGTATCCTAAGAATGATGGTTTTGATCTCGCTGGATATGCAGATTCTGATTTCGGATGTGATAAACTTAACGCTAAATCTACTACAGACGGTTGCTAATTTTTTTAGAACTCGTATTGTAACATGGCAGTGTAAGAAACAGACCACAGTCGCTCTCTCGACTTGTGAGGCTGAGTACATTTCAGCTTCCAGTTGTTGTTCCCAACTCTTGTGGATACAACAACAGATGAGAGACTTTGGTTTGCAATTTCTTGATACACCGATGTATGTAGATAACAAGGCAGCAATCGACATAACAAAAAATCCTATTCAACATTCTAAAACAAAAAATATTAAAATTCGATATCACTTTATCCGTGATTGTCATGAGAAAAAGTTGATTCGAATTGAAAAAATCCACACTGATGAACAGAAGGCGGATTTTTATACCAAAGCTTTTACACGAACAAGATTTAAATATCTTATGAGATTAAACGGTATGAAAAATCTTTCATCAGATGGGGAGGATGTTAAATATGGGTCTGACGATGAGTTCTCGTAATCCTCATTGGTTAGTCACTTTATTTTAGTTGGATTTTATTTATGTCTTAAAAATCAAAGATCCAAACATATGTTTTTGATTTTAGGGGGAGAAATTTGGAGAAAATACAAAAACATATAAAATTTAAAAAGTACAAAAACATAAAAAAGACAAAAAGAGTTTTGTGTAAAACGAGGAAATGATAGTACATCAGTGGACTATCACAGTATGCTAAAGAATTGTAGTGCTTAAAAGTTGAGAAAACAAATCTCACTGTGGATGTGCCAGTAGGCTTTGCACGATCAGTAGATTGTTTCTGGGATATAAACTTAAATTTACAACTTCTTAACTTGTGGGTTAACATCTCTTTGATATACGGACCTGGTACTCCAAAATTTTGTTTGAGAGATTGCCTGATTCTGAGATACTAGGTCTTTATGGATAATTGATATTTGGGGTATTATACAAGTTATTTTGATTTTGCGTAAGCAATGGCCTAGAACTTCTATAATGCTTTTGCTTAAAAACCCTAAACTGCAGAGAATTGAAAAGTATCGTAAGATCTAATCAATTGCAGTCAAAAGATTCCATATTGGAACAACACCTTAAAGTCAAGATTTCATCTCTTTGTCTGTACGGTGGTACTAATCTGAGCTCTTAAGGTCTCGCACAACCCAGATACAAATATCAGTTAAGCTATATTCACCTGTAAGATGAAATCTAGGGAATCTTGATACGGGAGTATATTCTGAGATGGGAAACACAGTTAGGTCAAGTTCTTAATTCTACCTAATGTATTTCGAAACAATTGAGAAATGTGTTGAAGTTTAAAAGGACAAATATACTGACAATCTAGGTGAAAGTGGTTTTTGAAACTTAAAGTCTTATAAAGGTCAATGGTACTGGTGATTTGTCTCAAAAACTGATATGATCCTCAAGCACGAACTCACAAAAAATGTCTGTAAATATGTTTGTACATAGTGCTTTACATTTCATTTTCATAAGATCCCAAAAAGATTTTTGGTGTATTTTAGCATAAACTTTGGAAAATACAAAAATATTTTATTTCTATCTTAGTTTCGACTACCAATGATGGAAAGCGGATCTTCAAAGACCAAAGAAGGAGTGTGCTGATGAAAATCTTGATGCAACGGGCTGCGAGCTAATGAAAATTGATGAAAAACTTTGAATGAATTAAAAGTTCATTAATTTGAAACTTGAATACTGTCGAAAACTTCAGTTTGTTCATAAAGCGTCAAACCAAGGTCACTAAATTGGACTTGGCAGACAAATTGGTTAACCAAGGTCATTAACTTGGACTTGGTCAATTGAGTGGATTTCTAAAACTAATAAAATGGTAAAACAAGAGGGTTTAAAATTGAAAATTTAAAAAAAGTTTTGAAATGAAAAGGTTACACTTCGTACGAAGTAGTGGCTTAAGCTTAAGACTTGATTTGTGCAAAGTACATGATAGAAAATGGAGTATAAATAGATGCTTACTTTGTACGAATTACAAATCTTTGAAGGTATATATAAATCATTCTTCGTACGAAGCAGTCATAGTTGTGTGTGTGTTTTCTCTGATCTACTTAGTGCGAATTAGTGAAATTGCAAGTTATACTTCGTTATACTGCCCAAATTTGATTAGATCTAGGTGATTTGCACACCTATTTCAATGGCACAGGTATAAACTCTTGATTGAACCGTTGAATTTGATGTTTCGGACCTGTCGGACTTAAAAAGCTTAGATTTGATAAAGTTTAATGGTTAAAAATGGAAATTAAACATGTAAATCCTTTAATCGGCACATACAACACCTAAATGAACTATTAATTCAAGATTTGAACATGTTTTGAAGTTGCAGTTATGTTGAAGAAGATGACCTAGTTCGTACGAACTAGGTAGTCAACATGTTCAAATTGATTTTAAGTCCAGTTCGTACGAAGTAGGTCACAGCTTGAAATAATAATCGTGGTTGGATTGATTTGTACGAAGTATGATTAAAATGTTTTGTTAATAGTTCAGTTTGTGCGAAGTAGTTAAGTGTGTATGTTAAAACTGTTTTTGGACACTCTTCGTACGAATTACCCTAAATTGTTAAATTTTGGTAAAATTTTCTAAGTGTTTGATTTTGTCGTTGTGTGTTGTGTAGTTGGGATATTCGAAATTTCATAACACATGTTGTGTGTTAATTCCCTAGATTGGCACCTTTTCAGGATGTTATGGAGTTATGGGATGTTTGCCGGTTACCAAAGCTATAACGCAACATCATACGGCATATCGCTCGCATGTTACTTTCTTCTGGAAGTCTGCATCTTACGATGAAGCTGACAAGACGGTTACATCTGCAGTCAAGATTAACAATGAAGATCATGAAATCTAGATTACTGAGGATGGGATATCATGGATACGTCAACGCTACAACATTCAAGAAAGGTGGTCTTGGTCGTCCGTACAAGTTTTTCTTACATGCATTGATACATGCAATGAGCCATCGCAGGAGGTTTCGATGATATGCAAGATTATATGATGTGCATGGCTACAGCGTTGATATTGAACAAGCCATTCAACTACTCACACGTCATCTTTTCATACATGTCAAAAAATACTGGAGATGAAAAGTTTCTGTTATATCCAAGATATGTGCAAATGTTGCTTGATAATAAGTTTGATAATCTCGAGAAGAAAGATAGCGATGTATTATATCTACATCACATGGATGACGAAACTTTGAGGAAATTGTATCTTTATCTTAGACAAGATAGTGTACCGACTCCAAAGCCTATGTTTGGAGCTATTGTGAAAAGTGATTACGTTGCACCAACAGATGGTAAGTGGAGAAAAGAAGGAAGTGGTAACGAAAGTGATGAGATCAAACGTTTAGAGGGATTTAAAGAAAAGAGAAGTCCGTGGTACATCAAATCTGAACCGGAAAAGAAGAAACGGAAAAGAGCATCAAAGAAAGTTGAAACGATGTTGACAGATGAACCAGATGTGAGACTGAGAATGTTGAGAATGTTGTTGGTTCAAGTGCAGCAGTAAACATTGAAGAACAAAATGTTGTGATAGAAACGGCTGAAGGTGATCATGATGATGTGATTTCTGCTACATCAGATAAAGAAGATTCTACTGATGCGAGAGAACGTCAGATCAAGGAGAAATTAGAGAAAGAAAGGTTAAAGAAATAGGGTGATGATCTTTATGACCCTTCTGAGCATGAATCAGAGGAGGAAAGGCCTAAGAAAACATCTAAGCGTGTGAAATCAAAGGCTGGTGAGGGGAAAAAGACTACAGGGTCTCCAACAACAAAAGGGAGAAAACTGCCGAAAAGAAGATACCTTAGTCAAAGAAAGAAGAAAGATACATCATCACAAGTAATTCCACCACAAGCAACTCCTGTGCCAGAGCAACCAATATCATCGGTGAATGTTCAAAAACCACCAGCTTCTACACAACCGATTCCTCCTCAACAACAATCAACTCCGAAGCAAGCAACACCAAAGACAACCCAGAAACAGAGAACACCGCAGAGTCAACACGTGAATTTAATGATGCTTTTGGAGATATTCCTCTTCCGCCATGAGGTTTTGATACAGGAATTACTACAGAGTCTCTGGCAAATATGTTTAATGAATCAAAGACTGAAGAGTTAGAAAAAAGAATCAAAGCTCTTGAAGATAAAATCAGACAGAATGAAGCCGAAAAGGATATCATGGAAAACATGGTTAAATTTCTAGAGAATGATCGTGATTATATGAAGGCTGTTGTTGAAAGTATTGGTTCTGAAAATGATAGATTGCAAAAGGTGATTGCCGAACTTGAAGCTGAGAGGATTCAGAATAACAAAAGATGCTACAACATGTTCTAACAAACAGCTTAGGAATAGATTTCATTGCTGAATAAAATCGTATTGAAGTGCAAGATGAGGAAGAACGAGCTGAGAAAGAATTGGCTACACAGGGAAAGGGTAAAGGTGTTATAGAAGGTACTTCTGAACCAATTGTTGTTGAATGTTCAAAGACTACTGAAGAGCCTGTTGTTGAAGAAACCCCTATTGTAGAGCAAGAGATAGAAAGAGTTGAAGAAACTGTTAAAGCTGCTACTGTTGAACAAGAAGCAGAGGAAAATGAAAATCCTGATGATGATCCAACTAACGATAATAAAGATGATTTTGATCATGGTAACGATGATGATAATGATGGTCAGGGAGGGGTTGGTCTAACAGTTGAAACAACAAAGTTACATGGTGAATTTGATTACGATTCTGTGTTGAATGATGAAGTAAATACTGGGGATGTACAAACTCAGAGGGAACAAATAGGGCCAACTACAACTAAAGCGTCAAGAATCTTCACAGCTAATCCTGTACAGATGTTCCTGATAGCTACAAACCTATTATGTTAATGTTGGAACATAATGTTGAGGAAGGTGAATTTGTGCATAACTATACAAAGGAAGAATTGGCTAAAATGTTAAAGATTGATGCTGATTCATTTGATTTCGACTTTGAAGAAAAGTTAGTGAATATCAGCACATTCGAGCCGAATAGTTATATTTACAAGAAAGTGTCTGAAGCGGATTATTATGATCGATTTATTATTGAAGACGCTTCAGATGACGAGGTTGAAAAGTATTCAGGAGCTGACACTGACAGTTTTCCGACTTTTTAAGAAATCATGAAAGAGATTAATCTAGAGTTGTTGAAAAGAAAGATTGATGAAGTTGTCAAAGATGGAAGTATTCCTAAACGTTTATCGAAAGAAGAGATAGCTGAAGCGAAGAAGTCTTGGTTTAAAGAGATGCCAAAAGAAAGAAAGAAAGTTTAAACGTCCATTGGCATTCTTTACACGTGACAAAGACAAATCACTTGGAGACATTCTAAGCTGGGGTTGGATTAGGGAGCTGAACGTATATGCAATTAAAAGAGAGTTCGGTGTTCAATACTTTCGATATTTGAATGATTTGAAGCGTCTACCATACTGGGATATTGAGGAATTGATATAGACGAAGAATATCAGTTACCAGATGAAGTTTAATGATCAACGTCTATGGAAAGTGATAGAGTTTGAAGCAATGAATGGTTTCAATAACTGGAAACCATTTATTCCTAAACGTCGAGTGAAGATAAACAAGGTGACAAAAGAAAAGGACGTTACATTGGTGATGAAGAGGCCGAAAGTTATAAAGAATATGCCTCTCAAACCAATCGAGCAAGATTTCTATCCTTACTTCTTGTGGTGGCAGACAGATCCTGAAACGTGTGAAGCTATGATTGTACTTAGGGCTGATGAAAATTGGGATGTCACTAAAGAAGAAACTCAAGAATTGATTGAACGACGAAGGATTTGGGGTTTATGGAGGACAATAAGGATACTAGACCCGATGTGGTTAGTGAATTGCTCAAAGGAAGACGTTAAATGTTTATTCTTCAATAAGATATGTTATGACAAGCGCGAAGAGACGCAATCAAAACAATACCAAGGTGTGATAAATGTTTGCTACGCACACTGTATTAATTCAGGGCATATGTGGGAATCGCATTGGCGTGAACTTGAACGTGTAGAATTTCTGAAAGAAGAAAAGCGCCTAGAAGAGATTCACGAGAAAGGAAGAGAGGCTCGTCTTAGAAGATTCAATTCATGAAATGGGCGCCTCCAACGGATCAAACGCCTATTCCATCACAAGAGAGACGAAGGAAGCCTTACAAGAACTTCTTTGGACGTGGACAAAGATTTGAAGACTGATCAAGACGACGACAACATTCAAAGGAGAGTCTGTTAGTACACAATGTATATTGTCTATGTCTTGGATCTAGTCTAAGTGTTTTGAGTATGTAAAGTTAAAGTTTAAAGTTAATTGTGTATGAATTAGGAGTAGTTCGTCCGAAGTGTGTAATGTAAATGTCCTAGTTCGCACGAAGTAGTACTTCATATGAACTAGGTACATGGTTGTTTGGTGCGAACTAGCTGTCCTATAAATAGGTGTCTAGGTTTTTTCATTTGTACAACTTTTACATTAGAGACGGTTGTAATAACTGAAATCTAATGTCTTATGCTTTAGAAAAGAAACTAAAATTTAAAATAGTGATTATAATAATAAATAATATAATATTCAAAGTTTGAATTATGTGATCTTGCTTGTAGGAAAGGAAATAACCTGCACATGTGTACATAAGATAAGATTTTATTTTCTAAATGACCAATCAAAAATCTTGATATGCATATGTATGTATGTATTTGCTAAAAGGATATGGATCAATCTCTGCAAAACCACTCCATGCAATTTGCAACTTGATCAACCAGAAGCTTCGTATCCCGTCTATAAATTGAGACAACTTGGGTTGCAGAACCATCTCATCTTCATCACCTCTCTTATGCACTCCATCTATCCCTCACATTTGTTCCCGGAAAACGAACAATCCCCGACAATACGGAGCAAGACTAAAACCACCAAACAGTCCCGTAAACCTTCATCTCGAGCCACGGTTACCCTATACCGATAACCGCCGGCCAAGAAACATCCCTAGTTGTCGCACTAACAATCTTCCGGCAAGGCGGCAAAGGAATCCAACTCCGGTGAACCTGCCCTCTAATACCTTGCCCGACCTTTGTCAGTCACAGACAACCCCACCTTAGGCACCTATGTTTTTCCGGTGACCCTAAAACAAGACCAGAACCCCTCCATTTGAACCTATTCTGGCCAAACAAAACTAGCTTAGGTCCTTTCGGACCCTTAGCCACCTTCTTCGACAATTGGATCCTCGTGATAACCCACCACCACCGTGAGCCGTTTTTCCGGCAACCCACACCCCGATCAGAAAACCAACCTTTTTCATCAGATTTTACTAAACCAGACCGTAGCAGGTCGTCTCTAACCTTCTACAACACGAGAAGCCCATCAGATATGCTAAAAACATCACCGCAGTCACCACCTATTTTTCCGGCGAGACCTTCCGTCGATGTGTCGTGACTCCGACCTTAGGTAACCTCCTAACCTTATACACAAGTATCATATTGATGATTAACCGACAAAATCTAAAACAATAACGTAGGTTGTATCGTGGGTTATAAGAAACAAAGGTCTGGTAATTTAAAATGAAGAAGATGGACTGATATAAGGTTTAAGTATTAATTATCATAAAACCTAACTAAAATTTAATGTGGATCAGCTGGTTTTGCTTTCACATGAGATCCTAGAGGTATGGTGTTCGAATCCCACCATGACATTGTTTTATCATATTATCATTATAAGATCAGGTTTCTTAAAAAGCATTGGATTTTCATTTAGGTTATCAGATTTTCTAATACAACATAACAATTTTACAAAATAAACCAAGTTAGCTGAGTGCCTTACTCGTTAAGTTGCTTGTATTACAATCAACAGGTCTTCGGTTCAAATCCTAGTGGCTACATATTTTTTAATGCATGAAGCCATGAAGTCAAGTTTAATGAATAATTGAATATTAATTTTAATACGATTGTAGATGATGATGAATTTAAATATTCTATATTTTAATTTTAATATATGATCGTAATCTGTGATCCTAAAATTTAATATGTTCAATTATAATATTGTATGTTGATATCAATTTTAATATTGTATTTTAATATTCAATTTTAATATAAATATTCATATAAACTTACTGGGGTTAGTATTTGTAAGAAATCAACAGCGGATGACAAACTTCAGATGAAACAGTTGGAAGAAGCGTATGAAAAGAAGAAAGTCGAGTCAAAAGCGAAAGAAGTCGGGTTGTCATGTGAAGCTGTCGTTGGCTTTAAGAAAAGAAAAGGTCTTTCATCACAACTTGAAAGAGTTTTTGGTGTTTGAAATTAAGGACAAACTGGATCAAGAAATAACAAGGATGTTTTATACCGGGGGTTTGCCTTTTAATCTTGCAAGAAATCAACATTATCATAGGGCTTTTCAGTTTGCTGCTGCCAACAAAATTGATGGTTATGTACCTCCTGGTTATAATAAGCTGAGAACAACTTTACTACAAAAAGAAAAACAAAATGTTCACAAGCTATTGGAACCACTTAGGTTTTCTTGGAAAGAAAAAGGGGTGACTATTGTAAGTGATGGTTGGAGTGATCCTACAAGAAAGCCTCTAATCAATTTCATGGCTACCTCTGGTAGTGGTCCTATGTTTCTAAAGACGTGAATTATTTTGGGGAAGTAAAAGATAAATTTTTTATTGCTGATTTGATGAAAGAAGTCATCAATGAAGTTGGTCATCAAAATGTGGTGCAAATCATTACTGACAATGCACCAAATTGTAAGGCGACTGGAGTATTATAGAGAGTCGGTTTTCTCACATCTATTGACACCATGTGTTGTTCATACGTTTAATCTTGCTTTGAAGAACATTTGTTCACCAAGGTATGTGGAAACAAATGAAACACCGTATGAAGAGTGCAAATGGATAAAAGAAGTTCATGCGAATGCGCTTGTAATAAAAAATTTCATCATGAACCATAACATGAGACTCTCAATTTTCACCAAGTTTAATTCTCTTAGATTGCTTTCGGTTGCCGATACTTGATTTGCCTCCATCATTATGATGCTTAAGAGATTGAAACTAATAAGAAGGGGTCTTCAAGCTATGGTTATAAGCGAGGAATGGTCTTCTTTTAGAGAAGATGACACTGTGAAAGCAAATGAAGTTAAAGAAAGGATTGTGGATGATGAATGGTGGGAAAAAAGTATCATATATTCTTAGTTTCACCGGACCTACATATGAGATGATTATAGTTTGTGAAACCGACAAGCCATGTTTACACTTGGTGTATGAAATGTGGGATTCGATGATTGAGAAAGTGAAGATTGAGATCTACAAGAAAGAAAAACTTCAAGCACATGAATTAAGTGTCTTTTATAATGTTGTGCGTGATATTTTACAGGCTCGATGGACGAAGAATAACACTCCCCTACATTGTTTAGCTCACTCTTTAAATCCAAGGTATATGCTTTTAAACTATATGCTTGATTTCTATTATGTACTTACTATTTGACTTTTAAATGTTGTAGATATTATAGTGATGCATAGTTACGTGAGGATTCTGAAAGAGTTGCTCCGCATAGGGATGGAGAATTTTCATAAGAAAGGCAGAAATGTTTTCGAAGGTTGTTTCCTAATTGTTGTCACACCCCGACCCGCAGCGGAAATAAGAGTCGGGGCATAATTGGGTTATCACCAAAGCACATGACATTTACTATTATGTTTCATAATTAAAAGAAATCAAGTTACATTTCTCAAACATCCAAACATGTCGATTCATTACAAAGGAAAATAACCAAACATAATAATCCAACTACTAAATCGTTTTATTTCTTCTAATCCAAGTCCTATGTGTTCCTAGCTGCTGCTGGTTCACCTGTATCATGTGTAAAAATGGGAGGTTTTTGGGTCAACATAAGTTGGCGAGTGAACCTTATAGATAAACATTTGATAATAATTTTCTGGTTAGTTTATCAATAACATATTGTGCATAATCATAAAAGAGCACATGTATGAAATCAAACATTGGCAAACATCAGTTACAACTATAACATACATTAACAATCGATAGCATATATGAACATACCAACATCACATAATAATTAACATAAATGAACTGTGCGATCAAGGCTCAATCAAACGGAGCCGATCGTATTGCATGAACTGGAAATGTAAATTGAACTGTGCGCTCAAGGCTCAATCAAACGGAGCCGAACGTATTGCATGAACTGGAAATGTAAATTGAACTGTGCACTCAAGGCTCAATCAAACGGAGCCGAGCGTATTGCATGTATGGAAACGTAAAAGGAAATGACCGATCAAGGCTCAATCAAACGGAGCCGATCGTGCGGGCACGCCCTGATCAACCGCATAATAAAATGGGGATCAAACTCAACCTCAATGGATGGGGAGCTACGGCCTCGGCAATTGCATGTATTGAAATAATAATTTGCAAACAATAATAACTACTTAAGAGCAACAATTAATACACATGTCATGATATGATATATGCACAATAACTTGGTTATAATATGTAAATGAACAAGACACATGATACACCCAAAAAACGTGATTAAAACAGGGAATTTGAAGGGTTCACTCACATTGGGTGCGTTGAATTTGAGATGGTGAGATGCGCATGATTTAGACGAAGCGAGTAACGAGGAATCACTAACCTAAATAATAATGGAAAAAAAATATATTAAATGATGGATTTTATTAAGGATTTTAACAGGATTTTTAAATATATTTTTGTGAGTTTATGGCTATTTTCTATCTTTAAAAATGTTATTTTTAAGTATTTTTAATTGATTTTTAATTTAAATTAAACAAATAAATATTTAAAAAAAATATTATTTTTTTTACTGTGACCGTTGACCGTTGACCGGTTCGGTCAGCGGTAAATACTTGCGCCAAGCGGGATTCGAACCGGTGACCTTCCGTTCACGCGCACGTAGCTCTACCAACTGAGCTACGTGACTAACCCGTTAGAAATCCAGTTTTAATTATATTTATACACTTATTCGAATTTACCGAAAATTCCTTTATTTTGCAAAACGTTTTAATCTCATTGCACCGGTGCTTGTGACGGAACTCGATCGCGCGACGTGTAGTTTATTTTGCACACAGTCCACCGCTGGACTGTGTGTCTAACCCGGTTATATTCTTGATTTATATTATACTTAACAACTACTCGCTCTAACCCGGTTAGTTCATGAATAAAAAGGAAAGTTATTACGCAGAGTGTGTGTAGTAAGGATCGAACCCGGGACTTGTATATAAACTTTGCACACAGTCCACTGCTGGACTGTGTGTCTAACCCGTTAATTATCCGAATTTTATTTACTCTTATCCTGATTTTAAGTTCGTCTTCTTCACTACAATTACCGATTTTACTCAGACAACTGGTTCATGATCTAACTACTTAAATAACATGACTACTAGCTTGAATGTGCACAACCGAACAGTTTGGGGAAAGGAAATACCGGACAGGTCGTCTTCTTCAGGAAGTCCGGCGAGAACAGGCAACACTGTTTTTGAACCTTCGGCTGAGGGGGTCTAACAACAGAATTAAAGAATTAGATTTGAAATTGAACCAGAGTACATGGATTATTTGCACGATTGAATGTGTTTACCGTTAACTAGCGAGTTTCCGGCAAATTCCAGAATTTCTCCGGCGAACCCATAAAATCCAGCAAAGTCTTCTGTGACTGATTTTGAGTGACAGATTAATGTTAGTAGAGTCCTAACAATAGATTGAAACCGCAAAAGAGGAAAATCTTACCGGTTTGTGTTGAACACGGTTTTCCGGCGAGATTTGCAGAGAATTCCGGCGAACAGTTTGTGCTCAAAAGGCTTGAAAATGCGACGAAAAGGAATTGGAGTGTATTTGAGACGGTTCTGAATCGCATAAATGATTGGAACCTGAATTATTTGGAGTTTGAATGCCTTTCGGTTTCAAAACCCGAAACTTTAAGTTCATTCAATTTGAACTTAATTAGAAACCGATAATCATCGGTTATAAGCCAGCTAAACAAACTAAAACTGATTTGGCGATTCAGTTTACCGATTTCCGTTATTCAGATATCATTAGCTGTTAATACAAGTTTGCGTATAAGACTCAATTGATTTCCTAAAGTTAGCAGAAAACACTTAGTGGCGGAGTGGTTTGAGGACCGGTTGATAAGTTGTTGGAGTGTTTCAGCTGACCCGGGTTCGAGTCCGGTCAGCTGCAAATGTTTTTATTTATTTTATTTTAACTTTTTATCCAATTTAATTTTTATAGTTTAGTTTATTTATTAATTATGTAACGTTTAAACTCAAAATAACTATAAATAATTACTGTATTTTCATAACTTGGTGTTTGATTACAAAACGGAGTGGGTTTCGGAGACCCGATTTATACAAATGTTACAGTATCCCCTACTTTTAGGAATTTCGTCCCGAAATTTAAATAGCTGCGGTAATAGGGAAAAGATGAGGGTATTTTTCACGCATTGAGTCTTCACGTTCCCAAGTAAACTCAGGTCCCCGTTTCGACTCCCAGCGTACCCTAACAATAGGAATGCGACTTCGACGTAGACGCTTTTCTCCATAGTCCATAATCTCTACTGGCCTTTCAATAAAATGCATGGATTCATCAATCTGAATATCCTCCAGTGGAATATGAAGATTCTCATCAGCGAGGCACTTCTTCAAGTTCGACACGTGGAATGTGGGATGAATCCTGTCGAGTTCTTCCGGTAGGTCAAGCTTGTAGGCTACAGGACCTACTCTTTCGAGTATCTTGAAAGGTCCTACGTAACGTGGTGCTAGCTTTCCCTTTTGACCAAAACGAACTACTCCCTTCCACGGTGATACTTTTAAAAGCACATGATCACCAACGCTAAACTCCAAGGGCTTCCGTCGTTTATCTGTGTAACTCTTTTGACGACTTTGAGCCGCTAGAAGATTGTTTCGGATTTGATGAATCTTATCTGTGGTTTCTTGGATCAATTCTGGACCAGTAATTTGTGCTTCCCCGATTTCGTGCCAACAAACAGGAGATCGACACTTTCGACCATATAAAGCTTCAAAAGGTGCCATGCCGATGCTAGAATGATAGCTGTTGTTGTACGAAAATTTGACTAACGGTAGGTGGGCGTTCCAATTTCCCTTGACGTCTATGACACATGCTCTAAGCATGTCCTCAAGGGTTTGAATGGTGCGCTCAGACTGTCCATCAGTTTGAGGATGATAGGCGGTACTGAGATCTAGTCGAGTGCCCATAGCGGATTGTACTGCTTGCCATGTTCGTGAGGTGAAACGGCCATCACGATCAGAAATAATACTTAATGGAACTCCATGACGGCTGACGATTTCGCTGATATAAATACGAGCAAGCTTTTCGTTCTTGAAATCTTCCCGAATAGGAATAAAGTGAGCTGATTTTGTAAGTCGGTCTATAATCACCCATATAGTGTCATACCCACTAGAAGTGCGAGGTAACCCGGTAATGAAATCCATGGTTATATTTTCCCACTTCCAAACAGGTATTTCTGGTTAGACTAGAAGTCCTGAGGGTCTTTGGTGTTCAGCCTTTACTTTAGAACAAGTGAGACACTTGGAAACAAAAACGGCAATATCTTTCTTCATTCCAGGCCACCAATAGGTGTACCGTAGGTCTTGATACATCTTATCGGCTCCTGGGTGTATAGAATATCGCGTCTTATGAGCTTCATGCATGAGTGTTTCACGAAGATTGATGTGGTTAGGAATCCATATACGATCTAGGTAATACAAAATACCATCAGATTTAGTTTCAAGTTTTAGCTCAGCTCCACAGGACATCTCTTTTTGTACATCTTCCTCTGTTATTGAAACGTGTTGAGCTTCTCGAATTTGATCCTTAATATTGGTTATAATTTGCGAACATAGAAGATGAATGGAGTTCGCATAACCCTTTCGACTAAGTGCATCAGCCACCACATTTGCTTTACCAGGGTGGTATCTGATTTCATAGTCGTAATCATTTAGGAGTTCGACCCATCTTCGTTGCCTCATATTTAACTCTTTCTGATTGAAGATATGTTGAAGACTCTTGTGGTCAGTGTATATTTCACACTTCGTACCATAAAGATAATGTCTCCATATCTTAAGAGCGAATACAACGGCTCCAAGTTCAAGGTCATGAGTGGTGTAGTTCTTTTCGTGTGTCTTGAGTTGCCTTGAGGCATAAGCTATGACTTTTCCTCTTTGCATGAGAACGCAACCTAATCCTTGCCCTGACGCGTCGCAATAGACCACAAAATCATCACAACCTTCAGGAAGAGTGAGGATTGGTGCATCACAAAGTTTTTGCTTGAGAGTTTGAAAAGCTTCTTCTTGCTTGGGCCCCCATACAAATGGTTTCCCTTTATGGGTTAAAGCCGTGAGTGGCACCGCAATGCGAGAGAAGTTTGAAATGAACCGACGATAATAGCCAGCAAGTCCAAGAAAAGACCTTACTTCAGTTGGCGTACGTGGAGCTTGCCATTCTTGAACTGCTTTGATCTTTGATGGTTCCACATGTATTCCTTTGTCATTGACTACATGCCCGAGAAATTGCACCTCTTTTAACCAGAATTCACATTTAGAGAACTTGGCATAAAGCTTTTCCTTTTCTAGAAGTGCGAGAACAAGTCGCAGATGACGCTCATGATCAGCTTTAGATTTTGAATAGATAAGAATATCGTCGTTGAAAACAATAACAAATCGATCAAGGTAAGGTTTGCAGACTCTATCCATTAGGTCCATGAAAACAGCTGGTGCATTGGTTAATCCAAATGGCATAACCATGAATTCATAGTGACCATATCGAGTTCGAAAAGCAGTTTTAGGGACGTCTTCTTCATGCACTCTAAGCTGATGATAGCCGGATCGAAGGTCGATTTTCGAAAAACAACTGGCACCTTGTAGTTGGTCAAGAAGGTCATCTATACGAGGTAAAGGATATCGATTTTTGATAGTTAACTTGTTGAGCTCTCTGTAGTCGATGCACATGCGAAAAGATCCATCCTTCTTCTTTACAAAAAGTACAGGTGCACCCCAAGGCGATGAACTGGGGCGTATAAATCCCTTGTCAGTCAACTCTTGCAATTGACTGGCTAGCTCTTGCATTTCAGAGGGGGCTAACCTATATGGAGATTTTGCCACTGGTGTAGCACCAGGTATGAGATCGATACGGAATTCGACATCTCTGATTGGAGGAAGTCCTGAAATGTCGTCAGGAAAAACTTGTGGGAAATCTTTTACAATAGGGATATCTTCAAGTTTCTTTTCTGAGGTCCCCTTCTTGATGATATGGGCTAAAAACGCGACATAATTCTTGCGAAGGTATTTTTGAGCTTGAAGACAAGACATTAAGTTGAGCCCTTTCGCCGAGGTTTCTCCAATAATTCGAAGAGTCTGACCGTTTGAAAGAGGAATACGAATAAATTTCTCACGACATACAACTTCTGCATGATGCTGGCTGAGCCAATCCATTCCGATTATGATGTCGAAACTTCCTAGCTTCATAGGAATAAGATCGACTGAGAAATCGTGGTCGTTTAGGGTGAGCGTACAATTGCGTAAATAGAGTCTAACGAAACCGGTTTTCCATCTGCAACTTCCACCGTTATGGATTTCGCGAGCTTATCCCGATTTTTGCTTAAGATAGATTCAAATTCTAATGACACGAAACTTCTATCCGCACCAGTATCAAATAACATAGAGGCATATCTACCATTTATAAGAAACGTACCGTTGACCACATTGCCGTCAGCTCTAGCCTGGTTTGCGTTAATATTGAAAGCCCTTCCTCTAGCAGGTGGAGGAGCTTGGTTTGCTTGATTCACAGGGTTGGCTTGGGCCTGAGCATGAATAATATTGACCAGCCTTGGACATGTGTTCCTGAAATGACTTGGATCACCGCAATTGAAACAAGCCCGCATAGGTTGGCCCATAGGGTAGTTCGGTTGATAGTATGTTTGGGCTAAATGTTGAGTGGGTGGAAATGGTTGCTGTTGGGCTTGACCCATTAATTGTTGGTGAGTTTGGGTTATAGGTTGGTGGCGGTTTGTTCGTTGAAGCGTGCGGCAGTTTTGAACAGTGTGTCCAGCGCGACCGCAGCCGGTACAGTATTGGCAAGGATAGTCAGAGGAGTGGTGATACTGGCAACGGTTACATTTTGGTAGTGGCCCTGTGTATGGTCTTTTGTATGGCGCGGGTGGAGGAGTGGCTTGAGTGATGGGTGCAACAGGAACAGGGGTGTTGGTATGGGTAACTGCAAAGTTCCTGGTGTTACGCTTCCTCTTGTTAGCAAATTTAGAGGAAGGAGTGTGGTGGTTTGAGGTTTGTCCCTCAGCAGGGGTTTTCTTCTTTTCCTCCTTGAACTTCCCATTGCGAATTCGGTTTTCGGTCAGTTCTGTTGCCAACTCCATGGCAGCTTCGAGTGTTACCGGTGAAACGCTGAGAACCGAATCTTGGATTTTCGAGGGAAGTCCTCGAATGTAATGTTCGATCAGACGGGTAGGTTGGAGTGAATAAGTTTGGTACCATTTGGTTCAACTCCAAGAACCTTTTGTTGTAAGTAGAGTGATCACCATCTTTTTGCTTCAAGGCATGAAATTCATCTTCCAATTTCTTAATTTCACTTCTAGGACAGAATCGCCTAGTCATAATTTCCCTTAACTCCTCCCAAGTTAAGGCCATCGCATCTTCCGTTCCCCTTTTCCTTTCTCAGTATTCCACCAAGTGAGAGCTACCCCAAGTAGTCTCCCGGTGGCATAACGAACTTTGCGATCCTCAGGACAATCGCAGTTTAAGAAAACGTTTTCCATCTCCTCGAACCAATGTAGGAGAGCAGTGACTCCCTCAGTCCCTTCGAATTTTGGGGGATCGCAGGACTTAAAATGTTTGTAGGAGCATTTGATGGTAGGAGGGTTGTTGATGATCTGGTCCTGTTGTTGAGGAGGGTTAGCAGGATTTGCAGCAAGGGCTTGTTGTACTTGTACTACGATGTCAGGTAATATCGTGGCCATTTGATTCGCGATATGAGTGGCCAAACGTTCCCGAGACTTTTCCGATTTCCTACTCCTTCGATGCGGTCTAGACGACATCTACAGGATCATAAAATGAGGAGATTGTGAGTTTATGGTATCTTTTAAGGTGTCATGTGTCTTTAAGAAAATGAAAATAACATAAATATCAATAATGCAACTACATCCAAAGGATGTCTTGGGTTCGCTCATGTTGGGCCTCAAATGTCCCCCATACCTTCACCTATATAGTCATGTGGGCCCCCATGGCTATTGGCTTGGTAGGATTCACATTAGTATTGGTAATTTAACACTCGCATCCCCGAATGCTAACCACAAAATATGTTCATGAGATGTTTGGTCGGAACGTGTCTAGGTGTAGACACAATGACAACTCAAAGTGGGATTAGCTCTCACGACGTTTGGTATAGCATGCTTTGGCCTAATAGGTATTTCGTACTCTCATCGTTAGTCCCCAGGTAGGCAAACTGGTCCTTTATTTTGGATTTATACGAATGCCAGCCTAGACAGGACGTTCCGACTACCGGTACTAGTACCCTTCCAGTTACTACATGCCCGTCATGAGAACTCACTTTGATGAGATTTGAAAACACGAAAATCATTGTAAAATCAATCATGATGTGGTGTGTGCTTGCATGGATGTGATATGTTATGATCATACGATTTCATGATAGGCATTATTTGATAATACATACTTATGAACATGCTTGAACAATATCAAATGTAACATTTAACATAAACATATAAACATCATGAAATTTGGCATATAACACACAAAATTTTTATAAGTTTCTAATCGACTATAGTATAGGCTCTAAGGGTCTAATAACCTATCCTATATCCCTATAGTCATGGCTCTGATACCAATCTGTCACACCCCGACCCGCAGCGGAAATAAGAGTCGGGGCATAATTGGGTTATCACCAAAGCACATGACATTTACTATTATGTTTCATAATTAAAAGAAATCAAGTTACATTTCTCAAACATCCAAACATGTCCATTCATTACAAAGGAAAATAACCAAACATAATAATCCAACTACTAAATCGTTTTATTTCTTCTAATCCAAGTCCTATGTGTTCCTAGCTGCTGCTGGTTCACCTGTATCATGTGTAAAAATGGGAGGTTTTTGGGTCAACATAAGTTGGCGAGTGAACCTTATAGATAAACATTTGATAATAATTTTCTGGTTAGTTTATCAATAACATATTGTGCATAATCATAAAAGAGCACATGTATGAAATCAAACATTGGCAAACATCAGTTACAACTATAACATACATTAACAATCGATAGCATATATGAACATACCAACATCACATAATAATTAACATAAATGAACTGTGCGATCAAGGCTCAATCAAACGGAGCCGATCGTATTGCATGAACTGGAAATGTAAATTGAACTGTGCGCTCAAGGCTCAATCAAACGGAGCCGAATGTATTGCATGAACTGGAAATGTAAATTGAACTGTGCACTCAAGGCTCAATCAAACGGAGCCGAGCGTATTGCATGTATGGAAATGTAAAAGGAAATGACCGATCAAGGCTCAATCAAACGGAGCCGATCGTGCGGGCACGCCCTGATCAACTGCATAATAAAATGGGGATCAAACTCAACCTCGATGGATGGGGAGCTACGGCCTCGGCAATTGCATGTATTGAAATAATAATTTGCAAACAATAATAACTACTTAACAGCAACAATTAATACACATGTCATGATATGATATATGCACAATAACTTGGTTATAATATGTAAATGAACAAGACACATGATACACCCCAAAAACGTGATTAAAACAGGGAATTTGAAGGGTTCACTCACATTGGGTGCGTTGAATTTGAGATGGTGAGATGCGCACGATTTAGACGAAGCGAGTCAACGAGGAATCACTAACCTAAATAATAATGGAAAAAAAATATATTAAATGATGGATTTTATTAAGGATTTTAACGGGATTTTTAAATATATTTTTGTGAGTTTATGGCTATTTTCTATCTTTAAAATGTTATTTAATATTTTAATTTAAATTAAAAAATAAAAAAAAATATTTAAAAAAAATATTATTTTTTTACTGTTTGACCGTTGACCGTTGACCGGTTCGGTCAGCGGTAAATACTTGCGCCAAGCGGGATTCGAACCGGTGACCTTCCGTTCACGCGCACGTAGCTCTACCAACTGAGCTACGTGACTAACCCGTTAGAAATCCAGTTTTAGTTATATTTATACACTTATTCGAATTTACCGAAAATTCCTTTATTTTGCAAAACGTTTTAATCTCATTGAACCGGTGCTTGTGACGGAACTCGATCGCGCGACGTGTAGTTTATTTTGCACACAGTCCACCGCTGGACTGTGTGTCTAACCCGGTTATATTCTTGATTTATATTATACTTAACAACTACTCGCTCTAACCCGGTTAGTTCATGAATAAAAAGGAAAGTTATTACGCAGAGTGTGTGTAGTAAGGATCGAACCCGGGACTTGTATATAAACTTTGCACACAGTCCACCGCTGGACTGTGTGTCTAACCCGTTAATTATCCGAATTTTATTTACTCTTATCCTGATTTTAAGTTCGTCTTCTTCACTACAATTACCGATTTTACTCAGACAACTGGTTCATGATCTAACTACTTAAATAACATGACTACTAGCTTGAATGTGCACAACCGAACAGTTTGGGGAAAGGAAATACCGGACAGGTCGTCTTCTTCAGGAAGTCCGGCGAGAACAGGCAACACTGTTTTTGAACCTTCGGCTGAGGGGGTCTAACAACAGAATTAAAGAATTAGATTTGAAATTGAACCAGAGTACATGGATTATTTGCACGATTGAATGTGTTTACCGTTAACTAGCGAGTTTCCGGCAAATTCCAGAATTTCTCCGGCGAACCCAGAAAATCCAGCAAAGTCTTCTGTGACTGATTTTGAGTGACGGATTAATGTTAGTAGAGTCCTAACAATAGATTGAAACCGCAAAAGAGGAAAATCTTACCGGTTTGTGTTGAACACGGTTTTCCAGCGAGATTTGCAGAGAATTCCGGCGAACAGTTTGTGCTCAAAAGGCTTGAAAATGCGACGAAAAGGAATTGGAGTGTATTTGAGACGGTTCTGAATCGCATAAATGATTGGAACCTGAATTATTTGGAGTTTGAATGCCTTTCGGTTTCAAAACCCGAAACTTTAAGTTCATTCAATTTGAACTTAATTAGAAACCGATAATCATCGGTTATAAGCCAGCTAAACAAACTAAAACTGATTTGGCGATTCGGTTTACCGATTTCCGTTATTCAGATATCATTAGCTGTTAATACAAGTTTGCGTATAAGACTCAATTGATTTCCTAAAGTTCGCAGAAAACACTTAGTGGCGGAGTGGTTTGAGGACCGGTTGATAAGTTGTTGGAGTGTTTCAGCTGACCCGGGTTCGAGTCCGGTCAGCTGCAAATGTTTTTATTTATTTTATTTTAACTTTTTATCCAATTTAATTTTTATAGTTTAGTTTATTTATTAATTATGTAACGTTTAAACTCAAAATAACTATAAATAATTACTGTATTTTCATAACTTGGTGTTTGATTACAAAACGGAGCGGGTTTTGGAGACCCGATTTATACAAATGTTACAATTGTGATGAGCAAACGAGAGTCTTTGAGGAGAATGCAATGTTTTCAACGAAGAGTGGTCCTTTTGCGGATTTAACAACTATTACACAAATGGCTACTATGGAAACCAAGAATTGGTGGGTTAACTTTAGGGCTCAAACTCCTTTTCTCCAGACTTTGGCTTTAAAATTACTTGGACAATCTAGTTCTTCTTCATGTGTTGAACGTAATTGGAGTACATATGCATTTATTCATTCGCTAAGGAGGAACAAGTTGAATACAAGTCGTGCTGAAGACTTGGTTTACATCCACAATAATCTACGACTTTTGTCAAGGAATCCGAATGATGATGAAAAGATTGATGATGAAAAGATGTGGGATGTGGGCGGAGGTGCTTTTGATTCAATGGAAGATGTTGGGTTTTTGGAGGTTGCCGATCTTTCGCTAGATGAACCAGAATTTGAAAACATTTTGATTATTGATAATTAATTACTTACGGTTGATGTAGTGTTTTTGGAGTTTAATATAATTTTGGACTTTGTTTAATATATTTTAATATTTGGGACTTTTTTAAATATATTTTTATTTTTTAATATTATTATTTTTTGCTGTACCCGTATCTTATATTTTTAAGTTTTGCCGTTTCTCGTACCCGTATCGTCCCCGTACCCCCGTCCCATACCCGTATCCGTGCAACCTAGTTTATGATTATCTTGTGCTCATCATCACATGTTCAAATACTTATAATATTTGTTAATGTTAGTGTTATATTATTTCCGATTATCTGAGATCCGCTACCCTAAGCTCTCTGGCTCCCCCCGTGACGGATTTATCCGTTCACGGCGTCCCTAGGTACAAGTGTGGTACATAGTAACTAGGAGGCATATGGATATATCCTAGAATTATTCTTGAGATAGATGTCGGTAGGCCAACCCGCTCTGTCTCATATGACAGACTTTGTGACTGCCACCTCTGTTTAGCTTAAGGGTACATCTGTATATGATTCAGTTCAGTTATATGTTATGCTTTCTTGTGTTATGCTTCTTATCATTCCAGTTGTTAATTTATTTGCTATTTGAGCCTATTATTCCATACTAGGCATTTGGCTCATTCCGTATATTTTATTTCACCACAGGTTCACTAGTTACTTTGGGCGGGATGAAGAGTGAAGAATAAACCATAGGATGCTAACCGAAGATGTTTGTCACTTTTATAAAACTAATATGTATTTTTGGGCCTTAGGGCTATGAACTCTCTTTTGAAATGTAACCCTAACTTTAAATAATGGTGTTATGACTTTTGTTCTGATCCACTGTTATAGTGACACGTCAACCAATCCGGGTTGGGATGTTACAACGGCGAAGCTCTGTCAGTTTGGATATTCAACGTATACCTTTGGACATTAATAAACTGACGTTAAACTGAATATATTGTGTATATTGTCACCTAATTCACGTAAATTCCGCACACATGGATTAGATACATATTAAGCACCTTTGCTAAGAGATTAAACGGTCTTACATAATACAATATTCGATAATTTTTTAATTAACACCCTCTTAAAAGAGAAAAAAAACTTGATTTTTTGATGTAAATCTTAGATCATATGTTGTAGATGCGGTGCCCATGGCACGTAGAAAGATATGAAGAAAGGTGTCGTCTTAGCGGGCGTGAGGGCATAATTTAATTAATTTTTTCGTTTTGTTAAAAAAGCTAACGACAAGTGTCCATTATCTTTGTTAAACAATAACGCAGTGTGAAAAGTGAAACAAATCACTCTGCACACGTGATACTAATGTACAACATTTCTATGCATCCATTAACTACTTTTTTTCCCAACTTTCACGTTATCATAATACACCTTAAGGGGTGTAGAAAATGAAACTCTTCTTGTTTGTGTGGTAATATTTTTTTTGAACGACAACAATAACATATGTAATATGTCAAAGAAGCTGGCGAAGAACCAGCGCAAACCCAATACAAGAAGGAAGGAAACAGAAAATGTGACATCACTTTTCGAAGTTCACATTATAATATACATAGCTTTTCCAGATTAGAAGTGAAGCAAAGTCCGTGTAAGCTATTCTTGAAAACTTTACATGTCTTATTTTGTAGGATGGTATATTGAATATGTTATATTCTAATTCTGTTATACAAACATAATGATTTCTAATAAAACAGCTACAGGTATTGAATAAAACCAATCAACTTACCATCTTTGTGGTAATATTTTGTTCTTTAAATTAACTTCTTTTCTTTCTATCCACGTTAAAATTGCATATTTGATCATTAATATTTAACTTCTTTTCATTTTCTATCCACGTTAAAATTGCATATTTGATCATTAATATTATTGACAATAGATGATTAACTTCCATCAACTATTTTTTTATACAAATACACATTATGATTTTAAATAAATAAAATGACGAAACATTTTATTTAATTATATTACATATTTATAGAGTGCATATAAAGTTTTTTAGCAAAGGTGTTTTAATGAATTTCAAATAGAAAAAAACATTTTTTAGTTTTCTATATAAAATACAACTTCAATAATTTGTTAGAAAGATATGAAGAATACTCTTTTATCCTTTAAATATATTTAAAACGCATTATTAGTTTTTGTATATTAACAATAAATATTTTAAGTAATCAAACATTAAAACTTTGATACATTTAAGCATTCTCTTAGTTTTATAATTCAAAAATTTTACTTTTCTTTTGAATAAAAAATATAAAATGTAATGCTTGTTGGTATGAGTTGAGTTGTGACGTCTGAATGGGATATAAGTTGAAAACGACGCGTAGGCGTATGGGAACGCAACCAAAGAAACTGAAATGTAATTTAAAAACAAAATCCCATAATAGCAAAAAATAAAACAAATCTAGAGAAAAAGGGAGAGGTAGAAAGCGAAAGGCTGTCATTAATGCCTTTGCTTTTGCTTTTCTTCCTCGCAGGAATCTTTGAAATTCTTGTTTCTTTGTTAGGAGTAATAATGCACCAAAAACAACATAATTTCAAAAAAGAAAACATTTTATAAGGAAAACTCTTAATCACAAAATTTCATGACTTATGTGTTTTAGGTCTAAATCTTAAACAAAACTGATTTTCTAAGAAGGCTTAGTCTTATGAACCGTGGTGACAAACACAATATCGAATCCTGTTTAAAAAACTCGATAAGGATCAAGTCACGTATAATTGAGCTTTACTGGTTTTGTTTAGTTGTGGAAACATCAAGTAGTGGTTGTAATTCCCGAACAATTGTGATGCCGAGATAAATATATACTTCTTATACACATTCCACAACTTTAACATTAGAGCATTTCGAAAGACATGTGATCAAAAACCCGTGCGTTAAGCACTTTCCAGTTGAATCCAAGCCTTGAACATTTGGCTCGTCGTATACTTTAACAGCAGATCATGCATGTCCCGTGCACAGCCGCTTTTCACTTGGGATCACACTAGAATGACTTAGCTTTACTTTAGCTTTATGGCTAAAGGGACACTTGACATTTATAAATTAGGTCCCAATGTGCAACGACCACAATTGTCCCGAATTGGTCCAGTAATCTCTCTAGTGAAAGTATATTATACTTGGGGATTGTGTGCTATTAGAACAAAATAAACTTAATCTCTCTTTTATTTCACTTGTAATATTACTTATAAATACAAGCTTTAACCACAATTGTGGTAAGTTTTCTCATTCTAACATGTTATCAATAAAAAAACTAGGATTTTTTTGGTACCTCCTTTTTTAGTCCTCGTTCGTTCTTCTTTGAAATTACAAACATCCCAGATTTTTGTGAAACGAGATCGGGTGCGGGTTATCACTAAGACATAATGAAGAAAGTGGCTTAAGGGTGGGTTAAGCTCAAAGAGCAAAGGATTTAGACCTTAATGTCACACCCTGACCCACAGCGGATTGGTACGGAATATGATAATTGTCCATAGCTCACGACACTATTATAAATTTAAATATTGAAGGCAACCAAATTAAATTGTCACACAAAGCATAGAAGGCACATTCTATGTGTCTTCATCTTGAACTGATCTCACCCTTTTATACCTGTATCATGCATAAAATAATTTTTTGGGGGCAACAATAAGTTGGTGAGTAGTTCATAATTTTTCTCTTATAAAATGATTTTTTTTTTTTTTTTGAGAAAAAGTTTTAACATGCTTTTCCATATCCGGTGTGTTTCAGTCGGTATTAGATTACTGGTTATTTATTGCTTTAATATATTAAAATAGTCATTAAATCTATAAATCAACTTCTCAAACGAAGGTGAACCTCCACCAAAAGTCCAACGAAGGTCCTTAGTGAAGGTCCATGAGTCTAACGAAGGTCCTTAGCGAAGGTCCATGTGTCCAGCGAAGGTCCAAGCAGGACCAGACGGAAGTCCCCAAGCGAAAGTCTTATTGTCAACGAAAGTGACCTGCTGAAAGATTATTTTGTGTAGAAAAACCGGTTTCATGCATCTAAATTGTCTCTAGACTTTTCATCTCTCAACTTTCTGGTTGCCTTGATTGTCCTAATTAATTGGGTAATGAAGGTAAACCTAAATGTCATTTACAACTCATAATTGGTCATGTATAAAGACAAAGAATATTAGTACTCACTTTCTTTTCATCAACTCTCTAATAAAACACACTCCTCGATTATCAAATTGCTACCAAAATTCTGCCAAAGTTCCTTTCAAATCCACAAGTGGAAGCAAGAAATCATCATCAAGCAATTGGATTTCCCCTCATCTTGTGTTTTGTTTCATAGTAGTATATCTAAAATCCATTTCATTTATTTTCTAGAATTCTATAAATCCCCCTACCAAATCATATGATAAAGGCATGGTTGCAAAACAAGGTTTCCAAGGCCGGGTATTGTAACGCCTTGCTTTTTCGTACTTTCCATAATTAGAAAGCATCGCTTGTAATTCTATTATTGGAAACTTTGTAATCTTGTATTCATCCTTCGTTGTAATAACTGTAATCCGAGACTTGAAACATAATGAAACTCGTATTTTATTTCAAAATATGTTATATACATTCATACATATAATACATGATTCGTAATACTTGCAAACGTGTGATAAGTTTACCAATACGTGACATACATACATCATACGATACTTATCCTTGCTTCTTATGCTTAAACATACTTGCGTATACTCATTCTTGTGATTTAATATTCATGGTATATGCCTCTTATACTTATAACATCTTAAAATAGTCCAAAATACTTAACATGGAACAATTGGACAAGCTACCAAACAAGAAACAAAAAAAAAATAAAAAAAAATTAATGATTTCTGACCAAGCCTTGCGGACCGTATGGGTATACGATTACGGTCCGCAAGGGCCTCTGGCGGGCAGAACTTTGAATCAGCCGCAGGTTTGCACGAACCACACAACCAAACCTCCAACAATGGTCTCAAAACCTCATTTAATCACCTCCCACTAACCCTAACACCTTCCCCTATAAATACCAAACCTCTTCCAAGCATTTTTGCACTTTACAACTCTCTTGATATCTCTCAAACACTCCTCAATCTGCTGGAAATCTAAAGACTTGACAGATTCATCATACTTTGCCAAAATGAGCTTAACCTGCTCATTTCTTAATCTTTTACCTTGATTCTTCTTTCAGAACACTTGGATGGACCTTAGGTTTGATCCCACGGGTTTGCCATGGCAAATCCAGACCTGGGAATTCACCAAAAAGGCTCCAAAGTGGACTGAAACTTTCTGATGTACTTTAAACTTTGTTTATACAACTTGAACTTGAGTTATCTCATACACATTCCTATGTCCTATTGCTCACAATCACTTGTATGGTTGGTTGGACTTAAAAACAAGGGTGTGACATTCAAATCAGAGTATTTATCCTCACAAACTTTCTGTTTTGTATGAGTTTTTAACTCACAAGTGGTGTCAAGTCTTGAACTTGAAGTTGTGTGACTACTTGGTTAGCTTGGGCTATCCTACATACAAGTCCACAGATCACTTGATGTTTTACTTAGGTTAGATGTTATTATTTCATTCTTGTTTTTGTTCTTGACCCTCCTTGTTATCTATGACAACTTGTGTGGTGGCGAACTTTACATGAGGTTCTAAATGGATGGTTACGCCTCCTACCTCCTACATGACTTCCATAATAATCTTGTTGGACTTATAATGTAATATATACATATAAAGTATATAAAATCCCTAAAACCGAACCCTTGATGATGAGTAAATAGTTATTCGTCAAGTTACTAAGTTTAATCACCTAAGTGTTTAGTTCCTCGTTACGATTCTAATAGGTGTTAACCTATGAAATCTTATTAACCCTTATGGGTTCTCATAGTGTCAAAAACGAGTGATAGACCTATGTGACTACTTTCTTGTGTAAATACTTTTTTTTAACTTTGTACTCTACATTCCAAATGCTCCATTAATCATCCAATACTCACACCTACGTTTTCCTCTTGTAGGATAACTCGGTGTTCCTCCAACAACCAAACAACTCCTCACGGAATCATCAAGTTGGAAAGCTTGCAAAACCGTGAGTATACTTGAACCCCTTTTCGTTTACCACTTTTGGGGTGTAACATGTTAAACGATGAAAACTTACACATAAACTTTATTCTTAAATGCACAAACATTCCTTATCCATGCTTGTATACTTGATTACTTGATACATTAAACTTGGGGTTATACATTTTGTGCTAGACTTATCATTAACTTCGTACGAGCCTACATATATAGCGCTATAGGATTAACGCACCACCCGTATGCTTGAGGTTATGTTAAGAGCTTATTGCGTTTCATCATTGGTTTGATTAGTTAAACACATGCTAACTTTCTTGTTTATCTCGTTTCAATAGCTTGCCATGTGGAATTGTTTACTCATTTTATGCTATATACGTATGAAAACTAGTATACTCGCCTTTGCTTTTGCATTGATCTTTATTTTAAACATGTTATAGGTTGAAGATGAGGAAGGTATGAAATCTAGTAGGGATGACTAGAAAACGCGCCCAAGAAATCACTAGATTATATATTTATGATATGTTGAACTTGTCGTAGTTGTCTTTTGTTTATTGTATTTGAAATTCCATGTATTGTAATGAAAATTTATGTTATGAAACGAAAACGGTTTTGATTTAATTATTGTCACAAGTAGCGTTATGAGCAACGAGCAATCTATTTCATCCCGTCTCGATGTTTCCGCCAACGTCGAGAAAAAATATACTACGCATGACCTTTTACTTTGTGCAGTTGTTTTTGCATTAAATATTTGGCGACACTATCTTTATGGTACTAAGTGTACGGTCTTCACTGACCACAAGGGCCTTCAACATATCTTTGATCAAAAGGAACTCAACATGTGTCAACGTCGTTGGGTAGAATTGTTAAACGACTACGACTGTGACGTTCGCTACCATCCTGGCAAGGCGAATGTTGTGGCTGTGGCTCTTAGTTGTAAAACTCATGTCAAGAGTATTCGTTGCTACCAAACCGTGGGGAAACTTCGTGAATTAATTCGCGACGGGCAATTTTCCGTCATTAACGTGGGTAACCTCGATAACAAGTTGAATTTTGGAGTCGAAAACCCACTTGAAGCTAAGGCCGGTGGTATTCATTACTACCACGATCGTATGTGGATTCCCGACCGCGTCAACCTTCGGAACACCTTGATGGACGAAGCCCACAAATCCCGATACTCCATTCATCCTGGCGCCGACAAGATGTACCATGATCTTCGAGCATCTTATTGGTGGCCGAGAATGAAGTTAAAGCTGAACATTAACGTCCCTACGGCTTACTCGAATAACCAGAAATTCTTGTCTAGAAATGGGAGAGTATTTCTATGGACTTCATTACTAAACTCCCTCGTACTTCATCTGGTCACGATAGCATTTGGGTCATCTCGATTGACCAAATCCGCTCACTTCCTCGCTATTCGTGAAGATTACAAAGTCGAGAAATTGGCTCGTATCTACACGAGTGAAATCATTAGTCATCATGGTACTCCCATTGACATCATTTCTGATCGTGATGCTCGTTTCACCTCTCGCCTTTGGCAAACGTTTCAATCCGCCCTTGGCACTCGTCTCAATCTTTGTACCACTTTTCACCCTCAATCCGACGGTCAAACTAAGTGTACTATCCAAACCTTGGAGGATATGCTTCGCTCATGCGTAATCGATTTTGGCGGCAACTGGGATTCTCACGTACCCTTGGTAGAATTCTCGTACAACAGTTATCACGCTAGTATTCAAATGGCTCCATTTGAAGCAATGATGGTCGTAAGTGCCTTTCGCCTATTTGTTGGCATGAGATCGGAGACACAAATCACCGGTCCTGAACTTATACAAGAGACAACGGACAAGATCCTACAAATTCGTGATAATCTCCTCAAAGCCCGAAGCTGACAAAAGAGTTATGCCGACAAAGCGCGAGCCTTTGGAATTTATGTATGTGATCAAGTACTTCTCAAGGTATCCCCTTGGAAGGATGTTGTTTGATTTGGTAAGAAAGGCAAACTCGCTTCTCGCTACGTAGGTCCTTTCAAGATTCTCGAAAGGATTGGCAAGGTCATCGACTGGACCCACCTCTAGAACTTAACAATATCAATCCAGTCTTCCATGTTTCAAACCTCAAGAAGTGTCTAGCTGAAGAAGGAATTCAAGTGCCACTCGAAGATCTTCCAATCAACGAGACATTTCATTTTGTGGAAAAACCTATCGAGATCATGGACCGAGGCATCAAGCAATTAAGGCGCAGTCGAATCCCTATCGTCAAGGTTCGATGGGAAGGAAAACGTGGCGCTGAGTTTACTTGGGAACTCGAGAGTGATATGAAGACTAAGTATCCGCATCTGTCGATGCATCTTCCTAAATTCGGGACGAAATTTCCTAAAGGAGGGGAGACTGTAACGCCTTGCTTTTTTCGTACTTTCTATAATTAGAAAGTATCGCTTGTAACCTCATTTAATCACGTCCCACTAACCCTAACTCCTTCCCCTATCAATACCAAGCCTCTTCCAAGCTTTTTTACACTTTACAACTCTCTTGATCTCTCTCAAACACTCCTCAATCTGCTGGAAATCCAAAGACTTGACAGATTCGTCATACTTTTCCAAAGTTAGCATAACATGCTCATTTCTTAGTCTTTTACCTAGATTCTTCTTTTGAAATACTTGGATGGACCTTAGGTTTGATCCCACGGGTTTGCCATGGCAAATCCAGACCTGGGGAATTCACCAAAAAGGCTCCAAAGTGGACTGAAACTTTCAGATGTACTTTAAACTTTGTTTATATAACTTGAACTTGAGTTATCTCATACACATTCCTATATCCTAATGCTCACAATCACTTGTATGGTTGGTTGGGCTTAAAAACAAGGGTGTGGCATTCAAATCAGAGGATTTATCCTCACAAACTTTCAGTGGTGTCAAGTCTTGAACTTGAAGTTGTGTGACTACTTGGTTAGCTTGGGCTATCCTAAGTCCACACATCACTTGATGTTTTACTTAGGTTAGATGTTATTATTTCATTCTTGTTTATGTTGTTGACCCTCCTTGTTGTCTATGACAACTTGTGTAGTGGCGAACTTTACATGAGGTTCTAAATGGATGGTTACACCTCCTACCTCCTACATGACTTCCATGATAATCTTGTTGGACTAATAATGTAATATATACATATAAACTATATAAAATCCCTAAAACCGAACCCTTGATGATGACTAAATAGTTATTCATCAAGTTAGTAAGTTTAATCACCTAAGTGTTTAGTTCCTCGTTACAATTCTAATAGGTGTTAACCTATGAAATCATATTAACCCTTATGGGTTCTCATAGTGTCAAAAATGAGTGATAGACCTAGGTGACTACTTTCTTATGTAAATACTTTTTTTTTTTAACTTTGTACTCTACATTCCGAATGCTCCATTAATCATCCAATACTCACACCTACGTTTTCCTCTTGTAGGGTAACTCGGTGTTCCTCCAACAACCAAACAACTCCTCACGGAATCATCAAGTTGGAAAGCTTGCAAAACCGTAAGTATAGTTGAACCCCTTTTCGTTTACCACTTTTGGGGTGTAACATGTTAAACTATGAAAACTTACACATAAACTTTATTCTTAAATGCACAAACATTCCTTATCCATGCTTGTATACTTGATTACTTGATACATTAAACTTGGGGTTATACATTTTGTGCTAGACTTATCATTAACTTCGTACGAGCCTACATATATAGCGCTATAGGATTAACGCACCACCCGTATGCTTGAGGTTATGTTAAGAGCTTATTGCGTTTCATCATTGGTTTGATTAGTTAAACACATGCTAACTTTCTTGTTTATCTCGTTTCAATAGCTTGCCATGTGGAATTGTTTACTCATTTTATGCTATGTACGTATGAAAACTAGTATACTCGCCTTTGCTTTTGCATTGATCTTTATTTTAAACATGTTATAGGTTGAAGGTGAGGAACGTATGAAATCTAGTCGGGATGACTAGAAACGCGCCCAAGAAATCACTAGACTATATATTTATGATATGTTGAACTTTTCGTAGTTGTCTTTTGTTTATTGTATTTAAAATTCCATGTATTGTAATGACAATTTATGTTATGAAACGAAAAACGGTTTTGATTTAATTATTGTCACAAGTAGCGTTATGAGCAACGAGCAATCTATTTCGTCCCGCCTCGATATTTCCGCCATCGGTTGGGGTGTGACAGATCAACCCCCTTTTCGTTTACCACTTTTGGGGTGTAACATGTTAAACTATGAAAACTTGCACATAAACTTTATTCTTAAATGCACAAACATTCCTTATCCATGCTTGCATACTGGATTACTTGATACATTATACTTGGGGTTATATGTTTTGTGCTAGATTTATCATTAACTTCGTACGAGCCTATCCTTGACATATATAGCGCTATAGGATTAACGCACCACCCGTATGCTTGAGGTTATATTAAAAGCTTATTGCGTTTCATCATTGGTTTGATTAGTTAAACACATGCCAACTTTTTTGTTTATCTTGTTTCAATAGCTTGCCATGTGGAATTGTTTAAACTCATTTTATGCTATGTACGTATGAAAACTAGTATACTCGCCTTTGCTTTTGCATTGAACTTTATTTTAAACATGTTACAGGTTGAAGATGAGGAACGTATGAAATCTAGTAGGGATGACATATATTTATGATATGTTGAACTTGTCGTAATTGTCTTTTGTTTATTGTTATTTGAAATTCCATGTATTGTAATGACAATTTATGTTATGAAACGAAAACGGTTTTGATTTAGTTATTGTCACAAGTAGCGTTATGAGCAACGAGCAATCTATTTTGTCCCGCCTTGATGTTTCCGCCATCGGTTGGGATGTGACAAGTACTCCCCGATTAGTCGCTATAAGGTAGGCTACCGAGGCGACTTTCGTTAACCCCGCCTAATTACTCGGAATCGATCAATATCAATTTCACATATTTTGTCATAATATTAGTAAATTTATGTTATTTGACATATATTTAATTTTCGAAAACTAATTTCTTTATAATTTGACATGTCCGAGTACTCCCTGTGAACTCTCCGCCTAGGCTGAGTACTCTCAACTCCCCTGTCGACCGACTAGGGAGCACCTACCAACTTTTGCAACCATGGATAAAGGTATATATTTTATATAAATTTTGTTTCTTTATTGTTAAATTATTTAGACATAGAGCTTAGCGCATTGATGTAGATTGTGTTTTGAACAAAATTGGATTAGTATATAATGTTTGTCATCACATTGGTTATATTGTGTCAAATTTATATTTTTAGATGACTCATATGTTTCTTATTGACTTCATCATATTTTCTTTAGAATATTAATTAAAAATTAGATTTTTCTTAGAATATAAAAACCAATGAAATTGTTTCTAAATTTTATGTGTAAGGATCTGAGTTTTAATTATTGTGAAAGTTTAAAGATGGAAATCAATGGAAGATGATAATGTGTAAGGATCTGGTTTTAATTGTTGTGAAAGTTTAAAGATGGATTCAATGGAAGATAAAACAGAGATATAAATGCAGCAGAATAGTAAACTTTGATTCAATCAATGAAGAGAATTTTTTCATCAACATGCTTTTGTAATTTATAAATCACGTATGCATGAAAGATATACAAACTCCCCCTCAGCTCGACCACTCTAATTTGTTCGTACAAAATGTTAAGGAGAAGTGACTATGATGAATAGAACAGTACAGACACTATTCTATTTATAGTACAAATCAAACATTTGAGCATCTTAGCTGCGTCATCTAGACAACGACATTTAACAACTAACAAACTCTAACCTCTACTAGACCTAAACATTGTTACATTGAATTACATGTAAATTCTGTTAATAACATCTGTTGAGATATCCTCTGTTGGTCTTCAGCAGACATTTGCTTCAACAGTTCTTTAGTTCTTTATCAGACGTTCTCTAGCAGACCTTTGCTTGCAGATCTTTGTAAGCAGTCTTTAGCTATGAGCAGAGATTAGAAAGTAGATGTTAATGTCTTTGCCATTGGGGGGGGGGGATCTTCAAAACTCTGTTATTAATGATCAGTAGATTGTAGTATATTTTGTCTTTCCAATCATCTGTTCTTTTATAGGATTCAATAGTTCCAACAACTCTCCCCTAGAACAGATGATGCGAAAACTCTTTCTTTATTTCTGATCTTTATTCCTCATCAACATTTCCCTTATTTATCCTTTGAATTGTAACTCAAAGTCCAGGGAAATCATGTTTTCAAAATCCCTTTCAAGTTCAAGGTTCATTAGATCTTGGAGGTCACCTTCATCTAGACCATATGTATCCTCCATTCTTAGATTTTGAACTTCACCATCTGATCTGAGCAGTGTTAATTCATGGGTGTCTGCCTATGACTTCCATTTTAGCATTTTTGAATCAGACGATTTTCTTGGGTAAAGTATTATTTCTGATGAGTTGGGTGATAGAGGCCCGCTACCAAGATTTTCATAGTTTCTCTTAATTTGTCACTTGCAGGATCTGTATGGTAGAGCAGTTAGTTCTTTATTCCCTCATTTCTATGTTTTTCATACATCTGCTCATCAGCCTCAGCCATCTGCTTTTTCCTTTTTGCTTGATTCAAGGCAATTGTGAGTAACACAGTGGTCGAGGACTAATTTTTAAGTGTTTGGGTCTGTTAAGGGACAACCACTGTTGGATGAGCTAGCTTTTTGGGAACTGAAGGATCTCTCTTTCTAAGCTCTTCCAGATTCTTGTTAGTGTCAACAACCCTAGATTCAGACCATCTAGTAACAGACCTTGCAGAGCCATAATTAGCAGCAACCAGTTCTTCTCTCATTCTTTTAAGCTTCAAAGCCTTGTTTTGATCCACTCAGTCAGGTGGAGTTGGCTTATGTAAAGGATCTTTGAGCATTTTCTGGATTCTATCAAGTCTTTGAATTGTGCTCTTGTTGCTTTGTAAGGCTTATGCTGCATTATGTGATCAAGGTAATCCTGTTTCAGTTCTTCATTAAGCTCAACATTGATTGGCTTCTCTGACATAGACTTACTTAGGTCCTTAGCAACATCTTCAATCTTTCTAGCCTTGCTAAGTTCACGTGACAAGATTCCCTGAGTAGTCTATCATCCTTCCCTTTGCTCATATCCTTTGCAATATTCTCAGCCTGTCTTGCCTTTAACTTTAAATATTCATCCAAATTTCTGGGCTTTCTATAACCAAAGAGAGATGGGAAGGTTAATTGTGATGTATCATCTGCTGTGTAAAAAGATTCAATTTCTCCTTTAATTGCAAGCAGTTCCAGAGGATAACTAGCAGCCAATGGGATGGGTGATGGTGGTTGATAGATTAGAATTGAAGTGGTTTTAGATGGAAGTGATGAGAGTGGTATGGCATTGATGGGGGCAGATGATACAGAGATTGGTTATGAAATCTCTATATCATCTTCTTGCATAACAAAAGTTTTTCTTTTGCGTGTGAATTTGATTTTTGGTGAGGGTGGATGTGTTGGAATTCTTGGTGGTGTGGTTAATGGTTGAGTTAGATTGGGAAAAGTGATCATAGCAGTGGTTTGGTTAACATCTGTTGGAACATCTATTGAACTAGCATCTGCTGGAACATCAGCCGTACCAACATCTGTTGAGTTAGTTTTTGGTGATGTGGGCTTGGTTTTTATCTCAGCAGAGGATACACTCTTTGTTGGCTCAGCAGTGGTTTTAGGAGAGGTGGGAGTTGGCTGTCTGACTTTTCTAGTTGTCTTTCTTCTTTTTGAAGTGCCAAGGTCTTCTTTTCCATCTGCTTTGCCTTTTCTTCTTCAATCAATAAAGAGGCTTTGCTCTTAAGTGTATCTTGCCTTCTCTGCTTTTCCAAAACAATCTCTTCTGCCTTCTTGTTTAGGGTTCTCATCAATCCCTTTTACACTTCCGGCATCTGATGCTTGAACAGAGGTTTGAACTGGCTTTTGTTGCACCTTTGGTTTTGCATGAGAAGAAGGCTGCAACTTTCTTAACTTTTCTTTCTCCCACTTTTTTGGCATCATCCTTAACTTCTTCTTGAAGGACTGTTGTCGGGACCGAGCCAGTAGTCTTTAACAAATGTTCTCTAATGGCCTTGATGTCTGCTTGAGTAACTTTATATCTGGCCTCAACCATATTTCTGATGAGTTCCATGTGAGTGTTATGGTTGATATCAGCCAAATTCCTTTGAGCTTGAATGATTGGTTGCACAGATTTCCACAGCTCATTGGCAATTTGTTGAGTTGAAGGTTGGCTTTGAGAATTGTGTAACATCTTCTTCATCATAGATTTCATTTCATTGATTGAGGATTCCATTGATTCGTTCTCTCCGTCAATTCCTTGTATCTTAATTCATCAGTAATTTAATAGGATCATCTGAATTCCTACCAGAGGTAGTTGTATTTGGTTCCTCAACAGGAGTAAACTCCAAGTTATCATAACCAAATGCCCCCTTTTTTTGGTTTTGGGGACTGCCAACCTGAACAGAGGTTACAGTTGTAACCTCAACAGTTGTTGCCTTCAAGGAAGTCTTACAATGTAACCACTATCCAACTGGAAAACTGTTGTTTCACCAGTCGTAGTGGATACTTCACTTGAACTACCACCAAGAGTTCCTTTAACTTAAGAGGTGTAACCTCCTCAATTGTTTGTGGGGTAGCAGATTGAGTTTTCTCAGACTCAGTCATTTGTGGAAGTTTACTGTCTTTAACTTGTGAGTGAGAGAGACTAAAATGTGTAGTTTTCTCAATAGCATCAAACAAAGGTATAAATGTGGGTGGAATTAGAGTGGAGGGTTGTGGAGTAGAAATAGACATTGCCCTGGGAGAGGGGCTGTTAAACAACCTTTCAAGTGAAAGATCTGCTTCATAATGTGGTGTCTCTATGCTTACAACTTGTTCCTTTTGTGTCAAGAGGAGTTTGGATAGGTTGAGATCTTTCCAACTGTTGTGAGGAAGTAGCAACAATGATTTCAAGTGATTTGTGTTGTCACAAGGTTATCCTCTGGGATCTCATCTTCCAGAGGTGCCTTTTTATTTTGTTTTTGTTTGGTGGGCTTCTTGGAAGTGGAAGGTTTCTTTTAAGATTTTGTTGGTGGGGGTTGCACAACACTGGTTGTGGTGTCATGTTCACGAGGAGCAGTGGGCTCAGCAAGATAGGTTTGAGCAGTGGATGTGGACTCATCTAAATTTGGCTCATCCCCCTTTGCTTGTGTTTTTAAAACCTTTGACTTTTTATCCTACATTCTTGAAAAAGTTTCATTTGTAAGGCTTTTCATTTAAAAAACGACACCTTGTTGAAAATCTTTTTCAGAAACTTGTTTTTGAAGATAAAAGCTCAAGAGTCTAGGATATAGAAGAAAAGCTTTATTTTTTGGTATTTTATTTATATTTTCAACCAAGTCCAAAAACAATGCCTGAGATAGATTAAAATATGATTTTGTTCCAGATTTTGAATGTTTTGTGGAATCTCATTAAATGAGGTAGTCTTGGGTGAGAAACACAGAAGTAAGGTATGGAAAAAATATCTCATTTCAGCAGGAAATTTTGGTTTATAGATTGTAACACCTGTCAATTGACCTTCATACCCACGTTCTATGAACTTTGTGTGAAGTTATTGCTTTGCAAAAGAAATTTTACCCTCTAGGTCATTCAAACCAAATGTCGTGGATATGGAAAATGGAAATATTTGAACAAAGGTTTCTCCGTCCTTTAAAGTGATAGCATATGGCTTTTTGTTTTGAGCTTCAATTTTAGCATTTGCCAGAACTGTCGGAGAGTATCCACATATATTGGTGCATTAGCAAGCAATATGGTTTTGTATTTTGATGATGTTAAAACATTAATTATTGAGTGAAAGGATGTATTTTTGTCGTTTTTCTCGAAGGTGGGGAGGTAGTTATGTGGTAGTTTGATGTTCAAAGCCATGATCGGAGATGAAGATGAGGAATAATGAAGAGGGTGAGAATAATGGAAACCGCTTTAAGAATTTTGAATTTGAGACGACAAGTAAAAGTCCCGTTTGGATAGAATAGTGATATTTATAAGGGGAAAAAGTGAGTGATGACGTGTCATCTGTTTCAAAGATCTGATGGCTAACATATGTCCATGTGTAACCTCTATTGTGATAATGGATGACAGTTGTTAGGAAACCTCTGCTGGGAAGCAACAGAGGTTCGGAACAGTGGTCATGAACAGTGGTGATTTTGCTCTATCAATGGATAGATATCAGTGGTTAGAGCGAAACAGCGGTTTTGCCCATCAGTGGATGTGAACAGTGGTAAATGAGAACAGAGGATATACTTTTAACAGTGGATAGATTTTCAAGCTAATCAGAGGTTTTTTAGAAACAGTGGTTTAGAACAGACTTTAGGGGTTATTGAAAATTTTCAATTTTAAAGCTATTTTTAAGGATGGATTTTTGATTTTTTGAAAACATTTTAATGCTTTTTAAGCATGGAAAACAAAATTTTTCTTTTAATCCATGTTAATTATACCAATCCTAGAGATCAAGCTTTCAAAGGTAGATGTGTAAGCTTTTGTCAACACATCTGCCAACTGATCCTTGGTTGGTACATGATGCAGAGAAATTAAACCTTTTTCATAGCAACCTTCACAAAGTGATGTCTGATGTCAATGTGCTTGGTTGTTGAATGTGAGACTGGATTTTTAATGATGTTTTCAGCTGCTTGACTATCTAACATGAGAGAAGTCTTTAAAGCAGTTACACCAAAATCCAGCAACTGGTTTTGAAGCCACAAAAGTTGAGCTGCACAGCTTGCAACAACAATATACTCAGCCTCTGTTGCAGATGTTGAGACTGCTACCTTCTTTTTGCTTTGCCAAGAAACTAGAAAATTGCCTAGAAACCGGCACCCTCCTGATGTGGACTTCATTGTAGTGTGACAACCAGCAAAGTCACTATCTGAGTAACCTGAAAGCTCAATATTCCCATTAGCAGGATACCAGATACCAAGTATGGGAGCACCTTTTATTTATCTGAATATCCTTTTCACAGCTATAAGATTTGACTTTCTAGGTGCTGACTGGGATCTAGTACAAACACATGTTGCAAACATGATGTCTAGCCTTGATGCAGTTAGGTACAATAAAGACCCATGGGTGATGATATAACACATGTCTGAGTTTTAATTGTTGTGAAATTTTAAAACTGGAAATCAATGGAAGATGATAAAACATAGATATAAGTGCAGTGGAATAGTAAACTTTGATTCACAACAATGAAGAGAATGTTTTCATCAACATGTTTTTTTGTAATTTATAAATCACGTATGCATGAAAGATGTACACACTCTCCCTCAGCTCGATCACTCTAATTTGTTCGTACAAAATGTCAAGGAGAAGCGATAGTGATGAATAGAACAATACAGGCACTGTTCTATTATAGTACAAATAAAACATCTGAGCATCTAAGCTGACATCACCTAGACAACGACATTTAATAACTAACAAACTCTAACCACTGCTAGACCTAAACATTATTACATTGAATTACAAGTAAATTCTGTTGATAACATCTGTTGAGATATCCTCTGTTGAGGTTTATCCTCCGTTGGTCTTCAGCAGACCTTTGTTTCAATTGTTTTTTAGTTCTTTAGCAGACAAAATGTCAAGGAGAAGTGATAGTGATGAATAGAACTGTACAAGAACTGTTCTATTTATAGTACAAATCAAACATCTGAGTATCTAAGTTGACGTCACCTAGACAGCGACATTTAACAACTAACAAACTCTAACCTCTGCTAGACCTAAACACTGTTACATTAAATTACAAGTAAAGTCTATTGATAACATCTATTGAGATATCCTCTGTTGAGGTTTATCCTCTATTGGTCTTCAGCAGACCTTTGTTTCAATAGTTATTTTAGTTTATTTCAGAGATTCTCTAGCAAACCATGGCCTCCAGCAGAGCTTTAACTTCAGCAGATCTTTGTAAGCAGTATTAGCTATGAGCAGAGTTTAGAAAGCAGATGTTAATGTCTATGCCATTGGGGGGAGCAGATCTTCAAATCTTTGTTATTAGTGATCACTAGTAGTATATTTTGGCTTTCCAATCATCTGTTCTTTTGTAGGATTCAGTAGTTCTAACATTATGACATACATAAATGGTGGAATCTATGATGGTTTTATGAATTATAAAATAGTCATAGATAAAATCTATGTTAAATTATAAAAGAACTAATTTTTGGGAAGATATGAAAATGTATATATTGAAGTTGGATTTATTTTAAAAAGACATAAGATATATAATACTATGAAAATTGCATTTTCCCTTGTTTTGATATTTTAAATTCTTAAATATTAATTTATATATATAGGTGGTGTCTTTTGGATTAAAGTTATAGTTATATGTTAAAACTGGAACTAATTTTTTAGTGACTAAATGACATTAATGTATATATATTATGGTTAGCAGGTTTGATATGTCACATAAATAATATAGTTAAGGGTATTGATTTTAAATGGTTAAGATATTAGTATTGATTTATTTTTCTAGTAGACAAAAGCCCCAAGGATAAGATGTATTGTTTTATATATATATATTTTTAGTGTTGTTTATTTAGTATTTTAGTGTCGTGTTACTTTAGGGTGATTTTTGTCTTTTGGATCATTTCTCTCGAATGCTAATGCAGTTTCTCACTAAGGATTAACGGAACACAAACTGTGAGTAGATCTTTACTCTCCCTGTCACTTTAGCTTATTGGGGTGTATCATGTGTCACATGTTTCTTTGTTTCTTATTACCAACATACAAATCAAAGTTTCGCTAATTGTATCATATGTTGCATAAATTGTTACCTATACATGTATCTATTTATTACTCGCTTTGTGTCGCAAGATTGCACGTGGATCCACCTAGCTGACCGGTTCCCCACGGCCATGGGTCAAACGCAGTATCGCCATCATTGTTTCGTATATTCGCTCTTCGGGGCTTGAATCTCATCATGTTTCATTATTATTGTTTGACTATGTTATGTTTCATTTTTAAATATGGTTGTGTTGAAAATTTGGATTGATGTTGATGTCACATATACACTTAGAATTGCATGTTAATTATTTTATAAAAAGATAAATTAACTAAACTATTTTACTACACTTAAAAAAAACCACCAACTTATTGTTGACCCAAAAGGTTTTACGCATGATATAGGTACACAAGTTTGAGAATTTGAAGTGAAGACACATAGGATGTGCCTTAGAAAAAACACATCTATGTCATTAGTTATATCTTTTGGATTATTATATTTGAAATTCAGTTGAATCTTTGTATGATATGTGTGACATTTTAATATGGATGCTTTAGATATATAAACTTATAATACTGTCAGAAGCTATGAACAATCAATCATGCACCGTACCAGATCCACTGCAGGTCCGATGTGACAACATGACGATGAAAACAAAATTCAATTATACATTCATATAATAACAGATATAATAACACGTTGAAAATTGCATTTTAATGATAAATAAATAAAATACAAATATGACATGATACACCCTCAAGATTTTAAATTGTAAAAAACGGGGGAAAGTGATAGAATTATTCACAGATTGGGTTTCGGGTGATACTGAATAACCGTACGATTGTTAAGAAAGGAAAACTCCACGAACAAAATCGTTACCCTAGAAATGTATATATAAAAATATACTAATCAACGAACAAATTTAGTTATAAAGTATTGCTATCCTAACCCTAAATTAATATTGAAATCTTATTTAACATTTTAACACATATATTATATTATATATTAAATTCCTTATATGGAATTTTTTATTCGAGAGATATGCCAAGTTTATTTTATTTTATTTAAATTTCCACTTTTTACGACAAAATCCTAACTTACACTAATCATTGTTTCATATATAATAAGCCTAAATTTCATTATGAAGTATATTCCCACCTATCTATATCATGTTGTGTTCAAAAATACGATCTTCACTATTAGATCAAATTTCATTATCGTGATTTATAGAATCTAAAATTCACTTCTACATTATATTTCTTTGTAACAATCTTAAAGATTATACAAAAATTATAAAATCTTCAGATTTTATTATCAATAATAAATCATGAAAATTTTATATAATTGAGAAAAAAAACATATTCATGTATAATGGTGTTAATAATTTTTATATTTTATGTAATTTTCTAGAAAATGTTAATCATTTAAAATTCATATTAAATCCAAATCTAAAATTCTCCAAATTTGCACAACCTAATCTAACATGGCAAGGAACAATACCATAATGTCAAATTTAACGATACATAGGTCTAAGATTAAAAAGCCCTAATTTATATTAACTGATAACCATAGTTTTTCTAAGATTTTCAATTCGAAATGTAAATGCCCCCTATCACAGAAATTGATAGAGGGACTTTGTAGAGCTCAGAAAATAGTAAGATTCGGCTTTGGATTACCTAATTCGAGGATCAGTTTTTTTTACGGATGTTACAGTCTCCTCTATTTTAGAAAATTGCGTCCCGAAATTTACTTGGAAGGATTTTCCAAGAACATGTGTGGATATTTATCTCGCATCCGGTCTTTACGTTTCCTGGTAAACTCTGGTCCACCTTTAGACTCCCAACGAACCTTGATAATCGGAATCCGATTTCGCTTCAACCGTTTTCGTCATGATCCATGATTTCAACAGTTCTTTCAATATAATGCATAAACTCGTCGATCTGAATAGCTTCAAGTGGAACATGGATGTTTTCATCAGCGAGCCACTTTTTTAGATTAGACACATGAAAGACTGGATGGATTCTACTAAGTTCTTCTGGTAACTCAAGTTTGTAAGTGACCGTTCCGATTCTTTCGAGAATGTTGAATGGATCAATGTAGCGAGGTGCTAGCTTGCCTTTCTTCCCAAATCTAACTACACCTTTCCATGGTGATACTTTCAGAAGTACTCGATCACCGACGTTAAACTCAAGCAGATTTCATCGTTAATCAGCATAACTTTTCTGACGTATTCTAGTTGCTAAAAGATTGTTGCATATTTGAAGAATTTTGTCAGTTGTTTCTTGAATCAACTTAGGCCATGTTATTAGAGCTTCACCGACCTCGTGCCAACACATAGGGGATCGGCGTTTTCGACTGTATAAAGCTTCAAATGGTTTCATATTGATACTAGAGTGGTAACTAGTTGTTATAAGAGAACTCATTCAACGGTAAATGAACATCCCAGCTCCATTTGAAATCAATAACGCACAAATGTAACATGTAATCCAATGTTTGAATAGTACGCTCGGACTAACCATCAGTCTGCGGGTGGTAAGCAATACTGAGATCGAGTCGTGTGCCCAAAGCTGTTTGCACGCATTGCCACGTGTGAGAGGTAAAATGTCCATCGTGATCAGAAATAATACTCAATGGTACACCGTGTCGACTCACAATTTCGTCGATATAGATACGAGCTAACTTCTCGTTCTTATAATCTTCATGAATTCCAACTAAAAGTTAATTTTCAGAACACCTAACATAATATTGTTGGTCAAGTTCTTACCGATATAATGATTTGCCAAAAAACTTGTGATAAGTTTTGTGTATTTCCTAGACACATGACGTCATTTGGTTGATGGTTTCGTCGTCCTTAGACAGTGTATAGTTTTCTACCTAAATCAAAAGAGGCACAACATTGTTTTGTTTTAGTCTCATAAACAAATTAATCATATAAACATGTCATATTTTCTTTCAATCTTTACTCTTTTAAGAAAATGTATTAGTTTTAGAACTTTATCTTAATTAGTAATTTAACTATTACATAATTACTTGATCACCTAAAATAGTTACACTTTTTGATCTTTATACATGTAAATTCAATAAAAGCATAACATCTTAATCTAGAGATGAAACATCTATGCTTGAGGTTAAACTGTCAGTATATATCCTTGGTCGCATAATTTTAATGAGAAATTAAGAATTATAAAAATAGAATTTGTGTGCACATGATATCATTTGGTTGGTTTCACTGAATAACTTTTGTTCTAAAGTGCCAAAAATATTTGATAATTACATTAATATTACCTTTTAAATATTCGTTAATATATTTTGTTTGAAAACTGTATCTTAATTAAAAAAATCGATTCAAACATAATCTTTTATTTACATTCAATCAAAATACCACATCTTAAATAAAAAACAAAAATGTTGTTGTTTAATGCCATACTGTGAGAATTTATATTTGCGCACATGTTTTTCAAAGGGAATTCCAATTAAAGAATGTTAATTTTCATGACACGTGACATCATTTAGTTTTAGTTGGCCAGGTTCTTACAGCATATTTACGCCGTAAATGCTAAAAATGTGTGATAAATGTTGTGAATTTCATGGACATATGGTGTCATTTGATTGGTTTCGTCCTTAGACATTGTATCTTTCGAAGCCTAAATCAACAAAGGCACAACATATTTGTGTTTATATTTGACAAAACAAATTAATCATGTAAATGTTTCATATTTTTTTCAATCTTTGCTCTTATATATATATATATATATATATATATATGGGTGGGATTTGGAGTAAACGGTGAGAAGTGTAAAAACGTTGAGAACGACCATCAGCTGTTGGATCAAAACAATTAATGAATTAGGATTCACGGTGGCGTTTTCTTAAATAACATCAACTTTATTATTTGCACGTGCTCCATTAAGGGTAAAAGGGTCTTTCCACTGTTATTAAACAAAACGCCACATTAATGACAAAACGCCACCTATTACACACCGCTCCCTTGCATATGAAACGACGTATGTATTTAAAACACCATTAATGATAAAAACGCGTTACAGATATTTGTTGTGAACAAAAATGTAACTGAAAGTAAATTATTAACAGTTATTACAAAAAAATCCCCTCCTAAAATATGCGCTAAGCCATCATTATATAAACAAACGTCAACTCAATTATCACTGCAAACAAAATTAGTTATACTAAAACGCCATTAATAGCCAAAACGCCAAAAATCTGACGGGAAAGAAAAAATGTCAGCCATCGTTTCATGGAGATACACTCAGAACGAGAAGATTCGTGATCCGTTTTGACAACAGAAGAAGAGTGTTTGTTAAAACAATCAGAGTCATCTTGAACCTGGAGGAAGTACAAAGGGGGATCTTAGCACTTGGCATCCCTCTAGATAACCACTGTGATAAAATACATATGGTTATAAGAAGACTAACCAGAAAATTTGGAACAAACAACGGAAATGCAACAAAGGACCCAGTCATCAGATCATGGCGTTTTGATGATGACACTGACATGGTCACTGTTATATGTGACAACGGAGAGCAGGAAGACTATATGCTTCAAAACATCATGACCAAGCAGGGCTTGGGTTCATGGAGGAGTTACACAACGCAACATGTTTGAACACGGACAAAAATCCAAAATTGGAGTTGTTGCATGACATGTTCAAATGGAGGCTATTACATCTACTTGTTCTTATTAAACGCCATAATTTGAATAATGATAACGTCATCTATTGAGCGGGGTTGAAAAATGACAATCGTACCCCGCGTATCATTTAGCGCGCCTCTACCAGGTGTTGGGCCTGGATCTTTTCTGACACTTCAAAACGTTTTCTCCGGATCCCTTTTATATATATATATATATAGGAGTGAGGTATGGGGAAAACGCCTAAAAGTGTGAAAACGGTGAGAATGATTCTGGTGTTGACATGTGGCTTTTGGTGCTAACTTACACTAAGGGAAATATTGTCAAAAAGTCCATGCACATACCACTCACATACAAAAAACCATCCACATGCAACTGATGTATTGTAAAATACATTAGTTTATCATGTTCAGTTTGTATAGTTTTGTTAGTTTTAGTTTCGTTTTCCATAGAATAGTTAGACTTTTGATCCAATTGCGTTTTGCAGGTCTTGTGAGCATAAAATAACTGAAAAGTTAAGAAAACGAGTTTAAAATACGAAAGAGTCAAGTCCGGGAACGAGTTGGAGGGCTCGGGAGTTGAAACGAGTCGAAATTGCTGGATTACAGGACTCTGGCGGGCCGCGAATAGTTAAGGGAGTGCCTCTCACCACTCGCGAAAGGCTATTATTGTTGCTGATGTCATTTTAGCGGTCGCTTGCCGCGACTCACATGGATCACCCCTCTCGCGGCCCGCGAGAGGGTGTTATCTGCAGACATTGTGGAGTTGGGTCATGGATTTGCTGCAGAATCATATATATAATAATAATATATCATTAAAAAAACCCTAAGCTACGAATTAGCAAGAGACCGGACGATTTTGAGGCATTGATTCAGAGGTTTTCAAGCATTCGGAGCTATTAGATTGAAGATTGAAGTCGGAGAAGCATTCGGTTCGCATTCGTGACGTTCGGGTGTCTTTACTTTCGCTTCATTCTTGTTTACCATGTTTAGTTTGATTGATAATTCTTTGTTTTTTATAAATATCATGACTTTGTTTGGCTAAGCCTTTTTAACTACCTAGACTAGATGAATGATTGATAAAGTTTCAATTTTTATTATGGATTTGTGACTTTTGAGGATTGTTGATAAGTTGTAAACGACTTGTTCTATTAATTTGATGTGTTTGCGTACTTGATTGTGTTTGGCTATTATTTAATGCTTTACATGAATCTTAGTGACGATATTTTTCACATAATAGAGTTATATTAGGTTCTAGTTTTTTGTGACTGTTTATATCACGTAATAAAGCTAGAGTCTTTAGGGTTATGGTGCACACTTAACCTTAAAAGTAATAATTGGTAATCTTATAAAATCAAGTGCTCTGCTAATCGTCAATAGCTGCAAGGTGCGAGGTTATTTCTAGGTCTAAGTCACTAAGCCAAAATGTAGGAGCTTTCTAGGAAGTAAACCCATTGGCTATTGTCTAGCGAGTCCAATTGAGAAAAAAAGTCTATCCTTGGTTTAGATCTTGACAGAGAGTGAGCCTCGTATGATACTTTTATAAACCCATTAGGTGTCTCGCAAGAGAGTCTAATAACCGGTAATCTCAACAACCTTGAGGGGACTACAACGTGCTCTTGAGAAGGGTTAGGGGTCCTATTAGATATCCCGAGAGGTGAGAATATTACGATCCTGGTTCCACATTAATCAACTTCCAAATAAAATCGTTACTAAGATCAATCAGGATTCGAGTCTAGGTAGTATTTCCACCATCAGAGTAAAGTCCAGTTTAATTTGTATTATTTAGTTAACTTAGTTAATTTAGTTTGATTTTAATTGCTTCATTAGGAACTTTTAGAAACACCCCCCATTGAACAAACAAATATTTTAGTTTGTGTCTGTCAGAGTCTAAATAGAATAGTTAACGTAATTAGTAGAGTCTCGTGGGTTCGATATCCGGACTTACTTTACCTATACTAGAGTCGATCGGTACACTTGTCAGTTAGTAGTTTAGTGCGTTTTAGTGAGTTTAGAGTATTACTTAGAGTCTAGAATTAGGTTGATTTAGTTCTTTTTATTAAACTACTTTTTAGCACATCAGCAACTCACATGTATATTCCACCATCCTTTTTAAACTCCCGTAACTTTTTTATTCGTGATTATTAAAAAAAAAGACACCATAACATCGAGTGTTTTATTATCTTTCAAACGAGTATACTATTGCTATACTTTTGAAATAAAAAAATGACATGAACTGGGTGTTGAAATAAAAACGCCATAAAACACCCAGTTCAGAAAGCGCCATGAAAATACCTAGTTGAAAACGCCATAAAACAAATAGTTCAGGAAAAACCCAGTTGAAAATGCCATAAAAACACTCAGTTCTGAAAACATCATAAAAAAACTAGTTGAAAACGCCATAAAAACATTCACTTTAGAAAAACGCCATAAAGAAACAAAGTTCAATAACCCATAGAAAAAACCCAGTACATTTTTTTTCGAAAAATATATCAGTAGTATACTCGTTCGAAAGATAAAAAAACGCTGAGTTTTATGGTGTATTTTTTAGAAAAATAATTACGTATAAAAAAGTTATTGGCATTTAAATATGATGGGGGAAAATGACATGTGATTAGCATGTGCATCCTTGTTTGGATCTTCCAATTTTACCCCTCCTAATAGTTCTAAGGTTCCCATTATTTACAAAAATGCCACCGCATCATCTTAGCCACAAATCATAAAGATTTTATGACTGAAAATCGTTTTCACCGATTTCACACTTTTAGACGTTTTCTCCTGATCCCGTTTTTATATATAGGGCATGTTTGGCTAAGCTTTTCAAGAGCTCCTTATGACTTATTTACTTTCTCGAAAAGCAAATACGGAGAAAAAAGTGCTTGGCAAACTAATAGGGACTTTTCAAAATGACTTTTTGTATAAGCAAATAAGTTGATCTTGAAAAGTAAAGAAGGAATGACTTTTTGAAGCTCCTTATGACTTTTCACAAAAAAAAATTACACAAATACCCTACCTTATGCCCTAATACACGAATAAGCTAAGCCAAACACTTTTAACAAAACAACTTATTAACTTATTGGTTTTTCCCACCTCATAAGCTAATCCAAACACTTTTTTAAAAACTCATTTTCAAAAAGCTATAAGTCAATAAGTCCTTTTAACAAAAAGTCCTTTTTGAGTTAAATAAGCTTAGCCAAACAAGCCCATATATAAAAAAGTTTTATCTATTAGTAACTTAAGAAAAACTATAATTATTTGGTCACCTAAAATAGTAAAACTTTTCGATATTTATAGATGTATAATTAATTACAATATGACATTTTAATAAAAAAAGAAAAAATATATGTTTGAGGCAAATTGTGTGAATCTATCTGAAGAAACACTGAACTGACGGTAGGGTTCCGACTAGAACTTCAACCCGAAACGACTAGAACAGGTGGCTACAAAACAGAAACACCGTTAGGACTCGTTACAGGAATTGGGTTATTCCTGTAACCACCCTCCGGCGTGAGAATAAGTCTTGGTAATGGGAGTAAGAAAGTATATGAGAGGAGATTAAGTGAGAGAGTATGTCATACCTTTGACGTCAACCCCTATTTATAGTTTATGTTTAGGGTTTCCTGTAAGTTAGGAGATCCTCCGATAAGTCGGGGATTTAGTTACCTAGTTTATCCATGTAGAATGGAACATTCTAGAATAAACGTCATTATAATCTATTACTTATAATGGGAAAATGGGTGATGACCGGGTCAGGTTAAACAGTCCGGGTCATACCTCGTCATGTCCCACCAGTCCGAAGTTTATGAAATGACGTTCATGAAATCGGACTTAGAAGAAAAAGTCACAACATTCCCTAGTTATACATTTATCAAGGAAAAAACAAACTTCTACAATCCAGCGGTGATGTGAAAGGGTGCCTCCGGTGGTCATCATTAAGATGACAATTGTGCATGCCCTGGGTGTCCACGTGTCGCTATAGCATTGGCGTTTCTTTTTTGAATTCGAATAGGTTTTACCGTTTATTAATAACTCCCCCCTTGAAAATTTCCATTCATTTCACCCCATGCTTTCAGCACTCATAAACTTTTGCTCGTGTACCATGGCCTAAAAAACCGGTGAATCTTCCTCATCTCAGGCGAGTAACGATGTTCTTTATTGCAAATGGGGAATGGTTTCATTCAACAAACTTCTCCAAGAATACGTCATCAAACCAGAATGGAACCCGGTGTTGCCGTCTAACAAAGATGCGGCGATTCCGCTGAAACGGGGAAGATAACCCTGTTTAGTGATTTCTTTAAATTTTGCAATTTTCGTCTACCGACCACTAAATTATGTAAATCTATTCTTGAAGAGTACAAGATTCATATTTCCCAAATGCACCCACTTGGATTGGTGAAACTTCGTCACTTCGAGTTTGCTTGTTTGGCCTTGGGTCATGCGCCGGAGATCATGGCTGTTAGGGCTTTTTCGTTCTTGTTTGGAAATCCCCTTTCTTCACCTTTGATCGACGAGACGCCAGTGCATCGTGCCAAAGAGGCGTTCTTGCAAGCTCCCGGGATAAAGAATGGAAGAAGAAATTTTTCTATATAGATGCTAACGTCATCCCCGGGGAGATGCATTGGAGGGAGATGGGGTCCAAAGAAAAAATTAAAGACGAGGGCCCTCCTGCTGATGCATATATAGAAAATGCTTTGTACAAGAAACTTATCCAGTACCCTTTCGAGTGTCAAGTGATTCCTGAGGGGGCGCTTGTGCTAGTTGGGATGAGTTTGTTATGGCGTGATAGCTGATTTTTTCCAGCCTTCCAGAGGTTTGATAACGGTAAGTGTCGGTATTCAATACCTGTGCTGTCTAACTCTGATATACCAAGTATTTGAATTGAAATAGGTGATTGGTCTCTGTTTGATTTCGTGGATCCCCCCGTAATGCTGTATTGAGATCCGCTGACCGCGCGGTTGGTGAACAGGAGGCCGGCGTGCTGAGTATGCATACTGAGCGATTTCTCTTTCCCGTCGTTACAGCGGGCTCTCATGCTGAAACAGCCACAGCTACCGCTAGTGTTGGGTGTGAAACGCCTCATGAAGGGGCGAAGAAAACACTTCGTGTAAAGGCATCCGGGAAGAAAAAAGCCACCACCGACGTGATCGTTGCGCCTATAGCGGCCAGCATGCCTAAAGGGTCGGAGGGTGTATCCACTACCTCTGCCCCGTTTGTCAGTAGTACTGGTCCTACTTCAAAAAGGCGGAAGGTGACACCGTCGTTATCAACATTTCAAGCAAACAAGGCAGCCCAATTACTGCATACCGGTACTTGATTTTGTTTGTCCACATGTAGTTCCTTGTTGTTTGGCTTTCTAATCCAAAGTGTTTATTTGTAGATACTCTCGCTGGAGTCCCTATTTCGGGTAGGTTCTCGACACCGCCACCCTCTGAGGGAGTCAGTAGTTCCACTGTTGGTGAACAGGGGATGTCTCTCGCTGAACTGATATCCCAAGCAAGTATGCTTCCAATCAGTTTTTCTGTGCCTCCACTTGTGTTTACATCATCTGTTGTGATTACCACTACCTCTGTGACAACTCCGTTGGTTTCCAGCTCCATCCCCTCCTCATTATTTGACTCCCCTAAGAGCGACATTCCCGGGGCAGGCGGGGACATGCCTGCCACTTCCGCTAGGGATGAGTCCATCAGTGGCAAGGAAACTATCATTAGTGATACTAGGGGTCCAGTGATAACTTTGGTGAGGGTGAAGCACGTTTGTTCGTTGATCTTTATCTGCCAACAGTGTGCTAGGATCCCACCGTCCAGGACAAGCGGTATCAGCCTAGGTGGAAAATAGCAGAGTCATCTAGGCTCGTGTATCCTCCAGTCGTGCACCATTGGGTTGAACGAGCATATCCGCCCGCTGAGTCTGTATATATTGAAGGCCTTGACAATGAGCATCTAATGAACACTGTAACATCCGTCAAAAACGGATTTACCAAACCCGCTCCGTTTATCAACCGAACAGTCAGTCAAAAATTTCGTTGCGAATTAAATGCCCAAAATATTTTTAAACGATACGTAATCGACTATTATACGGGAATATATATTTAGTTTTTGAAAAACTGTTGAAAATCGCAAAATAAAAACAAAAATACTCTGCCGGGTTTCGAACCCGGGTCTGTACCGATCCGGAACATGTCTTAACACACACGCACAAACCACTGCGCCACTTGTTCTGTTTGGTAAATAATAGAATCATTTAATTCATAAAGTGACATTACGAATTCAAAATCGGCGCCCCTTTAGTTCAGTCGTCGGAATCCCGGAAATCTCGCGAGTTTTTATCACCACTTTCAGTTATAACGTAAACTAGTATTAAGACATCGGTTATAACCGATGTTTGAAGTCCGCGACCAAACCATAACCGCCGGAGTTTTTAAATCGATGAATACAGTCGGAAATCAGACCAAATACATCTCGGTTTCTCCCTATAAAATCACCCACAACCCACTGCATACCTTTTCGCTCAAAAACACACTTTTTCTCGGCGTAATTCCACTCGCCGTAATTTTCCTGTTTGTCGCCGGATAACCGGGTTCCCCATTGCCGAGCCTTACTGAGCCTCTGAAGCTTATACCGGAGATACCCATACTCTTTCCAAGCTTTCCGGAGACTTGCTGCTGCAAGACACCTGACGCCGGAGTTGATTGCTGTCGCCGGAGTTCTGCCGGAAAACAGAGGGTCCAGGCGGTATACTTCTCCGCCCAATTTCTTTTCCTTTTCACATTTATCTCACCGTAATGATCTGAAATACACTAATAAACCGATAAAAACCTTGAACCAGTCAGTCGTCTTTCTCTGGTTAAACTTTGATGAAGAAGACGATGTATTCGTTATATTATAAGTATAATTAAAATCAACTTATTAATCGGGTTAGACACACAGTCCAGCGGTGGACTGTGTGCATATATAACGCAAAGGTCACGAGTTCGAATCCCGTCTCACACACGATGCCTTAATAAAAATCATTTTTTTTGTTAAACTGAACCGGAGTCGTCACTGGTATATGTTAAGTATATTGATAACCGAAATAATAACCAAGTTAGACACACAGTCCAGCGGTGGACTGTGTGTTTGTTTATATCACTGGTCACGAGTTCGAGTCCGGTCTTCTGCACCGACTCGGACAATTATCTCTTCTTTTTAAATAGGCAGAAAAGGAAATATCTAATTTGTATTTAAGTATAATAAAAATTGAATTATATAACATGTTAAACACACAGTCCAGCGGTGGACTGTGTGTTAGTTTAAGCCACAGGTCCCGGGTTCGAGACCTGTGGAGTGCATGTCCGAGTCGCTTAAACTGTTTTTAAAATAAAAATGATTTTCGGTTTAAACTAATTATTATATATATATAATTAAAATCAGATATATAACGGGTTAGACACGTAGCTCAGTTGGTAGAGCTGCGTGTACGCGTACGGGAGGTCTCGGGTTCGAGCCTCACTCAGCGCACTTGTATTCCGAATTGAACCGGTCAACGGTCAGTCAAACGGTCAACGGTCAGAAAAAAAATCAATTTTTTTATTTTTTTTATTTAATTATTTTAATTAAAAATCAATTAAAAATACTTAAAAATAACATTTTTAAGGTTAGAAAATAGCCTCAAACTCACAAAAATACACCCAACAATCCTACTAAAATAGATTAATAAAATCCGTTTACTTACCAAACCATAATGCGATTATTCTAGGTTAAACTCACTCGTGGTTAAAACCACTTCGCGTGCATTCAACATCATCAACCGAACGCACCCACTGTGAGTGAATCTTACAACTCCCCCTTTTAAATTACACGTTTTGGGGTGTGTCATGTGTTATGAAAATAATTAATTTATTTATTTAAACTTGTGCTATACCACATCATGACTTAAACTTAGATTGTTTTTATTGTTGTGATTTACTTATTTCCTTTTGTCATATTATATGAGACTCATACATTAAGCCCATCAGTTCCTCGTGGAAGACGAGTTGAACAACGCGTGCCACAAATCAAATTCATTATTGTTTATGTGTATATCATTGAGTTTGTATTGTTGTAGTTGTGTCATTCATATTATCATGGTTATGCAATTCAATCATTAGGCCCCTCAGTTCCTCGTGAGAGACAAGTTGAGCATCGCGTGCCTCTAAATGTTCCATTATTGTTCATGTGTGTTTCACTTAATATCTTATGATTGTTGATTAAGTTTACATCTATTTTTACTCATGTTTGGTTGTGCACATATTTCATAATCAATTTAAATATAATTGTTCAAATGTTTTCCATAGGATTCACTCGCCAACATTATGTTGATCCAAAAAAAACTTTTTACACATGATACAGGTGAACAGGTTGAAGCAAGGAAAACATAGGATATGCCTTAGAAGAGAACAAAGAAGTTTAGATTGTTAGTTAGAACAGTTGTAACCTTTATTGTAAATTTCCATTTAATTTGTATTAAAGAATATGAAACGCATAATAAATGTCATGAGCTTTGATGATAACCCAATCATGCCCCGATCACCTTATCCGCTGCGGGTCGGGGTGTGACAAATTGGTATCAGAGCCATGACTATAGGGATATAGGATAGGTTATTAGACCCTTAGAGCCTATACTATAGTCTGCCTAAATTTTAATTGATTAGGTGGTTACATATAAACTTGTGACATTTATTTGTTTCATATTTGTTTACATTTACAGTCAAACATACATGCTTATATACATATTCATTATACATATATCGATGTTCATGTATTCAATTTATTTTCATATTCTCATTATCCAAAGATTTTGTGCAATTTTCAAATCTCATCAAAGTAAGTTCTGCGACGGGCATGTAGTAACTGGAAGGGTACAAGTACCGGTAGTCGGAACGTCCTGTCTAGGCTGGCATTCGTATAAATCCAATATAACGGACCAGTTTGCCTACCTGGGGACCAACGATGAGAGTACGAAGGACCTATTAGGCCAAAGCATGCCACACCAAACGTCGTTCGAACTAACCTACTTTGAGGTGTCACCGTGTCTACACCTGGACACATTCCGAATATCACACGTTGTATACATATTTCTCGATTTTCTCCGGGTTTTTGTGTACGCAACCTGGCAGAAACCGTGCGAACCATATGAAAAAAAACCGGTATTCATGGGGGCCCACATGATTACACAGGTAAAGTATGGCGGCATGTAGGGCCTAACAGCGAGCAAAACCCAAGACATCCAATGGATGTAGTAATTTATTTATCCATAATTATTTTATGAATGTCCATTCTTGAATGCGACCCATGATCTCAAAAGCATCCAACTCATACTCTTGTCATGTATTCCTTGTAGATGTCTTCTAACCCCGCCCGTAGGAAGACGAGAGCAAGAAAAGCCCGCGAGCGCATGGCTGCCTTAATCGCTCAACAAATGGCTGCCGTAATACCCAACATTGTAATCCAAGTTCAACAAGCACTTACCGTTAATCCTGTCAACCAAGCAAACCAAAACATTTTCAACTCTTCCCCAAATACCACTAAATGCACCTACAAGCATTTCAAATCATGCGACCCTCCGAAATACAAAGGGACTGAAGGCGTCACCGCTCTCCTCCATTGGTTTGAAGAAATGGAGAACACATTTCTAAATTGCGATTGCCCTGACGATCGCAAAGTGCGATATGCTACCGGTCGATTATATGGGATAGCACTTACTTGGTGGAACACAAAGAAGGCCAAACGAGGTGTGGAAGATGCTATGACCTTAACTTGGAACGAATTGAAGGAAATCATGACCAGACGATTTTGCCCAAGGAGCGAAATCAAGAAGTTAGAAGATGAATTTTACTCATTGAAGCAAGTGGAAGGAGACCACATCACCTACAACAAAAGATTCCTCGAGTTACATCAAATGGTGCCCAACATGTTCACTCCCCTCTACCGTTTGATCGAGCACTACATTCGTGGTCTTCCGTCAAAGATTCAAGACCCTATTATAAGTATCAAGCCTACAACTTTAGAAGCAGCGATGGAGCTAGCAACAGAGCTCACCGAGAACCGAATCCGAAACGAAGACTTCAAGGAGGAGAAGAAGAAGGATAAAAAACCGACTGAAACTTCCGACCCCACTCAAACTGAATCCCCTTCTCAACCCAATCCTAAGAGAAGAAGAATCGAGCGACTTTTCGTTGCTACTCAACGAAATCAACCAGTTCTACACGCCATACCCATCCGAGCTATCCCAATCACCCAAGTGGCACCCAACTCAGCTTACCCAGATAAGAAACCATATCTTGGACCTCACCCTCGATGCAACAACTGTTTTTATCACCATCCCCATACCCTACCTTGTCGTCTATGTGCGACTTGTGGACGCTATGGTCATTTGAGCAATGTTTGTCGCACCTTTCAAAACCAAACCTTTTCCCCTACTCAAAACATAGCCCAAGCCTATCAACAACCCCAATACCCCATGTTCCCATATGCTCGAGCTTGTTTCAATTATGGCGACCCTACCCACTTTAGAAACACATGCCCTCAATTGGTTAATGTTATCAACACTCAAGCCCAATCAAACCCAGTTAACCAAGTAAACCAAGAAAACCCAACCACTATGCCACCAGCAAGAGGAAGAGTCTTCAATATCAACGCCAATCCTGTCGAAGATAATGACGGCTCAAACGAAGATACTCAACTAGTCCTCTTCGCCGAAGATCCAGATTCAACTCCTATCGTTTAGTTTTATGTTTTTCTTTATCACATGTGTAGACTGTTAGAGTAATTATGGTATATTATATATTATATATTGTTTTCAGTATATGCTTTTGCCGAGGCCGCAGCTCCCCATCCATCGAGGTTGAGTTTGATCCCCATTTTATTATGCGGTTGATCAGGGCGTGCCCGCACGATCGGCTCCGTTTGTTTGAGCCTTGATCGGTTATTTCATTTTACATTTCAATACATGCAATACGTTCGGCTCCGTTTGATTGAGCCTTGAGCGCACATTTCAATTTACATTTCCAGTTCATGTAATACGTTCGGCTCCGTTTGATTGAGCCTTGAGCGCACATTTCAATTTACATTTCCAGTTCATGCAATACGTTCGGCTCCGTTTGATTGAGCCTTGAGCGCACAGACAATTTCATTATCAGTATCTTGTGGTTGTGGTGTTTGTAGTAGAGTCGCATCGAACTAACCATAACTTGCGGATAAAGTCAATGAAAATTTGACAAGGATATGGTGGATACGCCGCTGGTACTTCCTATATATAAGTATTCTTGTCAAATGATCGGAGGCATTATCAGGCGGTTATGAGAGGTTCCATGCATAGGATGATTGTGTGATGGTTGTTTAGATTAAGTTGTTCAATTTCAGTACATTCAATACGTTCGGCTCCATTTGATTGAGCCTTGAGCGCACATACAATTTCATTCAATACGTTCGGCTCCGTTTGATTGAGCTTTGAGCGCACAGACAATTTCATTATCAGTATCTTGTGGTTGTGGTGTTTGTAGTAGAGTCGCATCGAACTAACCATAACTTGCGGATAAAGTCAATGAAAATTTGACAAGGATATGGTGGATACGCCGCTGGTACTTCCTATATATAAGTATTCTTGTCAAATGATCGGAGGCATTATCAGGCGGTTATGAGAGGTTCCATGCATAGGCTGTTTGTGTGGTTAAGTTATTCATTTTAGTACATGCAATACGCTCGGCTCCGTTTGATTGAGCCTTGAGCACACAATTTCAATTTCAGTACATTCAATACGTTCGGCTCCGTTTGATTGAGCCTTGAGCGCACATCCATTTCATTTTCAGTACATGCAATACGATCGGCTCCGTTCGATTGAGCCTTGATCGCACAGATATATTTCATTTCAGTATTTTATGTTTGTGGTATTGGTTGTAGAGTTATAGGACTAATCATAATTCACTGATAAAACCAATGAAAATTTGACAAGAATATGGTGGATACGCCGCTGGTACTTCCTATATATAAGTATTCTTGTCAAAGGATCAGAGGCATTATCGGACGGTTATGAGAAGTTCTATGTAGGATTTATTAGTTTCTTGGTAACCAATCATAACTTGTGGATAAAACTAATGAAAATTTGGCAAGAATATGGTGGATACGCCGCTGGTACTTCCTATATATAAGTATTCTTGCCAAAGGATCAGAGGCATTATCAGGCGGTTATGAGAAGTTCCATGTAGGATTTAGTATTGCCTTGGTTGGAATTTGTGTTACATTTATATCATCATGTTATTTAAAGAGATTGGATTGTGATCCATTTCTACATAAACTAACCTCTCCATCATAACAAACGAGAGAGGAACTTCCATCATTCAAACATATATGCTATCAGAATGGGGATTCAAATATTTGCTGTTGTGTTTATTCATGTTCAAATATTTGCTGATGTGTTTATTCATGTTCAAATATTTGCTGATGTGTTTATTCATGTTCGAATATTAGCTGTTGTGTTTACTTATGTTCAAATGTCAGCTGATGTGTTTTTATTTATGTCCCATATAGGTTGTAGTGTTAGAAGTTTTGCCTTAGGATATAACCATACTTTCCCAAACGTATCTAAACTCTTATGCATGATATCATTTTTAGCAAATCATTTCTGCTTATCAATACTTATACAGTAGGCAACAAAAAGCGATTCCTGAATAGGGTACTTAACCCTTACAAGGAACGTTACCGCCACGAACAAAAAACTTAAACCCTTATTTTTCTAAGCATACAACTGTCAAACAAAACATCACCATCCTTTTTAGTCAAAATATATCATTATTTAAATTTCGGGATGAAATTTCTAAAAAGCAGGGGATACTGTAACATCCGTCAAAAACGGATTTACCAAACCCGCTCCGTTTATCAACCGAACAGTCAGTCAAAAATTTCGTTGCGAATTAAATGCCCAAAATATTTTTAAACGATACGTAATCGACTATTATACGGGAATATATATTTAGTTTTTGAAAAACTGTTGAAAATCGCAAAATAAAACAAAAATACTCTGCCGGGTTTCGAACCCGGGTCTGTACCGATCCGGAACATGTCTTAACACACACACACACAAACCACTGCGCCACTTGTTCTGTTTGGTAAATTCTAGAATCATTTAATTCATAAAGTGACATTACGAATTCAAAATCGGCGCCCCTTTAGTTCAGTCGTCGGAATCCCGGAAATCTCGCGAGTTTTTATCACCACTTTCAGTTATAACGTAAACTAGTATTAAGACATCGGTTATAACCAATGTTTGAAGTCCGCGACCAAACCATAACCGCCGGAGTTTTTAAATCGATGAATACAGTCGGAAATCAGACCAAATACATCTCGGTTTCTCCCTATAAAATCACCCACAACCCACTGCATACCTTTTCGCTCAAAAACACACTTTTTCTCGGCGTAATTCCACTCGCCGGAATTTTCCTGTTTGTCGCCGGATAACCGGGTTCCCCATTGCCGAGCCCTACTGAGCCTCTGAAGCTTATACCGGAGATACCCATACTCTTTCCAAGCTTTCCGGAGACTTGCTGCTGCAAGACACCTGACGCCGGAGTTGATTGCTGTCGCCGGAGTTCTGCCGGAAAACAGAGGGTCCAGGCGGTATACTTCTCCGCCCAATTTCTTTTCCTTTTCACATTTATCTCACCGTAATGATCTGAAATACACTAATAAACCGATAAAAACCTTGAACCAGTCTGTCGTCTTTCTCTGGTTAAACTTTGATGAAGAAGACGATGTATTCGTTATATTATAAGTATAATTAAAATCAACTTATTAATCGGGTTAGACACACAGTCCAGCGGTGGACTGTGTGCACATATAACGCAAAGGTCACGAGTTCGAATCCCGTCTCACACACGATGCCTTAATAAAAATCATTTTTTTTTTGTTAAACTGAACCGGAGTCGTCACTGGTATATGTTAAGTATATTGATAACCGAAATAATAACCAAGTTAGACACACAGTCCAGCGGTGGACTGTGTGTTTGTTTATATCACTGGTCACGAGTTCGAGTCCGGTCTTCTGCACCGACTCGGACAATTATCTCTTCTTTTTAAATAAGGCAGAAAAGGAAATATCTAATTTGTATTTAAGTATAATAAAAATCGAATTATATAACATGTTAAACACACAGTCCAGCGGTGGACTGTGTGTTAGTTTAAGCCACAGGTCCCGGGTTCGAGACCTGTGGAGTGCATGTCCGAGTCGCTTAAACTGTTTTTAAAATAAAAATGATTTTCGGTTTAAACTAATTATTATATATATATAATTAAAATCAGATATATAACGGGTTAGACACGTAGCTCAGTTGGTAGAGCTGCGTGTACGCGTACGGGAGGTCTCGGGTTCGAGCCTCACTCAGCGCACTTGTATTCCGAATTGAACCGGTCAACGGTCAGTCAAACGGTCAACGGTCAGAAAAAAAATCAATTTTTTTATTTTTTTTATTTAATTATTTTAATTAAAAATCAATTAAAAATACTTAAAAATAACATTTTTAAGGTTAGAAAATAGCCTCAAACTCACAAAAATACACCCAACAATCCTACTAAAATAGATTAATAAAATCCGTTTACTTACCAAACCATAATGCGATTATTCTAGGTTAAACTCACTCGTGGTTAAAACCACTTCGCGTGCATTCAACATCATCAACCGAACGCACCCACTGTGAGTGAATCTTACAACTCCCCCTTTTAAATTACACGTTTTGGGGTGTGTCATGTGTTATGAAAATAATTAATTTATTTATTTAAACTTGTGCTATACCACATCATGACTTAAACTTAGATTGTTTTTATTGTTGTGATTTACTTATTTCCTTTTGTCATATTATATGAGACTCATACATTAAGCCCATCAGTTCCTCGTGGAAGACGAGTTGAACAACGCGTGCCACAAATCAAATTCATTATTGTTTATGTGTATATCATTGAGTTTGTATTGTTGTAGTTGTGTCATTCATATTATCATGGTTATGCAATTCAATCATTAGGCCCCTCAGTTCCTCGTGAGAGACGAGTTGAGCATCGCGTGCTTCTAAATGTTCCATTATTGTTCATGTGTGTTTCACTTAATATCTTATGATTGTTGATTAAGTTTACATCTATTTTTACTCATGTTTGGTTGTGCACATATTTCATAATCAATTTAAATATAATTGTTCAAATGTTTTCCATAGGATTCACTCGCCAACATTATGTTGATCCAAAAAAACCTTTTTACACATGATACAGGTGAACAGGTTGAAGCAAGGAAAACATAGGATATGCCTTAGAAGAGAACAAAGAAGTTTAGATTGTTAGTTAGAACAGTTGTAACCTTTATTGTAAATTTCCATTTAATTTGTATTAAAGAATATGAAACGCATAATAAATGTCATGAGCTTTGATGATAACCCAATCATGCCCCGATCACCTTATCCGCTGCGGGTCGGGGTGTGACAAACACTACCATGGTTGATGCTGTCATTGGACCCATGAAGCTTGCTGAAAAACGACGCCGCTGGATGCATGATAACAACGAAATTACGCTAAGCGCGTCTGGCCATACAAGAGCTAGCGGATGAGAAGAGCCGATTAGAAAGCCAACTTCAAGTTGGGAGGAATAGGTTTTGTCTGAGAAGAAGAAAGTGGAGGATGACTTGTAACGGGTGACTTCCCATCTAGCGGAGGAGAGAATATCCTGGGCCCGCGATGTAGCGGTCAAAGAGCGAATAATTTCCCATTCTTGAGCCGTCCAAGAAGAACTAGAGCGGAAAGCCGCGAGTGAAGCTCGAAAGGTTAGATCTGAGCTACATGCCAAGTTAGAAACGTACCGTATTGACACAGACTTTGTTTCCCAGGTACAGGAAAGTTATCAAAATTTGACCCTCGAGCTGGAGGCGTCTGAGGCCAAGTGCCAGACCAGGCAAGTTGAGCTGGAAGACCGTGAAGAGAAACTTAGAGAGCTTCAACAAACCTGTGATCCTATAGTTACTGAGAAGAATCACCTTGTCCATGCTTCTTCCATCCAACTGGCCCATCTCAAGGAAACAGAGAACGCCCTGAACCAATCTCACACGGAGGTTGATAGTTTGACCAGTCAACTGGTGAATATTTAGGGTGACAGGAATTGGTTGATTTCCCGAGGCTTGGTCGGTGCCTTCGAGTATTTACGCCAATCCGAGCCTTTTGTTGCCCTCTTGGATCGTTGTCGACCGCTGCTTACAAGTCTGGGCAGCATGATGGCATTTATATGGGTTATGTCAGTTGCCATAAGGTGGATAAAGTTACCGCTGAGTTCCAGGAGGAAGGGGCATACTTACTACACAAATGGCGGATGCTTTGGAGGCGGTTTACAATGACCCGCTCTCGGCGTATTCCGATTTGGCTAGCAAGACAGCCGAGGGTGGCGTGGAAACCTTACGCCATATGCTGGAGGTGGCGGAGGATTCGGAGTAGGTTTTTTATTGTTTTCTTTTGTTTTTTGTCTTAGATATTTTGTAAGACTATATTTTAATGGGATGAATGTTGGTACTTGATGTTGTCAGTAGTAATTAATGAAATGCATGATTGGTGCAGCACCGCCGTTTTCTACGCGGCGATTTGACATGTAATCATAACTTTTTTCAGTTAATTAATGCTTGCTTGTGATTTGACATGTAATCATCAAACTTAGTACACCCCTTTGTAGCAAATTCAGCCTTTATATATTCACGTCATGTTTTTACCAAATTTGGTAAAAACATCATGAGCGAAGAGTACCGTTTACGAGAGGTGTCCGATGTTCTTCGCATTCTTGATGTGGCTAACACCTTGCTCCTCCTACACGATCAAGCACCCAACAGGGCATTAGAATGTGGAGAGCTTGGCTCTTCCAACATTGTGCCCTATCCTGGCTTGCTTAACAAGGGCGTCAATGATGACGTCGTTCTCGTCGACGAGGCACTTGTTGCACCCCCACCAGCTGCAATCGCTTTGTTAAATGCTGATGCTTTAGTGCCATGGTTTCCTCCTGAACATTTGGGTCGGTGCAATGTAGTGTATGAGCGTCGTGGTAGATCTCACCAGGAAAACCCCAACTGGTGTTCAAGAGCCGGTGGCTATTCCGGTTGGTGTGGTAGATGATGAAGACTTGAATGTGGATCCTCACCCGTTGGAGTGGTATGGCGAGGCACCGCACACCCCTGCAGAGGTGCTAGCCATGTTTGCCAATTTGTAGTTAGAACATGTTCGTTTGTTGGTATTCCCGTATGTTATTTTTGTGTAAACGGGACTAGTACTTGGTTTTGTTTGATAGTTGAATGTATTTATTACCAAAATACCTATCTTTTGTAGTGATTGATGTATCTATTACTAAGATACCCACTTTAGCGCTATGTAAGTTTGGTCATCTAATCTTTATGAAAAATATTTCGCATTAGAATTACCGTCTACTGGGATATGCAGTTTGAATATGTTGGTAATATTTCGTGTGTATGTAGGTAAAAGGAAAACGAGAGTTTTTATTAATAATGCATAAAAGAAAGAGACACCATCACTGATGAATTATACTTTAAAAAATATGTTTGTCCTGCCGTTAGGGACGGGTACCTACATGTAACACATCTTTAGTTGAGCCACGTTCCAGCTGCGGGGAACCACTGTACCATCAAGTCTGGAGAGGCGGTATGCCCCCTTACGCAGAACTTCTTGGACTACGTAAGGGCCTTCCCAATTGGGCCCTAGCTTTCCTGAGGGTTCCGCCTTACGTGCCTCATTATCCCGTATGACATAATCGCCCTCCTAAAAAGTCTGTTGAGCCACGCGTTGTTTATAGTACTTTTCCAGGGTCTTTTTGTATTTTGCCTCGCTAATGGCAGCTACCTCGCGCCGTTCTTCTAAGATACCAGGGCTTCTCGCAAGGACCTGTCGTTGTTATCGCTAGTCGTAAGGCTCCTTAGGGATGATAGCCCTACTTCCGCTGGTATCATTGCTTTTGTGCCATAGGTTAAGCTGAATGGGGTGTCATTGTTGCTTGTCTTGGGCATTGTTCGGTGTGCCCAGAGGACATTTGGCAGTTCTTCCACCCAAGAACTTCCCTCATGGCCTAATCTTCTCTTGATCCCATCCAACAGGCTTCTATTTGCCCTTTCCACTTGACCATTGCCTTGAGGGTGTGCAACCGATGTAAAAACCTGCTGAATCTGTAGCTCGGCACACCAATCTTGTAAAACCCTATTCGTGAATTGTGTCCCATTGTCGCTTACCAGGTACAGTGGGGGGCCCGAATCGGCAGACGATGTGCTCCGATAGAAATTTCTTGGCGTTTTCAGCGGTTATCTTGGCCAACGGCTTTGCCTCAACCCACTTAGTAAAGTAGTCGATTGCCACTATCAGGTATTTGAGTTTTCCGGGGGTTGGAAGGAATGGTCCCATAATAACGATCGCCCATTTCTGAAAAGGCCATGCCGCTGTCACGGGGATCAAATTATTTTTGGGGCGCAGTGTTTGTGGAGCAAACTTTTGGCAATTGCGGCATTTTCTGAGTTCAGCCACCGCATCCTCGTGCATTCTGGGCCAGTAGTACCTGGCCTTTTGAATTTTAGCAACGATTGCCCGGGGTCCGGCGTGAATACCACATATGCCGGCATGTATTTCATGGATCAGGTACGTGGCCTCCGACGGAGATACGCATCATAATAGTGGCCCCAAGTATGACTTCCTGTAGAGGACGCCATTTTGTACTTCGTATTGTAAGGCTTTTGTTTGTATCTTTCTGGCATCGCCTTTGGCGGAAGGCAGCTCTCCTTTTGTGAGGAATTTGCGGATGGGAGTGTACCAACAAGGTTCTTCCGCTGTAACCGCGGATACCACTCAATGTTCGATTGAAGGTGACAGGAGCGTTTCCACCTTCACTTCCTTCTCCATACCAGATGTTGCTAGCTTGCTTAGGGCATCGGCTATTTGATTTCTTCCACGGTGGACATGGCTGAGCATGACACTGGCGAAGGAAGCTATGAGCTCTTTAGTTTTAGCCAAATACTTTGCCATTGTCTCATTCTTGGCCTCGTACGTCTCGTTTACTTGGTTGTTGACCAACAAAGAGTCAACGTATGCCTCAACCCTTGTCGCTCCATGGACTGAGCCATCATTAGACCCACTAACCTCGCTTCATACTCTGACTCGTTGTTGGAGTATTCGAAATCGAAACGCAAAGCATACATCAATTTTATTTCATCCATGCTTATCAGCATGAGGCCCACACCTGCCCCCTTTCCACTTGAGGAACTATCTGTGTACAATTTCCAAGTTTGTTTAGACGTGCTAGCTTCTGGAATTTCGGCTAAAAAATCGGCGAGTACCTGCCCCTTGATCGCCGTTCGTTTTCGATATTCGATGTCCAAGGCCCCCAACTTAATTGCCCATTTAGCTAGCCTTCCAGAAATTTCTGGTTTGTGTAAGACTTGATGCAAAGGATAATTTGTTAAGATTTGCACACGATGAGCCTGGAAATATCTTCGGAGACGCCAGGTAGCATGGACCAATGCGAGTACCAGCTTTTCCAATGTAGGATACCGCGTTTCAGGGCCAGCTAATACACGGCTAATGTAATATATAGGCGTTCGCTTTCCGTCTCTTTCGACCATGAGCACTGCGCTCACCGCGTTGGGAGCTGCTGCCAGGTACATCTTTAAAAGTTTCTCTGGGCATGGAGCTGTCAACGTGGGCAACTTTTCAATGAACTGTTTCATCTCTTGCAAAGCTTCTTCTGCGTCACTGGTCCATTTGAAGTTGTTTTTGTTGAGGTAATCTTTCAGGGTTTTTATGAAAGGCAAAGACCTCTCAGCATGTCTTGCTAGGAACCTATTTATCGCGACCAAACGCCCATTTAATGCCTGTGCTTCCTTTAAAGTTTTGGGTGATGGCATTCGCGTTATGGCGGTTATATTTTCAGGATTGGCTCTAAAGCCATCCCGAGTGACTACCACCCCAGGGACTTGCCTTCCTCTACCCCGAATGAACATTTTTGGGGTTGAGTTTGATGTTGTACTCTCGTAATTTCCGGAAAGTCTCCTCGATGTCTTCGATCATATATTTTTCTTCCCGACTTTTAATCACCAAGTCGTCATCGTATACCTCCAAGTTTCTACCAATCGGCCTTTTAAAAGCTTTGTCCATGAGTCGCTGATAGGTAGCACCTGCATTGCTTAAACCGAAAGGCATTTTGGTGTAACAGAAAATGCCTATATTAGTATGGAACACTGTTTTTTCTTCATCTTCTCGTGACATCTTGATCTGATGGTACCCTTTATAGGTGTCTAGAAACACTTATACCGAAAAAGGACCAAGGAATCGACATTGAAATCTATTTCTGGAAGCGGATAGGCGTCTTTTGGGCAAGATTTGTTCAAATCTTTGAAGTCAATGCACATCCGCCATGTGCCATCTTGTTTCTTAACCATAACGGGGTTCCATACCCATGTGTGGTATTTCGTTTCTCGAAGGATGTCTGCCTCACTAACTTTCGCACTTCCTTTATCACTGCTTCTCTTCTATCGGAAGCCATGCTACGTTTTCCCTGGGTCACTGGTTTGACGCCAGTGTAGCTAACTTGTGTTCCGCCTTATCTCGGGGTATCCCGGTCATATCAGAATGCTTGAAAGCAAAAATATCGGCGTTTCTTTTTAACAACTACTTCAAACTGTTCTTGGTTTCCGGGGAGAGGCTGTCTCCTATAGTAACAGTTTGATCGGTATGACGCGTGCTTAAGACCCATCTCTCTGGTCCAACTGCACCACTAGGTCCCTGACGACATCTTTTGGCATTCAATACTTCACTCGTTTTTTTCCCGGTGGACTGTTGCAACTCCTCCCGGCATGGGGAACTTCATGAAACCTCATACTGTGGATACAACCGCGTCTAGTTTCCCCAAAGTATACCTTCGGATTATTACATGTGATGTGAGTCGGCACGTATAACGAGGAAGGTGAGGGGTATGGTCCTTTCACGAGGGGCTAACCCGAAAGTTACCGGGAAGGTAATTTGACCAATCGGGTCAACCTTTTCCTTGGTAAAACCTTTTATAGGGGCGTGCACCAGCTCGAGGAGTTTCTTATCCTCCGGTTGCATCCTGTTGAAGCAATGCTCGTATATTGCATCCGGATGATATGATGAGAGGATCGACCGTAAGGTCTAAATCCTCAGCACGCGGTTTGAAAGTCTTGCCAACATCCAAGGTTCAAGGGTGGAAAAACTTCTCTTAATCCCCATCACCTTATCGGCGTATAGCATGCTTATCTCCCGCTGCCTTTTGCCCGCCCCTTTGTCCGTATCTTCCTTACTAGGGGGCGGGCCCTGCTTTATGTCTCGAACCAGGTGGGCCAGCTTCCCATTCTTCACATAATAATCAATTTGCTTCTTCAACGGGTAGCAATCATTTGTATCATGGCCATTACCCTTGTGGTATTCACAATATTTACTAGTGTCTTTGTTGGGCGCATCTCTTAAAGGTTTTGGAGGATTGAGTTTTAGGTTCTCGGAAGCAAGGATCTTCGCTAGTGTTTTGCTCAAGCTGGGGTAATAAGACCTAGATCTGGATGGTTCATTCCTTGAATAAGAACCCCTGGACCTGTCATACCTTGAGTCTGACCGATCATTCTTCTGGAACCTATCCCCCCTGTTCTTGCCCTTAGAATTATGTTGTTCCCTGTCATCCTGGCTCTTTTGTGCTTCCTTCTTTCTGTTAGCCGCGTGACTGGCTGCCACCGTTTTCTCCTGTATTACGTACACTTTAGCTATCCTTAGGATCTCATCAATGGTGCTTGGAACGCCGTCCCTTCCGTACAATGTCCTCAGCAACCCGTCATCGTTTACTCCTTGCAGGAAAGCACCGCAAGCCAAATCATTTGTTATACCTGGGATTGCCAGGATTTCTTTGTTAAATCTGATGATAAAACTTTCCACCGTCTCATTATCTCGCCGACGGATATGGAGGAGTTTGTTTCGATCCTCTGTGTGTCGCCTTTGCTGACTGAATTGTAACTGAAACTTGGCTATCAGATCCTCAAAACTGTCAATCTCCCCCACAGGTAGGCCATCCCACGATACTCGTGCTGCCCAGACTAGCATTTGGACAAACATCGTGCACCAAAGGGGCATAGGACAACAGGCGACTTCCCCGGCACTTTTGAACAAATTTAGATGGTCGTCCGAGTCACTTAACCTGTCATACTTTCTAACTGTTGGGGTATCTTGGGTTTTTCCTTGATCGGGGCTTCAACAATTCTTCTTGTGAATTTGGACCTGCCCGTGGCATCCGCGGGCTTGTAAGGTCTGGTGAGCTCATCGTCTTCCACGTTAATGGGTTGTACGTGGTGATTTGTTCCACCTACTCCAATCCCTTGAACCGGGGGCTGGGATATAGCAAGGTTTAGCGTAGTACTAGGGCCCCCGTTAGGAGAGAAACGAGGTCCTAACACATTTCCCCTGTCATAAATAGTTTCCGCGGTCGGCTGGTTCTGACCGTATGTCTGTTGTGACACGGGGTAAGACCTCCAAGATGGCATGCAAGCCGCGTATGGCGGTTGCTGAGTATAACTTTGTGATGTCGCCTGAGGTGAGTATGCTTGGCTATTGTATGGTTGGAGGTATCCATAAGGAGGTGCATAATAGTATCCTGGGTAATAAGCTTGATTCCCGGGTGTGACTGGAGCATTCATAACTCCAGCAGGCATAACTATCGGCTGATGGGGTGGCGTAGATAGTGCTGCTGTAAGCGCCACAGAATACAACGGCTGCATAGCATAGGTGAGAGGTGGCTGATAATATTGGGTGCACTTGTCGGTTGTGTGCCGCTCCCTGGCGTCGCGGATGTAATCACTGGCCTAATACCGTGACCTATAGTCTTTGTGATTGTGCTTGATGAAGGAGTATAGACAGCGGCGATGGCTGTGGTTGGAAGCACCAGTCACGACTGCCAGGAATATAAGATTGCGGGTCTTCTGTGACCAACCCATAGGAGATGGCTGGGAACCTCTGATATCCCGGAGGGGCTTCTGCTTCAAACTCCGGGTCCAGATAGCTGGTTATTGTCGGTGATGCTGGAGTGGCCGTAACCCGGATATCGTCATTGATATCGGGCTACTGGTCACTGATGGTTGATGTATTGGTATTGATGCCGTGCTCTGATTGTTTGCCATTAGGTCTAAGTTCATTGGTGTTACAGTAGGTCCCACGGATGGCGCCAATGAAGAAACACTGACCTGACGGTAGGGTTCTGTTGGGATTGACCCCTACAAAAGAACAGATGATAAAATGCCAAAACAGGTCTGTACTAAATGACCTAGAACAAACGGTGTTTTGACTCACAACTTCCTTCAAATGGCAAGATATCTAACATCTGATGGCTCTAACATCTGCTCAGTGCTAAGCTCTGTTGGTTGTAAAGACTGTTGAAGACCAAACCTCTGTTGAAGTCAAAAGTCTGCTGGAAGTCAAATGTCTGATCACCCTTTGAAGAACATCTTATAAAGCTTCATCAGTGGTTAAGTTCATCAGTGGTTAGCATCTTAATTGGCTAGCTATCAGTGTTTTGTAAATGTATCAGAGGATAACATTAGCAGTGGTTAGAGGTTGTTAGGTTTGTTAGATGTCATTGTCTTGGTGACGTCAGCAAAGATGCCACAGAGGTTAGGATTAGTACTATAAATAGACGGTGCATGTACTGTTCTATTTAGCTCACACACACGCACACACTTATCTTGTATGATCTAACTTGTGTGAGCTCGGGCTGAGGGGGAGTTAGTGATTCATGCATGTAATTGTTTGTAATCTTTTCAATCTTTTGAACAATGAAAACATTGTATGATGAAAGCTAATCTCTCATTAATTGTGTTACAAAGTTTCAAATCGTATTCCGCTGCAAGGTATCATGTGTTTTATCTTATTTTATAATCAATTTGTTTAAAACAACATAATCAGGTCAAACTCAGTTCCTAACAGGTTCCGACTAGAACTTCAACCCGGAACGACTAGAACAGCTGGCTTATTAATTTCAAGATTTTTATTAATTTCAAGATTTTTAAGTTATTATTTATAACAGAAAATTCCAAAAGAGAGTATACATGTTCTTAAGCAGGGCATAACCGTTTCAAATAAACAGCTTAACGTCTGAAACATTTACTCGCCTTATGGCCAAAGAGTCAAGAGTTTCTAAACACACAAGTAGGGGAGTCTGAGCAAAATTTGGATGAGTCCACATCTACTCCTCAGACCTCAGGTACTGAGCCCACTGCTCTTGGTGACCACAGTAGCTTAACCATTGCTGTGCAACCCACACGAAAAATCACCAAAAGAACCAAAAAGAAAATCCATCAAGCCCACCAAACCTACCAAAAAGGGTCTTCTGGAAGATGAGATCCCAGAAGTTAACCATGTGACAACACAAATGTCACAAGAAACCACTGTTGCTACTTCCTCACAAAAGTTGGAAAGATCTCCACCCAAAACCATAACTCCTTATGATTCCTCACAAAAGAAACATGTTGTAAGCATAGGGACACCACAACTTGAAACATTACCCTCATTTGAAGTGTCCTTCTCCCGGGGAAAATTCTCCTTCCATATCACTCCCCACATCTCAAATTACATCAACCCTGGTGCCTCTATTTGAGGTCATGAAAGTGAGACACAAACCAGCCTCTCTCACAAACACATTACTGAGAATACAACTTCCACAATGGCGGTGTCTGATAAAATTTCATTGACTAACCCACAAACAGTTGAGGAGGTTACACCACCTGAATTTCATGAAATTCTTGTTGGTAGTTCAAGTGGAGCAACTACTACCGATGTTGAATCCACTGATTTACATATGGGCAGTAGTTTCATAAATAAGTCTCCCTTGAAGGCAATTTCTACAAAGGGTATTTTGGTAACCACTGTTAAGTTTGCTGAGAAACCATCTGTTATAGAAAGAAGTTCCCAGTACCAAGGAAAAGGGGCATCTAAGGTTGAAGCAAGTGTCAAAACTCGTGCTCATGATATCTTAGATAAAACTACCACTTCTGGTAGGAGCTTAAATGATCCTAATAAGTTAAGTGATGAGCTAAAATCTAAAGATTTGACGGAGAGAGTTACAAAAATTGAGACATCAGTGGCAGATATAAAAAATATACTGCAACAGATGTGAATCTTCAAAGTCTCAAAACACTGCTCAATCCTCTGCTCCTCAAACCACTGATATAATCAAACAGGTATATCCTTTGTTTCAACAACAACGCCAACATGCTGACCATCAACATGAAATACGTGTAAAACTGTTCAAAGATGAGGTTGAGACAAGATATAAGAACACTCAGGCAGAGCTTAAGTTTATCAAAGAAGCCCTCACAACATTGCCTGGCACTACCCCTGCATCTATCTTCGAAAGAACTGATGATGCCAAAAAGGGGGAGAAAATGATTCTATAAAAGAAACCTCAATAACTTCTGCTGAAACATCTGTCAAAGAAAAGAAAAAGGGAATGATGAAACCCTGGAAATTCAAGCAGATGATGAAGTTGCAACAAAGAGGATGATTCAATCTCAAAATGAGACAAAGGAGAGGGTTTTGAAAAGGGAGCAAAAGAAATTGAAGAACACTTCAACAGATGTTGATGTTATAAAAGGCACAACAGATGTTATGACAACAGTGGTTTCCACAAACACTTGTAAATTTCTATCAGAATCAATATTCACCCCTATAACCCAAACTCCTTCACCAAAACTAGTGTATACAAGAAAAGAAAGGTCATAGTGAATGATGATGATATACCTACACATAATACTTTATCATCTTCACCATTTATCCAAACAAATCCAGAGCCTTTCATCACTCAACCATCACCAACATCAATCATACTCACTCAATCACCTACTGGTCACAATCCTTCTAGGAACATACCACTGGAAACAACATACCCTCTGGAACTGGCTGCAGTTCAAAAAGAAATGTTACAATTTTATACAGAGGCTGATCCATCCAAAAGAACCTTCCCATCTCTTCATGGATACAGAATTCCTAAAAATTTTGATGAATATCTGAAATTGAAAGTCAGACAAGCCAAAAACATAGCAAAAGAAGAGGGAAAAGGGAAGGGTAATGCCTACTTGTCAAAGCTTGAGTAGCAAGAGCTAAGCAAAGTCAGAAAACTAGAAGAGTATGCAAAAGAGTTAAACAAGAAGATGTCTAACTTATCACCTGATGATGATCCTTAAAAGAAGCTGAGGGAAGATCTCATAGGGCTTATCATGAGAGACAAACCGTATCAAGCATATAAGCATCAGTCTAAAGATTGGCCTATCACAGCTCTTAAACAAGAGGCAAACATATGTGAAAGGATGAAGAATGATCCTTTGATGAGAAAGAATGCACCAGACTGGAACATATTTAAAGACAAAAGTGCAGATCTTATCTTAGAAGCATCCATTCAAGCCTTAAATCAAAGAAAAAGGCATTTACAGATGGATATGGAAGATAAACAGAGAGAAACTAACATCAGTAAACAGCCAACAAAAATCAATCTCTGCATGAATTGGAAGATGGTTCATCAAAGCCTCAAGCTCAACCTGCTGAAACTGTAAAAGGGCTATCAAGCAATTTACCTCTCTCAAACTCATCACAAATAAAACTTCTCCCAAGAAACCCATTGAAATCAAAATTACTAAAGTGGAGGTCTGATAAACAGACCCATGTATTGACTTTGCTCAAGTCCAATGGGAAAGTTGAATATATAACAAGGAAGGATGCACTAAGCCTGGGTGTAGCTGACCTTCAAGATCTTCTAGAACTTCGACTGTGCAGGGATGAAAATGATGAAAATTCCCAGAATTTTGAACTACAGTTCAAGAGACAAATCAGGGAAAAACTGATGAGAGAATAAAGATCATGAATAAGGAAGAGTTTTGGCATCATCTGTTCTAGGGGGAGATTGTTGGGATTGACCCCTACAAAAGAACAAATGATAAAATGCCAAAATAGGTCTGTACTAAATGATCCAGAACAAACAGTGTTTTGACTCACAACTTCCTTCAAATGGAAAGATATCTAACATCTGATGGCTCTAACATCTGCTCAGTGCTAAGTTATGTTGGTTGTAAAGACTGTTGAAGACCAAACCTCTGTTGAAGTCAAAAGTCTGCTGGAAGTCAAATGTCTGATCACCCTTTGAAGAACATCTTATAAAGCTTCATCAGTGGTTAAGTTCATCAGTGGTTAGCATCTTAATTGGCTAGCTATCAGTGTTTTGTAAATGTATCAGAGGATAACATTAGCAGTGGTTAGAGGTTGTTAGGTTTGTTAGATGTCATTGTCTTGGTGACGTCAGCAAAGATGCCACAGAGGTTAGGATTAGTACTATAAATAGACGGTGCATGTACTGTTCTATTTAGCTCTCACACACGCACACACTTATCTTGTACGATCTAACTTGTGTGAGCTAGGGCTAAGGGGGAGTTAGTGATTCATGCATGTAATTGTTTGTAATCTTTTCAATCTTTTGAACAATGAAAAACATTGTATGATGAAAGCTAATCTCTCATTAGTTGTGTTACAAAGTTTCAAATCGCATTCCGCTGCAAGGTATCATGTGTTTTATCTTATTTTATAATCAATTTGTTTAAAACAACATAATTAGGTCAAACTCAGTTCCTAACAGGTTCCGACTAGAACTTCAACCCGGAACGACTAGAACAGCTGGCTACAAAACAGAAACACCATTAGGACTCATTACAGGAATGGGGTTATTCCTGTAACAACCCTCCGGTGTGAGAACAAGTCTCGGTAATGGGAGTAAGAAAGTATATGAGTGGAGATTAAGTGAGAGAGAGAGAGAGTATATCATACCTTTGACGTCAACCCTTATTTATAGTTTATGATTAGGGTTTCCTGTAAGTTAGGAGATCCTCCGATAAGTCGGGGATTTAGTTAGCTAGTTTATCCATGTAGAATGGAACATTCTAGAATAAACGTAATTATAATCTATTACTTATAATGGGATAATGGGTGCTGACCGGGTCGAGTTAACCAGTCCGGGTCATACCTCGTCACTATCCATGTCACAAAATTTTTACGGGAAATCAAGTATAAAAGTAGAATTCCGTGGACACGTGATATCATTTGATTAGTTCCATTGCATAATTTTTGTTGTAAAGTGCCATAAACGTTTGTTAATTACATCAATATTACCTTTTAAATATCCTTTAATATATTTTGTTTAAAAGTGTAACTTGATTAGAAATTCGATTAAAACATAATATTTTCAGTTACATTCAATCAAAACAACACATCTCTAACCAAAAACAAAAATATTGTCGTTGAAGGCTAAACTGCGAGAATTTATCTTTGCGCGCATGCTTTTCAAGGGGAATTCCCATTAAAAAAAGTTAATTTTAGGACACCTGACATCATTTAGTTGGCAGGGTTCTTACAGATGTATTTACGTCGTGAAATGCCAAACATGTGTGATAAGCGTTGTGAATTCCGTAGACACCTGGTGTCATTTGATTGGTTTCGTCCTTAGACAAGTGTATTTCAAAGCCTAAATCAATTGACGCATAACATATTTCGTCCTTAGACAAGTATATGTGTATTTTGAAAATCTTATATTAATTAGTAATTTGAGAAAAAAAACCTATTTCTTTGATCATCTAAACATGTTACACTTTTCGATCTTTATATAAGTAAATTCAATTACAACATGGCATATTAACCCAAAAACAAAAATATTTTTGTTTGAGGCCAAATTGTGAGAATCTTTCCTTGGTCGCATAGTTTTCATGAGAAATTAAGTATTATAAAAGCTAAATTTCGTGGATACATGATTTCAATTGGTTTTTTAATTGCGTGTTTTTCGTTGAAAGTGACAAAACTCTCATAATTAAGTTATTTTAAGAGTTAATGATCAAATACACAATGCAAAATAAATGAAAACAAGGATTCTAATCCATTGATCTTAGATTTGGAGGGCTGAGATTAATTTAGGGAAAAAATAGTGGATGGGCATAAAGGGAATATCCTACATTTGTTGATTTTCTCTTTCCACATGTAATACACATGTCAATTTCCCATCATTTTAAAAGGTCCATAATTTTTTATACGATATGTTAAAATTAATCATTACTATGACAACGAGCGTTTTTTATCTTTAATATGAATATGATATTGCTATATAAAATAAAATACAATTTCTTTATTGAGTTTTCTATGCATTGTGTTAAAGGTTTTGGCTATTGTGTTTTTTAACTAGATTTTGGGTTTTGTCAATTGTATTTCTATTGTCAAAACCTATAACAAAATATATGATACAATAAAGATGGTGTTATATATGAGTTTTTATACATTGTGTTATTGGTTCTAATGATTCTGTTTTTCAACTGGGTGAGTTATTGTGTTATTGGTCCTGATCATTGTGTTTAGTCTGCTATCCACTGTGATTTAGTATGTTATCTATTGTATTCTTGTTCTGTTGTCTTTGGTGTTTATTCTGTTGTCCATTGTGTTTTGATCTGTTGTTTATTGTGTTTTTAGTCTGCTGTCCATTGTGTTTTAGTCTGTTGTTCATTGTGTTTTTAATCTGATGTCGGTTGTGTTTTTATTCTACTTTCCATTATGTTTTTATCTACTTTCAATTGCATTTTTACTTTATTAGTTATTGTGTTTTACGTTATGTCCATCGTGTTTTAAGCAACTGGGTTTTCAATTTTTTTAAAAGTATAACAATAATGCCCATACTAAAGATAAAAAAGATGTTCGATTTTATGGTATATTTTTTTTAACAAATAACGTATAAAAAGTTATGTACATTTAAAAACAAATGGGGCAAAAAACATATGACTTAAATGTTCATGTTTTTTAGCTTGTGAGAAGAATCTACATATTAATTTTTTTTTCTCTTGGATGATATTACGTCTTTCATTTGATTTCTTTTTGAACACTTATCACTCTATCATGTTGTCGTGTCACCATTTTCATTTATTTTTAGTCTTTGTTGAATAATTTGACCTTACCTTTATAAATATTCATGATTTTTTTACCTGTTTAAAAACTTTAATGAACTATATTTATATTAAGTTGTTATTATTATTATTATTATTATTATTAGTATTATTCTTATTATTATTATTATTATTATTATTATTATTATTATTATTATTATTATTATTATTATTATTATTATTATTATTATTACGATATCGTCATCATCATGATTATCATCATTTTACTATAAAATTCATTTTAGTTTTTAGATTATATATAACGCATGTTAGATGAAGAAAAATGTATAAAAGATGAAGAAAATTGTAATTTTTTTGTCAATGTTAAGACAAAGTTAACACTACCAACTACTAATTTAATGAATCGAAATTTAATGAAGTTGGCTATTAATCAATTATCTATGTTAATTATTATTATCATCATACAACTCTTTGAGATAAAAAGAGGTAATTTTCACGCAATATTAAGACGTGATATAAAGACAATATTAAGATTTGAGATATTAATACGACACATCTATTGGGTTATAAAGTGAATGTCGAGATGCTAAGACGTGCAATCTTAAGATGATATAATATATTGTATAAATTGAAAGTTTCAAATTTAATCTCTACCATTTTAACTTAATTACGGGTGACCTCTTTACCTTCAATGTAGTGGTTAATCTCCTAAAAGCCAACACTTTCATCTTATTTTTTTTTTCATTTTTTAACCTTACTTAAATTTTATTATTGTAGTGAAATTGATAACTTCGCAGCATCTTGCAAGTTTCCCCTAGTTATTATTAAAATGAGAAAAATATTTTCTTGAAAAATAATTATTCAAATTTAAACTAATAACTAAAAACCTTAAAATAAAATTTCCTCTTTTTATTATTTTAATAGAACAGCGGATATTATCAAGGAGAATTCTTTCCTTTTCGTTAGTACTAGATCTAAATATTGTACTCTCGAGTGTATAAGTGATACGATTTTAATATTCCTGATGTAATTGTGTAACTCGGGTTCCAGTTTCTTACTGGCCCGTCTTTCTATATTTTTTAGAAGTTTTGCCGTTTTATATATATATATATATATATATATAAAGTCAAGGGTAGAAAAGTCAATATATAATATAATGATTTTACTAAAGATTGGTTTCCGGATTCTCGATTTTCTCCACAGCTTCCTTTAGTATCCGTTAGTCCTGTTGAATGCCTCATTCTCTCACATTTAACCTTATTCTTAATTCATCAATGCTAACATGAGCAGAGTGCGCAGTGCACCCTATTCCGACCACCACCGCCGGTTATGAATCCCACAACCGACCAACTACCACCACCGCCTCCACAACTACCATTACAACCACCGCGTTCCTCCTTCAGCTGCGACCGTCACCCCGATGAAAACTTCTCCGGCTTCTGTCCGTTATGCCTCTGCGAACGCCTCCACACTCTAGACCAATCCGTTAACCCCACCGCTGTTGCTTCCTCCTCCTCCCGCCGTAACTCCACCTCCTCCGCCACCGCTACCACCGCCGCGGTTATCAAATCACTGTTCAAACTACCTTTTCTTCATCCAACAATACATGCGAAAATTACAGAAACAAAAACAAGAATTTAGAATTCATCCCTGAGCTTCGCCGTACGAAGTCATTCTCCGCTTCGAAAAACGAAGGATTATCAGGAGTTTTCGAACCACAGCGGAGATCGTGTGACGTTAGAGGCCGTAGCACACTCTGCTCGCTCTTCTCCATCGACGATAAAGACGAAAACAAACCTAGGATCTCGTTTGCTAAACAGCAAACCACTGTTCCAGAATCCAAAGAAGAAGAAGAACAAGTTGTTCAAATTTGTACGGATCAGGATGATCCACATGTGAACAATTCAGAACACAATATTGTGGAGCAAAGTAATGAAATTGAAGAATTAGAAGAAACAACTGAAGAAGAAGAAGAAGAAGAATTGAAAACCATGCAAGATCACATAGATCTCGATTCTCACTCAAAAAAGCCGGCTTCCAGGTCGAATTTCTGGTCAGCCGCGTCGAATTTAGGAAAAAAATGGCAAAAATGGAGGCGAAAGCCGAAGAAGAGTGACTCTGATGGAAACGGTGTCGTTTCATCGTCTAGATTACCGGTAGAGAAGCCGATTTCTCGTCAGTATCGTGAAACAAAGTCTGAAATTGCCGACTACGGGTTCGGTAGAAGATCCTGTGATATTGACCCGAGGTTTTCACTAGATGCGGGTCGGATCTCGTATGATGACCCGAGGCACTCGTTTGACGAGCCTCGGGCGTCGTGGGACGGGTATACAATCTGCCGGACTTTCCCACGGCTCCCGCCGATGGTGGAAGATGTACCGGTGGTTCCGGTACCGCATTCAGATACGCAGGTTTCTGTTGAACAACCGGGGATTACAGATGAAGCAACCCCCGGTGGTTCGATCCAGACCCGAGAGTATTACACTGATTCTTCCTCGAAGAGACGAAAAAGCCTTGATAGATCAAACTCAATCAGGAAAATGGCGGCTGCGGTGGTGGCGGAGATGGACGAAACAAAGACGATGGCTGCTACTCCGGTTTCGAATGCGAAAGTATCCCCGGCGACTATTGATTACAGCTATGGTAATTTAGGGATGAGGTTTCCGAGCATTGGGGGTGAGAGGGAATTAGCAAGAGATTCGAATGCGAGTTCGTTGATAGATGATTGCTCGGAAACATTTGAGTTGGGGTTGAGGGATAATGTTGGAGATAAGAAAGATGGGAAGAAATGGCGGAGGTGGAGGTGGAAGCTATTGGAGTTTATCCACCGTCGCGGTGGAGACAGAAACGATGAGGAAAATGGGTTTGGTAGAGGTAATGGAGTCGAGAGATCGAACTCAGAGTCGTGGCAAGAAACTGGGATGAACAATAGATTGTTCAGAAGTAATAGTACTGTGAGTTGGAGGAATGGGTCATACAATAAGAAATCAAATTGTGAAGTAAATGGTAAAGGAAGAAGAGTTGGGGGAGATGAGTTTGTTCTGGAGCGCAATCGAAGCGCAAAATATTCACCAAATCATGCAGACAGTGGGCTCTTGCGGTTTTACCTGACGCCATTGAGGGGTAGTCGAAGAAGCAAGCCGATTAGCAACTCGAATCCTGTTTCCAGAAACATGAATCGAGTGCATTGATTTCGTCGCGGAGAAGGTTGTAAGAGAAGGGTATCTCTAGTGGCATTCGGATCATGAAACTGCCACCTCAGCGCCGCATCCCCTTCCCTCCTCCACCTCAGATTTCCGGATGTCAGATTCTTGAGATCCTTCGATGCTCTACATTCTTGGTTTATTTTGTGTTTTTAAATTTGGTTGATGTCAGTTATGCCTTTGAAATTGTCGACAAATTGTTTGTTGCATTTGATCTTGTTTTTAGTGTTCATGTTATAATTTTATTGTTTTACTCTCTAAATTCATATCTCCCTGAATTTGTTATTTATTATTTTTTTACTGTAGATTTGAAGAAAATATGAACAAAACGAAATTATGCAAAACATATAAAATTTGAAGAATTTTAAATTGTTAAAAGAAACAATCGATAAATGACAAGACACAACATAGTGGTGTTTTTTTTTCCCTGAGAAAACAGATTTATGATGCATCTTGGTTATTTGTTTCTTTCAATCTTTGTTCTTTTAGGGAAAATATATTCTGAGTGGAAACTTTATCTTGATTAGAAGTCTGTTTAAAAACATAATCATTTCAATATTATTCAATCAAAACACGACATCTCGGACACAAACCGAAAATATTACCATTTGAGGCTAACTATGAGTCCATCCAAGCCTCAATAGGCATGTCTATTATTACTTGGAACCTGATCGGAATTCAAAGCCATTCGAACCGAATTAGAGAATCTTGGAAACCAACCAATCCGAATTTTAAATGGGTCGGTTATCAAATTACTTTTTCCTAGAGCTGTCCAAAAAGCTCGAGGCTTGGAGCTCGCTCGGATTTAGCTTGGAAAAAGCTCGCTCGATGTGGCTCGGTTTGAAAGTGAGGTGAGCCGGCTCAGCTCGAGTTAGAAAGTGTGTCTAGCTCGGCTCGGTTTGGCTCGCATACCAGTTCGGCTCGGATTATTTTACTTTTAATACATTTTATTTTTATATACATTATAATATATCTGATAATTATTTACATGTGATTAGGAGTATAATTTGATATCTATACCACATTTAAAGGTTGATTACCATGCTAATGAACTTATATCGTATTTCGTTGAAATTAAGAACGTATTTTGGGTTAAACTTGATTTTGGCTTGTAATGTATTAGGTTGAGCTTATTTTGGATATGTTCTTTTGAATTATTGAATAATATTTTAAATTACTGAATTTTGAGAGCCATGTATAAATTTTTCTTTTCAAAATTGAGCCAAACTAAGCTGAGCCGAGCTAGCTCGGTTTAAAACCAAGTCGAGCCCGAGCTTAGATTTCCAGTCCGGTTTCAAATTCGAGCCGAGCTAGCTCGGTTTATAATCGAGCCGAGCCTGAGTTTTGCCCTAGCTTGGCTTGATTCGACTCGTGAACAACCGTACTTTTTCACTGCACATTAAAATTATTTGAAAAACAACATGAAACCGAAAAACCATTGAATATTTATTTTCTTTATTTTTTATACATGCTTTTTGGTTTGGTATTTGGAATTTTTGGTATTAAGACTTGAACATTATCGTATCATATTTTTAAAATGATTTTTGAATTTCAGTGACATTATGAGTTTTGATAATATTTTGTACAAGAAAGAAAACAATTTGTTTTTTTTACATCTAAACTTAAAAACTGAATAACCTAACTTAAACTAACCCGAACTCAACCAATCCAAACGTTAAATAGGTTAGTTATTAGATCACTTTTTCCGACCCAAACACTCAAAATTTAAAGAAAAAAAAATTCCTTAAGAACACCCCCTACCAAAAATAAATAAATAAATAAATAAGTAACTGAATTTTAGTACACCTAACATCATTTGATTGGTCCCGTTATTACAAGCATAATTTACGTCCTGAAATGCTATGCCAATGTTAGTAACTTGTAGCCTAGTGGTGGAGTGATTTGGGTTCTTTAATCGAGATCCAAGTTTAATTTCCATTAGTGTCACTTTGGTGGTTATGGGCTATGATTGTGACAAACCCACTGAGGAGGGTTCGATCCTGAGCCGCACCTCAGTTTTAATCTGGCTGTTACTTCAACGAGTCAACTCGTGTGGAGACAGTACGGTTTCTGGGGGAACGCCGTAACCAAGTCTAACCAACCCAGCGTTGATCCGGTTAAGACAAAGTAAGTTTGGGCAGATCTTGGCTAGGGCCGCAAGTTACGCGGTGTGACCTCGATCATAAAAATGAAAGTCACCGTTCAAAAAAAAAATCAACAGACACAACGTAGTTTTGCACTAAGACCGCGGGGTGTGGGGGGCTTGGGTTGGGGGCTTGAGTCGACACGTAGCGGAGGTGGGGACCATGAGACAGTTCTTGAAAACTTTGGGTGTGGGGTGGCGTGGCTTTGGCTGGCGTGGCCAGCCATGTTTTTTTTAAAACTATTTAAAATTTCATCTAGCCAACTAAAGTCTGCCTTGTCACCTAGACCCCCGCCCCACATTAGGCATAATTCTACCGCTAAAGGGGCAACACTAGCCCCACACCAACCCAAAGTGAAGCACCCAGCGTTGAAGAGCCCCACGCCCCCAAACCCCCTGCACACCCACTAGTCTAATACAAGAAAACAGACTATTATGTGTACGTGTCATTTCTTTTGGTCAATATTTGTTCTTCTACAAGAAATATATTTTGTTTATTAGTAATTTTGAGTAAAACATACTCATTTGATCACCAATAATGGTTATGTTTTTCTTTATATCTGTATTTTCAGTAAAAATATGAGATCTCAACTCATAAACAAAAATATTTTTGTTTTAGGACATATCGTAAGAATCTATCATCGGTCACATACTTTTAATGGAAAGTTAAGCATTAGAGACGCTAATTATAGAAGCAGAATTTCGTGGCCACATATACCATTGGTTGGTCCTGTTGCTTAATTTTCACAGTAAATTGTAAAAAAATGTTTGATAATTAATATAACCTTTTAAAAATTTGTTAATATATTTTGTTTGAAAACTGTAACTTAATTAGAAATTTGATTAAACATATTTCTTTGATTTACATTCAATCTTAACACGGCATCTTAAACCAATAAAGGAAAATATTGTCATTTAAGGCCATACTATAAGAATCTTTTCCGGCATGCTTTTCATGGGAAATTATTATTAAAAAAGTGAATTTTCAGAATACTTGACATTATTTGATTGATCAGGTTTTTACCGACATATTTACGTCGTGAGATGCCAAAAAACGTGTGATAAGTGCTGTAAATATCCTGAAACATGATGTTATTTGGTTGGTTTCATCATGAATAGTTCTTTGCCTAAATAAATAGAGAAAACGATCATATTTTTCTTTGAATCTTTGCTCTTTTAAAGAAATATATATCTCATTCCAAAACTTTATCTTAATTAGTAACTAGTTTTGTTCGCATCACGCTTTGCAACGAAACAAAGCAAATGATACTGTAAAACAATCATTATTTAAAAATGTAGCATGTTTGTTTAGCAAGTCAAACCGTAAGAATCGATTTGGTTTATCATTTTACATTTTTATGAAACCAAATCAATATTATATTGTTATACAATTTCATTTTAACAAAACTTATACAGGAATATCGAGGGGGGGAAATTAAGCATAGTAAAATTTTTAGAAAAACAAAAGTAACGAACATATGTTATTAAAGAAACATCAAATTAATTGATAAAGAAAATATGTTATGGAAAAAATTTTAAAAATATAAATATGGTTTTAGAAAAGAAAAAAAAAAGGAAAATAATGTTAAAGCTAATATAAATTATAATATGAAAATAATAAAATATTAAAAAGCTACATATTATTTTAAATTTTAAATTACTATTCATGATCACTCATAAATAATATATATAAAATAAAATATAAAATATTATAATATGATAATAATATAATATTGAAAAGCTATATATTATTTTAAATTTTAAATTAGTATGCATGATCACTCATAAACAATATATATAAATTTAACTAATACATAATTACTTGATCACCTAAAATAGTTATACTTTTTTATCTTTAACATGCATATTTAATTAAAGCATGACATCTTAACCCCGAAACGAAAATAGTTTTGCTTGAGGCCAAACTGTAAGTATCTATCCTGTCTGCATAATTTGCATAGGAAATTAAGTATTATAAAAGCTGAATTTCGTAGACGCTTGATATCGTTTGGTTGGTTTCATTGCGTAATTGCTAAAAGTGTTTAATAATTTTGTTAATATTACCTTTTAATTATTCATTAATATATTTTATTTAATAACTGTAACTTAATAAAACATTTGATGAAAAGTCTTTTAGTTTAGATTCAATCAAAACATGACATCTTAAACCAAAAAACAAAAATATGTCATTTAAGGCCAAACTGTAAGAATTTATCTTTGCCATCTTGCTTTTCAAGGGAACTCCAATTAAAAAAGTGAATTTTCAGGACACTTTATTGGACATATAAAAAAACAGATGATATCAAAAAGCCAAAGCATTATCCACTAATCAAGAAATAAGCAGAAGATTGAACCAATCTTTTCACCTAATTAGAACATCTGTTCAAAAGCATGGCAAACATCTGATCAAGGCTTGGAACCACTGTTCAAAAGGATACAACATCTCTTGAAGCTAAAGACTGTTGAAGACCAAAGCACTGATGAAGTCAAGGTCTGATGACGAAGACCAAACATCTTTATGGCGAAACAGATGTTTGGACAACTGCAACAGAGGATAACTTAGACAGTGTTTTCTTAATGTAATAGTATTTATCTTGTATCCGTGTTTAGACTAGTTAAAACAGATGTTAGGATTTGCAAAGATGTTCATAACATCTATGGGATCTTTTCTGTTAGGAATATTAGATGTCACTATCAAGGTGATGTCAGCCAATCACTAAACTGGGTTTCGTACTTAGTATAAATAGATCACACCTGTTAGTAATCTATCATCACACACTTCACCTTTTCTCTTGTATGAACTGATTTTTTTACGTGATCAGCTGATGGGGAGTCTGTAGAGTCAGTTGAATTGTAAAACATTTGAATCCTTGAAATTAATGAAAAACAGTCATTGATGATAACTTCCAGTTTGTGAATTTTATTGTGTTTGAGTAATATTTGTTTGCAAACAAAAAACTCAATTTCTAACAATTGGTATCAGAGCTTGGTCACGTTAAATTTGATTTCAGAATCAGTTTATCACAAAAAAAACCAGCTCACCAAAAGATCCAATCCAGTTCGTAGCTCAGGGTTATATAGTGAAGAACTAAACAAGTGCCTTTCACATACTCTGTTTTTCTTTAAGAGAACATGAGAAAATGGCACAAAATGATCCACCCAACATCGGATTTAGTAATAAACCACCTATGTTAAGATCTGAGTTTGGATTGATTGTATTGTTTTAACTAATTTACACCAGAATGATAAATCATAAAGGAATTTGCAGCGGAATAACATCTAAAACTTTATAGCACAATCAATGTGAGAATAGTTTTCATCATAACATGTTTTCATTACACATAAGATTGAAATGATTAACAGATAACTTACATGTACGAATCACTAACTCCCCCTCAGACCGAGCTTACACAGAAAAGAATGTACAATAAAGTGAAAAATGTGAAAAGCTAAATAGAACAGTACAGGCACTGTCTATTTATAGTACTAACCTAACCACTGTTAGTTTATGCTGACATCATCTTGACAATGACATCTAACAATACTAACAAACTCTAACCACTGCCTAATCTAAACACTCACTGATGACCCTAACCGCTGATAGACATAAACTCTGATGAAGGTGTTGGCAGATGTTTTTCAAAGGATGATCAGACCTTTGACTTCCAGTAGACCTTTGACTTAAGAGCAGACCTTTGACCAATCAGTGGTTTGGTGAATCAACAGATTTTATAACTAGCAGAGCTTTGGCATAGGGCAGTTGTTAGAACTATCAGTGGTTTGGAAGCTGGTCTTTGGAAGGAGTGAATCTAAACAATGTTTATTCTGGATCATTTAGAGCAGACCTGTTTTTGGCTTTCTATCATCTGTTCTTTTGTAGGGTTCAATCCCAACAATCTCCCCTAGAGCAGATGATGCCAAAACTCTTCTTTATTTATGATCTTTATGTCTTATCAGTTTTTCCTTGATTTGTTCTTTGAATTTTGTTTCAAAGTTCAAGGAATCTTCATCATCCTCATCCCTGCACAGTTGTAGTTCCAAAAGTTCTTGAAGGTCAGCTACACCCAGGCTTAGTGCATCCTTCCTTGGCATACTAACAACTTTTCCATTGGACCTGAGCAGAGTCAATACACGGGTCTTTTTATCAGAGAGCCACTTTAGTATTTTTGAGTTCAATGGGTTTCTTGGGAGAGGAGTTATTTGTGATGAGAATTGAAAAGGTGAACTTTTTGAAAGCCTTTGAAAAAGATCTTCAACATTTGCTAAAGGCTTCAATGGTTCTTTATTCAAGTCAGGAAAAGGTTCCTTAGTGATAGTCTGCTTACTTTTGTTAGCATCCCTTTGCTGATCTTGCATATCCATCTGCAGCTGCCTCTTCTTTTGGTTGAGGGCTTGAATGGTTGTTTCTAAGACCAGATCTGCACTTAGGTTCTTAACATTTTTCCAAACTGGTGCATTCTGTCTTATTTGGGGGTCTTTCTTCATCCTATCAATTCTTTCTGCTTCTTGTTTGAGAGCTTGGATGGACCACTCTTTAAACTGGTTCTCCTCAGCTTGATAGGGTTTTTCTTTCATGATGAATCTGATGAGGTTTACCCTTTGCTTCTGTTTGGGATCATCTTTTGGAGAGTCCAGAATCATTCTCTCATTTATCTCTCTTGCATACTCTTCTAATTTCTTTATCTTGTTAAGCTCGAGCTGTTCCGTTCTTGATAAGTAATCATTACCCTTTCCTTCACTCTCTTCTTTTGCTATGATTTTGGCTTGCCTAGTCTTTAGTTTTAGATAATCCTCAATGGTTTTGGGATTTCTAAAGCCAAGAAGAGATGGGAAAGTTCTTTTGGATGGGTCAGCTTCTGTATAGAATTGTAGCATTTCTCATCTTACTGCAGCCAACTCTAAAGGATATGATGTTTCCATAGGAATATTTCTTTTTGGATTTTGACCTTTGAGTGACTCAGCAAGGCTAATTTGTAGTGATGATGATTGGGTGATAACTGGTTTTGGTATTAGATTTGTTTGGACAACAGTTGTAGATGGTATATCATTATTTTCCACTGTAGCCATTCTTCTTCTTTTCCTAGCATAAACCAGTTTTGGTGCAGGAGCATTTGTGCAAACCACTGCTGTCGTAACATCTGCTGTACTTTTGGTAGTATCAACATCTATTACGTTGACAGGTGGTTGCTGAGATGAGGAAGGCAATATGATTGAACTGTCAGTGGTTTGCCTTTTTGTACCAACAGTGGTTTTGGAACTAGCAGTGGCACCCTTCATCTCCTTCTCTTTTATCCTGACATGACTCTGATCAATCCTCATTTGTGTATCTTCTTCATTTGCTTGAATTCTCAGGGTTTCATCACCTCCCTTTTCTTTTTCTTTGACAGATGTTTCAGCAGAAGTTACTTAAAGATTTTCCTCAGCGTCATTTTTCTCCCCTTTTTGGCATCATCAACTCTTTCGAAGATAGGTGCAAGGGTAGTGCCAGGAATGAGAATTTTCTTGATCTCTTTAAGCTCTTCATGTGTGTCTTTATACCTTGCTTCAACTTCTTCTTTGAATGTTTACACTTTTGAATCATATAACTGGTTAGCATGCTGAGTGTGTTGTTGGAGTAGAGGATACACTTGTGTTGCAATTTTGGTGGCTTGAGCAGAGGATTGAGCAGGGTTTTGAGATTTTGCAGAGTGTAACATCTGTTGCAGCACATTTTTGATATCTCCCACTGATGCCTCAATCTTTGTGACTTTATCCGTCAATTCCTTGTGTTTAGCTCATCTCCTAAATTAATAGGATCATCTGTGCTCCTACCCAAGGTGGTAGTTTTAACTAGAGGATCATGAGCATGTGATTTATCACTTGCTTCAACTTTAGATGTCCTTTTTTCTTGGTACTGGGGTCTTCCCACTGAAGCAGAGGTTACTTGGGTATCCTCAACAATGGTTGCCTTCAAGGGAGACTTACATATGAAACTACTGTCCAGATGTAAATCAGTGGATTCAACATCTGTAGTAGCTGCTCCTATTGAACTATCAACAAGGATTTCAGGAAACAGTGATGTAGCCTCCTCAACTATTTGTGGGATAACCAATTGATTTTTGTCAGACAAAACCATTGTGGAGGTTTTGCTCTCAGTAATGTGTTGGTGTGAGTGGCCTTTTTGTGACTGACTATCAAAGGTTTCAAACAGTGATGTGGTGGCTGTTGTAAGTTGAAGTGTGCAGAATGGTGTGGAAAGCAGATTTGTCCTGGGAGATGGACATTTTAACATACTCTCAAATGAGGGTGATGTTATCAGTTGTGGGTTTCCTTTGCTTACAACATGTTCCTTTTGTGAGGAATCATGAGGAGTAATGGTTTTGGGTGGAGATCTTTCTACCATCTGCTGTGAGGAAGTAGCAGCAGTGGTTTCATGTGACTTTTGTGTTGTCACTGGATTAACTTATGGGATCTCATCTTCCAGAAGGTCCTTTTTAATAGGTTTGGTGGGTTTTGATGGTTTCTTTTTGGTCTTTTTAGGAGTTTTTGGTGTGGGTTGCACAACTGTGGTTTTGCTGCTGTGGTCACCAAGAGCAGTGGGCTCAGCAGCTGGAATCTAAGGAACAAATGTGGACTCATCTAAAGTTTGCACAGACTCCCTTGCTTGTGTTTTTGAAACTTTTGACTCTTTAGCCATAAGGCGAGTATATGTTTCAGATGATAGACTATTTATTTGAAAAAGCAACCCTTGAACAAGAACATGAGCACTTTCTTTTGGGATTTTCTGTTTTAAATAATAACTTAGAAATCTAGGGAATAGCAGAAAAGCATTTTCCCTTTTGTTTTTCATATTTTCTGGGTTTGTTACCAAATCATTAAATAATACTTAGGAGTAATTGTAATCAGATTTAGACAAAATGGCATACCCTAAGTATTGAATTTTCAATGGTATTTCATCAAACCCAGTTGTCTTATTTGAAACACATGTGAGCAGGGTATGAAACAAAAACTTCATAGGAGGTGGGAATTTTCCCTTTTTCATGGTTAATTTTGATAAGTCTCCTGTATACCCTTTGTTTTTCAAAACAAATTGATACTCACTTTTGGGGAAGGAAGTTTTACCTTCTAGGTCGTTTATCTGAAAAACCTCTGAGATGGTTTGTGGGGTTATTGGAACCAAGATTCCTCCCACTTTTGACGTGATTTTCCAAGGTTTTTGATTCAGACTTTCAATTTCAGCATTTGCCCAGAAATGTCGAAGGGCGTTTTGATAGATCGGTGCGTTACATGTTAACAAAGTCTTGTACTTTGAGGAAGACAATATATCAATAATTTCATGAAATTCTGTATTCTTCTTTGTCTTCTCAAAAGTACAGAGATAGTTGTGTGGATTTTTGATGTTCAGAGTGTGTTTCGGAGGTTCTTGTGTTGACTTTGCTTTAGGTGCCATGATTTTCAGAGGAAATATTTTTCAGAGTTTTTGAAATGGCACAGTAAAGTGAAAACTCTGTTTGTGAATGATATAGGGTTTTATAGAGTTTTCAAAAAGTGATGATGACGTGGCATCTGAATGCAACAACTGTCGAATAACATTTGTCCACGTGTAACCTCTGATTGACAATGGAAGACAGTTGTTTGGCTAACCACTGATAGAGTAACTTATCAGTGGTTGTGACCAAAAGTTAATACTATCAGAGGTTTGCATCAGTGGATATATTTTTTTTTAAAACAACAGTGTTTTTGTGCTATCAGAGCTTTGAACAGACTTTACGGATTTTATTGAAAAATTCAATTTTAACTATTTTTAAGGATGAATTTCTGATTTTCTAAAAACATTTTATTACTATTTACACATGGATCACAATGAAAAATTGTTTTTAATCCATGTTTAGCATTCCAAGCCTGGATATCAAACTGTCAAATATGGAAGCATCAAATGCTTTTATCAACACATCTGCTAGTTAATCCTTGGTATGGACATGTTGTAAAGAAATCAGACCTTTTACATAGCAACCCCTCACAAAGTGATGTTTGATGTTAATAAGTTTAAAGAAATATTTGATAATTTGCAAGGTTAATTTTGACAAACTATTTTCAAATGTTTCTCAAAAATTTTGATGGCTTAACTTTTGAAACCTTTTCAGTCAAAACTTCACTTACATGCTCGTCCTTGTGTTATGACACTTTACAGAAACTCGACAGAAGTTGTATATCTCTTATGGTAAAAGCTATTTTGTTTGTAAGAATAAGTTTTCAAGGACATTTAAAGCTGAATTTTGACTGATCATCAACCAAAATCCTCTTGATTCTCTTATCAGAAAAAGTAACTCCCCTTTCTAAGATTAGGGTACTACTTCAGACAGGTACTTAAGTTTTGCCTAACAAAAAAAAAAAACAAGCAAAAACTCAAGAAGTATTATCTCCAAACTAAAAACCAAGGAGAAATACATGACCTAATATAAACAATAGATTTCTACTATAAAAACTCGTAGAAAGATCCGTGATACGAGAATCAATTAGATCTGATAAAATTCCAATAATTCTTCTGAGAAATTTATGAATTTAGAGTTCATCTCAGTCATTGGTATGGAACTGATATGATCCTCTTCATCAATTAATCCTGAAAACAACGTAGATTCCAACATAATAAACTAAAAACAACATAGACTCCAACACGGTAAAAACCACATCAATCGTGAATTTTTACACAATCTCGACTCTGTTTGACAAGTAAGAATAGCACAATATCATGAAATTGAGCTGATCTTTTCAGGTCAAATTGACGATTAGATCAATTTGCTTGACCAAGCTCTGATACCAATTGTTAAGATCTGAGTTTGGATTGATTGTATTGTTTTAACTAATTTTACACCAGAATGATAAATCATAAAGGAATTTGCAGCGGAATAACAACTAAAACTTTATAACACAATCAATGAGAGAATAGTTTTCATCATAACATGTTTTCATTACACATAAGATTGAAATGATTAACAGATAACTTACATGTACGAATCACTAACTCCCCCTCAGACCGAGCTTACACAGAAAAGAATGTACAATAAAGTGAAAAATGTGAAAAGCTAAATAGAACAGTACAGGCACTGTCTATTTACAGTACTAACCTAACCACTGTCAGTTTATGCTGACATCATCTTGACAATGATATCTAACAATACTAACAAACTCTAACCACTGCCTAATCTAAACACTATTTGTAAAGCACTGATGACCCTAACCGCTGATAGACATAAACTCTGATGAAGGTGTTGGCAGATGTTTTTCAAAGGATGATCAGACCTTTGACTTCCAGCAGACCTTTGACTTAAGAGCAGACCTTTGACCCATTAGTGGTTTGGTGAATCAACAGATTTTATAACTAGCAGAGCTTTGTCGTAGGGCAGTTGTTAGAACTACCAGTGGTTTGGAAGCTGGTCTTTGGAAGGAGTGAATCTAAACTCTGTTTATTCTGGATCATATAGAGCAGACCTGTTTTTGGCTTTCTATCATCTGTTCTTTTGTAGGGTTCAATCCCAACAACCTATCCTTGTCATATCTGAATTCAATATCTGGCCGCGTAGGATGGGGCATATACTAGCTCAACAAAATACTGGGTGTTGGAAGTCTGTTGTCTTTGGACCTCATGTTCTAATGGTCCCTAGTGCCGAAAACCCCAATGTATTCGAGCCAAAGAAGCCGAAGAACTATTCCAAGCAAGATTATCAAAATTTCGAGCTAGATGCGAAAGCCTTTAGTATTGTGGCTATGGTTCTGCCGAATGATATCTATGTTGGCCTATTGCATTGTAACAATGTTAAGGAGTTGTGGGATGCACTGAAGGAACAATTTGGTGGGATGGAGGATGTTATCGAGAATACTCAAGAAATCCTTAACCAACAATATGAAACCTTCACTCATGTCAAAGTGGAGACCCTTACTCAACATTGTGAACGTTTTCATGTCTTATCAGTGAATTCAAGTTGGTTAACAAGGAATTTATTTAAGTAACCGATTTTTAAGATCTCTGCCTGAAAAATGGGATACTATTGCGATAGTGATAAGGACATCCCCAGATTTGAAGGACATGAGCCTGACCCAGCTTCATGGAAAGCTCCTAACCTTTGAGAGGGAGTTTGTCCAAAAGAAAAAGCTCCAGGAAACTAGAAAGGTGTCTGAGAGTTATGTTACTTTTGAGTAAGGAAAGATCATCGTCTAGGATGGGAAATGATCAGAGTTTTGATCATTTTATTGATATTTCTACTTGTATCAACTCTGATCAACATTCCACCAGTTTTGCTTTTGCAGCAAACGATGATGCTCATGCCATTGATAATTTGTCAATTGTACTTGATGATATTAAGCAGTTAGGAAACTTTTATGTTAGTATTGAAGAAAAATGTGATCTAAACTGATCAGTTGATGAAGATGAAGTCATAAAGGTCAAAACAGCAAAGAAGACACGAGACTGGACAAAAAAAGGAACAACATATCTGTAACATTATCAGAAACAGGTCAAGAACAAGAAAAGACTATCAGATGAGGTCATTCTGATAGATCTGATGATGTTTCTGATGAATATCATCAATTTCTGGTAAAGTCTAATCGTCAGAATTTCTGTTGATTGGTTCATCAGATTTTCTGATGAGGTGGGCATCAGAAATTCTGATGAACCTACCTGTCTGCAAAACTAAGCCCTGCCATATTTGAAGAAGCAAGTTGACTCTAGAAGATTCAATGAATATGTCAAAAGGCAACTTTATGCAGGGAAAGTGTATGAATAAACTAATGTTTATTCATACCCAAGACATTCTATAAATAGAAAGTAATACAACAAAGGACAATGAGTCAAGCTTAGCATTTAATATATACTACAACACTCCATTGCCATTTCACCACAGAATTACACAAGTATTCGTTTGTACTAATCAATAACCTCACAATCACCTTGTAAACCATTTTGTTTCAAAGTGATATAAACTTGAAAATTCTGTAGTTGCTGTTTCTTGAAAGTTCGATTTCTATTTATGCACACTATTTTCATATTTGTTGAAATCACTTGTTACGATTAAAAGAAATTTTGTCCATCTAGGACCAACAATTGGTATCAAAGCAGATTGAATAAATTATTTTCAAACGATCAATTGCTCAACTTTTCTATTTTATCTAAATATGACAAAATTTCAAACTTGGAACAATGCTTTCAACATTGGGTCTATGTCAAAGCCACCGACCTTGGTCAACGAGGAGTACCCCAGTGCAAAATCAAGATGATCAATTTCCTAAATGGACATGATTGAGCTCTGTTTCAATCCATTGTGAGTGGCCTACATATATCCATGGTTGAAATACTAGGTACCCAACAACTGATCTTACATCTGAAGTACCATTCTCATGGGCTCTAAAAGCTGAAAATTTTGGGGTGATGATGATAAGAAAAAGGTGGAATCCGCTAAAGAAATATGGGATCAGTTAGAAAATCTTTGTGAATGAGGAGAAAGAATGAAGAGAAATAAAAGAACAAATTGTGTCTCTTCTTATGAGAGATTTAAAAATTTACCAAATGAAAGTCTTTATGAAACATATAATAGATTTGCAAAACTTTTAAATGAACTAAAGAAGTTTGGTAGTGAGAAGTCAAATGATGAAAGTAATGTGAAATTCCTAGATGCTCTACCAAGAGAATGGAGAAGTCTAACAATGAATTTAGCCTCCACCTTAGAGCAGGGAAATATGAGTCTGCATGACTTATATAGCATTCTTGTCCCCAGAGAAGATGAAATATATGAAAACTCAAGCCAGAGAGGTGGATCCATTGCTCTCATCTCAAACTCACAAAGAACACCCATTCCTGATCCACAAACCTCCTATTGTCAAAGCACGGAAAATTTAATACTTCATCAGATTTTGAGGCAATTGCATTGCTCACCAAAACCTTTGAGCAGAGGTTGAGAGCAGGAAGCCATAAGTACCAGAAAAGTGACAAAGGGAGGATGGAAGGAAAAAAGGTAAAGGAAAAGCAGAAGTTATATGTTACAAGTGCAAGCAAAAGGGTCACTGTGCGTCAGAATGCAAGAATAAAAAGATGAAGGATGTTGCCTACTATGAGAAAAATCTAGAGGAAGCCAAAAAGCAACAACAAGTAAGTCTGATAGCAGGGACTGATGCCTGGTTAACAGATGACTCATCTGATGAAGAAGAAGAAATGGCAAATTTCTGTCTCATGGCCAAGCTTTCTGATACAGAGTCTGAAAGTTCAGAACAAAAGGTAAGCTCGGATAATTTTGATCTAGAACAAAAATTAAACAAGCTTATGTCAGATTTTCTAAATCTGCAAGAAAAACAAAAATTAGAAAACAAAAAATCTGATGATTTACAAAAGACTCTGAAAAAAGTTATACTTGAAAACCAATTACTAATTGAAGAAAGCCTGAACAACAGTGAAAAAATTGAATTCTACGAAAAAGAAAAAAAAGATATATATAAGAAAATTTATGACAATGAGATAAATGTGAAAGGTTGTTAGCAAGCAAAAGATTTTATTAACTTTATTGAAGCCACACCAAAGAACAGAGGTGAAGGACTGGGGTATGTAAAGACAAACATTAGAAACCCTTCCACCTTTGTTAAGGCATCAGATAGATTTCAGATAAGTTAATATCAAATTATGATACAGAGTCTTGCAAATCCATAAGTTCTGATAACTCTCTTGTAACTGTAACTCCCGAAATTATAATTACGCACTTTTATGATTATATAATATGCTACAAGTAACTAATAACATGTATAACCTTAGTATATGAATGTGTATGATGGGAATAATAATAATAACAAGATTACGTGAAGAAACAAATATTAGTGGAATGATGATTAAAAATTAGGAACTTGATTATTATATGAAAGTTAACCAAATAGAAATGATTAGTTATAAATGTAAACACTACATTTGAGAGGGACCAAAAATGACTAGATATGAAAGAGGAAATGGTAAAATGGATTAAAACACAAACACACACACACACATTAGATGTGTGTGTCGCCCAAGAGATCAAGAAAGAAGGGGGAAACCCTTATGATCTTAAAATTCAGCAATCAAAGGAAAGAATTGAAGCTAATCAATTGCATGTTCATCAATTTCTAACCATCTTAGCATTCTAAACATAAGGTATGTTGAAATCTGAAATTTAGTGATCATGGATGGAATGGGTTTCAAGTAAAAGCATGGAATTGTATGAAATCAATATAAACATGGGTTAGGAGCATCTCATGGAACATGAATTAAACTTGAATTCGATTAGATTGATAAGAGAAAGTGAAAACCCATTAAAAGTAGGAGTGTTGAGATGTGAAATATGAAATTTAGTGTGAATTAGTGTTATGATGTTTGTATGATGATGTTCATAATAAGATGTTGATAAGTGGAATCGATCTAGGATGAAGGTTGTATGAGATTTTGTTTGAAATTGATGTTCATGATATTATTGATATGAATTGGTTAAGTTGAGCATATAATACTTGTACACTATGCTTAATTATTAGTACGCAGGTCAAGTGTTTGATAAAATGTTTGAACGAAATGATCAAGTGATGTTACAATGTTAAATGGATAGAATTGGGAAATTGTTGGTTGTTAAATTGAATATGTTAAGAATGGAGCGAAAAGAATGGCACGAGATTAAGTAAATGATTTTGAATTGTAGGCTTTAAGGAAGAGAGCTCATGTCGTTCCGGATCGCAAACAAACAACGACAAAGGTAAGTTCTTACGCTTACAAAATTTAGTAATGTATTATGTCTAGAATATGTTATTAAACTAGATTTGTAAAATTGTATGTCAAATGAGTTTATGTATAGTTCATATCATGGATATGGGTCGACGAGTAGAACATGTCATACACCGAATTGTAAACTTGATGTTAAACTTAGAATAAGGTAATGCAAAGAGAATGATAATGAATCTCTTTAGAAGGGTTGTTGGAAGGAATGCTCGAAGTAAACATCATCAAGTTTGAACTAAGAGTTAACCTTAAAGTTCGGTTATATTAAAATGGCTAACTGTTTGTTACGAATGTAGGAAAATCGTCTTTATAGTCAGCGATATATTGGGATGGACACACCGATTTGCACGCTTCCACTATGATGCTTGATAAATCGGCTAAAACTTTTGTTAGAAGGTTCTCCGTTATGTTGGGTCTTTACTAAATACTTAACTTGAAAGGATGTCGAAACTCTTGTAGTTTTAATGTCTATGTTGGTTGTTTAAGAATTTGGATGTAAACTTTTAAGTAAATTATCTCGGTTAGTTTATGAAGATATTCATGGAAATTTTATAAGATGATTGTTTGACCCGTTTGGTTTTTTTTTGTGATTAAAAACTCTTATGATTTTAATAAGAATTTTTAGACCTTACAGTAACATCAAACATCAAAGGAAAATGGCATGAATCTAATCAAACACCGCTAGAAAATTCAAAAAGGATTCATCCAAAATTTCAAAAATCTGCAAACCTTCCATCACAGAAAAAGAAATCAGAAATTTCTGATAAGGGAAGCTGTATGTGTGTTGATATACTGAAGCTAGTTCAACACCATCTCCAAGCAAAAACCAAACAATCTGTTAATGACTCAGCATATAACAGAATCTCTGGTGAAATCTCATCATCTGAAGAAGAAAACTTTAGTTAAAATTTCATCAGAAAGAGTACCCAAACAAATCTGGGTACCATAAACTCTCTAACTCTTCCATTTCAGGACCATCATGTGCAGCAGATCTGGTACTACGACTCTGGAAGCTCCAAGCACATGACAGGGGATAGGAGCTTACTCAACAATTTTTTTCCTAAGTTGGGTAAATTAGTTAACTTTGGAAATGGAGTAAAGGGAAGAACATTGGGGTATGGATGTATAAAGTATGGTTCGTTGACCATTGAGAAAGTAGCCTATGTAGAGGGCTTACAGTACAATCTGCTGAGCTGTGGAAAATTTTGTGACAATAGATTTCAGGTAACCTTCTTACTAGAAAAATGTTTGCTAATTGGTCTGGATGACAACAAGATATATTTTAGCGGAAAAAGAATTAGAAAATCTATCTATTACTTTGATTTTATAGAAGAGACTAAGCATTCACAACTGTGCTTATTTTCAAAACATAACAAGGGTAATAGTTGGTTATCGCATAAAAGGTTAGCCCACTTAAATTTCAAAAATTTAAACAAACTGGCAAACAAAGGTCTGGTAAAAGGGTTACCTTTTATATCCTCAAAGAAGGATAAACTCTGTGAAGTTTGTGAAATGGGAAAATAAAAGAGAAGCTCACACAAAACAATTTCTGAATCATCAATATCTCAAAACTTAGAACTTTTTCACATGGACCTATGTGGACCAGTTAGTACTGCAAGTTTTTCAGGTAAGAAATATATCTTAGTCATTGTGGATGACTATTCCAGATACACTTGGGTAGAATTTGAGAAAGAAAAGTAAAACTCCAGATCTGATCATACACTTTATAATATTGAAAATATTTTGAAAATATCTGTAAGAAGGATCAGAACTAATAATGGAACATAATTTAAAAATTCAAAACTTGAGACCTTTGTTGTTAGTAAAGGAATCTCTCATGACTTTTCTGCTCCAAGAACTCCACAATAGAATGGGGTTGTGGAAAGGAGAAGCCAAACCTTGGTTGAAGCAGCCATAACCATGTTGGCCTATGCAAAACTGCCCACCCACTTTTAGCAGAACCAATTGCTAATGCATGTTTTACACAAAACATATCCATAACAAATACTACAGAAAACACCTTACAACATTATAAATGGAAGAATACCAAATATAAAATTTTTGCACACATTTGGTTGTAGATGTTTTGTTTTCAAGGATTTTGAAAGTCTTAAGAAATTTGAAAGAAAAGCAGAAAAAGGAACTTTACTTGGATATTCTTTGTCCTCAAAAGCTTATAGGGTTTTTTTTATCTTAAACACTAGGACTATCAGAGAAAGTTTGTATGTATCATTTGATGATTCATCAGAAACAGAAGTTTCTGGTGAGTTTATAAAGGAAATAACCTTTTTCTAATAAATTGGAAAATTCTGATCATCTTCTTAACATCTTAACTGAAAATCTTATGGAACATGATCACCTGAACACAGGAAAATAAAAAATCCAATCATGTACTAACCCTGTAGGACCAACAGAGGTTTTTTCAGAAATTCTGACACCATACCAGAATTCTAAACATATATCAGAAAATGTCCCAGAACATCAACATTCAGATTCTCGCACTACAACTGAAGCAACTAACCATGGGAAGCTTCTAATCCGTCAGAACAAGCAACTTTACACAACAATCTAAGATGGATCAAGGAACACACTCAGTCTGACATTATTGGAAATCTAGACGAAGGTGTCAAAACAAGATCTACAACAGTACATGAATGTCTATATGCTAGTTTTCTAGGCATGATAGAACCAAAATCTGTCAAAGAAGCACTCAATGATTCTGATTGGATATAGGCAATGCAAGAAGAGCTTGACCAATTTAAGAAAACTCAAGTATGGAATCTGGTACCTAGACCAAATGATAGATCAATCATTGGTTCAAAATGGGTATTTAGAAACAAATCTGATGAACATGGAACAATAACAAGGAATAAAGCAAGGCTAATGGTAAAAGTTTATTGTCAATAAGAAGGTATAGACTATGATGAAACATTTGCACCAGTGGCCAGATTAGAAGCTGTCAGAATATTCCTTGCTTATACTGCAGCAAAAGATTTTAATGTTTATCAGATGGATGTAAATCAACATTCCTGAATGGTAAGATTGAAGAAGAAGTGTATGTGCATCAACCAGAAGGCTTTGTTGATCCCAAATTTCCAAAACATGTTTACAAATTAAACAAAGGCTTGTATGGTTTGAAGCAAACTCCTAGAGCATGGTATGAAACTCTATCAAATTTCTTACTTAACTCAGGCTTCACAAAAGGTACAATTAACACAACACTCTTACTAAAAGCACATAAAGGTCACACCTTGTTACTCCAAATTTATGTTGATGATATGATATTTGGATCAAAAAATGAGAAATATTGCAAAAAGTTTGAAAAGTTGTTAGTACAGTATGTCTATGTCTTAGTTTTGTATCGAGTCTGTTTAGAATAGATGAGATTACGTTAGAAATGTCGTATTTATGTAAATAGGAGATCAAGTTCGCCCGGATTATTGATGTGTGAACAAGTTCGGCCGAACTTGTAGTCTCCCAGTGAACTTGTCTCACTATATATATGTTCCTCATGGTTTCTCATTTGTAACTTTGCACACTTAGAGGTGAAGCTCTATCAGATCCGGAACTCGAATATAATTGACGTTATGATCAATAAACAGACAATTAACAAGTAATTCTTGCATATTTGATTAACATGCCACTTAGTTTCCGCCTATTTGGACATTTAGATACAAATTAGGTTCCCGAGCTATTCAGGAGCGATCTAACAAGTGGTATCAGAGCCACGGATACCTGATTTGGTGAAATCATCACAAGAACTACTCTATTTCTACTCATTTCTACCATTTTTCTTAACTTTTTCATGTAAAACAATGAACCTATGGATAAAATCTGCTAAATTTTGAATATGTCACGTAAAATCCACTAAAGATGAACCCCTGAAAGTTTCAAGACCTAATTCAAACAAATTGATGTCGAAAAGTTGAAAAAATCATGTTTTGCAAATCCATTTTGATCGAACTTGACATCAAGTTCGCTCGAACTTGATTGAAAAATTCACTTTTTGAGTGATTTTTCATCAAGTCCGCCCGAACTTGATTGATTTTTCATAGATTTTATCAAGTCCGCTCGAACTTAGTAAGATTTTCTTCAAATTTCATCAAGTTTGCCCGAAAATTCTGTTGAAAATTCTATACAAGTTTGCTCGAACTTGTAATTTCTCTTGAAATTTTTCTACAAGTCCGACCGAATTACTCATGGTGAAATGTTTCAAAACTTTTCAACAAGTTCGTCCGAACTTGTTTGAAATTGAATCTAAATTGTTTTGCTGCACAAGTTCGCCCGAACTTGTCAGTGTACTAATCATCTTTTCAAGTTTGTGAACGTGTTTTCAGTGATACTTTTTTGTTTTCCGCGATGGAAGATATCCACAATGCGTATATGACAGCTGGGGCTTCAACATCGAATGCCAACATGGTGAATCAAGTTAGTATTGATAACGAGATGGGTACATCAGTGAAGCCACCAAAACTTATGTGCATGGATGAATACGAGGGGTGGAAAGAGAAGTTTACGAACTGGGTTCAAGCTACATCTTTCACAGTTGGGTTGCGGTTGAAACAGGTTATACATGGCCAAGAGATGAACATGATAATGTTATCGAGATGAGCAAGTTTTCTACTTCACAGAAGGATGCATACGTAGCTGAAAAGAAAATGATCAGTCTGATTCAGCAATCTGTGAAGGAAGATATCTTGGTGCTATTACCAGAGTACAAAACTGCACAAGAGTTATGGAAGTCTCTAAAAAACAAATATCAGGGGCGTGCAGAGATGGTAAAAAGCAAAACGCTCTAATCATGAAAGAATTCGACATCTTCACAATGCTCAAAGGCGAGACGATGAAACAAATGATAGAACGATTCTGTCATTTGAAGGTGATTATGAGAAGGCATGGTCTTGAGAAGACAGAAGAAGAATACATTAACAAATTGGCTGATGCTTTACCAGAAGGTGAATGGACAACTTATCTCATGGTGTTAAAAGAAAGTCCAAGCTGGGAATTTTTCACACTATCCACTTTTATCGATTAGTTGGAAGGGCACGAGATGGTGTTGTTAAAGATTGCCAAGTCAAAGAATCCGGACATTGCTCAAGATGTTGGACTGTATTACAAGACTGGAACTCAAGAGAATTTCTCAACTCCAAAGATTCAAACTGCTTTCAGCGCGAATATGAATTCCTCGAATCATTCGCCACAGAGCCAAACTCAATCATATCCTAACTATGATCAGAGTCCTCAGAATGCATCATATTCAAGCACGGGTTTTAATCAAAATAATCAATCAAATTCTGATCCAAATGTGTTTAGATGCAACATTGCAGTCAACCTAAACAACGTCGTTTCTGAACAAGTGGCCAAACAACATATGGCACTACTTGCCACAGTGTTGGAATCCTACGAGAGTTTAGTGGCCGAGAAGATTGGTAATCCAGAAATGACTGCAGAGGATTACGATCAAGTGGATGAGGAGGAGCTTGAGTTGATGGACATCGAATGGTCCTTAGCTTCGATTATACAGAGAGTTACCAAATTCGTGGCTCTAACTGGAAAAGACATTGGAAATTCGAGCAACAAATTGGGTTTCGACCAGACGAAAGATACTTGCTTCAGATGCCGACAAAAAGGGCATTTCAAATGAGAGTGCAAGAATCCAGAAGCAAGTGGCAACCAAAGTCCTTTCGGAGGCGGCGGTGATTACTACAAGAAGTCGTTGCAATATAAGCCATTTCTGAAGAAAACTCAAATCAAAGTTCAAGAGAAATCATCCAACAACGCAGAAAAAGCTATGGTTGCTGCTAATGAAGATGATGGTTTTGATTGGAACTCATATATTGCTAAGAAGACAGGAGTTGCTCTAATGGCTGAAATCATGGAAGAACAAGATACATCTGCTGAGGATGCAGCTCTTGTCACATCCTCAAAATTCCACTTGTGGGGTTTTACTGCGAGGCGCATGACAAACCGGGATCACAGTCATTAGTCAAACTGAACGACCACTATATGAGTTTTAAAAAAAATTATTCATTAATGAGAAAATATTGTTTATATAATTGAGTTGCGGAAGCGTAACAATTTCAAAACCAAAATAGCTAATGTAATTTAAAGTTGTGTCTAAATATTTGATGAAATCAATGCGACACCATAATGCATCCTAGTCCTGATGTGTGCTACCTTAGCAACCTGAGAAAACATGTAAAATCAAGTGTCAACAATAATGATGAGTGAGTTCACATGTTTTAGTTTATAGATATAAGATAAGTTGTTTCCATTAGTTCAAATCCCAAACCAGTATGTTATAATAGGTATCCCCTGATCTAAACCCGAATCAGAATGTTTAAGTTTCCCGATTCAAAACCCGAATCATGTTGTTATAAGTTGTTCCCGATTCAAAACCCGAATCGTGTTGTTATAAGTTGTTCCTGATTCAAAACCCGAATCGTGTTGTTATAAGTTGTTCCCAATTCAAAACCCGAATTGTGTTGTTATATTGATTAGCAGTTTATGTTACATGTTTAGGTAGCTAGCCTAGGTTATGTCAACAAAATGTTCGATCCGAAGCTGAAGTTGATGCCCCTGTTGTGCCAGGTCTATCACCAACCATGGCTAAGTGTTAGGCAAATTCTACACCCGTGACCATCAACGTTCGGTCTAACTGGCGTGACCAGCACGAGTGGGGCTTGTCGGGCCCAGTAGTACTACCAAAAACTCCCTCGCTATAATCCAATACTAATGGCATCGTAAGTTTTAAGGGGACTGATATGTGGTATATGCTTCTTTTGACCATAACCGTATAACATAACCCTTCCCAATATAGTTGTTAATTAGATAAAGTTAAATGCGTTACTTTACCGTAACGCTACATGTTTTCTCCCCTGTTATTTAAAACCGTTTAAAAGTAGGGGTCGTGAACTCACCTTTGATTGCTCGGTTAGACTTTTAAAGGGATTAGAAGTTGAGGTAGGTCAATCACGTCCTAATATGATTACCACTTAGTTTATTAGTGTGTTCATGTAAGGCACGAAACTCATACACGTATCAAGCAATCACGTTGACAACTTACGCATATATATTCAACATATAATCATCCATGATCATAGCACACAACAACTTAAATAATACTTTAGTTGACATCAAACAGGTTCGACCATTCTCAGATAGCACATGCAAACATTTAGATGCACACATAACAACTTATTATGTTTCAGCTTAAGTGTCCAGAACTTGTCTGTTTTCGGGAATTATTATAAAATAGTTCCCATATTCCAAAAATTCCAATTAATTTACCGAACATGTCAAACGGTCTGTAAAACTTTGTGTAAAATGTTCAAGCCCTAACATTGCCAATTATTTATAAAAAGAAAATCATTTACTAGGCTGCAGTCAGATCCGTCATTTTCTGATTGCAGTCCATAGAAAAATTCATTTAAAAATCATTAGCCATCCGATTGATGAAATTCCAGTGGGATATTTTCGGAAACACATGTGTCCAACTACTGTACAAATTTCATGACCTAATTATATGTATATATTACGATATATGACACAGAAAACAACACGTAATTTCTGCAGAAAAAACACAGCTTCAGCTGCTGCACGAAATAATTAATTTAAAATAGTAAACGACCTCAGAAAAATGCGATTCCAGCGCCATTAGAAGCGTTTTTCAAAAACGTACGTTTTAGACTTCAGAAAATCAATTTTTCAATCAATAAGGATCCATTTACAAACAACTGAAGTTGGTTGTTTTCGCTAATCAGCAACCTGTTTTCTATCTAAACGATACCCGAAACACATTTAACGTCACAACACTTCCTAAAACAACTAACTGCAGATTAATCATCAATTATCACTTAGCCATATTAATAATTTCATAACCCTAGATATAAACATCATGATTTTCACAAAGAAACGCAGCCAAGATCATTTATGCATACATATCATCACTAAACCCAAACAATCGCATAATCACCATAAGCTAATCATGCAACAACAGAACCCTACCATAACAACTCATGATCACAACCATGTCTACACAAAATCACACCATGAATCACAATCTTAATCAAGACACTAACCTTGGAGCAAAGAGAACTAGAGAGAGAGAGATAGGTTGCAATCGTGAGAGTGAGAGGGAGGGGGGGGGGCTGCCGTCGAACTACCAAAGGGGATTAGGGTTTGGTAAAATGAGAAAAGAAGAGAATGAGATGGTTATATAACTAAGGTTTAGGTAGGTGGGTTGGGCTTAGCCCGGGTGTACAAACCCGCATCAATGTTGCCCGTCTCGTGTTAATGAAATTCCGTTCGGTTAAACTATATAAAATAAATGTAGCGGTTGATATAAATATATTTATATGCGTGTGTGTTAAGTTAAATACGTTTGGCTCTGGTTATCAGTTAAACAACACGTTTCTCCTGTAACATGTTATTATTAATTATAAATAATACTAATAATAATAATCAACTAATAATTTAAATATGCACCCTTTTTCCGATATTTAGGGTCAAAAGTACGAGTTGTCACATTCTCCCCATGTTATACAAATTTCGTCCTCGAAATTTAGGCTAAGATATACTCTAAACTCTAGTTATGGGTTCGTCAATAACACGTTACGCGTAAATATATGCGGTTTCTCATAAGTTTACAACATGACCATATAAGTTACATAGCATATAAGTCACATAGCATATAAGTGACACATCATATAAGTCACATAGCCTTTAAATTCAGCTAATCTATAGTTATATATTTGTTCAGGGTTCTGATTGTTTATCGACGTTCGGGCACATACCTGTGCGTGATTCCGTAATTTCCCCGAATTACCTTACATGTGTGTTTGTGAAATAACTTACACGCTTAATTAACCCTAATTAAGTGTAATGCATAAATGAATGTTTGAGATAACGGAGTTTTTGTTAACGGTGTTAACCTGAAAATGCCGGGTGTCACATCATCCCCTTGTTGAAAGAACTTTTGTCCCGAAAATTTAGATTATGATATTATAAAATGATGGTTGCAAGTTCATTGTTAAGAAATGACGTCAAGACATACGACGGTACAACGAAATGAGATAAAATCAGACTACATGATTGATATGTCAGTTGATGACAAATTGGATTCAATTGTTCATCCGAACAAGTTACAAGGGATTATATACAGGTATAGAATAGTCAATTGTCGTAGCAACCAAATCGATTTCAGCAAGAATAGGTGCACATAAGTGCGACTTTCAAGAGTTACAGTGGTCGCCTATGATGTAAGTATACACGAAAAGAAATGGTGCGCTTTAAAGGTAGTACCATGTTATTGAATTCAGACGGTTCAGTTTCCTGTTCACAAGTAAGATGAAGTTTAGAACTTACTCGATAAATAGACATAGCTATCTTCGTTGAAGTGATATTAATGTCAAGAATCTAGAAGACGAAACTACTATGGCTCCAAGAGAATGCAATACCTAGAATTACATTCGTACATAGGGATTTCAAATACAGATTAAGTTAGACTAACAAAGGGAAAAAAACACTAATACATGTCAATTTGTACTTGGTCTTTAGTCGAAATACAAGTTGAGTTAGTGGGAGCTCGATAATCAAGAATGTCATAACAAGTTATGTCAAGCACGGGAAATGCTCACAAGAGTTGGAACACCGGTGTGCATACATCGGTATAAAGTTGACTGGTATATTTAACATATATGGCGCGGGGGGGGGGGGGGTGCCGTCGAACTACCAAAGGGGATTAGGGTTTGGTAAACTGAGAGAAGAAGAGAATGAGATGGTTATATAACTAAGGTTTGGGTAGGTGGGTTGGGCTTAGCCCTGGTGTACAAACCCGCATCAATGTTGCCTGTCTCGTGTTAAAGAAATTCCGTTCGGTTAAACTATATAAAATAAATGTAGCGGTTGATATAAATATATTTATATGCGTGTGTGTTAAGTTAAATACGTTTGGCTCTGGTTATCAGTTAAACAACACGTTTCTCTTGTAACAGGTTATTATTAATTATAAATAATACTAATAATAATAATCAAATAATAATTTAAATATGCACCCTTTTTCCGATAGTTAGGGTGAAGGTCTGTGATCAGGCGGTTCTAGACGGAAGTTAGGGATAAACGTAAACCGATTCGGTAGAATGTTATTAAGAATGGAGTAGAAGTAGAATGCAGCGGAAGTCTTCATTCATACCGAAAGAGTATACATCTTTATAAGTCCAGCTGCCGGAGTTCCTAGAGAGAATCCGGCAGCACCTCCCCGTAGGGATGCCAAAAACTTAAATGACAAATGAACACACACATATATAGGGAACCAAGTTCGCCCGGATGTGCTATAGTCAAGTTCGGGCGAACTTGTCCTTCACAGGACAAGTTCGAGCGAACTTGACTAAAGGCACATCAAGTTCGAGCGAACTTGACCAATACAGGTCAAGTTCGGGCGAACTTGATTCCTTTTACACTGAAATCTCCGTATTTCGGTCGTGTGTTCGATTCTAACCTATACAATATTCAACACACGCTATATCTATCCTATTCGACAAGTGACGAACACCAGGTGCACCAACAGATTCCCCCTTCTTTGTTACTGTCGAATCTTGGTCTTCAAATTTGAGCCGTGTTTGAATATTCTGCAACTTCAATCAAGGTATCTGCCGATGTTGTCAAAATGCGTCAACAAATTCCCCCTAATTGATGATCCGGGTTTGCATTATCAACGTTAGATTCCCCCTGAAATCTCCAGTTCAGATATTTGTTTGCATAGTTTCCAACCTCCTCTGATTTACTTGACCGACATATTATCTTGAATAGACACCAACTTGAAATTCATCAATACAGCTTCTCCATTTCAACTTTAACCATATCCGCGTTCAGTTTTAGCTCATATCTCCCATGCTCGATCTTCCGATCTTCAAAAACTCAACCGACAATAGAAACTTTGAATTACCACACTGGTAAACTTCAAATCAATGTTTACCCGCAATAATCTGAAATCCCGATTTTCGTAATCACTCCAGATCAGCAAATCGGTGATTTTTTTTTCCATCAGCAAATCTTCATCGGAACCAAATAATCTGGTACACTTCGACTCTGAGAAACATTCGTCCGTGATCAAAATCACATTCTTCTTCTTCTTCAGTCACAATGTCATATATATAGCTATCTCCGGTAGACCAGCGTCACTTAATCACCAAACATCATCATCCAACGGCGGTTAGTCCAAAGAGAAGAATGATTCATCTGCTTGAAGATTAAAAATAATGGCCACCAAAGGTTATCATCATATTTCCTTGGTAATTTTGAAACCATCGCCTTCGGAGCTAGTCATTAATTCCTAAGATCATCACCGAACGTTTTGATGTCCTCAGTTCCTCATTGGTATTAACGACTGCTAATCCAGCTAACTGTTCCTTCACCGGAGATCAGGACTCTAACCCTTAAGCATCACTCTGTATCATGAACTGAAAACCTGGAACTTCCTGTGATCACCGAATCCCACCGAATCTCAAGTCTCTGCATTTCCCGGTTAATCCGTAGTCGGAAACCACCCGAATACTGTTGCAGTGTCACGAATTTTAAAAATGTCGAAATCTTCATAAGATGAAAATTTTTTAATACCCCTCATTTTTGCAAATTCTGACCATACCAATTTTTCGCTGAAATTCCCCCTCAAATCAGGAATTTCAGTATTTAACAAATGCAGAATTTTCTTTAAGGCCCATCGGTAGTCTTCAACTCTAATGAACACCAAATTGCTTTGTTATCAATGACTACCCTCTCATCTTCAACCATCTCTAACCTCATCATCTCAGCCTCTCTCTAAGGCCTCCGACAGTGTCCCCGAATAGTCAGTATCGGAGGTTAAAATTTTGAAAAAATTTCTATCACCAAATTTTTTCTGGACACCCGTCTCAATAAACCAAGCAATAAATTTTTTTCAATGCCTTTTTTAGGCATCTTGACAAGTTCGGGCGAACTTAGTCAGTTTGTGACAAGTTCGGGCGAACTTGGTTGGCCACCACCAAGTTCGGGCGAACTTGCATGAATAAGACAAGTTCGGGCGAACTTGTGCTTAATTTCAAAGAAAATCAGTCAAGTTCAGGCGAACTTGAGAGAAATCTTGAAAAACCTTGTCAAGTTCGGCCGAACTTGGTCTCCCAAAGCAGCCTTTTTCATATTTTTCGATCCAAAATCCTTAATTTCTTTGAATTTCAAGATGATTCCACCATAGATCTGGTCGAAAATGGTTTTCTAACAATCCTATCCGTTTAATTTTAGATTTTGTCCGTGGATTGTATGTTTATTTGATGATTTACATCTAACCCTCCTAATGTCCATAAATATCCAAAATCATGAGTGTAGGTGATAACCGTAGCTCTGGTACCAATTGAATGTCCGTGATCTACAGAAGTTAGTGGATAAACATAAACCGATTCGGTAGAATGTTATTAAGAATGGAGTAGAAGTAGAATGCAGCAGAAGTCTTCATTCATACCTAAAGAGTATACATCTTTATAAGTCCAGCTGCCGGAGTTCCTGGAGAGAATCCGGCAGCACCTCCCCGTAGGGGATGCCAAAAACTTAAATGACAAATGAACACACACATATATATAGGGAACCAAGTCCGCCCGAATGTGCTATAGTCAAGTTCGGGCGAACTTGTCCTTCATAGGACAAGTTCGGGCGAACTTGACTAAAGGCACATCAAGTTCGAGCGAACTTGACCAATATAGGTCAAGTTCGGGCGAACTTGATCCCTTTTACACTGAAATCTCAGTATTTTGGTCTTGTGTTCGATTCTAACCTATAAAATATTCAACACACGCTCTATCTAGCCTATTCGACAAGTGACGAACACCAGGTGCACCAACATAAGGTTAAAAGTACGAGTTGTCACAGCTCTGGAGAACGCAATGCTAGAAGAATACTTGCAACAAGTAGAAGAAGAGGAGATCTATCATCATACGAGGATGCAGAGTGTTCTTTCTTCTAACATGACTTCTAGTTTTGCATGTTGTTTTGGTGATGCAACATCTTCCGAGCATGTTGTTGAGGAGAAACCGGAAGTTGAAGAAGTCATCAATGTAACCAAGGAGATGAATGAGGAAAATCTCATGGAAATCGCCAACAAAGCAATGATGGCAAATTTAACAAAGGTAGGTCCAAAGGTAAAAGTTGTAGAAAAGTAGGTTGTAAAAGTGCAAATCGTTGAGGTTGAAAAACCTTGCACGAAGTGTACTGAGCCTTGTGTGCAATGTGCTGAAAAGTATCAAATCACAAGTGAACTCAATGTGCATAACAACAATTTTAAATATGATTATCGCACAATGAAGGAAGCTTATGATAAAATGAAAGACGATTACAACAGGCTTGATAAAAACAACATTGAACAACATGACACAGTAAGAATATTAAAAGCAACAGTAATGGAAAAACAAAAAGCCATTAACATTTACGTCAATACCATTGCTGAAATTAAACAAGAGCTTCAAGATATGAAATAGGAACCGAAAGCTTTTGAAAAGCTATACCACAAATGCTTATGTTATCGATCATATTCTTCCAACGATTCTGTCGGAAGAAAATGTTCAAGTTAAGAAACGTGGGAGTTATAGCAATGTTCCACCACCCTTGTGTGAAAAGTATTGTCGCAAGAAAGCTGAAGGGATGGAAAAGGCGCTTAATATTGAACTTTTGACCGAAAAGAAAAATGAGCTGCCTGAGAACATTGACATAACCTACACAAAAGATGACAGTGAAGCTGTGGTAAACAATGTTGTTGAAAATGTTTTGAGTAAATCTGATGATGGCAGCTTTGAGAGCGCCAATGCGAGTTTGAACAGTTCTGATTCACAATCCGAAGATGACGATACATCATTGGAAGATAGCCTAAGTGATGATCCTAACATTGTCATGTACAAAGTTAAGAAATCTGATAGACTATATTTCGATGATAGCTTTCCGATTCGGAATGTAAAAGAAGATCAACTTAATAAATTGTTCAAACTTGTTGAAGTATCATCAGAAGATTTGGAGAGAAATGAGAAAAAGTTTTATTCTAAACCTAAAAGAGGATATAACAACTACCGAAGAAATGGTGGTGACTTTCCTAAAAACAGGAGAGCGGGTATGGGTTTAGAGGAAGAATAAGAACCGAAAAAGAAAAAGTCACCATTTCATGAATATAAAAATAAGAATATGGCATTTGTGTATGGGACTAGTACGGTTCAAGAAGATAATTTGATTGGGAAGCAATAAAATGATGAGTTTAAAAAGGAGAAGGAACTTCGGGATAAGGCTAAATCCGCAAGTGGAGTAAAACCCACTAGTGGACATTCTCATGATACTCGAACTTGCTTCAAATACAATGAAGTTGGTCACATTGCTCGCAAGTGTCCGAAAACAAAGCCTGTGTATCACCAAAGAAAGACAAATTCAGATGTTGAGAAACTTAAGCAACCAGAGATTGTAAAACCAATCACAACCTTAAAAAGAAACAATGAATCTAAAATCAAAGTAAAACCTAAAACCGAATCAAAGTTTGAAAACTCAACTTTTAAGAAAGGTGAAACTTCCAAATCGAACAAAAACAAAGATTCAAGATTCTATATTAAGAAAGCAAGAATTAAATCACAATCCTGGGTTGCAAAGAAGAAAACAACATCATCTGAAGTTGCCAAGTCTGAGTCAGTTAAGATTTGTAGTGACAAAGAGTCTGAATCAAAGGGTAAAACTGAAATTGACAAAGTTCTTCCTAAAATTTCAAAAGAAAAGAAGAAAGTTAAGTTTGAAAACTCAAATGTCAATGATGTTTTAAATGATGATTTTGAATATCAGAGGGCTTATGAGGATGTTTATGAAGATTATTATCCCAAACCCAAGACCAAAAAGACTTGTGTTGCACTTTTTCACTAAGTTGTTAATGTGTGCAGGGGCTCCAAAGATCCATATTATTGAAGTGGATTCTGGATAGTGGAGCTTCGAGGCACATGACCGAGATGAAATCACTACTCTTTGATATCAAAGCGATTAATGGAGGGTATGTAGGCTTTGCTGGAAATCAAGGAGGCTGGATCGTAGCTGAAGGAAAGCTTTCGAATGGTGTGGTATCTTTTGATCGTGTTAACTATATCGCCGAGCTAGAGAACAATCTTCTCAGTATCTCACAGATTTGCGATAAGCTGTTCACCGTTCATTTCAATGATAAGCAGTGCATAATTCTTAAGCCAGGCTTCAAGATTCTGGATGATTAGATTCTAATGCGTGCTCCACGCGAAAACGATCTCTACGTGCTAGACATGGGTGTTGCTACTACATCGTCAAAGTCGGCTCAATGTTTTGTCACAAAAGCCACAGAGAAGGATTCTATTTTAAGGCACAGGAAGATGGGGCATATACATCTGAGGAAAATGATTTTTCTGGTTCACAATGACTTGCTCGAAGTAGTAAATCTTCAAAGCTTCCATATGACGGATCATTGTCTTGAATGCAAGAAAGGGAAGCAGATTAAGAAGTCACATCCTAAGAAGATTCTTAACTCCATAAAGTTGCCGCTTGAACGTCTACATATGGATATTTTTGGTCCGGTGAACGTCCGTAGTACTTCAGGAGATCTGTACTGTTTGGTCGTCACAGATGATTATTCTCGATATTCATGGGTTTTATTTCAAGAGACTAAAGATGAAACGTTCTAAAATCTTGTGATTCTCTTCAAGAAGCTTGAAAATCTATATCATCTCACTGTTAGACGAATTCGAAATGACAATGGCACGGAGTTCAAAAACAACAAGATGAAAGATTTTTGCAACGCCAAAGGAATTCTGCACGAATTCAGTGCACCTTACACTCCACAAGAAAATGGAGTAGCTGAGATGAAGAATAGAACTCTAATTGAAACAGCAAGAACCATGCTTGCAGATTCCAAACTTCCTGTTAGCTTCTGGAGTGAGGCGGTTGCAGTAGCATGCTACACTTTAAACAGGATCTTAACAGTCAAACCGACCAAGAAGACTTGCTTCAAGATGATTAACCGAAGGAAACCAAATCTAAAGTATCTTGAACTGTTTGGTGCACCTTGCACAGTGATTGATTCGGATGGAAAATTTGGTGCTAAAATGCTTGAAGGTTTCTTTGTTGGTTATGCTAGTCAGCTCAGGAGAGTTTACATTCCTATTTTGAGAAGAGTGGTCGAAGCACAACACGTTGATTGCTTTTGGTACACAACTCCTATTCAGAGAAAAGGCGACGCGTGGTTGTTCAATTATCAAGATTTATGGAAGTCATTCGACTTGCTAGAAGAACCGTCTAAAGAAGAACTTGCAGCTCTTTATTATCTACAACATTCGGCAAATCAAGAACAGATTCTACGGCCAATAGTGGTTAATCAACCTACTGTTGGTTCTACATCGTCTTCTGGTGCAGGTCCGAGTAATAGTGGTGTTCCAGTTGAACAAGTTTCTGAAGCAGAAGTAACACCTACTACAACTCAAGCAAATGTTTCCACTGAACCAGGAAATACTACAACAGAACCCATTCTTTCTCAGAATCAGAATTCCGACTCTGATGAAGCTCCAACTTTCGATGATGATGGAGAATCTTCATCTGATGAAGAATCTGAGCAGATATCTAATATGTTAAACCAATCTGCTGGCCCGAGCAATCAAAATGAAGCAACATCTAGTACTCCTGCCGTTGATTTAATCGATAATCTGAATATTTCAAATCAGAATAGTACGGTTGATGTTCCTAGTTAGGAGTTTCCACGATCTTATTCATATCATCCTTCAACCAACATTATTGTAGAGTTATAGAGTGGTGTAAGAACAAGAAGCCAGATCAACAAAGCTTTAAGTTATTTCTATACTCAAGTGGCTCCGACTCAAGATTATTGCTATTATTCATGTTTCATATCTCAAATCGAGCCGAAGACTGTGAATGAAGCTTTGGGTGATGAGAACTGGGTGATAGCGATGCAGGAAGAGTTATTACAGTTTGAGAAACTGGGAGTTTGGAGACTTGTCGACTTACCGCCAAAGCAAAAAGCGATAGACACAAGTGGGTCTTCAAGTGTAAGAGGGATAATTGAGGTGTGATCGTTAGAAACAAAGCTCGGTTGGTTGTCAAAGGTTTCCACCAGCAAGAAGGAATTGACTATACGGAAGTTTATGCGCTTGTTGCACGTTTAGAGTCAATCCGTATTTTCCTTGCATTCGCTGCTTGGAAGTTTTAAAGTTTACCAGTTAGATGTGAGATCCGCATTTCTCTATGGTAAGCTACACGAGCAAGTGTACGTCGGCCAACCACTGGGGTTCGTCGATCCGCTGAACAAGAACAAAGCTTATCAAATAGACAAAGCCTTATACGGATTACATCAAGCCCCGAGAGCTTGGTACGAGACGTTATCTCAACATCTCGTTGGAAACGGCTTTACAAGAGGCATAGTGGATAGTACATTGTTTACCAAAGAAGTCGGAAGTCATCTAATCATCGTACAAATCTATGTGGATTATATTATTTTTGGTTCAACAGATGATAGTCTTTGCAAAGAATTCGAGAAGATAATGAAGAAGAAGTTCGAAATGTCTTCTATGGGCGAAATGAAATTCTTCCTTGGGTTACAAGTTGATCAGTTACCAGACGACATATTCATTCATCAAACAAAATATGTTTATGATATTCTAAAGAAGTTTGAATGGATAGCTCGAAGCCGCTTTCGACTCCTCTGGCGCTGAATCACGGAATTTGCATCGACGAAACAGGAACCAAAGTGGATGATACGCTCTATCGGTCGATGATAGGATCTCTTATGTATATGACGGCATCTCGCCCAGATATCATTATCCTACCTATCTTTGCGCAACATATCAGTCCAGTCCCAGAGTATCTCACATGTAGATAGTGAAGAGAATATCCTGTTACCTGAAGGGATGTCCAAGCACCGGCTTGTGGTATCCAAAGAACAATAACTTTGATCTGACGTGATATGCTGATTCTGACTTTGGGGTGAACAAGCTGAATTCAAAGTCTACGACGGCTGGTTGCCAGTTCTTTAGACCTCGATTAGTAACGTGGCAATTCAAGAAACAAACCACGGTCTCTCTCTCTCTACTTGTGAGGCAGAATACATTTCTGCTTCCAGCTGTTGTTCACAAATCCTATGGATTCAACAACAGATCAGGGACTTTGGATTGCAATTTCTTGATACGCCTTTATATGGAGACAATAAGGCAGCAATCGATATCACTAAAAATCCAGTTCATCACTCTCGAACTAAACACATAGAAATTCTTTACCACTTCATTTGTGAATGCTACGAAAAGAAGTTGGTGCGAATAGAAAAAATCCACACCGATGAACAAAAAGCTGATTTTTATACCAAAGCTTTTTCTTTAACAAGATTTAAATATCAAATGAGGCTTAACGGCATTAAAAATTTGTTGACAGGTGCGGAGGCAGAGGTTGAATATGGATCGGACGACGAGTTCATGTGATCCACATTGGTTTGTTTATCTTTTAGATTAGCATTTCTTAAAAACTAAAATACAAAATATGTTTTTGATTTTAGGGGAAGAAATATTACGAGAAAACACAAAAACATATGAAAAATCAAAAAGTACAAAAACATTGAAAAAGACAAAAAGAATTTTGTGCCACAAAGGAAATGATAGTACATCAGTGGACTATCACAGTACACTAAAGAATTGTAAAGTTTAAAAAGTGATAAACAAGTCTTACTAAGGATGTGTCGATAGGCTCTACACGTTCAGTAAATTGTTTCCAGGATATAAACAAAATTTTACAACTGCTTAAACTTGTGGATTAACATCTCTTGGATATATGGACTTAGTACTCCGAAATTTCGTTTGAGAGATTGCCCGATTCTGAGATACGAGATCTTTATAGATGATTGATATCTAGGGTATTATACAAGTTCTTCTGAATTTGCGGAAGCAATAGCCTAGAACTTCTATAATGCTTTTGCTAAAAACCCCAAAACTGCATGCAAACATGAAAAGAATCGAAAGATCTAATCATTTGCAGTGCTTAAAAGATTCCTTAATTGGAACACACCTTAAAGTCGACGTTCATCTCTTTGTCGATACGGTAGTATTAACCTGAGCTCTCAAGGATTCGCATTAACCCAGATACAGATATCAATTACGCTATACTCACCTGTAATATGAAATCTAGGGAATCTTGATACGAGAGTATATTCTGAGATGGGAACCATAGTTGAGTCAAGTTTCATAAATCTACCTAAGATATCTTGGAACAATTGAGAAATGTGTCAAAGTTTAAGAGGACAAACATACCGACAATCTAGGTAAACGAGTTTAAAATTTAAAGTCATCAAAAGGTCAACGGTACTGGTGATACGTCTCAATCAACTGATATGATCCTTAGACACGAATTCACAAAAATATGTCTGTAAATAAGTTTGTACATAACTTACTTGCTTTACAGATTAAAACCAAAAAGATTTTCAGTGTGTTTTAGCATAAACTTTCAAAAATACAAAAAGATTTTGTTTCTACATTAGTTTCAAGAAGCCAATGTTGGAGAACGGATCTTCGAAGTCTGGTAAGGTGCTAAACTGGTGGAAATCATATTGACAATGGGCTGGGAGCTAATCTGTAAAATCTGATAAGCGAAAACGATTAAAAGTTCATTGATTTGAAACTTTAGTTTGAGAAAAACCAACAATTTGTTCATAACAGGTTGAACCGAGGTCATTAACTTGGACTCGGCAGACAAATCGGTTAACCAAGGTCATTAACTTGGACTTGGTCAACTAAGTGGATTGTTAAAACTGGTAAAAGTTGAAAAGTTCAGGGTTAAAATTGAAAATTTTGAAAAAGTTGATTTTGAGTTTAATCAAAGGATAAAAGGTTTTGTTCAGTTATCAAGTTCGCCCGGACATGTTCTGGTACAATATCTTATTACAAGTTTGCCCGGACTTGTAATGAATTTGTTGTTAAGTATTACAAGTTCGCCCGGACTTGTAAGACTATATAACAGACAAGTACGACCGAACTTCATAATCACTTGTTTCTTGAAACACAGAGCGAATTTGAGCGAACTTGAGAGAAAATCAAAATTGCACATTTGATATCGAATTGCAGCCAAAATTTCTTGTGATTTGTGGTGACTTGCACACTACTGATCATGGTACAGGTATTAATTTCAAGATTGGACCGTATTATGACCAAGTTTGAACCGAACAGATCTGAACATGTTTAATCAACAAGATTTAAGGGTGTTTAAGATTGAATTGAACATTAAAATCAATTAAACAAACATAAACGATCATATACATGTCATTAATTTGATCCAAATGTTTTCGATGTGTTTGTTGCAGGTTTAATTGAAAACGATGACAAGTTCGCCCGAACTTGTCAATTGGTTCTTTTTACCAAGTTCGGCCGAACTTGTCCTCAAAAGTAAAATGTTGAATACCTCACAAGTTCGCCCGAACTTGTCTGATGTTTTCAAATTCATAAGCTTTTAACAAGTTCGCCCAAACTTGTTTGAAATTCCATCAAATTGTTTGTCAAGTTCGCCCGGACTTGATAAAATTCTGATGTTTTATTTGTCTATCAAGTTCGCCCGAACTTGATGTGAAGATTTGTGAAAATTGTAAAATTGTTTCTAAGCGTTTGTCTCGATTTTCGTGTGTGCAGAATATTTAGCTTTCTTTTAATAAGTTTCACAACACTTGCGTTACGCTCGACAAGACGGTCTGTCCATCATTAGCAGCTTATGAAAGTATCATGGATTTCATGATGCGAATAACGATAAACAAGGCAATTACAGAGAAAACAGTGGTTTATAGATCTCACGTTTACAGATTCTGGAACGTAGCGTCATTAAATGAGGATAGCACAATGATCAAATCTATTGTTCACATCGGAAATGAAGACAAGAAGTTTACAGTATCTAAAGTCGATACCCGCAAAGTGTTAAATTTCAATAATAGTGCTGAAGATCCAATGTTACTTGATGAAAGGATGGTTAGGGGTTGTTTCTGTCGGATGGGTTACAAAGGTCACGCGAATGAATCGACATTGAAGAAAGGGGGAGTTCCTAATCCCTACAAATTCTTGATGCACGCGATTATACATTCATTCAGCCATCGCAAAGCAGGTTTAGACGACGTCCAAGATTATATGGCGTGTATGGCTACAACGCTAGTTCTGAATTAGAAGTTCAACTTCTCGAAGCTGGTGTTTACTCGTTTGAAGAACAACATGGAAACAAACAAGCTTGTCATGTACCCAAGATTCGTGCCAATGCTTATCGACGACAAATTCAAGAAGATTGCAAAGGATCCTAACGACATTCTTTATCTTAGCCACATGGATGAAGTAACAGTCAAGTTACTTTTCAAAAACAAGCTTCAGTGCCAGTTGCAAAGCCACTATTTGGTGCTATCATGTCTGCTGATTATATTGCACCACCTGAATACAAATGGAGAAAGGCAGATAGTGGTGACGAAAAAGAAATTAAAGCTGAAGAAGAATGGATGTCAACTTTCAAAGAAAAACGCAGTGACTGGTTTCTAAATAAAGTCGTTTAAGAGAAGAAGAAGAAAACATCCAGAAAGTCAAAGAAAGTCGAAACTATGCTGATTGATGAAGATGAACATGAGAATGTTCAAACTGAAGCTGGTTCAAGTGTTGCTGTTAATATTGAGAGTCAAGAAACAGAAAAGAGACTCAAGATGATGATGTAATCTCTGCAATGTCTGACAAAGACGAAGATAGTGACGATTCGATCGAGAAAGAAACAAAGAAAGCTATCGCAGAGAAAGAGTCATAAAAGATAAAGGAAGGTGATGCTGACTATGAACCAGGGTCTGGAAAAGGTTCTGACGAGGAGAGACCAAAGAAAAAAGTTAAATGCGTAAAGTCTTCTGCAAAAGATGCTACTTTGAAGACTACAGGTTCTCTAAGCACGAAAGGGAGAAAAGCTGTACAAAAGCCAAAAAGCCGTCGTTACGTTGGTCAGAAAAAGAAAAGCACAGAAGTTACACAAGAACCTTCTGGTGCAAAAGAAACAGGAGTTACACAAGAACCTTCTACGGCTCAAACAGTTCAAATTTCTGTTGTTCAAGAGACTACTGAGCAACCAGGAGCCACACAAGAACCTCCTGAGTCTGATTTGCTTGAAATATTATAGAGTCTCAAGATCCTCCAACGATGTCACAGCCAGAAAGTTATATTCCAAAAGAGATTTCAATTCATACACCGAAGAGTACACCAAAGTCTACACCAAAGACTACTCCGAGGTCAAAGTTGTTTGGAAATATTCCTGATAAACCAGTTAATCTTGAAGATCTGAATGATTTCTTTCCAGACTCCAATGTTGATGAACTAGAGAAAAGAGTCAAAGTTCTGGAAGAAAAGGTGTCAAAGAACGAAGCTGAAAAAGCTGCTTTAGAACAGATAGTGAAACAAAGCGAAGTCGAAAAGGAAATTCTGAATGACAAGGTGAAATTCTTAGAAGGAGATCGTGGTTATTTAAAGGCACTGATTGAAATTCTGCAGGATGCCAACTAAAGATTGCAGAAAGAGATTGCAGAATTACGACCTGAAAGGGATTTGAATGATAAAAGATTTACTAGACTACAGAAAGTGTTATCTAACAGTCTGGGGATTGATTTTAATGCTGAATATGAACGATTGGATTTGCAAGAGGCGAAAGAAAAGGTAGAGAAAGAACTTGCAAAACAGGGAAAGGGTAAACATGTGATTGAAGGAATGCCCAAGACAATAGAGCCTGTGATTGAAACTGCTGATGCTGCTAAAGCTTCTGAGTCTGAAATTATCCCAGAGAAAGAAACAGAACAAAAGGACGATGAAGAAGCTAAGGATGACGATAATGATGATGAGCCTATTGAGGTTCCGAAAGATGATTCTGATAACGGTGATGATAATGATGATGGTTAGGGTGGAGTTGGATTAAAGATTGTTGATGCGAAAGTGTCTGATGAGTTTGATTTCTCTTCTCTACTAAGTGATGATGTAAACATGATGGAAGATCAAAGTAAGGGGGAGTAGATAGGGCAAACTAATGAAGATATGATTGATGCTATTGTTGCTATTGTTGCAATGCTTGTTGCTGCTATGCCTGCGAAACCGATGATATTGATATTAGAGCACAATGTAGAAGAAGGAGAATTTGTTCACAACATGATAAAGGAAGATCTTGCAAAACTGCTAAACGTTGATGCTGAATCATTTGATTTTGATTTCGAAGAGGAAGTTGTTAACATTGATACGTTTGAACCAAACACGTACTGCTACAAACGAAGATTTGATGCTGATGATTATGATAGAGTCATTATTGAAGATAGATCAGATGATGAACAAAATAAAGCAGAAAAGTATGTTGGTTTGAACACTGATAGTTTTCCTATTTTTGAAGAGATGTATGAACAGCTAAATGAAGATCTGTTAAAAGAAAAGATTGCAGAGTATGTACGTGAAGGAAAGGTTCTGAAGCCTATGACTAAAGCCAAGATTGCTGAAGCAAAGAAATCCTGGTTTAAAGAAATGCCTAGAGAAAGAAAGTTTCGACGTCCATTAGCATACTTTACCAGAGATGCAGATAAGTCATTAGGTGATATCCTAAGCTGGGGGTGGTTGAAAGAGTTGAATGTCTATGCCATTAAACGGGAATTCGGAGTGCAATACTTTAGATACTTGGCAGATTTCACTATACTACCTTACTGGGATGTGGAGGAGTTAGTGCAAACGAGGAATGTGAGTTATCATATGAAGTTTATTGATCAGTTGTTGTGGAAAATGATAAAGTTTGAAGCAACACAAGGATTCAATACTGGAAGCCGTTTATACCGAAGCGTCGATTCAAAACTAACAAGCAGACGGGAGAGAAAGATATAACTTTGATCATGAAGCGTCCGCATGCAATGGAGAACATGCCACTGATGCCAATAGGACAAGATGTCTATCCTTTGTTCAAGTGGTGGCAAGTTGATCCGATGACATGCGAGGCAGTTATAGTGTTGAGATTTGAAGAACATCTGGATATTACGAAAGAAAGATCAGCTGAAGTACTTCAAAAAGAAGGATTTTGGGGATTGTGAAGAACGATACGCATACTAGACCCGATGTGGCTAGTGAATTGTTCAAGGGAGGATATTCGATGTTTATTCTTTAACAAGATCTGCTATGAGAAGCATGAAGAGGTTCAGGCTAAGCCGTATCAAGGAATCGTTAATGTTTGCTACGCTCATGGCGTAAATTCTGGTAGAATGTGGAAATCAAGTTGGCGAGAGTTAGAACGAGAAGAGTTTTTGAAGGAAGAAAGGTGTCTAGAACGTTTTCATGAAAAGACTAAGGAGGCAAGACTTAGACGTTTTCGGTTTATGAAAAAGGTGCCACCTACTGATCAAACGCCAATTCCTGCGCAAGAAAGACGAAAAAATCCGTATAAGAATTTCTTTGGGCGTTGCAGATAGTTGATTTAAAGATAGAGCTTTTGAAGACTGATCAAGACGAAGACGATATCCAAGGGGGAGTCTGTTAGTGCAGTATGTCTATGTCTTAGTCTTGTATCGAGTCTGTTTAGAATAGATGTAATTACGTTAGAAAATGTAGTATTTGTGTAATAGGAGATCAAGTTCGCCCGGATTATTGATGTGTGAACAAGTTCGGCCAAACTTGTTCAAACAAGTTCGCCCGAACTTGTAGTCTCCCAACGAACTTGTCTCACTATATATAGGTGCCTCATGGTTTCTCATTTGTAACTTTGCACACTTAGAGGCGAAGCTCTGTCTGATCCAGAACTCAAGTGTAATTGACTTTATGATCAATAAACAGACAATTAACAAGTAATTCTTGCATATTTGATTAACATTGCACTTAGTTTCCGCCTATTTGGACATTTAGATACAAATTAGGTAACCGAGCTATTCTGGAGCGATCTAACAAGTGGTATCAAGGAATCGTTAATGTTTGCTACGCTCATGGCGTAAATTCTGGTAGAATGTGGGATGCAAGTTAGCGAGAGTTAGAACGAGAAGAGTTTTTGAAGGAAGAAAGGCGTCTGGAACGTTTCATGAAAAGACTAGGGAGGCAAGACTTAGACGTTTTCAGTTTATGACAAAGGTGCCACCTACTGATCAAACGCCAATTCCTGCGCAAGAAAGACGGAAAAAGCCGTATAAGAATTTCTTTGGGCGCTGCAGATAGTTGATTTGAAGACATAGCTTTTGAAGACTGACCAAGACGAAGACGATATCCAAGGGGGAATCTGTTAGTACAGTATGTCTATGTCTTAGTTTTGTATCGAGTCTGTTTAGAATAGATGAGATTACGTTAGAAAATGTCGTACTTATGTAAATAGGAGATCAAGTTCGCCCGGATTATTGATGTGTGAACAAGTTCGGCTGAACTTGTTCAAAAAAGTTCGCCAGAACTTGTTCAAACAAGTTCGCCCGAACTTGTTGTCTCCCAGCGAACTTGTCTCACTATATATATGTGCCTCATGGTTTCTCATTTGTAACTTTGCACACTCAGAGGCGAAGCTCTGTCGGATCCAGAACTCGAATGTAATTGACTTTATTATCAATAAACAGACAATTAACGAGTAATTCTTGCATATTTGATTAACATGTCACTTAGTTTCCGCCTATTTGGACATTTAGATACAAATTAAAAGTTAATGACCAGCCACTTTGAGATGAGCATGATGGATGAGTTAACATTTTTTCTAGGTTTACAAGTTAACAAAGATATGATGGCATATTTTTAAGGCAATCTAAGTATGTCTAAAAAATTTTAAACAAATACTCACTTGAAAATTGCTCACCTTCAACAATAAACTTGATTTTGATACAGATGGAAAAAGTGTAGATATAAAAACCTATAGAGGTATGATAGGATCACTACTGTACTTAACTGCAAATAGACCAGATATTATGTTTGCAACATGTTTTCTGGGAAGATATTAATGTAATCCTAAAGAGTCTCATTTAAAAGCAGTAAAAAAGGGTTTTCAAATATCTAAAAGGCACATCAGATCTTGGTCTCTTGTATCCTAAAGATTCAAACTTAGAACTAATAGCATATGCAGATGCATATTATACTGGATGCAAGATTGTCAAAAAAAGTACATCTGGTACCTGTTAGATGCTGGGAGATAAACTAGTTTGTTGGGCAAGTAAGAAACAAAATCGTGTTTCAACATCAACAGCTGAATCTGAATATGTGGCAGCAGCAAGTTGCCGTTCACAAGTATTATGGATGCAAACAAAGCTGAAAGATTATGGAGTAAATCTGACAAGAATCCCAATCCTATGTGATTCCAAGAGTGCTATTGCAATAACAGAAAATCCAGTTCATCACTCAAGAACAAAGCACATAGATGTCAGATATCACTTCATCAAGGATCATGTTGAAAAAGGTAACATTGAAATGTATTTTGTACCAACAGAAAAATAAATTGCTGACATTTTTACAAAACCTCTTGATGAAAAGAGACGCAACTTTCTGGTCAGCAAGCTGAGTATGATAAATTTAAAATATGACGAAGAAAACTCAGAAAAAATTTTGTCACAAAAAGAGAGTAAAAAATGTGAATCATTAAGACGTAATCAGAATTCCAACAGAAATTCTGATAGTCCATCAGAAAATGCATAAACTCACTAGAAAATCTGGCAACTTATCAGATTTCAACAAATTATCAGAAAATCCGATACGAACCACAATTTGAACTTTCACTCTCAAAATTCCACTTCATACTTATACATTCAAAACTCAATATCTGTATATAATTTTTTTTCTCTTCTTTATACCTAGTTTACTTTACTTTATTTAAATAAAAAAAAAGGAAAACAAAACCACTTGCATTACCAATCTCTAAGCCTTAGGGTAGATTAAGTCATAAAGGAAAATTCTGATAAAAAATTTATTTGCTCTCATACTCTTTCAACTAGTCCTTAAACGCTTAGTCACCCATGCTTAGAGATTAATGAAAGGACACTTGATTATGATCTAATAGAAGTAGCCGCCTAGGTATTAAATACACAAGACCTTCAACTCACATACCTTCTCTTTTCCCCTGACAAAGGATCTTGAGCATTTTTATGAAGAGAAAGAATAAAAGAAAGAAAATCTTAAGTTGGAAATGCCATTTATGATAAAGCTATCACTTTCTCTTATTTATACCAACCCAACTTAAAGATCAGATTCATCACTTCCATCATCTTCAACCTCTTTCTTCTTATCTCAAAAAAAAATCTACTTTCTCAAAAACCCTAAGCATGGCAGCAGAGATGAACAACAATAACTTTCCACTCCGACGATACATAACTCACAACATGAGGGTGAGAAGCAACCTTGATTGCCCTGCATGGGAAGGATGTAGGGTTGTCTTCAACATGCTGATGCAAAGCCCTCTGGGTTATGCCTCATCAGCATACATCTGGGTGCATCCAACACTTCTACAAAGGTTCTGGTGGAATGCACGTACCATCTTCCAAGGCAAAAACCTCTGGATCTGCAACACCGTGATGGGGAAGGAGATCATCCTGAGTGAGCAAACCATCAGAGAAGCCCTCCACCTCAACGATGACAATGATGTCACCTTCATTCCTAAACAAACTCTGGATCAAACCCTCTTGGAGATGGGATACTCCACAGAGAACCGTTCAAGACAAATCAGCAAATCAGGCTTCATACCACCATGGCAGTTCCTAGTGACTCAGCTTGGTGTATGATTTTCTAGAAAGCATGGACACTTCGATGAAATATCATACAGGCTGATGGAGTTGGTACATGCAGTAGTGTAGGAGAAACCTTACAACTTCTCTAAATATCTCATGAGAGATTTTAAGAGAAACATGATTTCAACCCAACCTTTTCCGATTTACCCTCGTTTCCTAATGAAGGTAATCGCACACCAACTGGACTTTGGTGGTGTTCCAATCTGGTACCCAAGAGGTCAAGTTGTTCTCCAAGAGAACATATACAATGCAAGCCTGATTCCAACTACTCATCATACTAGTCATACGATCTATTTGTGGATCTTTCCCACACTCTTCTTTAATGGATAATTGTACTTTGTTTTTTTCTTTTCCGTAAGTTTTCCCTTTCTTATCAACAAGTAAGTATTTTATCTTTATGATTATAAAAAGAAAAAAAAAGGGAAGGATATCAAGAGGCGTAAAAATCAGATCTGATAACTGACAAAGAACATAACACAGTATCTGATGGAATTGCATCAATTCTGATGAAGATCTGATACAATATGATATTATCTGATGAAATCATCTTGACAAACTGGGTATGGTTTATAAAAACCATTATCACTTCAGACATACCACCTTTTGATAACATGGATATATTTAGTCAAAGAGTCAAAACTTACAATTTTATGATAACTTTAAAAGTAAGTTAAGATCTCTTTTAAACCAAAAGCTCAAAAGCAAAAAAAGCCTAAGGAAAAAGATCAATGTAAATGCTCTCCAAATACTCTACTCACTCCCTCTCATCCCAAAAAAAAACCCCGATAAACTATCAAGGGGGAACTCACATTTCTGATAACAATCTGGTGATGAAGACAAACAAAGCTTTGCAAATCAATTCATCAGAAAATGATGAACATTTCTGATGATGTCATCAGATTGAATTTTGCTTAAAAAAAGGGGGAAGAACTGACAGATTCTAGAAGGGAATATCATTGGACCTTTCTCTGAAAAGGATCCCACAAGGAGAAAATGTGTAACTTGGCCGTTAGTATTCACCAATCAAAATTTGATCTTCAATTTATTTTAAAGACATATTAAAGGAAATTAGAGATAGGTCAAAATTTAGGGATATATCAAAAGCTCTTTGAAAACGGTTTGAATAAAGTTAAAACATCATTAACTTTTTCATTAACCAAATTAAATACTAATCTCCCACGATCTCTGTCCTCCAAACCTACCTTCAACCTCCAAAAATTACGAACCCTAAAACACCCAGCAATTTCTTTTGAAAAGTAAAATTCTACTCACTATCACAATGGCTGCTCAAAACCTCGTCAATCTCAATTCCCTCCTGTTGAACCCTCTGTTCAATTTATCAGAAGTGAAGACTTTCTACCTATGAAAGACAACAACTTGTCAATGAACATCAAGCACGACGATGAAAAATGTCAAGTCTTGGTTGAATTTCTGCAAAAAGCCCCATTACACAAGCCCTAACCAAAGGATGAGAAGTACCAGAGAGTATTATGCAACAACTTGTCAAGATGCTCAGAAAATCAGGTACCAATGAAGTTCCAGCTCATCTTTGGGGGAACATTAGTGTCACCATAACCCCACAAAGAATCAGAGAATGGTTGGAATTGCCAATGATGGAAAATTACATTCAAGCACTAAGCAAGGAAGATGTGTTGGGACAACTTGATGTTCTAATGGGATATTCAAGAAAGATCACAACAGTTGCTGATTTCAAGAGGAATGAGTTACCTTCCTTTTGGCAAGTAATGATGGAAACACTAACAAGATGCTTAACGTCAAAAATTGGGGGCACTGACCAGATTAACATTCATGTTTTGACAATCATGTACGGGCTCATCACTTGCACAACATTGATTATGGAACATAAATTTTCAGTCTGATGAAGAAATCAGTGTTGACTAAGTCTAGAAAAATTGATTCTCACCTACCTTATCCAAGATTCTTGTCAATTGTAATTGCTGAGACCTTTGCTGAAAGGGGAGCTGAACTTCCTATATCAGAAAACATGTGGTAATCTGCCATCATGAAACCCTGGTGTGCAACACAAGCATGGAAGTCAGATAGTGATGTACCAGAACTGCCTACAAACATGATCAGGTTGATTAGAGAAGACTCACCCTATCTGATACATCACAAAGCAATCAGAAACAGAGCAAGAAAAGATCTCACAGAAGTGTATGATAGCGGTTCTTCACCAGATTATATTGAAGAAGCATATCTTGCACCACCAACTGAGGAAGCTGAAGAAGATCAACAACAAAACATCAGAATTTCATCAGAACATATAGAAGTTGATCAGATGGAGCATAATCCTGAAGCAGAACATCTCTATGCTGAAGCCTCACACATAGCTGAAATAGGTGCCCAATTTAATCTTAGTACATTTGTAGTTGAAAATTCCTCTGATTCTGATGAATCCATTCAAGGAAATTAAGTTATACAACCTAGATTACTAAGAACGGTAAATGAAGATGTTAGTGATTCCACCGGTCCAATCTCCAAGTCAGTTAATGAGGAGAAGATTGAGACGACAACGGGTAGAGATCAACATGCTGATCAAGGAAAATCTTGTGAGAAAAATAAGAGTTTCTCAACAGTTCACGGAGAATCATTTCCAGAAATGATTGAAGGAGGTGAAGAAATGCAGAATGTGAATGTGTTTCACCACTCTTGTAAAGACATGCAGGATTGGTCTTTTGACCAACCTAGTCACTTTGCAACAGCAGCAAGTGTGTCTTCTGCTGGAGTGAAAAAGGGAACATTTGTTGATCCCTTATTACCCACAGAACCAATTATAACAACAGAACAATTGCATCGAGCATTGAATGATGTTGCTAAAGTCTGCAAAGATAAGTCACCAGTTGAAGAAAAACTGGACATGCTGATAGAAGAAATCAAATTTCAAAGATCTGATATGAAAACTCTGTAAGAATCTGTTGAGTTCATCAGAAAACAATCAGAACAAAATGAGAAGGCTTGAAGTATCTACAATCAATTCAAAAGGCATCAGACAACAGCAAGCTAGCAGAAGATTTTTCAAAGATGTTTCAAGAGATGAAGGAAATCAAGTCAAGAGTCACCGGAGCTGTAGAGACTGGAAACACCACAAATACTGGCCAGATCCTAGAAGAAATTCACAACTTAAGGACCAGCAACAACAGCCTTGCAGATGCAAGTGACAAGATGGTAAGGGAATGGGCAACACATCAAAGTCAAAGCACATAAGAGTTCAAGAAAATACATGAATTAGAAAGAAGAAACACACAAATGCAAGGAGATGTACAAGAACTTGTGAAGCGATTACAACTAAATCTTGCCAAAATGGCAAAGGTTGATGTACATGAACTCAGAGTCCCTATTCCTACAGAAACATCTCATTCGAAGAAACAAGAAGCCACTCCAATCATCCAACCAGAGCAAGAAATGCCAATCAATCCATCTAGGCCTGCACCTATGGGGCCTCCTCCTCTAGTACCAAAGCCAGATCTACAGACAAGATTTGCAGTCACTCATGCACTTATGCCAAAGCCAAGCAATGGTCAAGAAAGAAGTACACAACAAAATCAACCAAAGATAACTTCTTCAGGAGAAACAACATTCAGTGAACAAATGATCCTATCAGAAAAGAGAAAATTGGAAGTTTCTGCAACATCATCAAAGAAACCAAGGCTTGAAATCAGAAAGGATGTGCATGAAAATGAAAAGGAGGTTCTGGTGAAAGAAATTGATCAAGAAAGTATGATGTTCCCTGAATATCATCTGAATACTTACTACCAGAACAGTGAAGAAGACAAGCTTGACAGGCCTCTTAGTCCAATAAGCTCAAGACTTAAGGCAGAAAAGTTGATAAGAGGAAAAGACAGTCTTCATCCTGTTCTAATGAACCCAATGACAACAGTCCACAAGGTAACTACTCAATATTGTGAAGGGAAGATAATGGGAACTCATAAACGAAACAAGTATAGTTTGATCAGAAAGGATGGAAGAGTAACAGATGTGATGAATGCTGATCTTGGAGGAGAGTTTCATCCCACTGATCTAGCAAATTTGAAGAAACACTTTGATAAAGAAAAAGGTGACACAGAGATCAATAGAAGGGCTATTTACAGCTTAACAGAAGCTGGACAGAAGATATACTCAAGAGCAGCTCTAGCTGACTTTGATCTCTGTATATCCTTTAACCACAACAAGAAGGTCCATACACTACCTCCTGACACATCAATCGCAACTGAACTTACGTCTTAAGCCAGAACAGGAGTAATCTTTGAAAAACCTGAACTGTCAGATACTTTCAGGGACCTTAATGATAACAAGGCTCTATTAAGAGTAAATGAGATATGCAGATACTCAAATCAAACACTGAACTACATCAAAGACTGCATGAACAAGCAACAAAAACAACTCAATGCTAAGGGAAGAACAAAGAGAAACTGAGGAAGGATATAAAAGATATTTTCAATGAATGGATCACTGCAAGAGAATGGTACAAGGATATGTATAGGGTCTGCCACAAGTTGATTGGTTACAAGAAACAAATGAAGAAATGATATCTTTACAAAAGTGGATTAGAAAAGATCTGAGAACAATCTTAACTTTAACTTTACTTTGGTTGAACTATGTTTGATACTTGAATGTTGATGTGTTGAATGATCTTGTTCGAATTTTTTCTTTGTTATAAGCTGTCATTTTTCTTACAATACTTAGTGGGAAACTGTTAGGAAACTTTTATGTAAGTATTGAAGAAAAATGTGATCTAAACTGATCAGCAGATGCAGATGAAGTCATAATCAAAACAACAAAGAAGACACAAGACTGGACAAAAGAAAGGAACAACATATCTTCAACATTATCAGAAACATGTCAAGAAAAAAAAAGACTATCAGATGAGGCCATTCTGATAGAACTGATGATATTTCTGATGAATATCATCAGTTTCTGGTAAAGTCTGATCATCAGAATTTCTGTTGATTGGCTCATCAAATTTTCTGATGAGGTGGGCATCAGATATTCTGATGAACCCATTTGTCTGCAAAACGAAGCCCTGCCATATTTGAAGAAGCAAGTTGACTCTAAAAGATTCAATGAATATGTCAAAAGGCAACTTTAAGCAGGGCAAGTGTATGAATAAATTAATGTTTATTCATACCCAAAACTTTCTATAAATAGAAAGTAATACAAGAAAGGACAATGAGTCAAGCTTAGCATTTAATATATACTACAACACTCCATTGTGTAACATCCCAAAAACATCGCAGCCGAAATATAAACGTAATGGTGACGGAAGTTGATGCCCATAAATATCTTAGTGGACGATGCATCGTTAATTTTGGACATTTAACTTAATTAAAACATAGTTTAAAAGTTTAAACATAAATTATAACCATAACGTAGTTAAGTTGTCTTGATCCTTATGGATCTTAATACAGTCGGTCCCAGTTAAGTTTTAAAAGTTGTCCAAGGTTTATTATTAAACAAAACATGCATCACAACCACAAGACGCGCCAATGATTCCCCGAAGCTGAACTCATGTACCTAAAGAACACATTAAAATCAAGTGTCAACACAAAGGAGGGTGAGTTCACGTATTCAAATTTAAAACAATTTGATCCAAGGAAAACTTTCAAATTATGTGTTTAATTATTAAAACATCCATAGAATATTACGAAAGCCACTTTCATTTCCTTATAAAAATTCAAGGGCCAGCCATCGTAAGGTTTTCCGAAAACCATCGATACACAACATTTTCCCAAGTTTTCCATATTAAATTGATAACATCGAGTGTTCAGACTCGTATTTTTGCAAGACAATACGAACTATATATTAACTAAGGACATAATCAATGCTAAACAGTAACATAATATAAATTCGTCGCTTGACTTGACGCGGAGCTACCGGTCACGACGGGGTGGTCAACCCGATAGATCTATCAACAATTCCACGCATACCCATGTTAATGATTAAATGGCTAACTTCGCGGTAAGTGCCCGCAATGGGTCAGACAAGGTGCCAACCTTATGAACAATATATATATCCTACTTAAATGATAAATTTAATATAACGAGTTATACGAATCCTCGACGTCCCCACCGAAACATAAGCCTAATCCCGATACTTACTCTTTTGAGACCGAGCCAATTCATCACAACTTTTAGATTTAAGCAATTATAAATATACACGGTGGTTTTATCCCCAAAACACCGTAAGAATGCCCGTTTCACCCCGAAACATATTTATATCAAAACCGTTTCTCCTCGAAACATATTTATGTCAAAACCATATATTTTCCACGAAAATATATGCATAGTTTAATCAAAGGTATATTTTATACAAAAGTGTATACTTATCCTTTTAAGGTGTGTTCTTCCACCAAAACAGTTATAGAAACAGTAAAAAGAGGGTTTAGTGACACTCACCTTTGGGTGCGTATTTTAAATAGCGCAATCCCACAATTGTTTCTACACGCCCTAATATACGTAGGAACGATTTATAAAACAATATATAACAAAATTCCTAAGTTTCCCAAAATCTTGGAATTTTGCATAACTTTGAGATTTTCTCAAAAAGTCATTATTTTTTATTATGTTGGCACTTTAACATATATGAGTTCATATATATATATATATATATATATATATATATATATAATATATATATATATATATATATATATATATATATATATATATATATATATTAAGATTTTGTGACTTGAACGATTTTATTCGTGACCCTTAATATGTTATATCCGTTAGCACTCCCGTTTATACGTACTGTATATCTACGATTTGCCCGTCGTAATATATATACATAAACGTACACAAATATTCAATAGCGTAACACGCGAAAACTCGTTAACTTATGCATTATATCATTTTTAAAGCATGCATACATGAAATAACTCATTAAGTTAACCTATGTATCAATTTTCATTCTCGATAAATAAGTTACATATTTAACGAAATTTTCACCGATTTTACCGCTTTAAACATATAAGTGTACATGCATTGTCTAAATTCCCGCTATCATGTCAACACTTATAATATTATCATATACACATATTTAAATCACATAGCACATTCTAACACATTAGGTTAACCTATGAACAACCCATTCTAGTGTTTTTTGAAAATGCGTATTTTAGCGATTCGGTAACGTTTTCGGGCGTCAAAACTCACGTATGACTAACCAAAAACCCAATAAACTTAATATAAGTTAAAATACTTATATTTATATCAAAAGTATCAGTTTAGTTACTGATCTAAAACAGTTTCGTAAAAATCTCTTTAAAAGGCGATTTTTACCGTTTTTACCGCATAGTTTTGCATTAAACATTACCATTACCATCCCAAATCAAAACGACTTGATATTTTAAAACAATACATGTTATTTACTGAATAAAATGATGGTTATGATCAGATTAGTTCATTTTTGTGTAAGCCCTATAAATCATGCGATTTCACGTATTTACAACTCTCTAAGCACAATGTACTACATGCAAAGCTAGGAAACTTTATGTAAAGTTTCATACCACTTTGTTACATCAAATAACCTTATTTTAAAGGTGTATAGTCTGATCTAAAACTATTTTCATCATAACATAATATTTATGCATGTCTAATGTACATACATCCACATGCATGGTTAAGTACAAGCACTTAATGCACTCACATCATATCTTCATCATTTTGTATGAACTTAATTGTTTATGAAATGTATTTATTTCAAATCATCCAAGACATGTTCATCATCTAATCATTTGATTTAAATGCTAGGAACATTCTTTCATTTATTCATTATCCAACAAAAACCCTCATGTATGCATACACATATATATATACACGTCACACACACACATGTGCACATATACATCCAAGAATCCACTTTATCATGTTCATCTCTTAATCATATGAACTTTATTCAAAACCCATTTTGATCATGCATGCAACCATTGTAACATTTGTCAAAAACGGGTTTTCCAAACCCGCTCCGTTTTGTAATCGAATATCAAGTTATAAATGTCACCTTGCGTATTTATGTCCATTTTAATTTTTATGATGCATAATTAATAAACAAACTAAACTATAAAAGTTATAATTGATAAAAAGTAAAAATAAAATAATTAAAAAGAAAATGAGGCTGCCGGGACTCGAACCGGGTCAGCCGGAAAAGAACTCAAAGCTTTATCACACACACATATCACCACTCCGCCACTTGTTGTTTTCTGTAAACATTAGGAAACAATTAAATTTTATTATCTATCACAAATTAATCCGGTTACGCCAACTGTAACCGAAATCGGTCATCAAACGTCCAAAGACGTTTGATTGATCGCGGTTTACTGAGTTTAACCGATGCACCGACGTTTTCAATCAAGTTGCTTTGAATGAACTTGAATTCTAGAAGTGAATCGGTTTTAATAACCGAAAACTTTCAATTCCAGAATTACTTCAATCTTTGTTCTCTCTCACGACTCAAACACACTCGGAAAGCTCTCAATTACATTTTTGCACAATTTTCAGTTCGCCGGAGAATCTAATTGGACTCGCCGGACTTTCGCCGGAAAACCGTATTCTCCATCAAAATAGTAAGTCTTTCAATTCCTTCGTGGTCTATCAATTGTTAAGCTATTGCTAACTCAGACCCTTCAATCGGAATCAATTTCAGACGTTAATATCGGATAATTCCAGTTCGCCGGAAAACTTCTGAAAATCCTTATCTTCAGCTGTGAAACGGTATAGACATTCAAACCTTCTGAAAACTCTTGTTTAATACTTCAATTCCTCTTGTAGCTAATCAAAACTGTTAATTTATTCATTCAGTAGAAATTCGTAAAAACAGAGCCGACGACTTGCCGGAATTCTGAGATAAATCGTTCTCCGGTATGTTTACTTCTAAATATCGTCTCTGCCATTTCATATTAGTCTGTTGAATGTTTGTCAATCGAATTAAGCAAGATACAATAGTGTAATCGCAGACTGTAATTTTGTAACGAAGAAGACGATGATAGTTTGATTATAAATTTAATAAAATCTGGATATTATCTCGGGTTAGACACACAGTCCAGCGGTGGACTGTGTGCACATACATATCACACGCCGTGAGTTCGATCCTTGACACACGTATGCTCTGTAATAAAAATGTTTTGTTTTTCTAACTGAACCGGATCCTTGTCGCCGTAGATGTTAAGTATAATAAAAATCTATATATTAACCAAATTAGACACACAGTCCAGCAGTGGACTGTGTGTAACATTAAGTCACAGGTCCCGGGTTCGAGACCTGTTGATGACACCAGTTCGGCGATTTAAAACATTTTTGAAAATAAAAGAATTTTGAATAAACTGAGTTAGTATATAAATATAATTAAAAACAGAATTATTTCAGGTTAGACACGTAGCTCAGTTGGTAGAGCTGCGTGCACGCGAACGGGAGGTCTCGGGTTCGAGCCTCACCCGGCGCATACAGTTACACAATCAAACCGGTCAACAAGTCAAAGTCAATAGTTAACGGTCAACGCAAAAGTCAACATATTTTTATATTTTTATTTATTTAATTTAATTTAAAAATCAATTAAAAATACTTAAAAATAATGTTTTTAAAGATAGGAAATAGCCTTAAACTCACAAAAATATATCTAAAAATCCTAATTAAAATTATCAATAAAATCCACTCATTTACTATATTTTCCGTTATTATTTAGGTTAGTTAATTCTCGTTGTTCAATCCTTCCAACTCGTGCGCATCTCATCATCTCCAACCAAACGTACCCAATGTTAGTGAATCTTTACAAATTCCCCGTTTTAATCACGTTTTTGGGGTGTATCATGTGTCTTACTATTTATTGTATTTAAATCATTATGCATACATCAAATCATGAACAAATATGTATTCAGCTTGTATCATCTGTTGTGTGGTTATTGTTTAGAATTAAATTTATTATATTCAGTACATGCAATTTCATAGGCCGCCGCTCCCCATTACATTATGAGCGTTGAGCAGTTCCCCATTACATTATGAGCGTGAACCTGGCGTGCCAACATACGATCAGCTCCGTTTGATTGAGCCTTGATCGCACAGACATTTATCATTTTCAGTACATGCAATACGATCGGCTCCGTTTGATTGAGCCTTGATCGCACAGACATTTATCATTTTCAGTACATACGTTTATCATATGCCGTTCCTTCCCCATTTATGTTATTGTATGTCATTTTATGTTATTGTATGTTTTTGTATGTTATTGTATGTTATAGTTTGTGGTTGGTATTGCTACTGTTTGATCATTTACATTTGCTCACTTATGATTATTGCACAATTTTTCCTTGATAAAATAACAAGAAAATCAATAATAAATGTTTATCTAACAAGGTTCACTCGCCAACTTATGTTGACCCAAAAACCCCCATTTTTTACACATGATACAGGTGAACCAGCTGCAGCAAGAAACACATAGGATTGGACTAGAAGAATAAACTGGTTTAGAGCTTGGATTGTTTAGTTGGTTATTTTTCTTTGTATTTGTATGGACATGTTTGGATTATTGAGAATGTAACTTTGACTTTAATAAATATGAAACACATTAGTAAATATCATGAGCTTTGGTGATAACCCAATTATGCCCCGACTCTTATTCCGCTGCGGGTCGGGGTGTGACAACAATCTTTCAAGAATCACATCAATAAGAATATATCAAAAATCAAAAACTCATCTCAAACATACATACATACATACATACATACATACATACATACATACGTACGTACATACGGCTATGTATACATACATATACTCATCCATTTTCATTTTCTTTCAAAACTCATTTGTTAATAGTTTCATGTTTATGCTTGGATTCAAGAACAAGATAGAGTTTTATACCTTCAAGATTCTTAGTGGGTTTTGGTAAAAATGATGAGATGATACTTGTCCTAGCTTGAATCTCCTTGACAACACCTTTAAAACCCTCTTGGATTATCCAACTAACTTGAAATGAGCTTGAAATAGACTTAATTATCAATGGAGGTTTTTTGAAATGTACATGTGTGTGTGTATGCTTGCAGTCGAGAGAGAGAGATATGAGTGATATGTGTTGAATTTTGATTTTATAAAATTTAAATGGAGTGTAGGTGGTGTTTAAATGATTACATGTTCTTCCCAAGGCTAAACTTGGCCAAATGGAAACAAAAATCAAGAAGGTGGGCAATCATATAGCCGCCACCTATGTCCCCACTCTCACACAAGTTCTATACATACACATATAGGTTAGTTACAGGTATTTAACTGGATACCTGGTATTTTATCTAGCATTTTAATCACGTTTTAACACGTTTTAAATTATTTTCAACACTCTATAAAAATTAACTCACTAAAATATTACAGATCAATATTTTATTTGCCTGGTCCGGCTACGTTGTCGGTATTTGGCAGTATGCGCGCTATGTTGCACAGTACGCGCTTAAATTCGCAAAATAGAGATTTTAAGCGTTTTAATTTATTTTTATCATTCTATAAAATTAAACTTGTTAAATTATCACTATAATAATTTTCAGTTGTCGTAACTGGCTGTGTTGACAATATTTTGTCATATACACGCAGTATCGCGCAGTACGCGCTTAAACTCGAAAAATAGAGTTTCTTAGCGTTTTAAATTATTTTTCCTCACGAATTTGATTAAATATATTATTTTAATCATAACGGACTATTTTTAGGATTTTAATATTATTCGGGCGGTCACCGACATTCATTTCGCATTTTATTCGTTACGCGATAAGCGTTTATCTTAAAATTGCAAACATAATTCCCAACAAATTCTAAATTTATTATCAGATCATCTAACATCAAATAACATCATATTCCATAAAAATTTGCCCTTTTATTTATTCATACACATGTCATATTAGTACAGGCTCAAAATAACCGGGTGTCACAGTTTCCCCCTGTTTAAGGAACTTCATCCCCGAAATTCTTACTCTACAGGTTTCGTTTTCCCACTAGACTTAAAGAGATGCGGGTATTTTCATTGCATCTGATCTTGTCGTTCCCATGTGAACTCGGATCCATGTTTGGAACTCCAGCGAACTTTGACCAACTTAATTCGACTCCTCCTAAGCTTCTGAACCTTCTTATCCAGAACTTCTACCGGTTCTTCGAAAAATCTCAGTTTATCGTCTACATGAACCTCGTCAGGGGTATAATTAGTGTCTCATCCGACATACACTTTCTCAGGTTGGAAACATGAAACACGTCATGAACTCCACACAATTCCTGCGGCAACTTAAGCCTATACGCGACTGATCCAACTAGAGAGAGGACTTTGAAAGGACCTATATAACGCGGGCTAAGCTTCCCCCTTCCCAAATCTAACAACACCTTTCCAAGGTGACACCTTTATCAGGACATGATTTCCGACTTGAAACTACAACGGTTTCTTCGGTTGTCTGCATAACTCTTCTGTCGATCAGAGGCAGCTTTCAACCTTTCCTTGATCTGGACAACCTTATCGGTGGTTTCCTAGATAAGGTCAGGTCCGGTTAGTTGCTTTTCGCCAACTTCAGCCCAACGGGTGATCGACACTTCCTTCCATACAAAGCTTCAAATGGTGCGGCTTTGATACTCGCGTGGTAACTATCGTGGTAAGAAAACTCTGCCAACAGCAAATGAGTATCCCAACTTCCACCAAAATCAATCACACACGCTCTCAACATATCCTCTGACGTCTGAATGGTTCTCTCACTCTGACCATCCGTTTGAGGATGATACGCAGTACTCATGTCTAAACAAGAACCCAGCAACTCCTGAAGAGATCGCCAAAATCTGGAGTTAAATCGTCCATCTCTATCAGAGATAATTGACACAGGCACTCCATGTCGGGTTATAATCTCGTTGAGGTACAACTGCGATATCTTCTCCGTCTTGTCTGTTTCCTTAATGGGCAAGAAATGAGTAGACTTCATCAATCTATCCACAATTACCCATATGGTATCATGTCCATGTGACGTACGGGGTAATTTGGTGATAAAGTCCATAACAAGATGCTCCCACTTCCATTTAGGAATCTCTGGTTGCTGCAGAAGCCCAGAAGGCTTCTAATGCTCAGCCTTAACCTTCGATCATGTCAGACATTTATTCACATACACCGCAATATCTTTCTTCATATTCGGCCACCAATACAATTCCTTAATATCCTGATACATCTTGGTAGAACCTGGGTGAATCGAATATCGGACTTATGAGCCTCGTTCATAACCAGTTCACGTAGGTTACCTCTAGGCGGAACCCAAACTCGGTGTCCGCTTTTGGTATCAGTTCACATTCCAAACCTCTCAAACCTTTTGTACTCAGATTCCCATCTATCAAAGCTTCTCGCCGTGCATTGCGAATTCGATCGGTCAAATTCGTCTGTATGGTTAAACCCAAAGCACGAACGCGAAGAGGCTTTTCTCGCTCTTTCCTACTGAGCGCATCAGCAACAACATTGGCTTTCCTTGGATGATAGCGAATATCACACTCATAATCATTGAGTAATTCCACCCATCACCTTTGCCTCATGTTGAGTTCCTTCTGATCAAAGATATGCTGGAGACTCTTATGGTATGTGTAAATCATACACTTCGTGCCATACAGATAATCTCTCCAAATCTTCAAGGCAAACACAACAGCTCCTAACTCCAAATCATGAGTTGTGTAGTTCTTCTCGTGCACTTTCAGTTGTCTGGATGCATAGGCTATCACTTTGTCCTTTTGCATAAGCATGCAACCAAGGCCCAAACGTGACGCATCGCAATATACAACAAAACCGTCATTTCCTTCAGGCAGGGGAAAAATAGGTGCACTACACAACTTCTCCTTCAACATCCGAAAAGCTTTCTCCTGCTTCTCTGTCCAATCAATTCTGGGTTAATAGCGTCAATGTCTATGCTATTCTGGAAAAATTCTCAATGAATCTTCTATAATACCCAGCAAGTCCTAAGAATTGTCGTACCTCTGACAGAGTCCTTGGCGCTCCCAAATTCTTAATCGCCTCTATCTTTGACGGATCAACATGTATACCTTTCTTATTTATGACGTGACCGAGAAAATGAACCTCTCGAATCTAAAACTCACATTTAGAGAACTTGGCATACAACTTCTCGTTCTTCAACAGCTCCAAAACAATCTTCAGATGTTGCTCATGATCTTCTTTGGTTCGTGAATAGATACGTATATCGTCAATGACTACTATCACGAATTTATCCAAATAGGGTTTACATACCTTGTGAGATCCATGAACACTACAGGCGTATTAGTTAAGCCAAATGGCATGACTAAGAACTCATAATGGCCATAACATGTTCTAAAGCAGTCTTTGGAACATCCTCGTCAGCAATCTTCAATTGATGATATCCCAAACGCAAATCAATCTTCGAGTAGTAGCTGGATCCTTGCAATTGATCAAACAGGTCATCTATTCTTTGTAACGGGTACTGATTATTGATAGTTAGCTTGTTCAGCTCCCGATAATCTATTCACATCCTAAAGGAACCGTCCTTCTTCTTCACAAATAAAACAGGTGCTCCCCAAGGCGAAAAGCTTGGGCGAATGAAACCTTTGTCTAGAAGCTCTTGAAGCTGATTCGACAACTCTTTCTTTCTGAAGGCGCTAATCTATAAGGAGATTTTGCAATCGATGTAGCACCAGGAACAAGATCAATTCTAAACTCGATCTGTCTCGCAGGGGACAATCCAGGTAAGTCTTCAAGAAAAACTTCTGGGTAATCGCGAACTATAGGAATCTCTTCGATCTTCCTACCTTTAATCTTGGTATCAACTACGTTAACTAAGAACGCAGGATAACCCTTACGCAACATCTTGTGCATCTTTATGACACTAACGATTCTTGATTTCTGATCTGATCGATCTCCATGAATTAGTAACACTTCACTACCAGGACGGGGTATACGCACTAATTTCTCTGAACAAACAATCTTAGCTCCATTCTTGGATAGCCAATCCATCCCAACGACTACATCGAATCTACCGAGCTCTACTGGTAACAAGTCGATACTAAAACTATGATCACATAATTGAATACTACAACCACGAATGACTTCGCTGGTTTCTATCAATTTACCATTTGCTAACTCTATTGAATACTTCTTATCTAGCTTACTTGCTTGAGAAACACAAAATGGTTCAAAGTTTTTCAAAACAAAACTCAAGTCAGCACCAGTATCAAATAGTACGAACGCATAATGGTTATTGATTAAGAACGTACCGGTAACAACTACAGGATCATCACGCGCTTTCCCAGCATTCAGCTCAAAAGTTCTACCTCTGGCACCCTAGCCTTTCAATAGAGGACAATTCCGCTTAAAGTGTCCATGGTCTCCACATTCAAAGCAACCTTCAAGCTTGACTCCATCTGATGTGCTTTTGGCATAGCATTCATGCGTCACGTGCCCAGATCGACCGCATCTGGTACATTTTCCCTGCTCATCCCCGTGAGTCTTCTTCACTTAACCACTCTTGCCATTCCTGGCGTTATCCTTCCCTGAACCACTGGAGTTAGCCACATATGCTTTACCAGAACCGCCCTTCCTATCACGCCTATCATCAAAATCCTTCCTCGAACCCTCAGATTTTCGCTTCCGCGAACCTTCTGACCTACGCTCGAAGCGCTTCTTTCGATCGGATATCCTGTCTGCAGCATCTTTCACCGATGATTTCCCGGTCTCATCCTTCCTGTTAAGATTAATCCTATGAACGGCATCATCGGTCAGTGATTTTGCCAAAGAAGTAGCTTCCAGATAGGTAGTGGGTTTCGCTGATGTGACCATACTGCGGATCTGTGGCGCTAAACCCCAAATGTACCTTTCTATCTTAACATACTCAGGAGTGACCATTCGAGGAACCAACCTAGACAGATCGTTGAACCGAGACATGTAAGCTCTGACATTTAAGCCTTCCATGGTTAGATTCCAGAAATCAGTCTCAATTTTCTGCAGCTCACTACGCGGGCCGTATTCCTTAAGAAGCATCTCTTTCAGTTCGTTCTAGGTAAGACCGTAAGCAACATCTTCTCCCAAAATCTGAATTTGAGTGTTCCAACAGGATAAAGCTTCATCAAGAAATGAACACAAAGCATACCTAACCCTCTGATCAGCGACACAACCACTAATGGCTATCACAGACTCCATCTAACGATATCAAGGGGTCCTTCAGCACCGGTAAATGATTTCGGGTTACAACCCTGGAATGTTTTGTACGTACATCTGTGCATTGTTCACAAGGTTAATGAAAATCAAGATTACTCTTAGATTATATCATAACACATGAAACTACAAAAACTTTTCCAATCATTACACTACCTTGAGGGGCTCCAATCGGCGCTTCTCCAAAACGTGGTGCATCACCACATCCATGTCCTCACCCCATCGTCTGGTTAGCCTGGCGCTGTTCCATAGCGGCATTGACGTGTTGAGTGATAAGCTGCGCCAACTCTTTAGGTGTGGTAGGCAATCCGGTACCGTCAGTAGAGGGACCTTGTCTCGATTTTGGTGGCGTATTGTCGTTTCTATTATTGCAATAATAATAACAACGTATGACAATAATTAAATAATCAATCATTAAATAATAGTGGACTAAACAATACACATGCATCCACATAATAATGAGAATAATTTAACCAAAAACCCTTATTATTGATATTTATCATAGAAATTATAAAGCTTGTTTTTAGTACAAGGACTAATCAAAATTTGGTGTATCAACATCATCACCAATAACAAGTCTATATGAAATTTCTTCCTAAATATCCAGAAATAAATTGGCATGCAAGCCATAATAGGGTTACCAAAAGAGAAATACAACAAACATAAAAACAACGAATCACTTCAAACCCGTGAACTCCAGTAGCTCCCTAACCAGCTCCCGCAGCTCTACAATACTCCAGTGCATCTGATCCATAACACTGTCATCCAAATCCTTAAGCTCGTGATACCAATCCATCTGACCCTCGAGATCCTTCACCTTCCCCTTGGTCATCTCCAGATCTCCGCGAATAGCACCCATCTGACGATCGCAGTGAGAACACCGGTCAACCCATACTCCTTTCTGCTTCTTCGAAGCAGACTCCCTGGCAGCTCTAGAGGTTGAGGCAATGTCTCCGGGAGGTCGAGTCCTCTTCCTACGGTGGTAATAGACTAGCATAGGTGCAGTGGAGACTCGTGACTCGGGCGGCTGTACGGACGACTTTGACGTAACAAGCAGAGGAATCTCGGGTGTAGACTCAGCAGAGGGAATGGGCGAGACTACTGGTGGCTCTAATGGACGAAACGTAACAGTAGTGGCGTCCACCACTAGAGCTATCCCAAAGGATCCTCCAATCAACGGGGTACCTCTACCCAGCTCATCGACAATAGGCACTGTGTCGGATGATTGTCCGATCTCGAAGATCGAGGGTGGAACAGAGTCATCATCATCAATCCATCCGTTACTAGTATGTGCGTAACGGGGGTCGACCTGGCTGGCGAATGCAGCAGGGCCAACATAAAACGAGGAGGAAAATTCGGCCATGTAAACGATCAGAGGGGGGCAGGACTGAGGTCGGTGAGATCTCGTATTCATGCTCGCTATCTGAGTCGTGAATCTCTATGATCTCATGTGAGTGCGACATCTATGACACAAGGTAAGCGTACTAAGTAAGTGTGTGTTCAAATGAAAAATAACACATAAGGCCTAAATAAACAGATTAACACATGTGCATATAAACCCAAAATAGTTTTCATACATGATCAAAATCCATGTTTATTTTAAATTATTTTCTACGCGAATCTTGGGACTTAGTCTCAAAATTTCGTCGGTTGAAGTCTAGAGTTTTCCCCGAAAACATCTAGTTCGCTACAACCATTGGCTCTGATACCAACTTCTGTAACACCCCAAAAACGTTGCAGCGGAAATACAAACGTAATGGTGACGGAAGTTAGTGCCCATAAATATCTTAGTGGACGATGCATCGTTAAGTTTGGACATTTTAAAAGTTTAAACATAAACCACAACCATAATGTAGTTAAGTTGTCTTGATCCTTATGGAACTTAATACAGTCTATCCCAATTAAGTTTTAAAAGTTGTCCAAGGTTTATTATTAAACAAAACATGCATCACGACCACAAGACGCGCCAAAGATTCCCCGAAGCCGAACTCATGTACCTGAAGAACACATTAAAATCAAGTATCAACATAAAGGAGGGTGAGTTAACATATTCAAATTTAAAACAATTTGATCCAAGGAAAACTTTCAAATTATGTGTTTAATTATTAAAACATCCACATAATATTACGAAAGCCACTTTCATTTCCTTATAAAAATTCAAGGGTCAGCCATCGTAAGTGTTTTCCTAAAACCTTCGATACACAACATCTTCCGAAGTTTTCCGTATTAAATTGATAGCATCAAGTGTTCAGACTCGTATGTTTGCAAGACAATACGAACTATATATTAAGAATAAGGACATAATCAACGCTGGACAGTAACAGAATATAAATTCGTCGCTTGACTTGACGCTGAGCAACCGGTCACGACGGGGTGGTCAACCCGATATATCTATCAACAATTCCACGCATACCCATATTAATGATTAAATGGCCCGCAATGGGTCACACAAGGTGCCAACCTTATGAACAATATGTATATCCTACTTAAATGATAAATTTAATATAACGAGTTGTACGAATCCTCGATGTCCCCACCGAAACGTAAGCCTAATCCCGATATTTACTCTCTTGAGGCCGAGCCAATTCGTCACAACTTTTAGATTTAAGCAATTATAACTCTACATGGTCGTTTTATCCCCAAAACACCGTAACAATGCCCGTTTCTCCCTGAAACATATTTATATCAAAACCGTTTCTCCCGGAAACAAATTTATATCAAAACCGTTTCTCCCCGAAACATATATATATCAAAACCATATATTTTCCACGAAAATATATGCATAGTTTAATCAAAGGTATATTTTATACAAAAGTGTACACTTATCCTTTTAAGGTGTGTTCTTTCCCCAAAATAGTTATAAAAACAGTAAAAAGAGGGGTTTAGTGACACTCACCTTTGGGTGCATATTTTAAATAGCGCAATCCAACAATTGTTTCTACACGCTATGTAGGAACGATTTATCAAACAATATATCACAAAATTCCTAAGTTTCCCCAAATCTTGAAATTTTTGCATAACTTTGAGATTTTCTCGAAAAGTCATTATTTTTTATTATGTTGGCACTTTAATATATATGAGTTCATATATACATATATATATATGTTAAGATTTTGCGACTTGAATGATTTTATTGGTGATCCTTAATATGTTATATCCGTTAACACTCCCGTTTATACGGACTATATATCTACGATTTGCGCGTCATAATATATACATAAACGTACACAAATATTCAATATCGTAACACGCGAAAACTCGTTAACTTATACATTATATCATTTTTAAAGCATGCATACATGAAATAACTCATTAAGTTAACCTACGTATAATTTTTCATGCTCGATAAATATGTTACATATTTTACGTAATTTTCACCAATTTTACCGCTTTAAACATACAAGTGTACATGAATTGTCGAAATTCCCGCTATCATGTAAAAACTTATCATATTATCATATACACATATTTAAATCATATAATACATTCTAACACATAAGGTTCACGTATGAACAACCCATTCTAGTGTTTATTAGAAAAAGGGTATTTTAGCGATTCGGTAACGTTTTAGGGCGTCGAAAGTCACGTATGACTAACCAAACACCAAATAAACTTAATATAAGTTAAAATACTTATATTTATGTCAAAAATATCAGTTTAGTTACTGATCTAAAACAGTTTCGTAAAAATATCTTTAAAAGGCGATTTTTACCATTTTACCGCATAGTTTTGCGTTAAACATTACCATAACCATCCCAAATCGAAACGACTTGATATTTTAACACAATACATGTTATTTACTGATTAAAATGATGGTTATGTTCAAATTAGTGCATTTTTTGTGTAAGCCATATAAATCATGCGATTTCACGTATTTTACAACTCTCTAAGCACAATGTACTACATGCAAAACTAGCAAACTTTACGTCAAGTTTCATACCACTTTGTTACATCAAATAACATTATTTTTAAGGTGTATAATCTGATCCTAAACTATTTTCATCATAACATAATTTTTATGCATCATTTCATGTACATACATCCACATGCATGACTAAGTACAAGCACTTAATGCACTCACATCATATCTTCATCATTTTTTATGAAGTTAATTGTTTATGACATGTATTTATTTCAAATCATCCAAGACATGTTCATCATCTAATCATTTGATTTAATTCTAGGAACATTCTTTCACTTATTCATTATCCAACAAAAAACCTCATGTATGCATACACATAATACATACACGACACACACACATGTGCACATATACATCCAAGAATCCACTTTATCATGTTCATCTCTTAATCATATGAACTTTATTCAAAACCCATTTTGATCATGCATGCAACCATCTTTTAAGAATCACATCAATAAGAATCTATCAAAAATCAAAAACTCATCTCAAACATATATACATACATACATACATACATACTTACGACTATGTATACATACATATACTCATCCATTTTCATTTTCTTTCAAAACCCATTTGTTAATAGTTTCATGTTTATGCTTGGATTCAAGAACAAGAGAAACTTTCGACATCATCAATCACTATGAATCAAGAACAAGATAGAGTTTTATACCTTCAAGATTCTTAGTGGGTTTTGGTAAAAATGATGATATGATACTTGTCCTAGCTTGAATCTCCTTGAGAACACCTTTAAAACCCTCTTGGGTTATCCAACTAACTTGAAATGAGCTTGAAATAGACTTGATTATCAATGGAGGTTAAGATTTTTGAATTGTATATGTGTGTGTGTATGCTTGCGGCCAAGAGAGAGAGATATGAGTGATATGTGTTGAATTTTGATTTTATAAAATTTAAATGGAGTCTAGGTGGTGTTTAAATGATTACATGTTCTTCCCAAGGCTACACTTGTCCAAATGGAAGCAAAAATAAAAAAAGGGGGAAGCCATATAGCCGCCACCTATGTCCCCACTCTCAGACAACTTCTATACATACACATATATAGGTTATTTACATGTATTTAACTCGATACTGGGTGTTGGTGCATAATGTTTATGTCTTAGTCTTATATCGAGTCTGTTTAGAATAGAGTTGAATAGGCTTGCAAAACGATGTATTTATGTATATAGTAGTCAAGTTCGCCCATGGTGAGATATTAAGTCAAGTTCGGCCGAACTTGCTAAGGCAAGTTCGGGCGAACTTAGCTATACCTCAAGCGAACTTCGACATCTATAAATAGCTAGCTAGCCTCCCTTATTTGTAACTTTGGCATCTTAGAGGCAAAGCTCTGTCAATCTGGATTCTTGACGTTTAATCAATAAAATTTACGTTTAACTGATTAATTCTTGTCTATTGGTAAACTTGTCGTAATATTTCCGCTATTATGGATAATAGATATCGAATTTACGTTTCTAAGCATCGAGGATCGGTCCTACAAGTGGTATCAGAGCTAGAACAGCCTGATTTGATAGTAATCAAGACACGCACACTTCTATTTCTACTCCATTCTTCTATTTTCCTTAACTTTTGAACAAAAATGAAGAATTCACGGTCAAATTCTTTTCAATTTTGAATATAACATGTAATATACAACAAAGATAAACCCTTGAAAGATTGGAGACCAAGATCAACCGAATTGATGTCAAAATTTTGAAAAACCATATTTTCCAAAACTCTTTCCATCGAACTTGTTAGCCAAGTTCGGCCGAACTTGTGCTAAAAAGTCACTTTTTCCGTGATTTTTTACCAAGTTCGCTCGAACTTGAGGTATTTTTGAAGAAATTAAGGCTAAGTTCGCTCGAAGTTGCTTCAATTTCATTGATATTCTATCAAGTTCCACCGAACTTGATAAAATTTCAAAGGGTTTTAGCTAAGTTCGCCCGAACTTGCTAGTTTCTGATAAAATTCAATATACAAGTTCGCTCGAGGTTGACTAAGGGTTATTTTCAAAACAGTATTTCCAAGTTCAACCGAAGTTCAAGGAAATTTTTCAAATCAAGATTCACAAGTTCGACCGAACTTGTGATAAAATCTGAGAATTCTTCATTTTAGCTACAAGTTCGACCGAACTTGTAGTAGAATTAATTGTTTTCAAACTTTTCAAGTGTTTTCAGTATACGTGTCTCGTTATTCGCGATGGATGATCTACAAAGAGCATATATGACATCAGCGGGTTCATCAAATGCCAACGTGATCCAATAAGTCAATCTTGACAACGAGATGGGCACGACCGTTAAACCGCCAAAGCTAATGAGCATGGACGAGTATGAAGGATGGAAGGAGAAGTTTACGTATTGGGTTCAAGCCATGCACTTCCTAGGCTGTGTGTCGATCAAGAGAGGTTATACAGTTCCGTTGGATGAAAATCAGCAAGTTCTGGAGAAGTATAAGTACTCCACAATTCAGAAAGATGAATACATTGCTAAGAAAAAGATGATCAGTCTCATTTAACAATCCGTTAAAGAAGATATTCTCGTCTTGTTACCGGAATACACGACTGCAAGAGAACTCTGGCTATCGCTTCAAAAGAAGTATCAAGGAAGCGCGGAGATGATCAAGAGCAAGAAAGCTCTCATTATGAAAGAGTTCGATATCTTTAACATGTTGAAGGGAGAGACAATGAAATAGATGATTGAACGTTTATGTCATCTAAAAGTCCAAATGAGAAGACACGGTCTTGAGAAGACGGAACAAGAATATATCGATATGCTTGCAGACGCATTACCTGACGGAGAGTGGACTACTTACCTGATGGTTCTGAAAGAAAGTGCTAATTGGGAATTTTTCAAGTTGTCTACATTCATTGACAAACTCGAAGGCCATGAAATGGAACTTCTAAAGATCGCAAAATCTAAAAATGTGAATGTTGTTCAAGTTGTTGGTCTGTATTAGAAAACCGGAATGCATGACAACATTTCAAGTCCAAAGATTCAGGGAGCATTCAGTGCAAACATGAATTCTTCTCCACAGAACCAGAACCAATCATATCCTCAATATGATCAAAGTCCACAAAATTCTTTTTTCTCAAGCACTGGTTCAAATTCATCTCATCAGAGTCAAGCAAATCAGAACCAACAAACAAATTCTGATTTGAATGTGTACACGTGTAACATTGCTGTGAATCTAAACAATGTTATTTCTGAGCAAGTTACAAAACAACACATGTCACTTCTCGCCACAGTTTTAGAATCGTATGAGAGTCTTGTAGCTGGAAAGATTGGCAAACCGGAGATGACCACCGAAGACTACGATCAGGTGGATGAAGAAGAGCTTGAGCTGATGGATATCTAGTGGTCACTAGCTTCTATCATTCGAAGAGTGACAAAGTTTGTTGCACTCACTGGACGAGATATCGGAAATTCAAGCAACAAGCTAGGGTTCGACAAATCGAAGATTACTTGTTCCAGATGCCGACAGAAAGGGCATTTCAAGAGAGAATGCGAAAATCCTGAAGCCACGGGAAATCAATGTCCATTTGGTGGAGGCAATGAGTATTACAAGAAATCTCTTCAATACAAGCCTTTCCCAAAGAAGACACAAGTTGAGATTCAAGAAAAGCCAAATAGCAGCAACACTGAGAAAGCCATGGTTGCATCAAACGAAGATGATGGTTTTGATTGGAGTTCTTATATCGGTAAGAAGACTGGAGTTGCATTAATGGCTGAGATTGTTGAAGATACATATGCCGAAGAAGCAGCTGCGATAGATAATATTTTGCTGGAACAGTATCTTCAACAACAACAGGAGGAAGAGGAGTATATTCACATGCAGAATCAAGGCATTTTATCTCCTAACTCATGTGATAGTTTTGCAGGTCACTTTGACGGAAGATCTCAGGAGCAAGTTGCCGAGGAGAAATCTATTGTTAATGAAGTCATTAATGATAGTCAAGAAATGAATGCTGAAAACCTCAAGGACATTGCCAATAAAGCTTTGATGGCAAATTTAACCAAGGTAGGTCCAGAGGTAAATGAGGTTGTCAAAGTACAAGTTGTAGAGGTTGAGAAACCTTGTACAAAATGTACTAAGCCATGTGCTGAATGTGCCAAAAAATCACAAATCATCGCTGAACTCAATGTACATAACGAACATTTCAAATACGATTATCGTAAAATGAAGGTAGCGTATGACAAAATGAAAGATGATTATGGCAGGCTCGATAGAAATAATATTGAACAACATGATACTGTGAGAATGCTAAAAGGTACAGTAATGGATAAACAAAAAGCAATAAACATCTATATAAACACCATTGCTGAGACCAAACAACAACTCCAGGACATGTCATTGATCACATTCTTCCGAAAATTCCATCGGAAGAAAAACCTAAAAAGAAAATTGGTAAAGAATATAGCAATGTTCCTCCACCCCTATGTGAAAAATATTGTCGCAAAACCGTTGATGGGATGGATAAGGCACTCAACATTGAGTTGTTATCTGAAAAGAAAAACGAGTTGCCAGAGAACATTGATGTAGTCTATACTAAAATCAAAAGATGACAGTGCGGTAGTGAAAAAGGTGGTTGAAAATGTTCTAAATGATTCTGATGATGGCAGCTTTGATAGCACCACCTCGAGTTTGAACAATTCTGACACAAATTCTGAAAATGACGAGACATCATCGGAAGATGATCTATGTGATGATCCTAACATTGTCATGTACAAGGTTAAGGAATCTGATAGATTATACTTTGATGACAGTTTTCCGATTCGGAACGTCAAAGAAGATCAATTAGACAAACTGTTTAAACTGGTTGAAGTCACATCAGATGACCTGGAGAAAAATGAAAAGAAATTCTATTCAAAACCCAAAAGAAATTACAATAACTACCGAAGGAATGGTGGTGATCATCCGGAAAACCGGAGAGCTGGGTTGGGATTAGAGGAATCTGATGAACCGAAAAAGAAAATGTCACCATTTCATGAATACAAAGATAAAAACATGAAATTTGTTTATGGGACAAGCACGGTTCACGAGGAGAGTTTGACTGGAAAGCAATGAAATGACGAGTTTAAGAAATAGAAAGAACTTCGAGATAAGGCGAAAGCCACAAGTGGTGTAAAATCCACTAGTGGACATTCACATGATAATCGGATTTGCTTCAAGTGCAACGAAGTTGGTCATATTGCACGCAAGTGTCCGATGTCAAAATCAAGCTATCTTCGAAGAAAAGAAAGTTCGGATGTTGTGAAACCAAAGCAACCAAAGTTTGTAAAACCTGTAAAGATTTTGAAAAGAAATGAATCAAAACCTGAAGATAAACTCAAATCTGAATAGAAGTTTGTAAATTCAACTTTCGAAAAAGGTGAATCTTCAAAAACAAATGAAAAAGGTTTTACATCAAAAAGGCTAACATAAAATCACAAGCCTGGGTTGCTAAGAAAAGGTCAGCAACATCTGAGATCACTAAGTCTGAGCCTGTTAAGACTACTGATAGCATGAAAGAATCAAAATCTGAAATCAAATCTGAAACTGTCAAAACTACGAGTGGTAATAGTTTGAAAGATAACAAGAAAGTGTAGTTTTCAAACATAAACATCATAAAAAATCCAGATGATGAATATGAATTCGATTATGTGACGAATGTGAATTTGATTACGATGATGGTTATCCAATTCAACCCAAAACCAAGAAGGCTTGGGTCGCACTTTTTAACTAATTGTTGAAATGTGCAGGGGCTCCAGAGATCCGTACTTTCCAAGTGGATTCTGGATAGTGGAGCTTCCAGACATATGACAGGAATGAAAGCGCTCTTGTTCGACATAAAAGCAATCAATGGCGGATATGTTGGATTTGCTGGAAACCAAGGTGGAAGGATTGTCGCTGAGGGAAAGCTCTCTAACAGAGTTGTTTCATTTGATCAAGTGAACTACATTGCAGAGCTTGAGAACAACCTTCTGAGTATTTCTCAAATTTGTGATAAGAAATTTACTGTCCACTTCAACGATAAAGAATGCATGATCATCAAACCGGGTTTCAAAATACCAGACGAGTGGATACTTATGCATGCACCAAGAGAAAATGATTTGTAATGCTACTACTTTTTCAAAAACGGCACAATGTTTTGTCTCGAAAGCTACCGAGAAGGAGTCAATCTTATGGCATAGAAAGATGGGCCACATTCACTTGAGAAAGATGAATTTCATTTGGTGCATAATGATTTGGTGGAAGGTGTGAATCTGAAAAGTTTTCATATGTCAGATAATTGCCTCGAGTGTAAAAAGGGAAAGCAGATCAAGAAATCTCATCCGAGAAAGATTCTCAATTCGACAAAGTTGCCTCTTGAAATGTCATAAGCATTTCTGGAGATCTCTACAGTTTGGTAGTCACATACGATTATTCCCGATACTCGTGGGTATTCTTCCAAGAATCTAAAGATGAGACGTTTGAAAATTTGGTGATTCTTTTCAAGAAACTTGAGAATCTGTACCATCTTCCGGTGAGACGCATTACAAGTGACAACGGTACTGAGTTCAAAAACACCAAAATGAAGGAATTCTGCAATGCTAAAGGGATTTTGCACGAGTTTAGTGCACCCTACACTCCGCAGCAAAACGGTGTAGCTGAACGGAAGAATAGGACGTTTATCGAAACTGCAAGAACCATGCTTGCAGACTCAAAGCTTCCAGTCAGCTTCTGGAGTGAAGCAGTTGCAACGGCTTGTTACACACTCAACAGAGTCTTAACAGTCAAACCAACGAAGAAGACCTGTTTTGAGATGATCAACCGACGAAAACCGAATTTAAAGTTCTTAGAACCATTTGGAGCGCCATGTACTGTAATCGATCAAGATGGCAAATTCGGAGCTAAATCACTCGAAGGTTTCTTTGTCGGATATGCAAGTCCTTTGCGAAGAGTTTATGTTCCTTCATTGAGAAGAGTCATTGAAGCGCAACATGTTGATTGTTTTAACTATACAGATCCTATTCAGAGAAAAGGGGATGCATGGTTATTCAACTATCAAGACTTGTGGAAATCATTTGATTTGCCTGAAGAACCGTCTGATGAAGAAATTGCAGCGTTATATTACCTTCATCAATTAGCAAATCAAGAGCAAATCGTCAGACTGATTGTGGTTAATCAACCCACGTTGGGATCATCTTCTTCTGATGCCAGTTCAAGTAATAGCGGTGGTCAAGAAATTCAAACAAATCAAGTGACACCGACTACAGAACTGATCAATACTACAGTAAACCCAAATCTTTCTGAAGCACAGATTTCAGACTAGGACGAGGCTCCAACATTTGATGCTGATGGAGAATCTTCTTCAGTTGAAGAAGCAGAGCAGTTTACAAGTTTATTGAATGAATCTGCAAGCCTGAGTAGTGCTCCTGAAGTTGAAGTAGTGGTAGATCAACATATCACAAATCAAGAGAATATTGTGGTTGTTCCAGGCGAAGTGATACCAAGATCATATTCTTATCATCCGTCAAATTCTATAATAGGCGAATTACAAGCTAGTGTGAGAACACGGAGTCAAATAAACAAAGCTTTGAGCTGTTTCTATACTCGTGTTGCTCCAATTCAAGAGTATTGCTACTATTCATGTTTCATATCCTAGGTGCAGCCAAAAAGTGTTTCTGAAGCTCTAGGCGATGAAAACTGGGTACAAGCAATGCAAGAGGAACTGTTACAGTTCGAGAAGTTAGGAGTGTGGAAGCTTGTAGACCTACCTGAAAATTAGAAAGCGATTGATACGAAATGGGTCTTTAAATGCAAGCACAAAGCTCGGCTTGTTGTCAAGGGATTTCACCAACAGGAAGGGATATACTACACAGAAGTCTACGCAACAGTAGCTCGCTTAGAATCTATTCGAATATTTCTTGCTTTCGCAGCATGGAAGGGATTCAAAGTCTATCAGTTGGATGTCAAATCAGCTTTTCTGTACGGAAAATTACGCGAGAAGGTGTACGTCGGACAACCACCAGGGTTTGTCGATCCACTCAACAAAAAGAAAGCATATCTTCTTGATAAAGCTCTTTACGGTTTACACCAAGCCCCAAGAACTTGGCACGAGACGTTATCGCAACATCTCGTGGGAAATGGCTTTGCCAGAGGAACTGTGGATAGTACTCTCTTTACCAGAGAAGTTCGTAATCATCTAATTATCGTTCAAATCTATGTGGACAACATCATCTTTGGATCAACGAATGATAGTCTTTGCAAGGAGTTTGAGGGCATCATGAAGAAGAAATTCGAAATGTCTTCAATGGGCGAAATGAAATTCTTCCCCGGATTGCAAGTAGATCAACTTCCAGACAGTATTTTCATTCATCAGACCAAGTATGTGCACGCATCTTGAAGAAGTTTGATATGGAAAGCTCGAAGCCGTTATCTACTCCTCTTGCTCTTAATCACGGGATTTGCATTGACGAAACTAGAACCAAAGTTGATGAGACGCTCTACAGATCAATGATAGGATCGTTGATGTATCTGACGGCATCGCGCCTAGATATCATGTATCCTACCTGCTAATGCGCCAGATATTAGTCAAGCCCGAGAATTTCACACATGCAGATCGTGAAGCGAATCATCAGATACTTGAAGGGATGCCCAAGCATCGGCTTGTGGTTCCCGAAGAATGATAATTTCGATCTTGCAAGATACGCTGATTCTGATTTTGGTGTAGATAAGTTGAATTCAAAATCGACTACAGTGGGATGCCAGTTCTTTGGAACAAGAATGGTAACCTGGCAATGTAAGAAACAGACTACGGTCACTCTCTCCACCTGTGAAGCTGAGTATATCTCGGCCTCCAGCTCTTGTTCACAGATTCTGTGGATACAACAACAGATGTGAGACTATGGTCTGCAATTTCTCGACACTTCGTTGTATGTTGATAATAAGGCAGCCATTGATATAACCGAAAATCCGGTTCATCACTCACGCACAAAACACACTGAAATTCGTTATCACTTCATTCGTGATTGCTACGAAAAGAAGTTGGTGCGAATAGAAAAAAATCCGCACCGATGAACAAAAGGCTGATTTTTATACCAAACCATTTTCTTTATCACGATTTTAATACTTGTTAAGAATTAATGGTATGAAAAATTTGATGACAGGTGCGGACGCTGAGGTTGAATACGGATCTGACGATGAGTTCGCGTGATCCACATTGGTTTGTCTATATCTTGCTAGTTTAGAATTTTATTAAAAACTAAAATACAAAAAGATGTTTTTGATTTTAGGGGGAGAAATGTTAGATAAAAGACAAAAACATTTGAAAATCTTAAAAATTATAAAACATTTGAAAAATGCAAAAAGTACAAAAACATTGAAAAAGACAAAAAGAATTCAGTGTCACAAAAAGGAAATGGTAGTACATCAGTGGACTATCACAGTATGCTAAAGAAATGGAAAGTTTAAAAGTGATAAACAAGTCTTACTGTGGATGTGTCGATAGGCTTAACACGTTCAGTAAACTGTTTTCGAGATATAAACTAAATTTTACAACTGCTTAATCTTGTGGATTAACATATCATGGATATATATGGACTTAGTACTCCGAAATTTTGTTTGAGAGATTGCCTGATTCTGAGATACAAGGTCTTTATAGATAGTTGATATCTGGGGTATTATACAAGTTCTTCTGATTTTGCGGAAGCAATAGCCTAGAACTTCTATAATACTTTTGCAACAAACCCTTAAGCTGCATGCAATCTTGAAAAGTATCGAAAGATCTAATCATTTGCAGTGCTGAAAAGATTCCTTAAATGGAAAACACATTAAGGTCGAGCCTTCATCTCTTTGTCTGTACGGTAGTACTAACCTGAGCTCTCAAGGTCTCGCAAAACCCAGATACAGATATCAATTACGTTATATTCACCTATAAGATGAAATCGAGGGAATCTTGATGCGGGAGTATATTCAAGAAGTGGGAACCGCAGATAAGTCAAGGTTCATAAATCATACCTTAACATATCTTGAAACAGTTGAGAAACGTGGTAAAGTTTAAGTGGACAAACATATCGACAATCTAGATAAAAAATTTTAAAACTTAAAGTCTTATAAAGGTGAACGGTACTTGTGATAAGTCTCATAAAACTGATATGATCCTTTGGCACGAATTCACAAAAATATGTTTGTACATAGTTTACTTTGTTCTGTACATAGTTTTTCAGCTTTACAGATTAAAACCAAAAAGATTTTCAGTGTGTTTTAGCATAAACTTACAAAAATACAAAAAGATTTTGTTTCTACATTGTTTTTCAGCAAACCAATGCTGGAGAACGGGTCTTCGAAGTCTGGTAAGGTGCTAGAACTGGTGGGAAACTCTTTGACAACGGGCTGGGAGCTAATTTGTAAAATCTGAAAAGCCAAAACGATGAAAAGTTCATTAATTTGTAACTTTAAATTTTGGAAACATCAACAGTTCGTTCGTAACGAGTCAAACCGGGGTCATTAACTTGGACTCGGCAGGCAAATTGGTTAACCAAGGTCATTAACTTGGATTTGGTCAACTGAGTGGATTTTCATAACTGGTAAAATTTAGTTCAAGGGTTAAATTGTAAAATTTGAAAAAAAAATTGTTTTTGAGTTTGGCAAGTTCGGCCGAACTTGCTAAACTGAATCAAGTTTAACAATTAAGCAAGTTCGACCGAACTTGCTTGTGATGGATTGTTGTTATACCGGACTAGATTGGGCTTATGGTATGGGCTTATCAAGTTCGCCCGAACTTGCCATGGTATAAATACAGTGCAAGTTCGGCCGAACTCATTCATCAGCAACCAAATACCCTCTGAGTGAACTTGAGCGTTTGAGCGAGCGAAATTGGCAAGTTAGAAACGTTACTCTGCCCAAATTTCAATTGATTTTGGTGATTAGCACACCATCTTCAATGGCTGAGGTATAATTCTGAGTTTTGAACCATAAATTTGACCTTAAATGATGAATCTAGATCTAAAATGTTAAAATCAATTAGATACAGGGTTCGAATGGTTAAAATGAAGATTAAATCATGATAATCAACATTAATCGACCATGAGTATCTGTTAAAATCGATTAGATTGTTACAAATTGATGTTACAGGTGATGTGTTGAAGATGACAACAAGTTCGGCCCAACTTGTTGACATGTTCGACCGGACTTGTAAATTAATCAAAATGAATCAGCTTAAAACATAAGTTCGACCGAACTTCAATAAAAATTGATTTGAAAATGATTTATAAGTTCGCCCGAACTTAGGTATTTTGAATGATGTGATAAGATAAAAGTTCCCCCGAACTTATATTTGAGAATTGTTGAACATGTGTATTACATGTTCTGGCGAACTTGACAAATTCAGAATGTTATAACACTCATCAAGTTCGCCCGAACTTGATGAAAAAGTATTGAAAATTTTTGTAACTTTTTCTCGTAAAGCGTGCTAATTGTTTTGTGTCGTTTTTCAGTCTCAAGAACCAGCGAGGGTAATTTCTATGGATTTCTCAAAGTTCCATAACACTTGCATTACCCTCGACAAGACGATATGTCCATCGCTGAAAGATTACGACAGTATTTTGAAGTTTCTTAAGGAATGTCCTATTCATAGAGCAATCACGGAGCGCACAGTGTCGTATAGATCTCATATATACCATTTCTGGATGAACGCAGAGCTCAGTGATGATAAGAAGTCAATTATTTCATCTGTTCAAGTCTGGAACGAAGTCAAAGAGATTAGTGTTACAGAGGAAGATATTCGCAGGATCTTACAGTTCAACGATGATAAAGACGATCCGATTTTCTTGGATGAAAAGATGGTTCGAGGCTGTTTTTATTGAATGGGTTACAAGGGGAGCGTGAATAAGCCGACATTAAAGAAAGGGGAAGTGCCTAACCCTACAAGCTCCTGATGCATGCAATTATTCATACTTTCAGTTATCGCAAGGCAGGTCTAGACGATGTTCAGGATTACATGGCCTGTATGGCACCGACGTTAATTTTGAAGAAGCCGTTCAACTATTCTAAGCTGATTTTCACACATATGTCGAAAAATATGGAAGACTCAAGACTATGTTTATATCTGAGATTCGTGCAAATGCTGATAGATGAGAAATTCATAAACATCGCACGTGATCCAAATGATGTGTTATATCTAAGTCACCTCGATGATACAACGGTGAAGAAGTTGTTAAAGTTTCAAAAGCAAGCATCAGCACCGGTTGCTAAACCAATATTTGGAGCTATCAAAGATTCAAATTATATTGCGCCGCCTGACAATAATTGGAGAAAAGACGGCAGTGGTGATGAAAAAGAGTTAAACGCTGAAAAAGAGTGGTTTAAAGGTTTCAAGCCGAAAACTCGAAGCGATTGGTTTCTAAAGGCTGAAGTTGATAAGACTAAAAAGAAACGAGCAGCAAAGAAAGTTGAAACAATACTTTTTGATGAAGATGAGCCAGAGAATGTTCAAGTTGAAGCTGGTTCGAGTGCTGCGATAGTTGTTGAAAGTCAAGAGATTGAAAAGTCAACACAAGATGATGTTATCTCTGCTACATCTGAAAATGATGATGATTCAGATGAAACTCCTGTGAAAGAACCAGAAAAATCAGAGGCTGAAATTAGAGCTGAAAAGGAGAAAGAAATGGATGCTGATTTTGATCCAAATCTCGAGAAAGAGTCTGATGAAGAAAGGCCGAAGAAAAATCCTAAGCGTACAAAGTCTTCAGCAATAGAAATTTCAAAGAAGACTACAGGATCTCCTTAGACAAAGGGCAAGAAGAAAAAGAAAGCCCAAAAACTAGTTAGTAAACGATATAAGAGTAAGCTGAAAAGCGCAGAAGTTACACAAGAACCTTCTGGCGCATAGGAGATAGGAGTTACACAAGAACCTCCTACACAAAACCTCCAAAAGTGGTTAAAAGTGAAACTAAATGTCCAGGAGTCACACAAGAACCTCCTGTGATTATCTCATCTGAAGCTGAAAGGCAAGGAGCCACACAAGAACCTCCTGTGTCTGGTTTATTAGAAGTAACTATTATTCAGTCTCATGTTGCTCCAACGACTTCACATTTTGAAAGTTCTACTCCAAAGAAGACTACACCACAGACTGCTACTCTAAAGTCTACTCCAGGACCTAATCTGTTTGGTGATATGCAGAATGATACAATAAGTCTTCAAGATCTGAATGATTTCTTTCCAGAAACGAATGTTGAACTTCTTGAAAAGCGTGTGAAGGTGTTAGAAGAAAAAGTTCAACAAAATGAATCTGAGAAAGCAAAGTTGAAAAAGAAAGTAAATCAAAGCTCAGTTGAGAAAGAGATATTGGACGATAAAGTCAAAATGTTGGAGAATGAACGAGAATACTTCAAAGCTCTAATTGAGAGTCTACAAGATGCAAATGAGAAACTGCAGATAGAGATTGCTGATCTTAAGTCAATCCAAGCCCTAAATGATTGTAGATTCACAAGAATGCAGAAAGTGTTATCCAATACACTGGGAATTTATTTCATCTCTGAATATGATCGTCTGGATCGTCAGGAAGCTAAAGAAAGATCTGAAAAAGAGTTAGCTGCAAGTGGAAAAGGTAAAGGTATTGAGGGTAAAGCCCCTAAATCATCTGAAGCTGCAGAGAAGTCTGTTGATGATGTTGTGATAGCTTCTGAGTCCGATATTCCAAAGGTTGACGAATCTGTCAAGCCTTCTGATCCTATCGTTGCTTCTGAAGATAAGGACGATGAAGAAGCAGAGAAAGAGGATAAAGATGATGATGAACAGAAAGATGATTCTGAGTATGAAGATTGGAATATTGCTGATGATGATGATGATGATGATGATGATGATGATGACGATCAGGGAGGAGTTGGTATTAGAATCAGTGAAGGAAAATTTTCTGCTGACGTTGATTTTTCTTCTCTGATAGACGATGAATCTAATAAGATGGATGATCAGATTCAGGGGGAGTCAGGGCAGACAGGGCCATCAGATGATGTTGATATGGAGAATGTTGATAGATTTGCAAAGCCTGTTTCTGTGACAAAGCCTTTAGTGTTGATGCTTGAACATAATGTAGAGGAAGGCGAATATTTGCATAACTATACGAAAGAATATTTGGCGAAGTTGATTGAAGTTGATGCTGAAAATCTAGAATTTGATTTTGAAGAGGATGTGTTGAATGTTAACACGTTTGAACCGAATGATTATCAGTATTTTAGAAGATTTGAAGCTGATGAATACAACAGAGTGATTGTTGAAGATTGGTCTTCTGATGATGAAACAGATCAAACTGCAAAGTACGTCGGTCCTAACTATGAAAACTTTTCCTACATTTGAGGAGATGTACAAGCAACTAGACGAAGATATGTTGAAAGAGAAGGTTAAGGAATCAGTTCGTGAAGGTAAAGTTCCAAAGCCAATGACAAAAGAGGAAATTAGTCCTGGTTTAAAGAAATGCCGCGCGAATGTAAGTTTCGACGTCCTCTAGCATTCTTTACCAGAGACAAAGATGTGTCATTGGGAGATATTCTGATTTGGGGTTGGTTCAAGGAGCCGAACGTATATGCAATCAAAAGGGAATTTGGAGTGCAATACTTCAAGTATCTTGTTGATTTCAAGACTTTACCATATTGGGATGTTGAGGAGCTGGTTCAGACTGTGAATGTTACATATCAGATGAAGTACATTGATCAGTTGTTATGGAAGATGATCAAGTATGAAGCGGTAAAAGGATTTAACTATTGGAAGCCATTCATTCCAGGTCGTCGAATCAAAACAAACAAGAAAACAGGGGAGAAAGACATAACGTTGATAATGAAGCGACCTAGAGCCATGAGAAACATGCCGTTAATGCCGATTGAGCAAAACTTCTATCCATTATTCAAGTGGTGGCAGATAGATCCATCTACTTGTGAAGCAGTTATTGTTTTAAAATTTGAAGAACACTTGGATATCACGAAGGAAAGGGTTGAAATACTTGGGTCTCAGGGAATGAGGGGATTATGGAGAACAATCAGGATTCTAGATCCAATGTGGTTGGTGAACTGTTCAAGAGAAGATATTAAATGCATGTTCTATAGCAAGATTGTGTTTGAAGAACGTGAGAAGGCAATATCAGAAGTTGTGAATGTTTGCTATGCACGAGAAGTAAATTCAAGGAAGATGTGGCAGACACGTTGGAGGGATCTAGAAAGAGTTGAATTCCTGAAAGAGGAGAAGCGTCTCGAAGCTATACATGAGAAAAGTAGAAAGGCAAGTATTAGAAGATTTCAGTATATGAACAAAGTGCCTCCTACAGATCAGACGCCAGATCCGAAACAAGAACGACGAAAGAAGCCTTACAAGAACTTCTTCGGTCGTGTGCGTTAATGTTTATTTGAAGACAGAGTTTTGAAGAACTGATACAAGACGAAGACGATATCCATGGGGGAGTCTGTTGGTGCATAATGTCTATGTCTTAGTCTTATATCGAGTCTGTTTAGTATAGAGTTGAATAGGCTAGCAAAACAATGTATTTATGTATATAGTAGTCAAGTTCGGGCGAACTAAGCTATACCTCAAGCGAACTTCGACATCTATAAATAGCTAGCTAGCCTCTCTTATTTGTAACTTTGGCATCTTAGAGGCGAAGCTCTGTCAATCAGGATTCTTGATGTCTAATCAATAAAATTGACGTTTAACTGATAATTCTTGTCTATTGGTAAACTTGTCGTAATATTTCCGCTATTATGGACAATAGATATCAAATTTAGGTTCCTATGCATCGAGGATCGGGCCTACACTGGCAATTTTATCTAGCGTTTTAATCATGTTTTAACACGTTTTAAATTATTTTCAATGCTCTATAAAAATAAACTCACTAAAATATTACCGATCAATATTTTATTTGCCTTGTCCGGCTACGTTGTCGGTATTTGGCAGTACGCGCTTAAATTCGCAAAATAGGGATTTTAAGCGTTTTAATTTATTTTTATCATTCTATAAAAATAAACTTGTCAAATTATCACTACAATAATTTCAATTGTCATAACTGGCTGTGTTGACAGTATTTTGTCAGATACACGCAGTATCGCGCAGTACGCGCTTAAACTCGAAATATAGAGTTTCTTGGCGTTTTAAATTATTTTTCCTCACAAATATGATTAAATATATTATTTTAATCACAACGGACTATTTTTAGGATTTTTAACATTATTCGGGCGGTCACCGACATTCGTTTCGCATTTTATCCACTACGCGAAAAGCGTTTAACTTAAAATTGCCAACATAATTCCCAATAAATTCTAAATTTATTATCACATCATATAACATCAATTAACATCATATTCCATAAAAATTTGCCGTTTTATTTATTCATACACGTGTCACATTAGTACAGGCTAAAAATAACCGGGTGTCACACATTGCCCTTTCACCACATAATTACACAAGTATCCGTTTGTACTAATCAATAACCTCACAATCACCTTGTAAACCATTTTGTTTCAACATTATATAAACTTGAAAATTCTATAGCTATTGTTTCTTGAAAGTTTGATTTCTATTTCCGCACACTATTTTCATATTTGTTGAAATCACTTGCCATATTACAATTTAAAGGAGTTTTGTCCATCTAGCACCAACATAAGCACATAGACCCTACTGATCTTGAGGAGATGGACATATTGCACCAGGTAGCCCTACTCAGTCTAAGAGCTAACAAATTTACAAAAGGATTGGTAGGACTTACCTAGGATTAAGTGGGAGGTCTAAAGTGGGGTTGAATAAATCAAAGATTAAATGCTTTAAGTGTAACAGCCTGCGACACTTTGCTAGAGAGTGTAAAAGTCAAACAAATAACTCTACACCAATGATCACATATCCTAATCAAAGAACTCAGTCTAATACACAACAGTTTTATCCCCAAAATACCCCTGGATCAAATGGGTAAAACACAGCCCAGTTTGCACAAAATCTGAATCATGTACCTGTGCACTATGTCCCTGCACCACATGAAACTCAGGTTCAGTATGTCCAATTCCAATAGCATATGTTCAAGCACCCCAAGCGACTCCTGCTCCTGCTACATCAGAGCCTAATCAACAAAGCTTCTTTACACAAGGCTATGTTGATTGGAGTAGATTGCTAGAGAATTTAATTGATGAAAATTTTGCTATAATAGCAAATGAATGTGATGAACATGAAAACTTTTGTTTTATGGCTTTTGAGCATGTAACAGATGATGTAGATCCAGTTCAAACTGTTGTGGTTGGTAGGAATGAGCATGGTACCCGTTCGGTAACAAACCGGTCCCGGTACCAAAAATCAGGAAAAGTGAGTACTGGTATCGAATATACCGGTTCGGTACTGGTACTTACCGGTGTTTTACCCATGAATACCGATACCAAAAAACGGGGAAAGTAGGTACCGGTACCGAACATACCCGTTACAGTACTGGTACGATACCGGTTCGATACCGTTACCCAGTACCAAATGCTCATACCTAATGGTTAGTGAAGAAATTACTAGTCAAGCTGCTGAAAGCTCTGGTCAAACATCTATTGATGATCAGGAGCATACAAAAAGGATGGATGAGAAGCATTCCAAAAGTTCCACTGATTATATCAGTGTGGATCAGATCAAAATGATGCTTCTAAGGTATTACCTCAAACTCTTAAAAATGTGTATTTAGATAAACGCATCATATCGTTTGCTAACATAAAAAAGGTAAATGGGAACCTTAGAGAAAAGGTGTAAATCAGTGAACTAATTCTTAAAAAATTGAAAAAAAAAAGATTCTAAAACAAGAATAGCTGAAAAAGACCTTGAGTTAAGGAGTCTGAAACATGAAGCATCTATAACCAAGGACCAACTCCAGTCAATGATAGAAAAATATCAAAACTGTAAAAAGGAGTTGGAATGCATATCGATCAACTGTGAAATATGGGTTGAATCTTGTCAAGGTTATGAGATGCTTCTGGATAAACTATCAAGAACATTGTGAAGTTTGTAGTTGGTTTTAGAAAATATGACCAAGAACAAGAAATCCAAGCTTCAATTGACACTGAAATGGTTGAGGTCATACCAACTAAACTGGGAAAGAAATAAAATCACGGAACCTAGTGGCAAGAAAATAACTGTTGAAAACCCACTAAACTCCATTCAAGCTAAAAAACTTAAGTATCAATTCAAACCTACTTGGTTAGATAAATGCGATGTTCAGGAAAATTTCAAACCCATTAATGTTACAAACCCAAATGGTCTTGACCCACCCAAGATAAAAATCATTCCTCTTACCAACTCTCAAAAAGATGTTAAAACATTTGTTTCCGAAAAGAGAGTTAAGGGTAAAAAGAAAGATAAGGTTCTAGCACCGTAGTGTGATTTTTGTGGAAAGTTACATCATGTTGCAAAAGACTTTTTTTAAGTTAAAAACTATGATATTAACAGAACAAAAAGTGTATGTGAATTCACTCCAGGGTGCCCCATTTATGGAAAACTCAACCATTTGACTCAACAATGCCATTTTCTTAAAGCCTATGATATAAATCAAAATAAGTCAAGCAAGAAAATGAGCTTCGAAAGGGAAGATGGGCATGGCAATAGGAGTTCCCACTCCCTTCCCAAAATAGTTGAGTCAGACCACACTGGTCACCCACAAAAGTCGAACCAGCATCTTGCACAGAGGTCAGGTCAAACCTCTGTTGTACTAGAGAACCAACTACCAAGAGGCTATGGGCAACCACCATGTAATAGGGTACCTAATAGGTATGTAGAACCTGTACCACAGCCTAAAAAGCCAAGGGTAAACATGCATCCTCACGAGTATCAACATCTTGTGGGGAATGATCAACTTCCTATTGACCCAAGTGTGCAGACATTTGCAGAAGGTCAACAACATTTGTTGGAGATTGTACAAAAACTCCTAGTGACCAAAGACAAGTCCCAAGGAGCTATTGTAGTGGTTGATAACACAAAATCCAAAGCAGATAATGCTTTGGATCATCTGCAAGATTGACTCATTCACCATCATCCGTAGGGAACCACTGTTGGTAATTTAAAAGTGCTAACAGAGGCTGCCTGTGCATCTATCTTCAATCCAAAATAAAACAAAGAAAATTGTTTTAAATTTTATTTATCTCTGTATTAGTTAATGTCTTAAAAATCAGAAAACCAAAAACTATTGTTTAAAAATCATGAAAAGATTCACAAAATCGCCAAAAACAAAAACTCTATTCAAAAGAGTAATACAGCTGTTTCACTTGTTTAAAAGTCTGTTAAGTGGAGATAACCACTGTCTAAGGCAAAAGAACCACTATTTTTCAAAACCACTTATTGACCTCAGTAGTAAAAAAGAACCATTGTTTTTCAAAACCACTGATTGACTTCAAAAGTCAAACAGAGCCATTGTTTCATCAAAACTCACCACAGTTTACACTCAAAACTTTGTTTAACCCTACAAAGGTTTCAAACAGAGTTTTTCAAAACCTAGTTGACCAAGAGTCAAATAGATGTTTCTAAACACTGATCTTATTGTTCCAAGATCTGTTGAGCATAATAGAGGTTTCAAACAGATATTTTGTAAACAGATCTTTCATATCTTCTTCAAAGGGTTTCCTCTGTAGGACCCATATTCTAAATAGAGGTTTGCTATGATGAATAACAACTAACCACGTGGACTAAAAGGTAACCATTGTATACGCTGGCATCCCTGTTTCATCAACTCTATAAAACCCCATGAGAAACAGAGTTTACTTCTATCCTCCATTATTGTTAAAATCTAAGCTTTTTTTTCTAAAAGAGAAAACTCTTAATTAACTTCCATAAAACTCTGTTTTCGATCAAAAGATCATATGCTTAAAATATTTTCCAAAGATTTGAACATTAGTTCATCATGGCCCTCGAATTAAAAATGCCTCACAATTACCTGCCAGCCCTTGTAAAGCATAACAAGAATACGGACTTTCACACCATCATTGACATCATTACTTCATCGAAATATCATTTCATTCTCACTGCAAATGCCCCTTTTCCCATAACCTCCACAATAAAAAATGAACATGTGGAAATCACCGCAGAATCTATCTCCACTATGTTCCGAGTAGAGGATATAACAAGTATGGAATCTTAGCCCAAAAATGTCTTACATGCTGAGTTCATAGAAAGGGGCTATGAAGGTCAGACGGTGGGAGCAACACTTTTTAAACCGAAGTTCCCACCTAAAATGAAATTATTTTTCCATACTCTCTTGGTTTGCCTATCTACTAAAACTACTGCTTTGAATGAAAACTCAATGCCTAGGGTATGCTATTTTGATAAATTCAAATCATAAGCTATCCCAGACATTGTTTCAAGATTTGGTAGTAAGTTTAAGGGCAATCAAGAGAGGAACTGGCAATCCTTTTCTCATATATCCTAGACTGTTAAGCAATTACCTTAAAAATGTTTTAAGAAAAGAAATTTTTGAACAAGGTGAAACACTTGAAAGTAACAGTCTTTCAAAGGACACTTTTACACGCATGATGGCCAAAAGCCAGGAAAATGTTGTACAAGAAAACATTTTGGAAAACCAAGCAACAAATGTTACGACATCTGTTGTTAAGCCAACTGCTCTTGGTGGCTACATTGCACAACCCAACACTGTGGAACCCACACCAGACTCTTCCATAAAAACCATTTCCATTCTCATCGCTAAATCCAAAAGAAAACCTAAAAAAAGGGACTCTAGAGGTTGAGATGCCAGAGATACCTGCTGTAACACAAATGCAGCTAAAATTTGTTGTTACTTCCTCACAACAGATTCAAACATCTCCACCTATCCAAATAAAAATAATGGTGTCACAATCGCATACTCTGAATTTTATCTGCTAGGACCGGGATCCGGTGTTTAGAAGGAAGTGTGAATAGAGATAATATTCGGTAGAAATTTCGGAAACATAACGCTCAGTCAACCTGATTTTATTAGCTTCCAAATGATACCGAAGGAGCATACATTATCTATGCTCTAGGAGAGAACACTCAGTTCAATCTCCTCTCAATCCTTAAACTACCAAACTTATGAACCTACGCGCATGACACTACTATATATAGGACATGCTCCTACGCATCACTACGCGCGTAGGAATCCTAGGTGCGTGGGACTCCTGTGCAGGTTCATGTCATGTGCACCTAAACTCACTAAATCACACTCTCAACTATACAATTTTCCACACATGCTCTATCTAGCCTATTCACACAGTAACGGACGCACAAAATGCACCAACAGATTCCCCCTTATACGTTGTTGTCTAATCTTGATATTCAAATATGAGAATCGTGTTTAAATATTCAGCAACTTCAATCAAGTATTTGTTGATGTCGTAGCCTATGCGTCAACAAATACCCCCTTGATTGACACTTCAGGCATGAATTTGTACCAACAAATTCCCTCTAAATTGATGCTTGGGGTCTTTATCTACACGGTTCATGACACAGTCCTCTGATTTGCTAAACTGCAGTCTTCATGATTCATTCACGAACTTTAAACCAATCGCTACAGCTTCTCCATTTCGACGCTAACCACATCCGCGTTTGATTTTAATGCACTACTTGCTCAATCTTCTAATCTTCAAAATCCAACCGACATTTGATAGAAACTTCGAACACCACGCTGTTCATCTTCAAAAAAGTGAATACTCATGAAAATCTAAAAACTCGTTTTCCGAAATCAACGTTAGGCTCCAATCAACAACAATGAGTGATAAGTGAAAACGATAATCTCCACAATCAGCAAATCATCATCGAATAAAAAATTATCTGGTAACACAATGTGATCTTCAAAGTATAATGATTAAACGTTCTTCAAAGATCAATTATGTAGTCTTCTCCGTTAGTCCTGGTGCAACGTATCCTCAAACATCATTATTCGCTGACGGTTAGTTCAAAAAATAACTCATCTCCTTGAAAATCCAATATGTAGCCTTTTCCAGTTAGTTCTACCACGATCAATCCCGTTCATTGTTTTACCAGTATACTAGTAAATTGAAAACTCTTCTGAAAATTAAATAAAGACCGCCTAATATTATCTGCAAACCAGTTTGACGAAGACTGAGACCTCAATTTGTTTCCAAATTGAAGAATACGACATACTATGCGTTACCACATAATTTGAGTAAGAACCACCCGAATACTGTTGCATATCTTTTATGTTACTTTTCGTCGGAATTTTCAAAAATGCCGGAATTTCAATATATGACATGCAATTTTTATTCCCCTTCATTTTTGGCAAATTCTGACCTCTGGAAAATCATCCCCGAATTTCCAAGAATTTCCCCCTCAATATTGTAAAATTATGATATTTACTATCTTTATTGTAAAATTATGATATTTACTATCTTTTTGAACTTAACTCTGTAGAATATTTGACTTTTTATTCCACAAAAGTCAGTTTTTCATCAATGTGGAATTTTACGTTTTTGACCCACTAATAGTCACTTCACCAATTGATAAACATTATGAACCGGTCTCCGTGACTACCCTACTATCTATCAACACTATGTGATTTAATCATCTTATCACATTCTTTGAATCTTTCGACGTGTCCCGGAACAACCCGTAATTAACGTTAGAATCTTGAAAAAAAAAATTCTATCACCAATTTTTTTTCTAGATGCTCGTCTTATCATTACGAACAAAAAAGCCTTTTTTTAACCCTGTGCGTGCGTGACCTTCCCCCCTGAGCATATGACTCATGCGTGTGTACGTCTCCTATGCTTCAGGTGATGCGCGTGCATCACTCCTTTGCTCCAGCATGTTGATTGCAATTTTTCAATACAAAATATTCATTTCTTTGAATTTGATGACGAAACTACTTCATTCATGTGCGAAAATCAATTCTAAATGTAATGATATCTTCAATTTGACATTTAATACATGGATTGATCTTCAAATTTTGATTTATGTTCCAAATCATACCGAACGAGCATCATCATCTAAGACCTGGGAGAGAAAGCTCAGTTAAATATTTGCCTTTCTAGGCTATAGAGTGTCGGTAACGTACCGATACCATGATGAATCAAACTAATTTCGACGGAACAACGACGCTACGGGTATCAGTATTAGAATAACATGTACCAATATTCTTATTTTGGTACATCTATTTTACTTCGAGTATTTTGTAACTATCCAAATTATAATACTGATTATAAAAAAATGAGAAGAATAAAAGAAAGATCTCTTAAAAAAGTAGGTTTTGACTAAGTAGTCAAAAAGGAATTGTAAAGATGACATGTGCAACTCCATATAATCATGATTAAAAGACATTTTGATCCTAAAAATGTAGCACAAAATTCCAATAAAAAATATAACACAGAAATGCAATTCAATACAATTTGGATTTTTTATTGTCATTTTTTATATAATATATAGCATTCAAATTAAAGATAAAAAGACATAGTTTTATGGTGCAATTCTAAAAAGAAAAATTATGTTGTAAAAGAAGTTTTCAATGTTTAAAAATGATAAGAATTTGTAAAAAAGTCAACATAAATAGATACTGCAAAATATCGTTATATCTCATTTTTTTCATAATTTTTATCTTTACTATTAATTTAAAAAATAAAATATTAAGATGACTTCTTAGTATATTCAGATACAATAAACTTTTTATTTGACTTTTTCAAGGAAAAAATTATTATGAATAAATAAATGGTAATAGGATGTTACCATTAGTTAAAGAAAATAATGTAAATTTGAATATTAAGACTGGGTAGGGTTAGCCTACAAAGGATATTTTTTCCTACAAAGTATGAGAAGTCGATAAAGGAATTGTGTTTTAAATTTTAGGCATGATGTTTTAGATACTTTGGGATTGTATTATATAAAAAAGAGAAAGGATCTTGTACAAAACAAAATCCATGTGCGAAGCATACATGTGAAGAAGGAAGTGACAAATTTCATTGGCATGATAGGATTTTTTTTTCTTTTCTTATGTGAAGTAGTTTCCCATATAATTTTCAAACGGCTATAACTTTTTCATACGTAAATATTTTTTAAAAAAAATTACGTCGTGCTAAAGAGCATTCCATTATCTCTAATTCGAACAGTCTATTGTCATTGTTTTCTTAAAACAATTTTATAGGATTTTGATTACTCATTACGTTATTATGTGATTTTGAATACCCGATTCCCATTACATGATTTTGAATACTTAGTACATATGAATATTCATTACGTGATTACACATTCAATAAAAAGAACATGATTGTTTATGTTTTATTACGTCATTAAATCTCTAATATTATGTGGTTATTATAGGTTGATTTGGCTAATGTTTTGTATATTATTTATCCTTAATACGTGATTATACCTTAAATATTAGGTATTCCATATGAAAAAATATGTATTACATGTTTTGTTTTTACATAATTATGTAATGACTCAGTAGGGTTTCACATAAATACTGTAATGAAATCACATAATCACGAAATGGGTATAAAAAATGACGTAGTCACCTATTGTTACGTAATTAAGTAATCACTTATTGGGGTTTCACATAAAACACTACAATGAAATCGTAAAATCACCTAATGGGTATTCAAAATCACGTAATGGGTACTGGGTACTTAAAATCATGTCATTTTTTTTATGAAAACTATAGCAATAGGCTGCTTGAATTAAAGAGAATGAATGTTTATTAATACGGTGTAATTGCTTTAAAAAAATATCTACTTATTGCTTTAATAATTTGAAAAAATAAGTATGGTTTGATTACCATAACTACTTTTAAATTCTTTTCTAAAGACTCAAATTTACCATATATATATATATATAGGAGATGGGTAAAATGAGAACAACATTGAGTTGTAAGAATCGTAGGAACCAATATAAGTATTGATCAAAAGTGCTTTAATGGATGAGATTAAAAGACAATAAAGTAGTTGTAATCATTGTGCTTTAATTAATGAGTTTTTGTTTTTAATGGGATAAGGGTAAATTAGTATTTTTACTAAGCTCTTTAATAATTGGTAATTAAAGTTGTAATCATTGTATTTTATTTAATGTTTGTGATATAATTAATGTGATTTAATTAACGTTATTTTTGAATCATGCGGTAAGAAAATTATTTTACGTAGGGTTCAAACTTTTTTTGTGCGCCGGTTTTAAACATTTCTACGGGCGGGTTCAGACTTTTTTACGCACGGGTTCAAACTTTTTTACGCCCAGTTTTAAACTTTTTACGCGCCGGTTTTAGATTTTTTTACGCCCGGTTTTAAACTTTTTTACGCGCCGATTTTAAACTTTTTTACGTGCCGGTGTAAAACTTTTTTATGCGCCGGTTTCGAACTTTTTTTAAGCGCGGTTTTAAACTTTTTTTAACGTGCCGGTTTAAAATTCTCTTTACGCGCCGGTTTTAAACTTTTTTACGCGCAGTTTCAAACTTTTTTATGCACGGTTTTAAAGTTTTTTTACGCGCGGGTTCAAACTTTTTTTACACGCCGTTTTAGAAACTTTTTTTATGCGCGGTTTTAAACTTTTTTACGCATCGGTTTTAAACTTTTTTACGCGCTGGTTTTAACATTTTTTACGCGCTGGTTTTAAACTTTTTTTACGCAATTGTTTAAAACTTTTTTTACGCGCTGGTTTTAAACTTTTTATACGCGCTGGTTTTAACTTTTTTTACGCACCGGTATAAAAGTTTTTTACGCGCAGTTTTTAAACTTTTTTACGCGCCGGTTTTAAACTTTTTTTACGCGCCCGTTTTAAACTTTTTTTACGCGCGGGTTTAAACTTTTTTTACGCGTGGAACTTTAAAACATTTTTTTTACAAAAAACAATTTTTTTACGGGTTTAAACTTTTTTACAAGAAACAAAATATATTTTACGCCAAACTAAATTATTTTATTTTTACAAAAACTTTTTTACAATTTTTTTTTCAAAAACTTTTTTACAATTTTTTTTTCAAAAACTGTTTTACAAAAAATTTTTACGCCCCTGACACACCGATTTTGGGTTTACGAAAATTGAGGATCTTACCAAACGAACTGTAACAACTCGTAATTTTTGTTGTTATTTCTTTTCGTCTAGTATCTATCATTGTAAATCCGAGATTTGATTAAGGAAATGGTTTATGTTTGTTAAGTACTTTTGGTCACAACTATAATATATCAAAACGCTTGTTACACGCTAACTCAACACAATCACAAGTAACTATGTTACCTTAAGAGCCGAGTGTGTTGTTGTACAATAACCACTTGTGCCTACGACATCGCTTATAACATCGCATCACAAACACAATTATTTATGTTACTTTATGTTATTATGTGTTATGTGTGTTTTATGATTTATGGTTATACTTGCTCTCGCGACGCTCTCGCGACGCACGAATCACTTAACCGCATCACTTTATCATTTATAACGTTTAGCGCTTCGCTAAAACGCTTAACATGACTATCTAACACGAACTGAATCGCCAAACGAACACCTAACGCGAAAATAACAAGCTAAACTTGCCTATAGGCCAAGTTCGGCCTAACTTGGACATCCAAAGTTCGCCCGAACTTGCTCAGGCCATCAAAACAACAAAATATGAACAAGTTCGCTCGAACTAAAACCTTTCAAGCAGAACTGGCCAACTTCGCCCGAACTTGTGCCAAGTTCGCTTGAAAAGGCGTCAAGTTCGGCCGAACTTGATCTCAATCAGCTTAATCTCCCTTCACCTATAAATACCCAGCACACCCATTCATGCTCTCCTTGCTGCAAGTTCGCCCGAAAGTTCCCAAAACCGAAAACCTTTGATTTCCAAGTAAGAATCAACCCGTTTTATGTAAAACAACAACGCTTTACAACGATTTCGCACAAGGATTACCTTCGTTTTCATCAAATCTCTTCTGTTTATGAAAAATCTTCATCTTTTTCTACAAAACTTCTACTTTTCACTTAGATCTACACTAAACGAGTGTATTTGGGCTAAGCTGTGGCTCCCAAGCTAGAAATCTTGATGATTTCGACTCACCAAGTGTTAGATCTGAGAAAAAACCTTTTAAGCATTGATTTTTACACAAAATACAGACTAATGACGTATGTTTCGTTCACTATGAAGTGGAACGAGGCGTTGTCAAGCAAGATCTCAGATCCGGAAGCACAATGACGGTGTCGTCACCATGCACGAACTGGACTAACCCGTACGAACCATCAAGTTCGCCCGGATTAGCCCGAGTTCATGTAAAGTGGCTAAAACTCGCTCCAAAAGACCTCTCCAGCCTATGTTTTGCTTAGTAGCTTAAGGTTGGAGGGATGGGTACTCGATTTCCTCAGCAAACGACGCGAAAACGCACGAATTGGTGACCAAACTTGTCCAAATTCAAATAAAAACTGTCAAGTTCGCCCGAACTTGCAATCTATTCTAAGAAAAGGGTACCAAGTTCGCCCAAACTTGAACATTCCAGAAGAATCCAGTCAAGTTCGCCCAAACTTGTACCCATTTCTAAGAAAGGGTACCAAGTTCGCCCGAACTTGTACAAATCCAGGGAAATTCAAGCATGTTCGCCTGAACTTGTACCAAATCCAGGAGATTTGGTACAACTTCGCCCGAACTTGTCCTCTGCTCCTTCACGTTTCGACCATTTCAGCAATTCGGAAGACTGATGCACTTCTGTTCATTTACAGGCTGAACCGGCGCTCCCTTCAAACCATACCAGGTCCCACCTCTCTCTCTTAACGCACCGACGCACTTTTACGCTTAAACGCACTTTTGGGTGTCACATATGTTCCTATATCAAAACACATCACACGACTCTTAAACGCTTATTCGCAACCCGCTAATACATGACTATACGTGAAATCTGCTGAATTGTATGTATACTTAATTGCTAGTACGCCACCCTTAACATGAAAACTTGCTAGAGGTTAACCCGCCACCCGGAGGCCTGGGGTTGTTGAGGCTCGCATTTTTATTTCACATTTATTTTCTCTTTAGAACGTGGACACTTGTTCGCGTGCCTCGCACTCGCGGTTTGTTGGTTTACTTGAATCTAAGTAGTTACATAGTTCACATCTCTTACATATGTCATGCGGTGTATGCTAAACGCTTTCTATATCTACTATGTATGCAAACCTGTATGCTCGCCTTTACTTAATTGTATTGACGTTTATTTTAACATATGTGACATGTTGATGACTTATGCTGCAATGGATTAGGGTTATCTTTAGAAACTCATGTAATAGAAATCTAGGGAAGATCGGATTGGATATGTTTGAGAGATTGTTTGGTATTTGTAATAATTATTTGAGGATTTTATGTTTGATAGTATGGGATATTGAACGTTTAAATATTATCGCTTAAATAGTTGTTATGGATTCTCTTGAGCAATCTGATTCGCCTAGTGCCGCACCCCGATGTTTCCGCTATCGATTGGGGTGTGACAGATTGGTATCAGAGCCATAACTATAGGGAATTAGGTAGAATTGCCATGTTCGACCTAGTCTATAGTTTAAGTACCCGATTTGACCGATCTTTGACTTAAATGCTTAAACTACTTGCCATAAATGCTTACATGCCTTTCCTAAGGCTAACACAATCTACACGCTTGAAAATGCTCGTATAACACAAACGAGTGATTTTGTCGGGATTAGGTGTGAAAACCAAGAACTCTCGATAAGATTACTCACTCTGCATACTATTTACTGCAAGAGATTCCTTCGTCAAGTTAGGAGTGATATCCACATCTTAACGAAGATATCCATCCCTATCTCCGTGGAATTCCAGACGCGTTCGGTGAAAACCACAAATCTGGAACGAAGTTGTTAAGTTAGGGGTGATACCCGCATCTTAATAACTAATTCCACTCCTCGATCTTTCAATTTCACCAAAGTCTTGACTATTTCGATGACTCGGGCACAAACGTAACTGGAAGGATAAATGCCGTAAACCGTTGTACGGCGAGAGCATTTATCTATTAGGCCAAATCGTATGCCCGAACTCCGAGAATTTTTGATTCACTTTGGGTAGTCGCTGTCTCAAAACCCAGGATGCTCCCAAATTGATTTAAGCCTGCAATCACCGATTTTACGCATCATCGAATTTGATTGCTGTTTATGTGTTTAAATTTTGTGGATTTTTACCTTTATCGATTTCTCGCTTATTCGATTTCACGCTTTATCGCTTTTATGCTCTATCGATATACGCACTACTCGCACAAGCTCTCGTAATCCAAAACGCTAACTAATCACCAACCAAACTAAAACGCTCGACACTCTTACGCGAATGTCCTCATACGCGGTATTACTCGCTTATCTCGCTTATTACGCTTATACTACTCGCATCTCATACGCACTACGCAATATCTAGTGAAGGTGAATACATGCAAAATATGTGCTTATATGCTTATGTGCCTACGTGATTTTGTGCTTACGTGCTTATATGCTTACATGCTTATGTGCTTATGTGGATATGTGAATATGTGATTTTGTGCCTTAATTGAATAATAGTAATAACGGTAACGAAATATTAAACTTTTAAACATAAACCTATTATAATCGAATCTCATCTAATCAAATCCTTCATGTAGATGTCTTCCATGGGATCTCACACTAGGAGGAACATCCAGCGCAACAATGCTGACAAGCGTATCGCCTCGCTAGTAGCCAAGTAGATGGCTAAGGTCATTTGCCAGATTGTTAGCAAAATTCAGGCTGTCAGCAGCAACTCATCGGTCGATTCCAAAACCGACGCGCCAAAGTCCTCGTTCAGCTTCAAGCAATTCAAAGCATGTGGACCTCTCACTTTCACTGGCACGGACGGACCAAGAGCGATGTTCCATTGGTTCGATTCCATTGAGGTCACCTTCCGCCAGAGCGGATGCCCCGAATCTCTCCGCACCATCAATGCTACCGATGTGTTCCAATCAAGGGCACTTGATTGGTGGACCGCAGAGCGCAAACAGGCGCGGAAATGACGAAGCTTACGGGCTCACGTGGGAGGAACTCAAGGCAGTTATGGTGAAAGAATTATGTCCTCCCCACGAAATTCAGAAACTGGAGAATGAGTTTTGGGATATCAAGCAAGACGGACCCGACAACGCAGGTCTCACTGCTCGTTTCAAGCAGCTAAGTATCATTTGTCCCAGTCAGGTGGACACCACAGAAAAAGCAATCAAAAAGTATCTTCGTGCTCTACCTGACTGCGTTGTTGATTTCGTCCAAGCAGCGCGTACTACTACTACCATCGAGGAGACTTTTAAGCTTGCAGCCGAGATTAATGACAAACGTGTCCAGGCTGGATACTTCAAGAACCACAACAAAGTCGTGAATCAGGCTACCACTGAACCAAGTGCTACTACCGAGCCGTCTCAAGAATCAAAGTCCAATCGCTGAGGTCGCAAAAGAGGGACCCAAGAAAGAATGGTGCAGTTGTTGCACCATTGAACTCTCATCCCGCTCCTGCTACTACACCGAACGCACCTTCTGTGAAGCGTGCGTATACTGGTCCTCACCCACTATGCTCAAAGTGTACCTACCATCACCAATTGGAGGCAATTGTCGTGTCTGTACCAACTGCAATATCTTCGGCCATTTCACTGTCAGCTGTCATACTGGTCCTCGTCAGCCAGCTCCTCAAGCACCAGCAGCACTACCAGCTCCACCTCGTGCTCCTCAAACCAACCAATAGCAGCTCCAACAGCAAGCACCAGTCCAAAAGCACGTGCTTGCTATATTTGTGGTGATCTGAACCACTTTAGCAATGTCTGCCCAAACATAGCCATGAAGCAAAAGCCGCAGCAGCAGACACAGCCACAGCCACCACAGCTGCAGCAACAGCAACCACAGGCTGTGCGTGGAAGAGCCTTCAATCTCAATCACCGCCAGGCTCAGAACGACAACAATGTTGTCAATGGTACATTCCTTGTTAATGGTATTTGTGCTTCTTGTTTATTTGATACTGGTGCCGATAACTGTTTTGTGTCGTTAGAATTCAAAAAACTTTAAAAATGTAAACGCGCTAAACTCCCAAAGACTTTCGATGTTGAAGTCGCCACCAGAAGAATCGTTACTGTTAACTCCGTCTTACGTGGTTGTACCCTCGATCTCAACAACCACATCTTCCCGATCCATCTCATACCGATGCAATTAGGTAGCTTCGATATCATAGTAGGCATGGATTTTCTTCGTGAAAATCATGCTGAAGTCGTGTGTTTCGATAAAATGATTCGTTTTCCTCTTCCAAACTGTGATCAACTGCGAAACACCCTCAAAGAAGTTGATGCTTTTGTCATGTACCCAAGCAAACAAGTGTTTGCGTAAGCAATGTATTGCATTCCTAGCCCACATCGTGAACCCGGAGAAGGAAAAGAAAACCTTGAAAGACATACCCGTTGTTTGCGAATATCCTAAGTTTTTCCCGACGAGTTGCCTGGTTTACCCCTACTCGTGATGTCGAGTTTCGTATCGATCTAATCCCTGGTGCTACACCGGTTGCTAAAGCTCCCTATCGCCTTGCACCATCCGAAATGCGCGAGCTATCTAGCCAACTTCAAGAGCTTCTTGATAAAGGCTTTATACGCCTGAGCACTTCGCCATGGGGCGCACTCGTTCTTTTTGTGAAAAAGAAAGAGGGGACATTCCGGATGTGCATCGATTATCGTGAAACTTAACAAACTCACGATAAAGAACCGCTACCCTCTTCCTCGAATCGACGATTTGTTTGATCGACTTCAATGTGCTACTTGCTTTTCTAAGATCGATTTACGTTCCGATTACCATCATTTACGTGTACTCGAAGAAGACATTCTGAAAACCGCCTTTCGTACCCGCTATGGCCATTTTGAATTCGTGGTCATGCCTTTCGGTCTCACAAATGCACCCGCGGTCTTCATGGATTTGATGAACCATGTGTGTAAAGCCTTCTTGGATCATTTCGTCATTGTGTTTATCGATGACATCCTTATCTACTCGAAGTCGAGAGCCAAAGATGCCATCTCTGTTTAGTTCTCGAACGTTTTCAAGGAAACCGCCTTTATGCCAAGTTCTCTAAGTGTGAATTCTAGCTCGAAGAAGTCCAATTCCTTGGTTATATCGTTAACAGTCAAGGAATTCACGTCGACCCTGAAAAGATAGAAGCTGTAAAGAGTTGGATTACGCCAAAGAATGCATCTGAAATCCGTTCTTTTCTTGGATTGGCGGTTACTACCGTCGATTCATCGCTAACTTTTCTAAAATCGCCGTACCTCTTACTGCTTTAACTCATAAGGACAAGCCTTTCATTTGGGATTCCAAACAAGAGGAAGCCTTTCAAACTCTCAAGCGTATGCTATGCAACGCTCCTGTACTCGCTCTACCCGACGGAAATGACGATTTTGTCGTATACTGCGATACCTCTAATCTTGATCTTGGTTGTGTCCTTATGCAACGAGACAAATTTAACGTGTATGCGTCTCGACAACTCAAAATCCACGAGAAGAACTACACCACCCATGATCTCGAACTCGGTGCAGTTGTTTTTGCATTAAAGATATGGCGACACTACCTTTATGGTACCAAGTGTACGGTCTTCATCGACCATAAGAGCTTACAGCATATCTTTTATCAGAAGGAACTGACCATGCGCCAACGCAGATGGGTTGAACTTCTCAACGACTATGATTGTGAGATACGCTACCATCCTTGCAAAACAAATGTCATAGCCGATGCTCTCAGCCTTCGAAGCTATGTGTATAGTGTTCATGACTCTCAAGCTTTGAATGATCCCGAAATTTTGATTCGCGGTGCTCAATTTGCTCGTTTTAATGAGAATACCCTGCAAGACGAAATGAAATGTGGTGCCGAAAGCTAACTCGTAGCTAAACCTAATGGTATTTATTATTATCTCGATCGTATTTTGATTCCTAGCCGTGATAATTTTCAAGAGTTACTAATGACCGAATCTCATAAATATAGATACTCCATTCACCCCGGAGCCGACAAGATGTACCAGGACCTTTGTCCTAAGTATTAGTGGCTGGGCATGAAAACGGATATCGCTTTATATGTCTCAAAGTGTTTAACTTGCTCGAAAGTTAAAGCGGAACATCAAAGGCCCTCTGGTTTACTCGAACAACCCGAAATCCCGATGTGGAAGTGGGAGAGTATAGCCATGGACTTCGTTACGAAACTCCCTCGCACCTCCTCTGGTCACGATAGCATTTGGGTTATCGTCGATTGTCTTACTAAATCTGCTCACTTTATTGCCATACGAGAAGACTACAAGGTAGAATGATTAGCACGAATCTATACCGACGAAGTCATTTATCGACACAGGACGCTTCATGACATCATCCCTGACCGTGATGGTCGCTTTACCTCACGTCTCTAGGAGACTTTTCAATCCGCTCTCGATACTATGCTTAATCTCAGTACCGCTTTTCACCCTCAAACCGACGGTCAGACTGAGCGCACGATCCACACCCTCGAAGACATGCTTCATGCGTGCATTATAGATTTCATGGGTAATTGGGATACGCATTTACCTTTAATAGAATTCTCGTACAATAATAGTTATCATACTAGTATTCAAATGGCTCCTTTTGAGGCACTATATGGAAGGAAATGTCGATCGCCTATTGCATGGCACGAGATCGGAGAAGCACAAATCACCGGTCCCGAGTTAATACAAGAAACGACAGACAAGATCCTCCAAATCAGGGACATTCTCTTGAAAGCTCGGAGTCGCCAAAAGAGTTATGCAGATAAACGTCGCAAGCCCCTACAGTTCGAAATCGGTGATCATGTACTTTTAAAGGTTGCGCCCTGGAAATGAGTGATCCGATTTGGAAAGAAAGGGAAACTAGCGCCACGATACGTGGGTCCCTTTAAGATTCTGGAAAGAATTGGCAAAGTGTCCTATCGACTCGAACTACCAGCAGAACTCAACAACGTACATCCGACTTTCCACGTCTCAAACCTCAAGAAATGCCTAGCTGAAGAAAATCTTAATGTTCCACTTGAGGATTTGCAAATAAATGAGACTCTTCACTTCGTGGAAAAGCCAGTAGAAATCATGGACCGAGAGACCAAGAAACTTCGACGCTCTCGCATTCCTATTGTGAAAGTCCGATGGGAAGGCAAACGTGGTGTCGAGTTCACTTGGGAATTGGAAAGTGATATGAAAGCTAAATATCCACATCTGTTTGTTATGGCAACTACTTAAATTTCGGGACGAAATTTCCTAAAGTAGGGGAGACTGTAACAACTCGTAATTTTCGTTGTTATTTCTTTTCGTCTATTCTCATTGTATCTATCATTGTAAATCCGAGATTTGATTAATGGAATGGTTTATGTTTGTTAGTACTTTTTGTCACAACTATAATACATCCAAACGCTTGTTACAGGCTAACTCAACACAATCACAAGTAACTATGTTACCGTAAGAGCCGAGTGTGTTGTTGTACAATAACCATTTGTGCCTACGGCATCGCTTATCACATCGCATCGCAAATGCAATTATTTATGTTACTTTATGTTATTATGTGTTATGTGTGTTTTATGATTTATGGCTATATTCCCTATCGCAACGCTCTCGCTCGCACGAATCTCTTAACCGCATCACTTTATCATTTATAATGCTTAACGCTTCACTAAAACGCTTCGCTAATACGAACCGAATCGCCAAACGAACACCTAACAGGAAAATAACAAGCAAAACTTCGCCTATAGGCCAAGTTTGGCCGAACTTGGACATCCCAAGTTCGCCCGAACTTGCTCAGGCCATGAAAACAACAAAATATGCACAAGTTCGCTCGAACTTAAACCTTTCAAGCAAAACTGGCCAAGTTCGCTTGAAAAGGCGTAAAGTTCGGCCGAACTTGATCTCAATTAGCTTAATCTGCCTTCACCTATAAATACCCATCGCACCCATTCATGCTCTCCTTGCTGCAGGTTCGCCCGAAAGCTCCCAAAACCGAAAACCTTTGATTTCCAAGTAAGAATCAACCCGTTTTATGTAAAACAACAATGCTTTACAACGATTTTGCACAAGGATTACCTTCGTTTTCATCAAATCTCTTCTGTTTATGAAAAATCTTCATCTTTTTCTACAAAACTTCTACTTTTCACTTAGATCTACACTAAACGAGTATATTTGGGCTAAGTTGTGGCTCCCAAGCTAGAAATCTTGATGATTTCGACTCACCAAGTGTTAGATCTGAGAAAAAAATCTTTTAAGCATTGATTTTTACACAAAATACGGACTAATGACGTATATTTCGTTCACTATTAAGTGGAACGAGGCGTTGTCAAGCAAGATCTCAGATCCGGAAGCACAATGACGGTGTCGTCACCTTGCACGAACTGGAGTAACCCATACGAACCATCAAGTTCACCCGGATTAGCCCGAGTTCATGTAAAGTGGCTAAAACTCACTCCAAAAGACCTCTCCAGCCTATGTTTTTCTCAGTAGCTTAAGGTTGGAGGGATGAGCACTTGATTTCCTCAGCAAACGACGCGAAAACGCACGAATTGGTGATCAAACAGTCAAGTTCGCTCCAAAATGACCAAGTTCGCTCGAAGTTGTCACATAATTGTGACCAACTTCGGCCGAACTTGTCCAAATTCCAAGAAAAATTGTCAAGTTCGCCCGAACTTGCACCCTATTCTAAGAAAAGGGTGCCAAGTTCGCCCGAACTTGAACATTCCAGAAGAATCCAGTCAAGTTCGCCCGAACTTGTACCCATTTCTAAGAAAGGGTACCAAGTTCGCCCGAACTTGTACAAATCCAGGGAAATTCAAGCATGTTCGCCCGAACTTGTACCAAATCCAGGAGATTTGGTACAACTTCACCCAAACTTGTCCTCTACTCCTTCACGTTTCGACCATTTCAGCAATTCGGAAGACTGATGCACTTCTGTTCGTTTACAGGCTGAACCGGCGCTCCCTTCAAACCATACCAGGTCCCACCTCTCTCTATTAACGCACCGACTGTGAGTATACTTGAAACCTTTTACGCTTAAACACACTTTTGGGTGTCACATATGTTCCTATTTCAAAACACATCACATGACTCTTAAACGCTTATTCGCAACCCGCTAATACATGACTATACGTGAAATCTGCTGAATTGTATGTATACTTGATTGCTAGTACGCAAGCCTTAACATGATAGCTTGCTAGAGGTTGACCCGCCACCCGGAGGCCCGGGGTTGTAAAGGCTCGCATTTTTATTTCACATTTATTTTCTCTTTAGGACGTGGACACTTGTTCGCGTGCCTCGCACTCGCGGTTTGTTGGTTTACACGAATCTTAGTAGTTACATAGTTCACATCTCTTACGTATGTCATGCGGTGTATGCTAAATGCTTTCTATATCTACTATGTATGCAAACCTGTATGCTCACATTTACTTAATTGTATTGACGTTTGTTTTAACATATGTGACATGTTGATGACTTATGCTGCAATGGATTAGGTTATCTTTTGAAACTCATGTAATAGAAATCTAGGGAAGATCCGATTGGATATGTTTGAGAGATTGTTTGGTATTTGTAATAATTATTTGAGGATTTTATGTTTGATAGTATGGGATATTGAACGTTTAAATATTATCGCTTAAATAGTTGTTCTGGATTCTCTTGAGCAATCTGATTCGCCTAGTGTCGCGCCCTGATGTTTCCGCCATCGGTTGGGGTGTGACACGAACTCTTGGAAGCATAGTTTTGCGAAGCATTACGCTTCCTCGATCTCTTGGAAGGCTCGGCTTTTTTTCCCTTTGGTTTCTCTTTGATTGACTTAGCAGAGGATTTCATATCGCCCTTGCGATGGAGGCTACCTTTCATGATTTGAGATTCAGTCATAGTAGCAACCAATTCAATGGCTTGTCGAATAGATAAAGGGTGGCACCCAGTAACAATGTCCTGAATAGGGTCCAGTAGACCATCGATATAGTTTTCAGTTGCCTTATCCAAAGGCGTCACCATCGTAGGACATAACAAACTTAACTCCTCGTATCGGTCAATATAAGCGCGATGCTCCCCAATGTCCTGTTTGAGATCGTGAAATTCATTTTCGAGCGCCCTTTGCTCGTGGTGAGGAAAGAACTCCTTTATCATAAGAGCCTGAAGCCCTCCCCAGGTTTGAGCTAAAGCCACTTCGGCACCTCTATCCCTCATAATACCATTCCACCATGTCAAAGCTCTTTTCTTGAACACACTAGACGCAAACTCGACCTTTCGCTCATTTGGATATTGAACAAATTGGAACGTGCTTTCGAGACTCTCAAATCATTGTAGAAGTCCCGTAGCTCCCTCAGACCCAGTGAACAGAAGTGGTTTAGCCGAACAGAATTGTTTGTAGTTGCACAGAGCTGGTGCATTGTTGTTATTGTTGTTCGCTTGATTTAATTGAGTCACTAGGTTCGGGAGGATCGCAGCCATTTTCTGAGCGATAAGTGCAGCCATTTCGGCATTTTGAGTTGTATCACGTGGAGGAGGCATTCTAAAAGAAAACATGAAGGAAGTTATGTGAGATTGACATTCGGAAAAATCAATAGAGGCATCAAAAACATCGACGAAACATAAGGATGGTGGTCATTCATTTGTCTCTCAAGACAATCAAGTGACACACAGTGACTAATCAAAGTAAATAGGTCTTATAATGTATCGCGAAGACATATTTTGGCCTATAAGTGGACACTCACCCCAAGAGTTCCCAGTTAAGAGTGACTGGGCCGATTAAGTGGATTTGTATGAACACTCTGCCTAGACAGAAAACTCAGGGTACAGGCACCCACCCTTCCAAATTGCACGTGTTCACATCATTAAAACCCAAACTTTGACGAGATTTTGAAAACTTGAAGGCAAAAAGCCAAAAACAAATCATCTAAGGATAGATGATTGATTTTCCAAGACGGATTTGAAATTCTGTGGATTTGTTTTGGAAATCACCTAAGGATAGGTGATTGTATTGTATTTTAAATCTAAACGCAAGAAAACTCGCGTTAGGGTCCTAGGAAGGTTATAGTCTAGGTCAAAGCATTACTAATAACCTAATTCCCTATAACCAGTGCTCTGATACCAATCTGTAACACCCCGACCGCATTAAAACAATAACCCGCGGCGGAAACGACGGGGAGTCACGTTAACAGATTGTTTCAACAACATATGGTAATTGAAGTTTCGTTTTATTGAATATTAAACACTGATTGCATTGTTGTCATAGAAATTTTAAACAAACTAGACAAACAAAACAAGCATTGAAATTGTCTTTCTTGTTTTTAAGGCACTAAAGTCCAAGTCCATTCCTACGTGAGCATGCATCAGTATCAGCAAGCATTGTTCCCTGAAACATATATGAAAACGAGTCAGCATGAAAGCCGGCGAGTACATAGGTTTTGTGACTGTGTTAAGTCCATTGCTTTGCATATATTGCAAAATATAATTCGACTACTAGAGTCATAAGTGAAAACCTTGTTTTAAAAATGTTTGATATTGCAATAGATAATCGATTAAAATATGAGCTTAAAAGTTTGTAAAATCTAGTAGCCATGAATCTTGACTCGAAATAATTTATTTTGTAATCTGGGTTGTAAATTGTCTTGACATAACTTGTATGGTTTCTATCTTTAATTGAAAATCGTTGCGTGTCATTGTTTGAAAAGATTTGTCCAAGTGATGCAAATAACGCCACGTATGTAATATGACAAAAGCACTTATATATAGAAAGTACCGGCGGCGTATCCACCATGATTTTATCACATTACACACGTTCCGTTATCTAAATAACTTATCATAACCAATCGTCCATTGTTCATTGTCCTTGTCGTAAACCACATTGTTCATTGTTCTTGTTATAAACCAATCGTTCATCATTCCTTGTTACAAACCAAACGTTCATCGTTCCTTGTTATAAACCAGTCGTTCATCGTTTCTTGTTTTAGTTGTGAAAACTTTTGGTCGTTTTGTGAATACATTCAAACCTTTGTTGACTTGTTCCAGACCACCCAAGGGGTCCCTTAATCGTATAACAAACCACCAAAGGGTTTGTTACAAATACAGTTTTAGTCGCTTCCCAAACTTCCCCACAAACCCCGGGAATTTTGGTAACGGGATTGTCAGTCCTAGGCGCCGTAACTTACTACTGGTCGGCTTGGCCATTGTTAATGAAGGTCATTCTTGTTATGAATATAACGCACCAACAAGTTCGTTCACATTATTGAAATCATATTGTTTATCTAAACCATCGTATTTGTATTTTGAAAGCTTGAAAAACATTTAGCACATACGGATCACCCCAAAATATTTGCAAAATATAAAAGAGGGGAACTATGTACTCACATGGGATTGCAAAGTAGTCTTGGATGAAAAGAGAACCAAAGCTCAAAGATCCGAGAAATCAAGCGTGTCCTAAAAATGGATAACTATGTAAATATCGGGACTTGAAATAGGAGGATTTGGATAGAATGAGACCTTATAAACCAAATGAGTATTGGAACTCATATGAAACGGTTTAATAAAGTTAACATTCCGAGTTGGAAAGGTTCCGATGTGCTTTTGACCGTTATGACGCGTTAAGGTAGTTTAAGCCACTTTAACGCGTCATTTGCGTAAATACTTGTTCAGATGGTTAGATATGAGTATGATAAGTCTTTAATGCTTAAACATGTTTGAAAATGTTATTTGATCATATTACATGTCAAAATTTATGTTACATATGCTTATAGTTGATTTATTTGCAAAAAGGGCATTTTCGTCATTATTGAATATCATAACAACTAATTATCATAACACTAATCAAATGATATGACCATAAGGTATAACCTCAGAGGGTTATTCCAATTCAACTATGGTCACAAATATGTATTTGGCTGGGTTCAAAGATCAACCAAACGGATAGGATTCAAAAGTCAAAACATGGTTAAAACCGCTCGGCTTACGACTCTAATCAAGCACTAAAATAAAAGTGATGAGTTAGACATTTTAAACATGTCTAACTAAGTTTATAAAACTGATTTGGTATCAAAACAAATTGTTTTGATACCCGAAAATAGTTCTGTCCTATAATGCGCATTTTACGCATTATTGACCAAAACTTTGACTCGTCACTACAACTAGTAAACGTGGTAATCAGTAGGCATGATCACCAAGGATCATAACCATCATGATCGCGACCACATTGCAAAGTTCAATTGGACTTTGATTTGACCAATTCATGGTCAGAATTGACAGTCAAACAGAAGTCAAACTATTTGATTTTTTAGCTTAAATATGTTAAAAGAATTGAACAAAACATGAATGGAACACTTACTTGCACTAGGGTAGCCAAGGAATCACAGACGAAAGCCCCAAAAGTGGTTGCAACTGCAGATTATAACAGATGGGAGCAAGGATGAAGGTTGCAAAAGTTCAAATAGCTAAATCCAATGCTATTTATAGTTGAATTGAAGTTATAAGAGCATTACATGTGTCCATAAGTTATCACTGAGTTGCATTAGTGTCATAACACATGTTAGATGCAGGGAGAAGGGTGGCAAGTTCGTTTGCTTAAACAACAAGGGAATTAACCAGCTGCTGCCAAGTTTCTGATGAGCTAGGGGACCATTATGGACCGTATGGGCTTTGGTCTTACGGTCCGTAAGACCCTTAGCTGGCAGAAACTTTGGGAAATTGGCAGAACAGGCCCCTGCACCCATTTTGTCACATTTTGGCACTTCTAACACCTTAACCTCATTTTTAAGCTTTATAAGGACAATAAAGTATAGGGAACTTGAAATGTGCTCAAAAATATCTCAGAGGTCGGTTCCTTTGGTCGTACGGTTGCAGTTTTCGGTTAATTACGACGAAAATCGTAACGATCGCGTGCATGACCGAAAATGCGTAACGAATGATATTTTTGCATTTCAATCATTTAAATACTTTAATGATTACAAAATTTTTGGATGTTCGTACATGTTCCATATAGCGAAATACGCGAAAAGACATAGTTTCGCAGAATTTGCAAAATAGTCCCTAAAGTTATAAAAGTGTGTTTTTGCCATACCTAACCTTCAAAACTTATTTCTAAGTTATGTAAAGGTTATTTAAGGTATGTTTAGCTTGTGTTATTGTTCCGGAGCATACGTCACGTTAAACGGATTACGTTTGCGTATCGGTTTACGGTTTCGTTTACAGAAGCGATTCAAGAGTTCAAGAGTTCGGAATTGCGTAAGAATCGAATATGTTCAAATAACATAATAAATAAAAATATTCATAAGTAAAACATAAAATTTCATTCACTGGTAATCTTGTTCGTCATTGCTACATGATCGGATGGCCACAGATATCACAAATAATCTTTGAACATTTCAACTGTGTCTGCAATGTAGAAAGGAGGTTCTACCATGCATCCAAACAAACTCATCTTCACTAAACTTCACAGCAAAACACTGCTTCAATCTGTATACTATAAAGCAAACATCTCGAGAACACCATAAGAATTTTTCAACAAAGTTAAAGAAATTATTATTAAGCAAGGGATGTGAAAATTGTATCACATATTAAGCAATTTTCAACTCAAACAGCACTCAAACAATTTTGTCCAACACACTATAACCTGCAAGGTTTTAAATTTTAACTCATCTTCTAACACTGTCTCCCCCTATCGGTAACGACTCCTCCATGAACAATCATTTTCCTTACATTAAGAATTTTAACGAAAAAGAAAATCTTTTCGATTTTTTATATTTTCTTAAAGCAATTAAATAAAAAAGAAAATAAACACTCCGTTTTTCTGAGAATCACTGGTTAAGAATATCATATCAGCCAAATCAAACTATTTCAAACTTTCAGTTCATTCTATGTTTTAATTTTCGTGAAAAGCAGTTCAAGACGATTACAAGTATTGTTTATCCACTTAAAAAAACACATGTACATTTCAAGTACCTTTACTCGGTGATACGATTAAGGTAATATTATACTAATATATTCGGGACATACCCCTACGATCAAGGTATGCACAAAGATTCCTCGTAGTAGGTGAGTATACCGTATCCATTCCTTTTGATTTACAACGTTAGATAATTGATGATTAGGTCAGTACTTTCGTACAACAAAGAGACCAATATCTAACGAGGGTTAGGGCAAATACCACAGATTTTGGTACGATTTATGCATTTTGCACATTTGAATGACTCTCTAGGAGAGCTTCTTCAATTTCTTGATTTTTTGGCATTTTAGCTCTTTTTGGATATCTTGGTTGTGCCTAATTCAGCATATATCTGGAAGCAATAGAAGGATGTAGACACATAAGACTGCTTCTTGCATTGCCTAGAGATTATCCTCCCTCCTAAGAACTGACAACCAGCTGTGGTAGACTTTTTGGTAGATTTACATCCTCCAAAATCTGAATCAGTGAAAGTAACAAACTTCAAATCACTATCAGTTGGATACCACAACCCAATGTTTCCCTTTCAAGTAACGAAGAATACACTTCACAGCTTACATATGTGACTCTTTTAGATTCGCTTGATATCTGGCACATAGACACACTGCAAACATGATGTCTGGTCTTGAAGCAATAAAGTACATTAAAGAACCAATCATTTCCCTGTATTGAGTTAGATCAACATCTTCCACACTCTCATGATCTGGACCAAGATTGTGATTCTCGCAATGGGTGTATTGAAAGTAGCGCAATCCTCCATTTTAAACCAAGACAAAATGTCATACACATACTCTGTCTAATGTATAAACATTCCATCCTTCTTCTGTTCAACTTGCAATTCTAGAAAGTAGGACAGCTCACCCCATGGCACTCATTTCAAACTTGCTCTGCATAACCTGCTTGAACTCATGACATATGCTTTCATCATGTTGGGATTGAACCTTTGGAAAGGAACATATGATACAAAGTCAAAACACACCATCCGAGCTTTGGTCCAGCTATCAGAGGTTTCTATCCACTGATAGGCTTTTACTGCTTTCAATAAAGAACATTGTTACCTATCCTCTGACAGAAGAAACTCCCAACCGCTGGTAGAAGAATACAAGATCAGAGGTTGGTCAGCTGTGTTTAGTCTAGTCTTAGTTAAATCAATGTAACAGATAGCTTTAGTCTAGCAGTGTTTATAGTTAGTTACGTTTGTTAACTGTCACTATCAACCATGATGTCATTGTAAGACGATCAGTGGTTAGATAGTTAGTATAAATAGGCGCTCACTGTAATAGTTTTACTTGTCTTCTTAAAAAGATCAAATTTCGTATATCTTCTTCATTTCTTACTATCAAACGATCGTTATTGGGCTAAGGGGGAGTTTGTGAATCACTTGCAATAGTTTAATTACTTAAAAGCAAGATGGTGATGAAAACAAACGACCAATTGATTGTTGTAAAAGTTTACCATTAATCCGCTGCACTTAGTCTCTGTTTTCAATCATTTTCCATTATTAGAAACAAAAATAGCAATCAATTCAAACTTAGATCCTAACAATTGGTATCAGAGCTTGGTCAAATCGATTTTGATTTAAACGTCAAATTGACTACAGATCAGCTCCTTGTTGCTAATTTCGTTTGATAAGTTTTGCTTGAATACAGAGTTTTATAACTACAAAAGTTTTTAGAACACAAATCTGTTGTAAACAAGATAAATGGCACAAAACACATAGGATTCCAAATTTGGATCCATGTTTAAACCACCTATGTTGAAACGAAATGAATATTTTATCTTGCAACGTAGAATGGGTCATATTCTCGCTCAACAGAACACCAGATGTTGGAGATCCGTTGTGTTTGAACCTCATGTTCCCATGGTTCCAAGCACAGAGGATCCCCACACTCAAGTCCCTAAAAAAAATTCGAAAATTACTCTGAACAGGATTTCCTTAAAATCGAATTGGATGCTAAGGCTTTCAGTATAGTTGCTTCAGCTTTGCCCAATGAGATTTATGCGGGATTACTTCATTGTAATAGTGCTAAAGAGTTATGGGATGCTCTTAAAGAGCAATTCGGTGGTACTAAAGAGGTGATCAAGAATAATAGAGAAGTCTTGAATCAGCAGTATGAAACATTATGTCACGTAAAAGGTGAGTCACTAACTCAACAGTTCGATCGATTTAGCTGTCTCATAAGCAAATTGAAACTGGTAGATGTGAGCTTTCCTAATTCGACTATTAATAGTCGTTCACCAGAAAAATGGGAGACACTAGCTTATGTTACTCGAACATCTGTTGGTTATAAAGAAATGACCCTCACTCAGCTTCATTTTTGTTCTAAAGTTAAGAAAAGTAGAAGAATGGAGATGAAATAGAGAGATTCTTTTCTTGATTTCAACAAATTCAGGTATCCAGGCTCTGATACCACTTGTAGGAACGTCCACGATTAGCACGGGAACCTAAATTTGTTATCTATTGTCCGATTAGGCGGAAACTAATGACAAGTTAACCAAATAACAAGAATTACTCGTTTAATAGTTGTTTTCATTGATCTAAAGTTCAATACATTCGAGATCTGGATCCGACAGAGCTTCACCTCTGATTTGACAAAATTACAAATGAATTGGACAAGCTAGGTATTTATAGACAATGAAGTTCGCTGGAGAGGGATAGAAGTTCGCCCGAACTTGACCTAGTCAAGTTCGCCCGAACTTGACTTTTCATCAACATCCTCGAGCGAACTTGTCCTAAATACACTTAAATACGCCTCGTTTTATCTATTCTATGCAGACTCGATACAAGACTATTCTATAGACATTATGCACCAATAGACTCCCTCTTGGATATCTACTTTGTCTTGTTCGGTCTTCAGAAACTCTCGTTTATTCCAGACTCATTCTCGTGTAATGACGAAAGCAACAGACATATGCACCAACAGACTCCCCCTTGGATGTTGCCGCAGTCATCTTTTATCATAGACATCTTTGACAATAATCATCCTCGTCAGTATTCAAGTGTCATAGTCTTCTTTGAATGCCTTGTAATCATCAGACTTCAAATAAGTTCCTGAGTCTTTATCTTTATCCTTGAATAAGCATTAAACTTTATGATCTTCAAACTTTCTCTTTTCTTCAATTTAACTTGATAAAACTTTAATCTCCAAGCTCCCCCTTGTTGTGAGTTGTGCTCCCCCTAGCTTTGAGCTTTATCTTCAAATAAGTTTCATCCTGCTCCCCCAAAAACTTTACTTCCTGTTTCAAAGTACTTGGGAATTCAAATAAACATTTCAGATTCTACCTTTGAAATTTTGTACCTCTTGTATTACATACCACCTGTACAATACTTGTACTTCAAATTTTAATCTTCATTTTTCAGTTATTTCAAGTTCAAATTAATGACCTTTAAATATTTAACATTCAAAAACTTTCAACTTTCACTTTTTTATCATTTGATTTGTGAAAATCCACTTAGTTGATCAAGTCCAAGTTAATGACCTTGATTAACCAAATGTGTCAACCAAGTCCAAATTAATGACTTGGCTAAACCCGTTGTGAACACCTGAAATTATCTTCAATTTTAAGATTCAAATTAATGAACTTTTTCTTACCAGACTTCGATGATCCGTTCTCCAACATTGGCTTGTTGAAAATCTTTTTGGATTTAAAAAGTAAGTAAAGTATTTACAGAACTTTTAACAAGTAAAGTAAACTATGTACACACATATTTACAGACATATTTTTGTGAATTCGTGTCTAAGGATCATATCAGTTTTATTGAGACATATCTCCAGTACCATTGATCTTTTTGAGACTCTAAGTTCTAAACCTGTTTACCTAGATTGTCGATATGTTTGTCCTTTTAAACTTCATCACGTTTCTCAATTATTCCAAGATATGTTAGGATATGATTTATGAAACTAAACTTATCTATGGTTCCCACCTCTTGAATATACTCCCGAATCCAGATTTCCTAGATTTCATCTTACAGGTGAGTATAGCGTAATTGATATCTGTACTTGGGTTATGCGAGGCCTTGAAAGCTCAGGTTAGTACTACCGTACAGTCAAAGAGATGAAGGCTCGTCTTTCAGATGTGTTCCACTTAAGGAATCTTTTTAGCATTGCAAATGATTAGATCTTTCGATTCTTTTCAAGTTTTGCATGCTATTTGGGGTTTTTAGCAAAAAGCATTATAGAAGTTCTAGGCTATTGCTTCCGCAAAATCAGAAGAACTTGTATAATACCCCAGATATCAATCATCTATAAAAACCTCGTATCTCAGAATAATGATTCACTCAATCGAAATTTCGGAGTACTAAGTCCATATATCCAAGATGTGTTAATCCACAAGATTAAGCAGTTGTAAAATTTAGTTAATATCCCGGAAACAATCTACTGAACGTGTAAAGCCTATCGACACATCCACAGTAAGACTTGTTTATCACTTTTACAATTCTTTAGCATACTATGATAGTAAGACATGTACTATCATTTCCTTTTTGACAACAAATTCTTTTTGTCTTTTTCATGTTTTTGAACTTTTTGAACTTTTTGAATTTTTTCAATGTTTTTGAATTTTCAACTTTTTCATATGTTTTTTATTTTTCCACAAATTTTTTAATTTTCTTACTCGCCCTAAAATCAAGAACATATTTTTGGATTTTAGATTTAAAGAAATTTTTCTAAAAATGAAACAAACCAATGTGGATCCCGTGACCTCGGCGTCCGATCCTTTTTCTCAATCCTGTATCTACAATTGTTTAACAAACAATCATTAAACTCAATTACCACTTGTAAAAGCAGTTTGAACTTGTAAGAACTTTGAAACCAGTTTTTCTGTTCAACGGTGTGGATTTTCATAATTTTGACTTTTTAAAAAATTTCTTCTTAACTACTCCCCTCAAAATGACAAAGATTTTAACATTCTAGATAAGTTAAAAATTATGAAGCTCCTCAATCCCGAATCAACTTTGATAATCTGGATCTTGGAACTCCTGCACATGAAAGGATTTAGTTAAAGAATTCAACCCAAGCCTTCTTGGTCTTGAGTTTTGGATATAACTCCTCATACACCTCTTCGTAATCACTTTCGTATGCTCTTTGATAAGCATATTCAACATTACAAACTTCAAACTCACAATCAACTTTAGTTTTATCTTTTTTGATTGATTTGACATTTTCGGTTTTATTACAAACAACCTTCACATTTTCAGGTGATTTCTTTTTAGCAATCCATGCTTGAGAATTAGCTCTAGCTTTCTTGATATAAAACCTAGAATCATTGTTTGACTTTGAAGTCTCACCTTTTTGAAAAACTGAATTTTCAAATTTTGTTTCATTTTTAGGTTTATTTCAAGATTGGATTCAACATTACGTTTCATTTCTTTGATGTCAACGTTTCTTTTTACAATTCTGATTTGACCATTATCAGATTGCTTTTGTTTTACCTCTCTTGAAATTTCTTTTCTTCAGGGATACACAGGCTTAGACTTCGGACACTTGCGAGCAATGTGACCAACTTCATTGCACTTGAAGCAAGTCCGAGTGTCATGAACATTTCCACTTGTGGGTTTTACTCCACTTGCGGATTTAGCCTTGTCTCGAAGTTCCTTTTCTTTCTTGAAATCATCGTTTGACTTCTTACCGATCAAGCTTTCTTCTTGAACCGTGCTTGTTCCGTATACAAACTTTATGTTCTTACCTTTGTAGTCCTGGAACGTTGACTTCTGATTCTTCTTCGATTCATCTTCAGCTTCTTCCAAACCTAAACCTGCTCTCCTGTTCTCAGGAAAATCACCACCGTTTCTACGGTAATTGTTAAAATTTCGTTTCGGTTTAGAATAAAACTTCTTTTCATTTTTCTCGAGATCATCTGATGAAACTTCCACAAGTTTAAACAGTTTATCGATTTGATCTTCTTTCACATTCTGAATCGGAAAGCTATCATTGAAATATAATCTATCAGCTTCCTTAACCTTGTACATGACAACGTTAGGATCATCACTTAGATCATTTTGATGATGTATCATCACTTTCAGATTGTGAACCAGAACTATTTGAACTCGAGTTAGCGCTTTTAAAGCTGCCGTTATCAGAATCATTTCCCAAAACATTCTTTACCACATCTTTTACCACCGATTCATTGTCATCGTTTCATTTCGTAAAGTCTACGTCAATGTTTTCAGGCAATTTATCTTTCTTTTCTGAAAGAAGTAAAAGATTAAATGCCTTTTCAATATCATCATCTTTCTTGCAGCATTAACTTGCAAGAAATGGTGGAGGAACATTTTCGTAAACTTTACGCTTTGAGTTATCAACATTATCCTCCGACTTGATCGTAGGAAGAATGTGATCAATGACATATGCGTTTGTGGTGTAACTTTTTAGTAAATGTCTGACTCTTTCTGTTTCAATTTTCATTTCGTGAAACTCACGCTTTGTCTCAGCAATTGTATTAATGTACATGTTAATTGCCTTTTGTTTTTCAATAATTGTAGCATTTAACATGGTGACATTAGCGTTGAGTTCACTATTAGCTCTTCCAACATGTTTATATTTGCCTGATATTTTGTCATAAGCTTCTTTTATGGTTCTGTAATCACAACGAAAGTTTTCGTTATGTTCAGTCAATTTTCTTATGACTTTGACTTTATCCAGACATGGTTCACAAGGACTTGCGCACTTTGTGCAAGGTTTTTAACCTCCACAACTTCCTTTTCAGACATGCTTACCTCTGCTTTTACCTTTTCGGCTTCTGCTTTCAACTCTTCTTGTTTTTGCATCTCAATGTAAGCTATTCCTTCTTCCTCTGTTTGTTGTATGTATCTTTCCAGAACTGCATCCTCCAGGACAGCTTCTTCCTCAGCTCTCTGCATTAATGCTTCTAGAATAGCATTTTCGATAGCAGCATCCACAAATGATGTCTCAGATTCATTCACAACCTCTGCCATGATAGCAACACTAGTCTTCTTTCCGATGTATTTGTTCCAATCGAAACCATCGTCTTCATGATTGGCAACAAGAGCTTGTTTGGCTTTCTTTACAGGTTTATCTTCAACTTCAACTTGTGTTCTATTCGGATATGATTTGTATTTCAGCGCTTTCTTGTAATATTCGTTACCGGTTCCAAAAGGGTTTTGGTTTCCACAAGCTTCTTGGTTATGGCATTCATGTTTGAAGTGCCCTTTTTGTCGACATATGAAACAAGTAACTTGCGTTTTGTCAAAACCAAGTTTATTGTTTGAATTACCAATATCCCTTCCAGTGAGTGCTACAAATTTTGAAACTCTCCGGATAATCGATGCTAAGGACCATTTGATGTCCATCAGTTCCAACTCTTCCTCATCTACCTGATCGTAATCCTCAGCTGTCATTTCAGGATTTCTGATCTTTCCAGCAACAAGACTTTCATACGATTCCAGAACTGTAGCAAGAAGTGCTATGTGCTATTTTGCAACTTTTTTAGGAAACACATTCTTTAAATCAACTGCTATGTTGCATTGGAAAACATTTGAATTAGAAGTGGATTGGCTTGTCTGATGAGATAGACTTTGAGAAGAAGAATTTGGACCAGCATATGAATAACTAGTGTTCGGAGAATACTTATTTTGTGACGATTGATCTGATGTATTCATGCTTGCACTAAATGTCGTTTGGATTTTTGGACTTTGAATCGGAGTATCTGGAACACCACCTTTGTAATAAACTCCGACATCCTGAACAACATTAGTGTTTTTGGATTTTTTAATCTTCATCAATTCCATTTCATGTCCTTCAAGTTTGTCAATGAACGATGATAACTTAAAATGTCTCCAAGATGGACTATTCTTTAAAATCATCAGATACGTTGTCCATTCTCCTTCTGGAAGTGCATCAGCCAGCTTCTCAATTTGCTCTTCGTTAGTTCTCTTGATATCATGTCTTCGCATCTGGACCATGAGGTGACAATATCTATCAATCATTTGTTTCATTGTCTCTCCTTTGATCATTGTGAAGATCTCAAATTCTTTCTTTATCAAAGCCTTTTTGCTTTTGATCATTTCATCACTTCTTTTGAATTTTTCGCAAAGAGAATTCCATAATTCTTGAGAAGTATCATATTCCGGTAATAATATCAAGATATCTTCTTTGACAGATTGTTGTATCAAGCTGATCATCTTCTTTTCATCAACATATTTTTCTTTGTCAATCGCTGAAAATTTATTCAGTGGAAGATCTTGATCACGTTCATCTTTGGGCCATGTATAACCATCTTCAATCGCAACTCAGCTGTTGAATTGATTCGCTTGAATCCAATTAACAAATTTTTCTTTCCATCCCTCAAACTCGTTCATACTCATCAACTTCGGCAGTTTCTGAGTAGTACCCATTTCATTATCAAGGTTCATCTGGTTAACCGCAATCGATTTTAACGTTGAGGCTTGTGTTACTCCAGCTGCAAACGCGTTATGGAAATCTTCCATTTTGAAAATCTGAGAATACGATCAAAAACACTTGACAAATGATTAGCAACAAGCAAGTTTGGTCGAACTTGTGTCAAAACAGATTTTGAAATCAAGTTTCAACAAGTTCGGTCGAACTGAGATAACAATTTTCAGAATTTTATCACTTATACTCAAGTTCGGTCGAACTTGGTATTTCTTTTGAGAACAATCACACTTCGAGCGGACTTGTGTAAGATTTCAAGACAAACACTTAAGTTCGGTCGAACTTAGGTAATCTTTCAATGAGTTCGTCAAGTTCGGGCGAACTTGTGAATAAAATTCAATGAGATTCGATCAAGTTCGGTCGAACTTAACCAAAACTATTGAAATATCCTTCAAGTTCGAGCGAACTTCTCAAAAAATCTTGAAAAACCTATCAAGTTAGGTCGAACTTGATGAAAATTAGTGAGATTTTAATCAAGTTTGGTCAAACTTGATGTTAAGTTCGGCCATGACTTGTTCCAAAAACATGGTTTTTGCAACTTTTTGATGTCAAAACGTTTGAATTTGATGTCCAAACTCTCAGGGGTTTGTTATTAGTGTGTTTTACATGACATATTCAAAATTAAACAGAATTTGTCCGTGAATTCTTCATTTTTGTTCAAAAGTTAAGAAAAGTAGAAGAATGGAGATGAAATAGAGAAATTCTTGTCTTGATTTCAACAAATTCAGGTATCCAGGCTCTGATACCACTTGTAGGAACGTCCACGATTAGCACGGGAACCTAAATTTGTTATTTATTGTCCGATTAGGCGGAAACTAATGACAAGTTAACCAAATAACAAGAATTACTCGTTTAATAGTTGTTTTCATTGATCTAAAGTTCAATACATTTGAGATCCGGATCTGACAGAGCTTCGCCTCTGATTTGACAAAATTACAAATGAATTGGACAAGCTAGGTATTTATAGGCAATGAAGTTCGCTGGAGAGGGATAGAAGTTCGCCCGAACTTGACCTAGTCAAGTTTGGCTGAACTTGACTTTTCATCAACATCCTCGAGCGAACTTGTCCTAGAATACACTTAAATACGCCTCGTTTCATCTATTCTATACAGACTCTATACAAGACTATTCTATAGACATTATGCACCAATAGACTCCCTCTTGGATATCTACTTTGTCTTGTTCGGTCTTCAGAAACTCTCGTTTATTCCAGACTCGTTCTCGTGTAATGACGAAGGCAACAGACATATGCACCAACATTGAGCTTGAAGGATATTCTGATAGTGATTTTGCTGGATGTAAAACAACAAGGAAGTCCACATCTGGAGGAGCCCAATTCCTAGGGGATTGCTTAGTGTCTTGGCAAAGTAAAAAGCAAGTTGCACTATACACATCCACTGCTGAAGCAGAGTATATAGTTGTTGCAAGTTGCACTGCTCAAATTTTGTGGCTTCAAAACCAACTCTTGGATTTTGGTGTGACTACCTTGAGGACTCCTCTCAAAATTGATAGTCAAGCAGCAGAAAACATCATTAAAAATCCAGTCCTCACATTCCACCACCAAGCACATTGACATCAGACATCATTTTGTGAGGGATTGCTATGAAATAAGGTCTGATTTCTTTACAACATGTCCATACCAAGGATCAACTAGCAGATGTGTTGACAAAAGCACTTGATGCTTCCATATTTGACAGTTTGATATCCAGGCTTGGAATGCTAAACATGGATTAAAAACAATTTTTCCTTGTGATCCATGTGTAAATAGCAATAAAATATTTTTAGAAAATCAGAAATTCATCCTTAAAAATAGTTAAAATTTAATTTTTCAATAAAATCCTTAAAGTCTGTTCAAAGCTCTGATAGCACAAAAACACTATTGTTTAGAAAAAATCTATCCACTAATGCAAACCTCTGATAGTGTTTAAGATTGGTCACAACCACTGATAGGTTTCACTCTAATAGTGGTTAGCCAAAACAACTATTTTCCATTGTTAAACAGAGGTTACACATGGACAGTTATTATTCGACAGATGTTGCATCAGACGCCACGTCACGTGCACTTTTTGCAAAACCTTATAAAACCATGTTCTATCCACAAACAGAGGTTTCACTTTTCTTGTGTGATTCCAAATTTTTCAAAGCCGAATTACAAATCAAGATAAAGTTTCCAAAACAGAAGCAGAGGATGCTGAGCCTATTTTCCAAGAACAAAATGTTCAAGCTCAACCTCCGGCTGCTGAGCCCACTGCTCTAGATGATCAGGGCATCACAGCCGCTGCTCTGAAACCCACACCTAAAATTTCCAAAAAGAAACCATCCAGAGCATCCCGAAAACCCACCAAACCCAAAAAGGGTCCTCTGGAAGATGAGATCCCAGATGTAAACCCAGTGACACCACCAAAGTCACCAACCAATGCTGCTCCTTCTTCACAGCAGATGGTAGAAAGATCTCAAACCGGCTTTGAAACTCCTCCTGCATCCTCACAAAAGGAACAGGTTGTAGGCACAGGGACACCTAATTATGAAGCTCTAGGATCACTAGGTTCTATCTTCCACAGCCCCTCTCCCAAGGTAATGTCGCTCTCTACACACCACTCTCACCAATTCCATCTTTACCACCAACCATGTTACCCTTGCTGAATGCAATAGAAATTGAGCAGACATTATCCAGCACTTCTCACCAACCTATCATTGAGAATATACTTCAACCAAAGGCTAGGTCTGACTTATTTCTAAATGCTAACCCATCAGCAAATAAAGAGGCTACATCCCTTGGGTTACATGTAACCCTTGGTGATAGTTCAACAATGGCAGCCACTACAATTGCTGAACTCCCAAGTTCTCAATTGGACAGTGGTTACATAGCTAAGACCTTGTTGAAGGCAACCACTGCTAAGGCTACTAAGGTAACCTCTGCTCCAGTGGGAAGTCCCCAGAACCAAGACAAGGAGCATCTAAGATTGAAGCAAGTGGTAAATCACTTGCTCATGATATCTTGGATAAAACTACCACATCTGGTAGGAGTTCAGATGATCCTATTAAGTTAGCTGATGAGTTAAAATATCAGGAATAGACGGAAAGGGTTACCAAGGTTGAAAGCACTGTTGATGAAATAAAAGATCTTTTGAAACAGTTGATCACTATATAGAGCCAAACCCTGTTCCAACCACTGGTGATCTCAAATTTGTAATATCTCCAATCTTTCAACAAGAGAAACACTTCCTGGAACAAAAACATAAGCATCAGATGATGGAATTCAGAAATATGGTTATAATGACACTACTGCAGATATCAAGGCAATCAAAGCCCACTTGCTCACCACCATGGTACATCTCCTCCTACTGTCATTTTTATCAGTCTAGATGAGGCCAAAAAGGGGGAGAAACCTTTGGGACTTAAAAAGTTGAAGATGGATGATGATAAGGCAAGGCCTATAATGAATATTCCTAAGCTAGATGGTTCAAAGAAACCAGACTTAACTGAAGATTGGCAAGGGCAAAGAAGTCCCATAAGAAGTCAGTGTTTGATGAAGGCAAGGTGCTGGTTGAGAAAAAAGATTGATCAGCAATTAGAAAAGGGAGAGACTGGTACCTCAACAAAGAGAAGATCTTCTTCAAAAGCAAGACAACAGAATCCACACCTCTCAAAACTAAGATGCTACCAATCCAACCACAAAAACCTCTGCCAATACAAAATCAACCAGATCTTCTCACACAAAACCCATATCCACCTCAACAGATGTTACGGCAACTGTTGTGCTAACATCTGTTGACACAGCAGAGGTTGTAGCAGATGTTACCACAACCACTGCCATTCTCACTTTTCCTACTTCCACACAACAACTACCAACACCACAAAGAATTCCAAGTCATCCATCATCACCTTCGATCAGTTTTAAGAGGAGAAAAGTTACAAAGGTCATAAATGAAGAAAAGATCCCTGCTCCTTTGCCTCTTGCATCTGCACTGTCACACCCCGACAACGTAAAACAACAAACCGTGGCGGAAATGTCGGGGAGTGTTGTAACAGAATTATGTTTCAATAACCATGGCACATAAGTTAAGTTTCATTAGTTAATATTGTTTACATCGACTTGGATAAAAATGGAAATACAACAAGAGTTAAGCTATTAATCTGATTTTTTATAGTCACTAAGGCCCAGTCCGCCCTAAGTGTAGCTAGCTTGACATCAAACATTTGCACCTGAAACATATGTGAAAATAAAGTCAGCAAAATAATGCCGGCGAGTACATAGGTTTGTGTTGATGCTTCATGGCTTTGATTATTTTAAGAAAAGTTTAAAGTAGTACAAAAGTCGCCATGAATCGTAAAAAGTTTCTTTTATAAGAACCATATGAGAATCAATATGATATAAAAGAAATGATGCATGGTTAAATAGATAATCAAAAGCAAGTTTTGTCTCATATAAAATGTCATGTTATGTATAAGATATGTCATGTCTTGTATTTTGTTTAAAATGATTTAGATAACACCACAATATGTAAGATAATAAAAGCACTTATATATAGGAAGTACCATCGGCGTATCCACCATGCTTTTATCATATTACATACGTCAGGCTATTTAAGTCTTTCACCATAAACCAATGTCGAGTAACAAATGTCATGTAAACCAATGTCGAGTAAACCAATGTCGAGTAAACAATGTCATGTAAACCAATGTTGAGTAAACCAATGTCGAGTAACAATGTCATGTAAACCAATGTCGAGTAAACAATATTATGTAAACCAATGTCGAGTAAACCAATGTCGAGTAAACAATGTCATGTAAACCAATGTCGAGTAAACCACCATGGAAACTTATATATAGGAAGTACCATCGGCGTATCCACCATGCTTTTATCATATTACATACGTCACGCTATTTAAGTCTTTCACCATAAACCAATGTCGAGTAACAAATGTCATGTAAACCAATGTCGAGTAAACCAATGTCGAGTAAACAATGTCATGTAAACCAATGTTGAGTGAACCAATGTCGAGTAACAATGTCATGTAAACCAATGTCGAGTAAACAATATTATGTAAACCAATGTCGAGTAAACCAATGTCGAGTAAACAATGTCATGTAAACCAATGTCGAGTAAACCAATGTCGAGTGAACAATGTCGAGTTTTATAAACCATTTGCCTTTATTGTTAAAACATATACTATGGATTATTGGCGAACACATTCAAGCCTTGTTGACTAACGGATAAACCCTTATTAAAATAAAGATTATCAATATTCATCGGATTCTGTCATTCCCTAAGGTCGCTTCCAAACATACCTAGGAAGTGGGAACAGGATTGTCAATCCTATGGCACCATTACATACTACCGGTCGGCGTGATCAATGTTAATGAATGTATCATTGTCGAGCTCAACGCACCAAAATGTCAATAACAATGTAAGCATGTTTAGAAAATGTCTTTGAAAATGTCTATGAAAATGTCTTTAAAAAAATTGTGTACTAGTATGCTATGTCAACATACATAGCAAAAATTGTCTTTGAAAAATCAATGTGATGAATATGCAAATCAATCATGTTAATCAAAATGCAATAAAAGTCATGTAATATGTAATATGTAATCAAAGCATGTAATATGTCATGAAAACACGAAAATAATCATAGCCACAATATGTTTCACCCCAAAACATTTGAAAAAGGTAAAATAGGGGACTATGTGCTCACTTGTGATTGCAAAAGTATCCTTGTTCAAAAAAATAAACCAAGATCAAGAGTCTGTGAAATCAAGCGTGACCTGAAAATGGATAACTATGTAAATATCAGAACTTGAAATCGGAGGATTTGGATAGGCTGAGGCCCTATAAACCATATGAGTATTGGAACTCATATGAAATGGTTTATAAAGTTAACATTCTGAGTTGGAAGGATTTATAAGTGCTTTTGACCCGTTATGACCCGTTAAGGTAGTTTAGGATACTTTATCACGTCATTTGCATAACTATGCATTCGGATGGTTAGATACGTGTCATGCTAAGTTTTAATTGCTTAAACATGTTTAAAATGTTATTTCAGATTATATGTCAAAGTTTTTGTTTCATATGTGTTTAATCGGTTTTCTTGCGAAAAAGGCATTTTAGTCATTTTACGGGATATTACCATTGATTACATAAAACTATCTGAAAGATATGACCATAAGGTATAACCTCAGAGGGTTATTCCCTATATATTTATGGTCAAAAATATGCATTTGGTCGGATCTAACGGCCAAACGGGTCAGATTTGAAAGTCAAAGCGGTGGTCAAACCGCTAGACTTTTGATCCCAAATGAGCACTTTAACAAAGGTGATGAATTTGACATGTCATGTCTTAAGAAGTTCATAAAAGCATTTTGGCATTAAAACAACCTGTTTTGACACTCGAAAATAGATTCGTTGCAAGATGCGCAAAAATCGCATTTTAACCGACACTTTGACTTGTCAAAATGAATAGAAAATGTGGAAATCAGTAGGCATGATTTTTAGGGATCATAACCACCTTGATTACCATCATATTGCAAGTTTCAATTGAGCTTTATCTTGATCAATTCATGATCAAAACTAAAAGTCAAACAGAAGTCAAACTGTTTGATTTTTAGCCAAATTAACCTATAGAAATTGAACATGGCATGAATGGAATACTTACAAACACTAAAGGAATGATCAAGGACCAGAGATTTAGCTCCAAGATGCTTGTAATTCGGATTAATGGCAGGGTGTTGCAAGAAAGTGATCAAAGAGTTCATGTTTTGCCATGAACTTGGTATTTATAATGTTCATGAACTCATCACAACTTGACAAGTGTTATGCCAGGTGTTTAGGGCTGGATAGTGTCCAAATATGTGTCTTAAGCAGAAACAAGGGTGGCATAATCGTTTGGTGAGTCAAAAATGGAGTTATTCAGCTGCTGCCATGTTTCTGGTGAGCTGGGGGTCCCTTACGGAGTGTAAGGTCTTTGGGCTTACGGTTCGTAATCCCTTTAGCTGGCAGAAACTTTCAAAAATTGGCAAAACAGGCCCCTGAACTTGTTTTTTACGCGTTTTGGCACTTTTAACATCTGTTAACCTCATTTAAAAGATTTATAAGGACAATAAAGTATAGGGAACTTGAAATGTACTCAAAAATATTCCGGATGTCAGTTCGTTTGGTCGTACGGTTGCGGTTTTCGGTTAATTACGATGAAAATCGTAACGAACGCGTGAATGACCGTAAATGCGTAACCAATGACATTTTTGCATTCCAATCACTAAAATATGATATTTTAATGTTTAGAATAATTTTTTGGATGTTCGTACATGTTTCAGATAGCGATATACGCAAAAAGGCATAGTTTCACAGAATTTGCAAAATAGCCCCTGAAGTTACAAAAGTGTGTTTTTGCCATACCAAAGCCCTCAAAACTTATTTAAAAGTTATATAAAGGTTATTTAAGGTATGTTAAGCTTGTGAACTTATTCCGGAGTGTGCGTCGCTATGACAATCGGTAGACTTTCATAGTTTGTCGTAAATAGTCCATGTGATCGAATAAGCTTATTTTTGACATACCAAACCCTTCAAAACTTATTTCTAAGTTATATAAAGGATATTTATGGTATGTTTAGCTTATGTCACTATCCTGGACTATACGTTGCGTTTAACTGATTTCGTTTTGCGATTACACTTCCAGAAAATGTTTAAAAGATCGGATTTGAACAAGTATTAAAAAATACACAAATGTCATAAGTAAATATACAAAACCCATAAAATGTAACACAAAATTTTTATTGAATATACATTGTCGGATAAAATACAAATGTCGAAAAGCACAGTTGTCACAGTCTCCCCTACTTAAGGAAATTTCGTCCCGAAACTTAGCTTGAGGAAACTGGTGAGAAAAGATGTGGATACTTTGCCTTCATTTGATCCTCTCGTTCCTAAGTAAATTCTGGGCCACGTTTTGATTCCCAACGAACTTTAACAATTGGTATCCATCTACGCTTTAGCTTTTTGACTTCACGTTCCAATATTTCCATTGGTTTCTCAACAAAATGCATCGTGTTATCAACACGAATTTCATCAAGAGGGATGTGGAGGTTTTTATCAGCCAAGCACTTCTTTAATTGGACACGTGGAAGGTTGGATGAACATTACCAAGCTGTGGACGCAGCTCAAGTTTGTAGGCTACTTTTCTGATTCTCTCAACGAACTTAAATGGTCCAACATAGCATGGTGCAAGTTTTCCTTTCTTTCCGAATCTAATCAATCCCTTCCCAGGGGATACCTTGAATAGGACGTGATCACCGACTTGAAATTCCAAGGGCTTGTGTCGTTTATCCGCATAACTCTTTTGATGGCTTCTAGCTGTCAGAAGGTTTTCACGAATTAACTTGACTTTTGCCTGTTGTGTCTTTAATAAGTTCAGGTCCAGTGAATCGAGATTCACCAATCTCATTCCAACAGACAGGTGAACGACATTTTCGACCATAAAGAGCTTCAAAAGGTGCCATATCAATGCTTGAGTGATAACTGTTGTTGTAGGAGAACTCGATCAAAGGTAGATGCGAATCCCAACTACCACCAAAGTCAATCACACAGGCTCTAAGCATATCCTCCAGTGTTTGGATCATCCTTTCAGATTGTCCATCCGTTTGAGGATGATAAGCAGTGCTCAAGTTAAGCTTGGATCCCATGGCAGACTGCATGGTTCTCTAGAAATGATATGTGAATCGAGCATCACGATCAGATATAATATCCAGAGGGACACCATGACGAGATACTATTTCATCCACATAGATCTTAGCAGGTTTGTCAGCAGAGAAGTCCTCACGAATGGCTATAAAATGTGCTGACTTTGTTAGTCGATCAACGATTACCCAAATAGCATCATGTCCTCTAGGTGTACGCGGTAATTTGGTAATGAGATCCATGGCAATCATTTCCAAACTGGAATCTCTGGTTGTTCAAGCAAACCAGAAGGACGTTGATGTTCTGCTTTTACCTTAAGACAAGTAAGGATTTAGAGACGTACAACGCTATGTCTTTCTTCATACCCGGCCACCAATACTGGGTACGAAGATCCTTATACATTTTGTCTGCACCAGGATGACTCGAATAACGAGATTATGAGCCTCGTTCATAATCAAAGTGCGGAGATTGTCTTGACTTGGAACCCACAAACGGTTCAGATAATAAAGCAACCCATTGTCTTTTGTTTCGAGTTGAAGCTCAAGATGATGTGGTAATTCATTACCCATTATGCCTTGTGCAACACAAGTACGTTGAGCTTCAAGAATGCTTGTCTGGATATCAGATCAAACTTGAACACAATGCAGCTTGACACGTTCTTTACGACTTAGCGCATCGGCTACGACATTCACCTTACCAGGATGGTAGCGAATTTCACAGTCGTAGTCGTTCAGAAGTTCAACCCATCGTCGTTGCCTCATGTTTAGTTCTTTCTGATTGAAGATGTGTTGAAGACTTTTGTGGTCTGTGAAAACCAAAAATTTTGTACCATATAAGTAGTGTCTCCAAATTTTGAGAGCGAAAACAACAACACCCAACTCAAGATCATGAGTGGTGTAATTCTTTTCGTGAACTTTCAGTTGTCTTGATGCATAAGCTATAACTTTGTCTCTTTGCATAAGGACACAACCGAGGCCTAAGTTTGATGCATCACAGTATACGACAAAATCATCGTTACCCTCGGGTAAGGATAGAATAGGAGCATCACAAAGCTTTTGCTTCAGATTCTGAAAAGCTTCTTCCTGTTTGGGTCCCCACTCAAAAGGTTTATTCTTTTGAGTTAAAGCAGTGAGGGGAACCGCAATCTTGGAGAAATTAGCAATGAAACGGCGGTAATAACCCGCAAGACCCAAGAATGAACGAACTTCAGTAGGGGTTGTAGTGTATTTCAATCCGTTATTGCACTAATCTTTGCGGGATCCACATGAATACCTTGTTCGTTGACAATATGTCCCAAAAACTGAACTTCCTTAAGCCAAAATTCACACTTGGAGAATTTGGCGTAAAGTTGTTCTTTCTTTAGGAGTTCCATTGTTAAACGAAGATGTTGTTCATGATCAGCTCGTGTGTTGGAATAAATCAAGATGTCATCAATAAAAACAATGATGAACTTGTCCAAATAAGGCTTACAAACCCTGTTCATCAAGTCCATGAAGACAGCAGGAGCATTGGTTAAGCCGAAGGGCATAACAGTGAACTCATAATGGCCATAACGAGTGCGGAAGGCTGTCTTGGGAATATCTTCCTCGATTACACGAAGCTGATGATACCCAGTACGTAGATCAATCTTTGAAAAGCAAGTAGCAACCTGTAGTTGGTCAAAAAGATCATCAATGCGAGGTAGGGGATATCGATTTTTTATTGTGAGCTTGTTGAGCTCACGGTAATCGATACACATACGGAAAGATCCGTCTTTCTTTTTCACAAATAAAACAACAGCACCCCAAGGTGAAAAGCTCGGTCTAATAAATCCTTTGTCAGATAACTCCTGAAGCTATTTTGACAATTCTTGCATCTTGTCTACGGTGCAAGACAGTATTGAGATTTCGCAATGGGGTTGGCACCAGGTACAAGATTTATACAGAACTCAACTTGTCGTGCTGGAGGTAAACCAGGTAATTCTTCGGGAAACACCTCAGGATAATCCCGAACAACAGGTATGTCTTGAATAGTTTTACCCTTGCCTTTCTCCTCTATAATGTGCGCCAAGAAAGCCACATAATTCTTTTGCAAGTATTTCTGAGCTTGGGTACAAGACATAAGTTTAAGATTACTGACGGGTTTCTCTCCACGAAATTCCAGAATTTCACCAGACGTAAGAGGTATACGAACAATCTTATCGAAACAAACCACCTCAGCATCATGTTTGGTTAACCAATCTACTCCCACTATAATGTCGAAGCTCCCAAGTTGCATAGGTGTGAGGTTAATAGGAAAAAGATGGTTATTAAGGTTCAATAGACAACCAGGAATGATAGAATCAAGTTTAAGAGGTTCTCCACTGACTATTTCTACTATCAAGGGCTTTCCTAGTTTGGTTCTTGGTTTCACAAGTAAGGGCTCAAATGTTAATGACACAAAACTTCTATCAGCACCCGAATCAAATAGTATAGAAGCAGGATGGTTGTCAACAAAGAACGTACCGTTCACCACCTCGTTATCTGTCCGTGCCTCGTTCGCATTAATATTGAAAGCTCGTCCACGAGCCTAGTTCGCATTTGCCAATCTTGGGCAATTGTTACGGTAGTGGGTGAGATCCCCACAGTTGTAGCAAGATCCGGGTGGGTAAGGTGGTCGTGCAGGATTGGTTGGCTGCTGAACAGGGTTACGAGCTACATTATTCGGGTTAGGAGGCGATCGACAAACATTGGCCAGATGGCCAGATCTACCACAGTTTGTACAAATATGACAAGGGAGATGAGGCTGGTGGTGACTGTAAAATTCTTGGAAGCCTTGCGCTTCCTAGACTTCTTCGAACATTCAGATTTCTTACCCTTTTGCTTCTCAGACTTGTCAGATGATTTCTTGTCACCCTTACGATGGAGCTTGCCCTTCTCGATCTGCGATTTAGTCAGTGTCGCAGATAGCTCAATGGCTTGCCTGACAGTAGAAGGGTTGCTACCCGTGACAATATCCTAAACCGGGTCAGGAAGACCATCTATGTATTTCTCAATCGCCTTATCCAAAGGCGTCACCATCTCAGGACACAACAAGCTAAACTCCTCATACCTATCAGTATATGCACGGTGCTCACCACTGTCTTGTTTCAGATCATGAAACTCATTTTCGAGAGCCCGCTTTTCATGACGGGGGCAGAATTCTTTCATCATCAAACCCATGAGTTCCTCCCAAGTCTGACCCATAGCAACGTCAGCACCCCTATCTCTGATCACCCCGTTCCACCATGTTAACGCTCTCTTTTCAAACACGCTTGAAGCAAACTCAACCTTGCGCTCATTCGGACATTGCACATGACGGAAAGTGTTCTTGAGACTCTCAAACCACTGTAGGAGCCCAGTTGCTCCCTCAGAACCACTAAACTTGAGTGGTTTAGCCGAATTGAATTGTTAAAGCTGCACGAAGCAGGTGCATTATTGTTATTGTTGGCTTGGTTCATTTGAGTTACAAGATTCGGTAGCACAGCAGCAATCTGCTAAGCTATCATAGCTGCCATGGTGGCGTCCGTATTTGCGTTTAGGTTTCGTCGAGGAGGCATTCTAAAAGAGAGAAAACATGAAAGGAAACGAGTGAGATGAATGTTGGATAATCAAAATAAGATATCAAAATATCGACAAATGTAAGGATGGTGGTCATTCATTCGTTACTCAAAACAAACAAATGACACACAATGACTAATCAAAGTAAATGGATCTTTATAATGTACCGCGAAGACATGCTTTAGCCTATAAGTGGACACTCCCCCCAAGAGTTCCCAGGTAAGAGTGACTGGTCCGATTAAGTGGATTTGTACGAACACTCTAGCCTTAGACAGAAAACCCAGGGTACAAGCACCCACCCTTCCAGATTGCACGTGTTCACATTAATAAGACCCAAACTTTGACGAGATTTTGAAAACATAGAAGGCATTAAGCCAAAAACAAATCATGTATGATAGATGATTGACTTCAAAATCGTTTTGAAAATTGTGTTTATGCTTTGGTAATCACCTAAGGATAGGTGACGCTATTGTTTTAAGAATCTAAACACAAGATGACTTGTGTTAGGGTCCTATAAAAGTTATAGTCTAGGTCAAAACATTACTAATAACCTAATTCCCTATAACCATTGGCTCTGATACCAATCTTTTCTGTCACACCCCGACCACGTAAAACAACAAATCGTAGCGGAAATGTCAGGTAGTGTTGTAACAGAATTATTGTTTCAATAACCATGGCACATAAGTTAAGTTTCATTAGTTAATATTGTTTACATCGACTTGGATAAAAACGGAAATACAACAAAAGTTAAGCTATTAATCTGATTTTTTTATAGTCACTAAGGCCCAGTCCGCCCTAAGTGTAGCTAGCTTGACATCAAACATTTGTACCTGAAACATATGTGAAAATAAAGTCAGCAAAATAATGCCGGCGAGTACATAGGTTTTATGTTGATGCTTCATGGCTTTGATTATTTTAGAAAAGTTTAAAGTAGTACAAAAGTGGCCATGACCGTAAAAAGTTTCTTTTAAAAGAACCATATGAAAATCAATATGATATAAAAGAAATATGCATGGTTAAATAGATAATCAAAAGTAAGTTTTGTCTCGTATAAAAATGTCATGTTATGTATAAGATATGTCGTGTCTTGTATTTTGTTTAAAATGATTTAGATAACGCCACAATATGTAAGATAATAAAAGCACTTATATATAGGAAGTACCATCGGCGTATCCACCATGCTTTTATCATATTACATACGTCACGTGATTTAAGTCATTCACCATAAACCAATGTCGAGTAACAATTGTCATGTAAACCAGTGTCGAGTAAACCAATGACGAGTAAACAATGTCAGGTAAACCAATGTTGAGTAAACCAATGTCGAGTAAACAATGTCATGAAACCAATGTCATGTTGAACACATTCAAGCCTTGTTGACTGACGGATAAACCCTTATTAAAATAAAGATTTATCAATATTCATCGGATTCTGTCATTCTCTAAGGTCGCTTCCAAACAACCTAGGAAGTGGGAACGGGATTGTCAATCCTAAGGTACCATTACATACTATCGGTCGGCGTGATCAATGTTAATTAATGTATCATTGTCAAGTTCAACGCACCAAAATGTCAATAACAATGTAAGCATGTCTGGAAAATGTCTTTGAAAATGTCTTTGAAATTGTCTATGAAAATGTCTTTAAAAAAATTGTGTACTAGTATGCTATGTCAACATACATAGCAAAAATTGTCTTTGAAAAATCAATGTGATGAATATGCAAATCAATCATGTTAATCAAAATGCAATAAAAGTCATGTAATATGTAATATGTAATCAAAGCATGTAATATGTCATGAAAACACGAAAATAATCATAGCCACAATATGTTTCACCCCAAAACATTTGAAAAAGGTAAAATAGGGGACTATGTGCTCACTTGTGATTGCAAAAGTATCCTTGTTCAAAAAAATAAACCAAGATCAAGAGTCTGTGAAATCAAGCGTGACCTGAAAATGGATAACTATGTAAATATCAGAACTTGAAATCGGAGGATTTGGATAGGCTGAGGCCCTATAAACCATATGAGTATTGGAACTCATATGAAATGGTTTATAAAGTTAACATTCTGAGTTGGAAGGATTTATAAGTGCTTTTGACCCGTTATGACCCGTTAAGGTAGTTTAAGATACTTTATCACGTCATTTGCATAACTATGCATTCGGATGGTTAGATACGTGTCATGCTAAGTTTTAATTGCTTAAACATGTTTAAAATGTTATTTCAGATTATATGTCAAAGTTTTTGTTTCATATGTGTTTAATCGGTTTTCTTGCGAAAAAGGCATTTTAGTCATTTTACGGGATATTACCATTGATTACATAAAACTATCTGAAAGATATGACCATAAGGTATAACCTCAGAGGGTTATTCCCTATATATTTATGGTCAAAAATATGCATTTGGTCGGATCTAACGGCCAAACGGGTCAGATTTGAAAGTCAAAGCGGTGGTCAAACCGCTAGACTTTTGATCCCAAATGAGCACTTTAACAAAGGTGATGAATTTGACATGTCATGTCTTAAGAAGTTCATAAAAGCATTTTGGCATTAAAACAACCTGTTTTGACACTCGAAAATAGATTCGTTGCAAGATGCGCAAAAATCGCATTTTAACCGACACTTTGACTTGTCAAAATGAATAGAAAATGTGGAAATCAGTAGGCATGATTTTTAGGGATCATAACCACCTTGATTACCATCATATTGCAAGTTTCAATTGAGCTTTATCTTGATCAATTCATGATCAAAACTAAAAGTCAAACAGAAGTCAAACTGTTTGATTTTTAGCCAAATTAACCTATAGAAATTGAACATGGCATGAATGGAATACTTACAAACACTAAAGGAATGATCAAGGACCAGAGATTTAGCTCCAAGATGCTTGTAATTCGGATTAATGGCAGGGTGTTGCAAGAAAGTGATCAAAGAGTTCATGTTTTGCCATGAACTTGGTATTTATAATGTTCATGAACTCATCACAACTTGACAAGTGTTATGCCAGGTGTTTAGGGCTGGATAGTGTCCAAATATGTGTCTTAAGCAGAAACAAGGGTGGCATAATCGTTTGGTGAGTCAAAAATGGAGTTATTCAGCTGCTGCCATGTTTCTGGTGAGCTGGGGGTCCCTTACGGAGTGTAAGGTCTTTGGGCTTACGGTTCGTAATCCCTTTAGCTGGCAGAAACTTTCAAAAATTGGCAAAACAGGCCCCTGAACTTGTTTTTTACGCGTTTTGGCACTTTTAACATCTGTTAACCTCATTTAAAAGATTTATAAGGACAATAAAGTATAGGGAACTTGAAATGTACTCAAAAATATTCCGGATGTCAGTTCGTTTGGTCGTACGGTTGCGGTTTTCGGTTAATTACGATGAAAATCGTAACGAACGCGTGAATGACCGTAAATGCGTAACCAATGACATTTTTGCATTCCAATCACTAAAATATGATATTTTAATGTTTAGAATAATTTTTTGGATGTTCGTACATGTTTCAGATAGCGATATACGCAAAAAGGCATAGTTTCACAGAATTTGCAAAATAGCCCCTGAAGTTACAAAAGTGTGTTTTTGCCATACCAAAGCCCTCAAAACTTATTTAAAAGTTATATAAAGGTTATTTAAGGTATGTTAAGCTTGTGAACTTATTCCGGAGTGTGCGTCGCTATGACAATCGGTAGACTTTCATAGTTTGTCGTAAATAGTCCATGTGATCGAATAAGCTTATTTTTGACATACCAAACCCTTCAAAACTTATTTCTAAGTTATATAAAGGATATTTATGGTATGTTTAGCTTATGTCACTATCCTGGACTATACGTTGCGTTTAACTGATTTCGTTTTGCGATTACACTTCCAGAAAATGTTTAAAAGATCGGATTTGAACAAGTATTAAAAATACACAAATGTCATAAGTAAATATACAAAACCCATAAAATGTAACACAAAATTTTTATTGAATATACATTGTCGGATAAAATACAAATGTCGAAAAGCACAGTTGTCACAGTCTCCCCTACTTAAGGAAATTTCGTCCCGAAACTTAGCTTGAGGAAACTGGTGAGAAAAGATGTGGATACTTTGCCTTCATTTGATCCTCTCGTTCCTAAGTAAATTCTGGGCCACGTTTTGATTCCCAACGAACTTTAACAATTGGTATCCATCTACGCTTTAGCTTTTTGACTTCACGTTCCAATATTTCCATTGGTTTCTCAACAAAATGCATCGTGTTATCAACACGAATTTCATCAAGAGGGATGTGGAGGTTTTTATCAGCCAAGCACTTCTTTAATTGGACACGTGGAAGGTTGGATGAACATTACCAAGCTGTGGACGCAGCTCAAGTTTGTAGGCTACTTTTCTGATTCTCTCAACGAACTTAAATGGTCCAACATAGCATGGTGCAAGTTTTCCTTTCTTTCCGAATCTAATCAATCCCTTCCCAGGGGATACCTTGAATAGGACGTGATCACCGACTTGAAATTCCAAGGGCTTGTGTCGTTTATCCGCATAACTCTTTTGATGGCTTCTAGCTGTCAGAAGGTTTTCACGAATTAACTTGACTTTTGCCTGTTGTGTCTTTAATAAGTTCAGGTCCAGTGAATCGAGATTCACCAATCTCATTCCAACAGACAGGTGAACGACATTTTCGACCATAAAGAGCTTCAAAAGGTGCCATATCAATGCTTGAGTGATAACTGTTGTTGTAGGAGAACTCGATCAAAGGTAGATGCGAATCCCAACTACCACCAAAGTCAATCACACAGGCTCTAAGCATATCCTCCAGTGTTTGGATCATCCTTTCAGATTGTCCATCCGTTTGAGGATGATAAGCAGTGCTCAAGTTAAGCTTGGATCCCATGGCAGACTGCATGGTTCTCTAGAAATGATATGTGAATCGAGCATCACGATCAGATATAATATCCAGAGGGACACCATGACGAGATACTATTTCATCCACATAGATCTTAGCAGGTTTGTCAGCAGAGAAGTCCTCACGAATGGCTATAAAATGTGCTGACTTTGTTAGTCGATCAACGATTACCCAAATAGCATCATGTCCTCTAGGTGTACGCGGTAATTTGGTAATGAGATCCATGGCAATCATTTCCAAACTGGAATCTCTGGTTGTTCAAGCAAACCAGAAGGACGTTGATGTTCTGCTTTTACCTTAAGACAAGTAAGGATTTAGAGACGTACAACGCTATGTCTTTCTTCATACCCGGCCACCAATACTGGGTACGAAGATCCTTATACATTTTGTCTGCACCAGGATGACTCGAATAACGAGATTATGAGCCTCGTTCATAATCAAAGTGCGGAGATTGTCTTGACTTGGAACCCACAAACGGTTCAGATAATAAAGCAACCCATTGTCTTTTGTTTCGAGTTGAAGCTCAAGATGATGTGGTAATTCATTACCCATTATGCCTTGTGCAACACAAGTACGTTGAGCTTCAAGAATGCTTGTCTGGATATCAGATCAAACTTGAACACAATGCAGCTTGACACGTTCTTTACGACTTAGCGCATCGGCTACGACATTCACCTTACCAGGATGGTAGCGAATTTCACAGTCGTAGTCGTTCAGAAGTTCAACCCATCGTCGTTGCCTCATGTTTAGTTCTTTCTGATTGAAGATGTGTTGAAGACTTTTGTGGTCTGTGAAAACCAAAAATTTTGTACCATATAAGTAGTGTCTCCAAATTTTGAGAGCGAAAACAACAACACCCAACTCAAGATCATGAGTGGTGTAATTCTTTTCGTGAACTTTCAGTTGTCTTGATGCATAAGCTATAACTTTGTCTCTTTGCATAAGGACACAACCGAGGCCTAAGTTTGATGCATCACAGTATACGACAAAATCATCGTTACCCTCGGGTAAGGATAGAATAGGAGCATCACAAAGCTTTTGCTTCAGATTCTGAAAAGCTTCTTCCTGTTTGGGTCCCCACTCAAAAGGTTTATTCTTTTGAGTTAAAGCAGTGAGGGGAACCGCAATCTTGGAGAAATTAGCAATGAAACGGCGGTAATAACCCGCAAGACCCAAGAATGAACGAACTTCAGTAGGGGTTGTAGTGTATTTCAATCCGTTATTGCACTAATCTTTGCGGGATCCACATGAATACCTTGTTCGTTGACAATATGTCCCAAAAACTGAACTTCCTTTAACACGTCATTTGCGTAACTATGCATTCGGATGGTTAGATACGTGTCATGCTAAGTTTTAAATGCTTAAACATGTTTAAAATGTTATTTGATCAGATTATATGTCAAAGTTTTTGTTTCATATGTGTTTAATTGGTTTTCTTGCGAAAAGGGCATTTTGGTCATTTTTATGGGATATTACCATTGATTACATAACATTATCCGAAAGATATGACCATAAGGTATAACCTCAGAGGGTTATTCCCTATATATTTATGGTTAAAAATATGCATTTGGTCGGATCTAACGGCAAAACGAGTCAGATTTGAAAGTCAAAGCGATGGTCAAACCGCTAGACTTTTGATCCCAAATGAGCACTTTAACAAAGGTGATGAATTTGACATGTCTTGCCATGTCTTAAGAAGTTCATAAAAGCATTTTGGTATCAAAACAACCTGTCTTGACACTCGAAAACAGATTCGTTGCAGGATGCACAAAAGTCACATTTTGACTGAAATTTTGACTTGTCAAAATGACTAGAAAATGTGGAAATCAGTAGGCATGATTTTTAGGGATCATAACCACCTTGATTACCATCATATTGCAAGTTTCAATTGAGCTTTATCTTGATCAATTCATGATCAAAAGTAAAAGTCAAACAGAAGTCAAACTATTTGCTTTTTAGCCAAATTAACCTATAGAAATTGAACATGGCATGAATGGAATACTTACAAACACCAAAGGAATGATCAAGGACCATAGATTTAACTCCAAGATGCTTGTAATCAGGGTGTTGCAGGAAAGTGATCAAAGAGTTCATGTTTTACCATGAACTTGGTATTTATAATGTTCATGAACTCATCACAACTTGACAAGTGTTATGCCAGGGGTTTAGGGCTGGATTAGTGTCCAAATATGTGTCTTAAGCAGAAACAAGGGTGGCATAGTCGTTTGGTGAGTCAAAAATGGAGTTATTCAGCTGCTGCCACTTTTTTGGTGAGCTGGGGGTCCCTTACGGACCGTAAGGTCTTTGGGCTTACGGTCCGTAAGCCCTTTAGCTGGCAGAAACTTTCAAAAATTGGCAAAACAGGCCCCTGAACTTGTTTTTGACGCGTTTTGGCACTTTTAACACCCGTTACCCTCATTTCAAAGCTTTATTAGGACAATAAAGTATAGGGAACTTGCAATGTGCTCAAAAATATTCCGGATGTTGGTTCGTTTGGTCGTACGGTTGCGGTTTTTGGTTAATTACGACGAAAATCGTAACGAACGCATGTATGACCGTAAATGCATAACGAACGACATTTTTGCATTCCAATCACTAAAATATGATATTTTAATGTTTAGAAAAAAAATTTTGATGTTCGTACATGTTCCGGATAGCGATATACTCAAAAAGGCATAGTTTCACAGAATTTGCAAAATAGCCCCTGAAGTTACAAAAGTGTGTTTTTGCCATACCAAAGCCCTCAAAACTTATTTCAAAGTTATATATAGGTTATTTAAGGTATGTTAAGCTTTTGAACTTGTTCCGGAGTGTGCGTCGCTGTGAGAATCGGTAGACTTTCATAGTTTGTCATAAATAGTCCCTGTGATCGAATAAGCTTATTTTTGACATACCAAACCCTTCAAAACTTATTTCTAAGTTATATAAAGGATATTTATGGTATGTTTAGCTTATGTCACTATCCTGGACTATTCGTTGCGTTTAACTGATTTCGTTTTGCGATTACACTTCCAGAAAATGTTTAAAAGATCGGATTTGAACAAGGATTAAAAATACACAAATGTCATAAGTAAATATACAAAACTCATAAAATGTAACAAAAAATTTTTATTGAATATACATTGTCGGATAAAATAAAATGTCAGAAAGCACAGTTGTCACATGCACCAATGCTAAATCTAACCTCTGTCTCCCCAACTGAAACGTCTGCTCCCTCAAAAGAAGTGATTCCTGCAGCTATTAAATTTCCTCTTGATTTGCCTGCAGTCAAGAAAGAAATCATATCTTTCTATGATGAAGAAGATCCAGACAAAAGACACTTCCCTTCACTTCAAGGTTATCCAAAGCCTGCAAATATTGATCAGTATCTGGCACTCAAAGAAAAACTGGCAGAGGATATTGCTAAAAAGTTGTCTAAAGGCAAAAGTGATAGAGAAGTGCAGAATCAACTCCAGTTTCAATTGAGCAAAGTCCAATCCCTTGAAAGATTCTCAAAGAATTTATCAAATAAAATTTCTGAAGCAGAAGATAAAAGGATCCATCAATGCCTCCTAAACCTGATTATTCCAAAGAAGATGCTGCTCTCAAAGCCCGGCTCTCTAAAAGGCCCAGCTCAACAACTATCCAATCCACACTTGCTTTGGTAAAATGAAAAAGGCAAGATGAGTTGTCTGAGAAGGTTGACAAAGAGTTTGAGGAAGTGTTTATCAAAGAAGGAATCAAGAATATGATGGACTATCCAATAGATGATAGAAGTGCCAAGTTGGCCGAAGATTTGACAAGAGTAGCTCCCTTTCTATCCTCAGCAATAAAAGCTCCTTCAAGAAAGCCTTCAGACCCAAAATTCTAAAGTGGAAGGTCAACAAAGACACCCACGAATTGACTCTGATCAAGTCTGATGTTAAGGTCACTAAACTATCCATGGAAGCTGCTTATGGGCTTACAGTAGAAGACTTCCACGAACTACTAATTTTAGAACTTGAGAAGGATGCAGATGACTTAAAATATCTTAACTTTGAGCTATAATTCAAAGGTCAAATAAGAGAGTTCTTTCTAAGGAATAAAGATCAAGAATAAGGTGTTTTTGGCATCATCTGTTCCAGGGGGAGATTGTTGGGATTGAACCTTTGGAAAGGAACAGACGATACAAAGTCAAAACACACCATCCGAGCTTTGGTCCACCTATCAGAGGTTTCTATCCACTGATAGGCTTTTACTGCTTTCAATAAAGAACATTGTTACCTATCCTCTGACAGAAAAAACTCCCAACCGCTGATAGAAGAATACAAGATCAGAGGTTGGCCAGCAGTGTTTAGTCTAGTCTTAGTTAAATCAATGTAACAGTGCTATGCAACTGATAGCTTTAGTCTAGCAGTGTTTATAGTTAGTTACGTTTGTTAGCTGTCACTATCAACCATGACGTCATTGTAAGACGATCAATGGTTAGATAGTATAAATAGGCGCTCACTGTAATAGTTTTAGTTGTCTTCTTAAAAAGATCAAATTTTGTATATCTTCTTCATTTCTTACTATCAAACGATCGTTATTGGGCTAAGGGGGAGTTTGTGCATCACTTGCAATAGTTTAAGTACTTAAAAGCAAGATGGTGATGAAAACAAACGACCAATTGATTGTTGTAAAATTTTCCATTAATCCGCTGCACTTAGTCTCTATTTTCAATCATTTTCCATTATTAGAAACAAAAACAGCAATCAATTCAAACTTAGATCCTGACACATCAGATAACCCAAAAATGATATCATCCATGTATACCTGTACCAGCAGAAAATCTTCTTTCTCTAGATGAACAGTGTACTATCAATCTGACCTCTTTCAAAACAATTCTTTAATAGATGTGTTGACAGTGTCTCATACCACGCCCTAGGCGCCTGATGCAATCCGTACAATGCCTTATCCAGTTTATACACTTAATCTGGATAGTCTGGATCAGTAAGCCCATCTGGTTGTGAGACATACACCACTCGACTTTCCCGTAAAGAAATGCACTCTTCACGTCAAGTTGATACACTTTGTTCCTCGTCACGGTCCCTCGACCATCTCTTTTATACTTGAACACCCGCTTGGTGCCAATTCCCTTCTATCCATTAGGCAAGTCAACTAGCTCCCAAACTTTCAACTTCTTGAACTGAGCTAGCTCTTGTTGCATCGCTTCAACCCATTAATTGTCTTTTAGAGCCATGTGAACATTCTTCGGCTCGTCTTGGGCAATGAAGCAGCTATACAAACACTCGATTATGATTCCTGTTTTTTGTATCAAAGCAAACAAACGGGAACCTTCGATCACACCTCTTCTTGTCTGAACACCTGTAGCAGGATCTCCAAGGATGTTGTCAACTGGATGATCTCTGTTTGCTCGTGTTGTCGCAATGGTGTCAACCTCTAAAATATCACCCAGGTTGGATCCAACCTCCCCCTGAATATCCTGATTTGCAAACGGATTAGTGAAATCCTCCCCCTGAATAAGTTCAGACTCACTATCGCTTGAATCTTGTTATGTTGCATTGAAGGAAGTTCCCGGAGCATCAGTCATCGATATACTCGATCTCGGCATGAAGTCACCATCTTCATCCTCACTAATCACGGTTTGAATCAATTGCTTTGGAAAACTCAGGAATATTTAATGATTTAAAAACACTATCATAATCATATAATATAGTTGGACTAGTTGTTCATTGTTGAGGCATATAAGTAGTAATTTCAACATTAAACATAACCTCAATTTTACCATTTTTTTAGATTAAAAACCCTATTATTCGGTGTTCCAGGTACATAACCTTGAAAGTAACCTTCGTTAGCCACCTCACCGAATTTTTGTTTATATTTATTTCGCACAATTGTGCAGGGTAATCCAAATGGTTCAAAGCCTTTTAAGGTTGGTTTCTTATTGAACCTGCTCGCTAAAAATGTTTATAAACTGACTGGAAACTATTTTTACCAAATTATACCGTTAGACTCGTCTCGAGAATGCGAACCCAATGATATATAATGTCTAAATCCTTTTTTGTCCTACAAATCACACGAGTCTAACCGTACAGTCGGATTGCTAAGATTGTTTACGGGTCAAATTCTGCACTTAACTACGTTTAAAACCGAATGAGTCAGCTGGTTAAAGTTCCACCTTTTGGAATTCAATTCGGAACAGTGTCCAATTTGAAACACCTTAACACGTTTTAACTAGAAGAGATGCAGTGGAAATATGAATCTTAAAGGTTTCTTTCTTTATAAATAGTTTTACATACTTGAGGGTCCATTTATAAAATGACATTTCTTTTCTATAAAGAATTACAGCATTCATCTTTATTTATCATATCAATTATGATATAAATGACAACTATGTGATCATCTTTTCCGTACAATCCTTGCTCTTTAGCTTGATTAATACCTGGTTGACCTCAGTGATGATAGATAAAATCGGACGAAGTCCTACGATGACCACATACAACCAAATCGGTTATCCTTCCAACTATTAAATATTGTATAAACTATAATGTCCTTAACACATTCAAACTACGTAAATTACTCAAATCGGTTATCCTTCCAACTTTCAATCATTTCAGTACGATATCGACTCTTCAAAAGATCGGCATGCATATACCTGCATTTCCCAAACATACTCAATAATAATATGGTTAGCAAACCCGTAGTCTCAACATAATCAAACATCACATCATCGTAAAAAGAATACCAACCATTTGTATGCATCCATTTAACTACAACACATGTGTACCCTTTCGCGTAATCATGTACATACATACTTGTCTCCTACATACATAACACATACTAGTTCGTACGACCTATACCTACTATGATTCCAATTATACATACCTACTTAAAATCTTGTTTACTCAAACGTATTTAACACACCATCCCTATTCATGCATATGATTATTCGATAAATAAACAAGTTACGTCCCTTCATACGTATAACTCATTCGTACATTCAGTTTTAATCATGTATATATTTATTTAACCATAGGAGCCCGAAATCATTATCCGTATTCATACGACATAATTAAGTTGTTACGACCCCTTTGTCGGTTATGTTACCTTCCGGAAGTTTATCGGACCTTTGCATAAGTCTTAGGGGATACGAAAGCGCGAGACGTATCAATATATCAGAAATCAGGAAATTTGAGTTTAATACCAGAGCCCGCCCTAAGCTACGGTTCTCCTACTGTAGCTTACGGTGGGGACCTTATGCAACCAAAAACCCGCCGTAAGCTACAGTCCTCCTATCGTAGCTTACGGTGGTGTCTTTCTGCCTAAACATTGTCACCCTGCCGTAGCTTACGGTGGGCAACTGTTGTATCATATACGTAGATTATTTTGACCAGTTTCACGTCTTGTTCGATTAGGCTGGCCCCGAGACTTCCAAACACGCCCTTTTCTAATTTCTTATCTATTTTTACTTCTTTCCAAACATTTCCCTTAACTTTACACAATCCCCATACTCTCCGTCTTAAAATATTTCCACTAAAAGTTATGACCTTTTTACCCCTGTATTGAGGTTTTACCGGTTTAACTTCATACCAACCATTTCAACAAATCTTACCTTAACATTTTCCCTTTATTTGTACGTTCCATCTCGATCAATTATTCAAAAAAACATATATATTTCTTCATGTAATTAAATACGAAGTGAGTGCGGAAATCACTTACCTTTGCCCGTAGGAAAGTCGTCACCATTTCCACTTGTTTGCCATGTTGTCTTCCAAGCTTTGTCATTCCTAGCTTGGAAACAAGTTCATTCCTTTAATCATTAGACTATACCTTGTGGTTATACAAGCCATTCAGATATATTGATAATAATCCACATACTTTTCTACTAGATTGTTGACTATATAGTCAACCCGTTCGACCCATTTAAGAAAATCCTTGCACAATCCAGTTTCATGCATATAGACACTTTAAACACCCCTTAACAATCCTAATCATTCATCCAAAACAACATTTTGTGTTTAGGCAACGGGTATATGAACAATCATTCATGTTAAGTTCATCATACACATTCTTTTCACTGTTGTACATTTTGTACAACAGTTATTCTCGCCTCATTTTCGCCTCTATACGATCTGAATTAGCTCAATATGTTCACATATAAAATGTAATACGCTCTGATGCTTTCTAACCATAATGATATGCCTTAAACCGAGCTACGGTTGATTTTATATGAATTTTTCAAAACAGGTGTGTAACAATAATTACTTCCAATCAGCTTTGTTAATATTTGGAATTATGAACCAAAACTCAACTTTAAATCATCAATTCATGTTCATAATTTATGCTAAGTATCATAAACATGTTAGAGATCATATGATACAATAATTCTTACAAATTTCTACATAGAACATGAACCACATTAAAACTACACATGCTTAAATGTATGTGTGCATTAGCTAATAATTCAAGCATTTCATCACACACTTGGTGTGCATATTACTTTCTAAGCACATAGTACAAGTATCCTATGCTCATTTTCCCTCTTCTTGTTTTAATTAATCAAATACAACTAAACTCAATTAAGCTTTGCAATCATGCCGAACAATATCATCATATCTAACCAATTCATATGACAGTTTGGGGTTTCACATCCTATGATCACAAACCTATTTCATACTTTTCATGAACAATCATTCATACATAACATATGTTCATTATTTCATAAAATCAAAGATTCCACAAAGCAAGAACACTTCCATTGTTCTTTAATTCACTATTTTTCTCATGATTTACCCATCAATTCATCATCCCATAGATTTTCTTCAATTAGAAAACTTCACCAAACATAAAATTTTAGCATACCTTCTGATCCTCTTGCCTAGGAGATCACTAATTTCAATCCATGCATTAGATTCCAACATTCTTAGCCTTTGAATTTGATGATTATGAAGAACTAGGGCAAGGTGAGTTCTCCCCCCTCCCCCCTTTCTTCCTCTTGACCTACGCACACACACATACAAGTGTATGTTGTGTTTTAATTTTTCTATTTAATATAATTAGTTTTCAAATTGTTCCTATTTAGTCCCCCTAGTTTGTCCTTGCTCACATTTGTCATCAAGTTCATCCCTTATTTGTTTTGCTAAGCATTTAACTAGATTAAATAACCTGGTTATTACATTTCATTCTATGAAGCATGGAAACATACTAGCGAATTTGATAATTCGAGTTTTGGGGTAACACAATTGTCACACCCCGATTTCTATGTGTATCCCTGTCACACCCCAACTCGCAGCGGAAGACAATCGCAGGGTGCGGCAGACACATGGTAATTCCCCATAATTTAAAAAAAAAACGTGATATCATATAAAGCGGGAACCTTGGTTACAACATACATAAAATATCATATTACAAACTATAAGTTCAAGTACGGTACTACGAGCCACTACAGCTCTTATTCTGCTACATTCTGCTACCCAAGCCATCCACACGCACGTTCCTTATTCCTGTTTAGTTTTTCTTGAAATGCATGTTAGTTTTAAAAAGGGCCAGCTAAACGCTGCGTGAGTTCCACTGGTTTAGTTGTTGTGGAACAATAGGTGTTAACAAGTTTAATTGCATTGGTCACAGTCACAGATGGAATTACACGAAGAGCATAAGTGAAACCTGAACTATTTTAACTGTGTCGTGTCACGTTCGACACCTCAGCACAGTTGAATGTCCCCAAAGTAGTTATGCCTAACAACACAACCAAGGTTAGGACGCGTGCTGACCTTGTTGTCGACATCCCGTCGGCGCGGCCTGGGTTTGTCAGACCGATATTACTATTCACTGCCCCATAAGGCTTACGTTAATCACTTGTAGTGGGGAGGTAGTTCGTGTGTTAGATAATTCACATCATCACAAGTTGGTGCAATTAACACAGTTTGTAATATGCAAATCATTCCAGAGAACAGTAAAACAGTTTAAAAGTGGGGAAGTGAAACACACTCCCAATTTGGTGTAATCAACACAGTTTTTAACATGCAAGTCCCCAGAAAACAGTAAAACAATTTAAAAGTGGGGGAGCGAACTCACACCCAACTTGGTGTAATCAACACAGTTTTTAACATGCAAGTCCCCAGAAAACAGTAAAACAATTCAAAAGTGGGGAAGTGAAAATTCACTGTACGAGTAGTAGTCTCAATAAAAGGGTGATCAGGCAACTGGATCAGCTTTAATAGCAAGCATACAAGTACGAACTCAAATCAGTATCTAGATTGGTAATGGTTATAACTTGGATTCAATCAGGAGTTCCCACCCCAGATTGAGTCTATAGGACACTGGCATGGTGATGGAGGTCAGGGTAGAATTAGTTTTCAGTTTGGCTTCCGGACATCGTTTCACGTGCCAGCCAAAGTCAGTAGTTTAACGTGTTCGGATAATGGTACGGGAATACCAATAGTGCCAACACATGGTTATTTAAGAATGATTAACTTTTTATTAAAGGAGTTTGGGTGTAGAGGGAGTCTAAGTTGCCCAAATTTGAGTTTCCATTTTCACCGTCGGGAATTTTCCCGAACTGTCTTAGGACACTCTCATAGTGCCCAATTTGCCCGGGAATCTCCCGGAATAGTCGGTGTTCCAGTTTAAGTATTTGTTGGGTTGGGTCAGTTCCCGGTTCCGGCAGGTTCGTTATACGGTAAACTGTCGAAATTGATTTAAAATAACCTATTTTTAATTCCATAAATTCTCATTTAATCTATAAATTGAACCAAAAATCTATAAATTTTTATACAAGTTAGTAAAAATCTATAGATTATGCAAAAAATAATTTGGGAATTTATTTTGGCCTTTTCCTTATTTAAATAAACTATTTACAAACCAATATTAATCCAATAATTAACATTAATTATCACCAGTGGTCCAAAATTCCCAAAAAATTCCAGAAAATCCTTTACATGTCCAGGAACGTCTCACAAAAATTTGAGATTTTTCTGATTTCGTTTCGGTGTGTTCCCAACTACCGAAAACTCGCAAAAACGCGGATTTTTAACCCAAATCAAAACTCAACCAATGGACTCCGAAATTTCCCAAAACATTCCACATATATTCCTTAGTGTCTCTGTAACATTTGGTGATTTATTGAATGCATTTGGTAGTTTTTCTGAAATTCTTTTGGTAAAACAGTCAAAAATTCCCCAAAAATCGTAAAAATTCCAAAAATTCTACAATTTTACGTGGACCTTCCTGACAATATCCTAAATCACCTCATCATATTTCAGCTCAATCAAAGTAACACGGACCAAGTTATAGTCAAAACAATAATCTGCCTACTCTAGATTCGGTTTTTGGTGATATACCTAGCGCAAGCTCCGTTTCCGCAGATTTTTCTTGAGTCCAGAAGGGTGTAGGAGAAATATTCAGTACCTAAACATCAAGTACAATCCAAATATTCTAGAACTTAGATCAATCAAGCTTTGTTTCCTTGTTTTTCAGTTAATCGAATAGTTATGCGATTATTGTCGAATAGGTGTTGATTAGAGTATCAAAACCTAAAGTTTCATGGTCTTGGCTATCATATAACACCATGGAATTCACAAGGTGTTCTTATTCAGCCAAGAACTTGTTTAACCCCTCCAAAATTCGCGGATTAAAATGGGTTTTTCGGTTATAAATCGCGTTTAATCAAGAAATAACAATCAAAACCACTTAAAACTTGTGAAATCACCTTGATTTAGTGATGGATTGAAGGATGATCAGCTGTTCTTGAGAGGGTTAAGACAGAATTTTTGAAGGAATTTGTGGAAATTTGTGGTAAAAATGAGAATTAAAAAAGAAAAAAATAATTTTAATATATAAAAAGGGGGTCCACTTGGGCCACCTCGTGCTTCGTAATACGCGTTAAAAGATGATGTTTATCTTCCGTTTGTGTTTAGGTTCGTGTTCGGGTCCCGGACGCATTCTCGATTTGCGAAACGGGCTCGTTTTTTGCGTTCTTAGTGTCAAAAGACCCGGTTTTAAAAATCGTGCATAACCGTCTCGAAATCCGAATCCAGATACGTTTTAATCATAAAAGTCTCAAGGGTAGTTTAAGTGTTTTTAAACTTGATCGATCATTCCTTGCACATTTGATTGCCTTATGTTATGCCCGAAACGAAGACGTTTCCCTAACCAGGAAGCTGCTTCGTTTTGCGTGCGCGGGCTTCGATTAGCTTCAAACCTTATGTCACAGTCTATGGCAAAAAACTAAGTTGTTTCTGGAAGTCGGAATCTTAAATGATGCTACCGATAACCTAATAATCAACGTCAAAGGTTTGATGCGCTGTTGAACGTCAAGTCTCCGTTTAACACATTGTTCAAGGCTAAGGACACCAACCTCGCATCGTTGGTCCTTGATAGTGTCATGTTAACCATGACGTGCTCTCGGATTCCTCCGAGACATAATAACGATTGCTCAGTATAGCACACAAGTCATACAAGTTCGCAAAGTTTACGCGCAATTATTGTCTTAATCATGCTTAAAGTTTAGGACCAATTAAGGTGTACCTAGTTTCGTCATGGATATCACAATCCCGGTGGGGAGTATTGTGACCTATAGTTGATATCATCATAACCAATAATACACAGAGCAACAAAGCGGAAGTCTTGGAGTTAAAATAAACTATTACAAACCATAAGTGTCCATAGTTCAAATACAAATAATGTACATGGCTTGTAATAAGATCCACAGGCAGATCGGAAATATAAAGTACGTAAAATGATAACAGACTCTTAAAGGCACAACTACAGGGTCGCAACTCCTTAGTATCAATGCCACACAGGTTCCGGCCTATTACATGTTGTACCTGTAACTTAATCTTTTGAAAATACGTCAGTTTACACTGGTAAATACAATCAACCGACTCATTTTGAAAATCCTTTCGAAAATGGTTTTAGGTGCACTAGGCACATTTTCATAAATAACTTGGGACAGTACAAATGACCTTGTATACAGATTTATAAGCCTGCAATAGATATGGGGCCCAGTATGAAAACCGAGACATGATCGACTGACACACCACTTCTGAACTTTCACACAGAAAGCAGATAATAATAATAATAATAATAATAATAATAATAATAATAATAATAATAATAATGCAATTGTCCGATGTATGCCTACACCCCATGCTATAAGTCATGGCCACTAGCACTTTAGTGAGCCAAGGATATCCCAGACACGGTCAAGCCCGCCCCAATGTTTAAGTTATAAGGAAAAACATATTAAAACAGGTTATGTGATTTAGTTAATTATCACAACTAGACAAAACATGATCCCATACCCGACCAAGCGATAATAATTTACCATATCCCAAGCTCGTATAGGGAAAATAGGTTAAGAGTATATACCTGAGCTAAGTCTGTAGTAAAGTCACAACTCAGCCGCAAATCAAGAAAATAAGTACAGGCACACTTTACCGGAAGGCGTCTAGTCTGGAATGATGGTATTATTAACCAATTAGAATGCTAACGGGTCCTTAGTTAAGTCTTAGACTTGGACCGGCTAGTCTTACGTTAAACAAGTACGGTACGATACGCTAGATTAAGCGGTGACCGGAATAGATTATTATTTGGACCCGACAAGTATATAGACTTTTATAATATGGGCATACCAAAAATATTCTGGATTTTGATAAAGAAATGACAAGGTTAAACCCGTTTAGGTTAAATTACGTAAACTAGTTACGTATGCTTAACCGTAAGCGTATAAGCGAATCCGGGTAACCGAAGGAGTCATATACAAGTTCCATAAGCTAATATGTTTAAAATATGCTATGATATCAGTAGGATATCAATATAAATGCCCGTAATGCTTTTAAAACCGAATTATGCCTTATAAGGGCATTTTGGTAATTTTATAAATTATAAAAGATAATTATACAAAAAAACTACTGATGTCAAGGTCGTAATCATTCTATAAAAATATAAATTTTATGATGTTATATCAGTAGGATATCAAGTAAAAGTGTGCTTGATAGTTTTAAACCAATCTATGTCCTGTAGGGGCATTTTAGTCGTTTCACACATAGCCTTGAAGACACATTTGGGATTCTGAGTTTAGGACTTGTACTTACTGTAAAAAAATATTTAAAATAAGTTTATAAATCAGTAGGTAACAAGTCTAGGGTCATAGATATGGTTTAAAACCATACTATGTGCCAGAAAGGCATAAAAGTCGCTAAATGCGTTTATTTCGATGTTTAAGATAAATTGAAGTCATGACCTGTTTTATATTACCAATATATGTTATTTATCATATTATAACAGTAGGCAAAAGATTTGGTTATGAAAAGTTTAGTTAAAACCATTTTATGCGGAAAAAGGGTATTTTGGTCCTTTATCGGTGTTATGCGAATCTCATGTATTAACCAGTTCATAATCTGAATTAATATCCCAAATAATCCTACATGTGATATTACATGAGTAGGTATGAAGTTTGGTGGAAGAATTTATGTTTAAATTCTCTAAAATGCCGAAAAAGGCATTTTAGTCCTTTTAAAGCTATATTAACGATATTTAATTAAAACATAGCTTATGATCAGAAACATGACATCAAAATATTTTAATTAACTTTACAAATCAGATTATAACGCATTTGTATGTTTGTTTGATGTTTAAAACCTTAGTTTATATAAAAAAGGGCATTTTAGTAAAAGTTAAAGTATAACAACGGAACTTGCATAAAAACTCAGATTACTATGGAACCATGTAGCATAATCTTAGGAGGTTATCCTATACTAAAACATGGTCCTAAAATGACTTAAAGTCAGTAGCTTAATTAGCTAAATCGAGTCAGCATTGAAAGTCAATGCAGAAGTCAAACTTCGCGACTTTTGGTTGCGAACCGACCCTAGACCTGGACTTGACGGGCCGAACATGTTTATACATGTTCTAAATATTATTACCAAGTTAATTAAGTGACAAAATGTATTTTATAATACCTAAATAACTAGTTATGCATTAATTTATAAAACTGACTCGTTGACTTTTATTGACTTTAACTTTGACCCGTCAATTCGTCAAGAATTTGTGGTAATCAGGAGGTGCCCTTTTGAGGAATTAACACCTACCTAATTACGATCACGTAGCCATGTTCGCATCGAAAAATGGCTGGACCGAAATGGTCTTAGCTCAAGGTCAAAGCGTTTTTACGTAAACGCTTTGACTTTGGCTTAAAAGTCTACAAATATTAAAAGAAAGAGTTGGAACACTTACTTGTGATCCAAATAAGACTAGAATGCTCAGGGGGATGCTCCATATGCTTCGGGAACTTCCCAAGTGAGCTAGAGAGGAGAATGAGATGAATGAGCAAGGAATATGGCAACCAAGGTGCCCTTTTATAGTTGAGGAGGAGTCATGAGAGCTTGCCAAGTGTTACAGGTGTCCAAGGACGAGTACAAGTGTCCCAAGTCGTGGCAAGACCAGCCAAAGGGTGGCAATGGCGACAAAGGTGGCAGCATGTGAAGCTGCCACCATTCTGGTCACTGGCAGGTCCTTGCGGACCGTATGGGTTTAGCCATGCGGTCCGTAAGGAACTTAGGCGCCCACAGTTTAAATTTTGGTTACGGACCGTAACCACTTATGGTTACGGTCCGCAACCGCCTCCCAGAGATGGAAATTTGGCATTTTATTAAATTAGCCCCTCAACTATTAACACCTCAAGTAGTGATTTTAATTTAGCGAAATGACGACTTTGGTCCCTCCCGTTTATACATACGTCATACGAGAATTACGGGACACGTGTCGGAGTTTTATTGGACATAAAAACACATAGTGTTATAACAATTCGAAACAGTATCTAAAATGGTCTTTATCTAAAATGTCCAAAATGGTCCGAAATAGTGTCTATTCAAAATGATCCGAAATGGTCCGAATCAGTGCTTATTCGAAATGATCTGAAATGGTGTATTCGAAATGATCCAAAATCAAGACTTAAGATCCGAAATCCTTTCCTGATGATCCGAAATGCAACATTATTTATCCGAAATCCTTAGCTGATGATCCGAATTACACAATGTTGCTCTGAAATGCAACTTGAAGATCCGAAATCCTTCACTTTTGATCTGAAAATCAAACTAGAAATCTGAAATTTCTTGTTCTTTATCTGAAATGCAGTAGCAGAACCCTAAGACAGCCTCCAAAACTTCAAACCAGCCATCAAAACTGTCCAAAAATGCAAGTTTTTCTGTAGTAACAATTCTGAATCGAGCCAATTAAGAGCCTAATGCTCTAATACCAACTGTGGGTCCCCTGATCCTATGGACCTTTCACAGAATCATCTATCCAACCTAGAGTGCGGAATCCTCTAGATCAGATTTACACAGAAAACGAGTAGAAACAAAAATCACCAACAAACCAATCTTTATTGATTATCTATCAACCGATTACAATCAATCAAGATCACAATTCATCCAAGCCTCTTGCTATTACAAATTCTCCCTCTAAACTCTCTCTAAAGTAATTATGGTGATTAACCTAAACCCTAATGCAAAGCTTTGTTTATATAGGACAAGTTTGGACATGGGCTAGGTCATGGGCTGCGAATTGGACAGGCCCAATTCGCCTACTATTCCCCCAATGTGGGTTTGGTTTAGCCCAATCACTACAACTAACTATTATAAAGCTAAACCCATTAACCGTTTATCGTTTCACTAATTACAAGATATCCAAAGCCCAAATCTAAAAGTTGTGGTCACAAATATACACCAACAACAGTGGAAATTAAATACAAACACAAATACGGAAAATTATCATGGTGTATTTCAATATAATCAAAAGATTACAATTACAAGTATGAATCTCACTTCCCCTCAACTTGATCACTAACTTTATGTTCATACAAAAGGAATGTTCAAAAGTAATAAATAGATTATAGTACGTACATACATCTGTTAGATAACCAGGGTTGACATCACCTTGATAGTGACAGCTAACATTTCTAACAGAAAACATTCTCAGATGTTAGAAACATCTGATCATTCTTAACATCTATTCTAAGACTCTCAACAACTATTTACAGGCTCCGTTATAGTATTAACATATGTTCTAGGAAACCTCTGTTTTTTACATAAAACATTTGTTCAGGCTAAACATATGTTTAGTCTTTTCATCAGTTTTTTATTCTTCTTCACAGCTTTGATCTTCAAGATACTTTTAATCTTCATCAACAGAGCTTTCATCTCTACAACGGGTGTTTGAGTCTTCAAAACAGATCTTCTGTTGGTGTTCAAGATTCACAATATTTTGGAGGAGTAGATCTCTGTGACTTGATTTATTCTTAATCAGATTAGCATATTTGTCTTTACAATAATCTATTCTTTTATAGGTTCAACAATCTCCCCCTAGAATAGATGATCCCAAAACTAAACTTTGCTTTGATCATTCTTTAGGCCTCATCACCTTTTTCTCTTATCTGACCTTTGAATTGTAATTCAAACTTCATAGAGTAAAGATCTTTTGGATCCCTTTAAGTTCAAGACCCAATAGATCTTTGTAGATCTTCATTTTTCAAGCCAAATGCACTATTCATGGAGATCATTTCAACTTCTCCATCTGCTCTGAGCAAAGTCAATTCATGGCAAATCTTATCTGATTTGCACTTTAAAATTTTGGAGTTGGAAGGATTTGTTGGGCAAAAGTTATTTGAGATGAGTTGGGCGAAGGTGGTTTACCCAAAATTCGACCAATAAGATCATCAGCATCTGGTACTACATACATGAGTTAAGTTTTGATCCATTTCTTCCTATAATAATCTTCATATTCTTTCATCTCTTCAGAAGACATCTCATTTTGTCTTTTCAAGTAATTCTTACAGCTGAAGAGATTTTTTTGGCAGGAGGAAGTTATGTTGTAGCAACCAAGGTTTTGATAGGGAAGTCTACTTGATCATATGCTGGTTTTCTTGGAATTGAAGTGTTTTTTTTCTCTATGTTCTTCCAACTTCTTGTAGTTTTCTACAATAGTTGCTTCACTCCATCTTGCCATTGATCTTAAACTTCCAAAATTGGCAGCAACTATTTCTTCTTTCATTCTCTTTAACTGTAGAGCCTTTTTACCATTTGGTCTTTTGACAACCTTCCAATTTAGAAGGGTAGGTTTGTGTAGTGGGTTTAGGGGCATCTTTTCTATCCTTAGGACTTCATCCAGTAAGGCTTCAGTTGTCCACCCTGCTAATTGTACTCTGGTTTCTTTGTATGGCTTGTTTTTCATTATGTGATCTAAGTAATCCTCTCTTAATATCTTTTTAAGTTAAGGATCTATGACTGGAGCATGAGAGAGTTTCATATAAACATCTTTGGCAGAATCTTCAAGAGCATTTACCTTTCTGAGTTCTCCAAACAAAATAAAATGTGAATGTTTATCATCCATCCCTTTACTCTTCTCAACAGCTATCTTTTTAACCTATCTCAATTTTAGCTCTAAGTATTATTTCATATTTGTAGGCTTTGTAAAGCTGTGTATAGATGGAAAAGTTAGCTGGCTTAAATCATCAGTAGCATAGAATGACTGTATTTATGAAGATACAAAGGATACTTCCAAGGGATGTTCAGTAGCAATTAATGTTGTGGTAGTTGATGGAGTAGATGTTGGTAAAAAGACAAGATTAGGTACTGAAGTAGTGGTAGTGAATGGTCTTGTGGTTTGTCGTAGTGATGAAGTAGTAGGGATGGAAGTTATGGTATTAATGGGTGTCGCGGGTGGAGTTTCTTCATCATCATCTTGGATGATAAACTTGTGTCTCCTTCACCTGGCATAAGGAGTGGGTGCTTTTAGTAAAGGAGATGGAGTGTAAGTTCTTGTTTTCTCTTTAATAAACCAACATGAGCCCTTTGTGAAATGGGTTTAACTGGTTCAGAAGTAGTCATAAGAGCTATTGTGATTTCAACATATGTTTTCATTTTTTCAATACTAACTGATGTTTCAATGGAAGACACAACAATGGCTTGGGTAGTTGGATGGGTTATGTTGTGTTATGTTGTCTGAGTGGTTTGAGGAGTAGTGATTTGATGAGCACTGGTGGCAGTGGTTGGGGAAGTGATTTTAACTTGCCTTGAAAGTTTTCTTCTAGCAAATGCATCTGTTGAAGTACCCATATTTTCTTGAGCTTTCTGCTTTTTAAGTTTCTCTTGCACTACTAAGGCATCTTTGGCCTGTTTGGTGTCTTTTCTCATCTCTTTCTCTATATTTCTCATCTCTTTCTCTATAGCATCCTTCTTTGCCTTTTTGTTAGTTGACTAATAAGGTCTCTTTTAAGCTTTCTTAACAAGAGGAGGTAATTTTCTCATTCCCTCTTCATTCTCCCCCTTTTTGGCATCATCAGGATACACAGGGTGAGGAGCAGAGCCTGTAGTCTTGAGAAGATGATCCTTGATGGGCTGAACTTCAGCTTGAGTGTCTTTGTGCATGGCTTTAACCCTATTTCTGATGAGTTCCATGTGAAGGTTATGTGTTGCATCTGCAAACCTTTTTTGTTCATGAAACTTTGGTTAAACAATTGTCCATAACTCCTTGCCAAGATCCACAATTGATGGTGGAGGCTTTGAGTTTTGCACCAAGATTTTTAGAATGTCTTTCATTTTATCTATGGAAGATTCCATCTTGGTAACTATCCCTGTCAATTCCTTATATTTTAATCTGCCATCCAAATTAATAGGATGATCTGTTCCCACAAGAGGTAGTTGAACCTGGTTTTAGACCAGATGCCCTTGGTCTTGGTTCTGGGGGACTTCCAACCATCATTGAGTGTACAATTATAGACTCTATAGTTGTTGCCTTCATGGAAGTCTTAGAGATGTAACCATTTTCCAACAGTGGAACTGTTGTCCCTATAGTTGTAGTGGTTACTTCACTTGAACTACCAACAAGAGACAAATGTGTCTCAAGAGGTGTAGCCTCCTTTGCTTGTGGGTTAGCAATGACCATTGAGCTTGATCTAGTCACTTGTTGGAGCATACTCTCAATGATAGCTAATTGAAATGAACTAGTTTTGTTCAAGTCAGGGGCATCAATTGCATCAAGCAACGGTATCATGGTAAGGGATATAGCGGCGAATCATGATGAAAGAGAAGCAGCCCTGGGAGAGTATAAATGTTTAAGTGAATCATCATACTCATTGTTTAGTTCCTCTATGATTACAACACTCTCCTTTTGTGAGGATAAGTGACGAGTTTGGATAGATGGAGATGTGATCATTTGTTGAGAGGAAGTATCAACAAATGTTGTTTGCTGCTTTTGTATTACAACAGGTTCCTCTAGCATCTCATCCTCCAAAGGTACCCTTGTGGTTCGTTTGGCTTTTTGAATGGAAATGGTCTTCGTGGAGATAGCTGGTGTGGGTTCCACAATGTTGGGTTGAACATTGTGGTCACCAGGAACAGTGGGCTCAGTATTAAATGTTGAGACAACAAATGTTACTTCAGTTTCTAAAACATTTACTTCCTCTGCATTTTCTTGACCTTTAGTGGTCATCATGCGAGTGAAAGTTTCATTTGAAAAATTTTTCACTTTAAGGGCTTCACCCTGTTGGAAACATTTTCAGCCAAAATCTTTTAAAGATAAAAGCTAAGAAGCCTTGGATACATGAGAAAGGCTTTGGTAGAACCCTTCTTTTTGGCTTTTACATTTCCTACCAAGTCCATAAACAGAGTCTAGGATAGCTTATAGTTAGAATTTGATAATATAGCATATCGCAAGTACTGAGTTTTTCATGGAATTTCATTGAAAGAAGTGGTTTTTGCTAATAGACATATCAAAAGGGTATGTAAGATAAATTTCGTTCTTGGTGGGAATTTGGTTTAAAAATTGTGGATCCCCTCATTTGTGCAACATACCCTCTTTCTATTAATTCACTGTGAAGATCTGTTTTAAAGAAAGAATCCATACCTGACTCGTCTTTTAGGTCAGATATGGTGGATAGCAATTGAGGGCCTATCTAGACATCAACTCCGTTGATTTTAGAAGTAATGGTCAAAGGCTTTTATCCCGGTATAGAACATCAGAATTTGCACAAAACTCACAGAGAGTATCAATGTAAATGAGGTGCATAAGCGGTTAGAATGGTATGATATTTTGATGATGTGATGATGTCAATGACAGAGTGAAACTTAGAGTGGGTGTCAATTTTAACAAGATATGGAAGGTAGTTAAGAGCCATTAGCGATGATGTAAGATGTAGAAGAAAATCCTTTGAACAAATGAAGTTTTGATTTTGAAAATGGTAAGTCAAATTGCTGATGGGTGAGGGTTTTATAGGATAAAAAGTGATGCTAACATGGCCAAAAGTTTGTTTATGAGAACTGATGTGGCATGCATCTGGTGAAATGTTTCGAAGATCTGTTAACAAAAGTCTGCCCCACATAGTAATCCTTTGTTTAAAGTAGGAAACCTTTATTGGATGTAAACAAAGGTTGTAAATGGGAAACACTGGATGACATATATGTTGATTGTTTAACAGATGATTGATTCAGAAGATAAAGCAACAAAGGTTACTTGTGCAATGTGGTAAACTTTGGTCAAATGGATATTAAATTTTCTCAAACATTGGTTATGATTATATGAACATAGTTTATGTTTTTTTTATGATTTTCTAAACAACATATTAAAGTGTTTATGCAAAATTTTGATATTTTGTAAACAACATGCAAATGTTTTTATTGTGAAGACCAAAAATTTACTTTTAGCCCATGTTTAACATTCCTATTCTGGAAATCAAGCTTTCAAAAGTAGATATATCTAAAGCTTTTATAAAGACATCTGCTAGTTGATCTTCAGAGGGAACACGGTGGATGGAAATCAAACCTTTTCGTAACAATCTCTTACAAAGTAATGATGTAGGTCAATATGCTTTGTTTTTTTTTAATGTGACACATGATTCTTGATTATGTTTCAGTTGCTTGACTGTCTAATGACATTGGTGTCTTTAAAGTAGTCACTCCAAAATCAAGTGATTGGTTTTGAAGCCACAAAAGAGTTGTGCAGTAGCAATGTATTCAGCCTCGGCTGTAGAGTTTGATACAGTTTTTTGCTTTTATTTTCTTGCCATGAAACCAAGGCATTACCAAGGTAGTGGCACCCTCCTGAAGTGGATTTTCTTGTGGTATGAAAACCAGCAAAATCACTATCTGAATAACCTGAAAGCTCAATGTTTCAATTAGTTGGATACCAGATACCAAGTATGGGTGCACCTTTAAGGTATCTTAAAAACCTTTTCACAACTATTAAATGTGACTTTCTAGGTGATACTTGGTATCTAGCACATACACAAGTAGCAAACATAATATCATGTCTTGATGTAGTTAAATACATCAAGAACCCAATCATACATATGTAAAAAGACTTGTCTACCTAATCATTTTTCTCATCATAAGTGAAAGGTTGACTTGTACACATGGGAGTGCTGCATGGTTTACAATCATTCATATCAAATTTCTTCAAAAATGTCTTAACGTATATGTTTTGATGAATGGAAATTCCATTTTATAGTTGCTTTACTTGTAAGCTAAGAAAATATTTAAGCTCGCCCATAGCACTCATTTCAAATTGAGTTATCATCAATTTTATGAAATCATCACACATTTTTCACTTGTGGATCCAAAAACGATATCATCCACATAGATCTGAACAATCATCATATCATTTCTTCCCATTTATATATTTTTATCAGTTTTACCTCTTTTGACTTCATTGGATAAAAAGAAAAGAGGATAAGGTATCATACTAGGCTCTTGGTGCTTGTTTTAGTCCATACAAGGCTTTGTTTAGCTTGTAGACATGCTCTGGATGGAATGTGTCCTCAAAACCTGGTGGTTGGCACACATAAACCTATTCATGAATTTTCCATAAAGAAAAACACACTTTATATCCATTTGATACACTTTGAGTTGACGGCAAAGGCCAAGAAGAGTCTTATAGCTTCTAACTTTACTATTGGAGCAAAGGTTTCATCATAATCAATTTCTTCTTCTTGTCTATACCCTTGAACCACAAGCTTGGCTTTGTTTTTGACAACTATACCCCTATCATCAGTTTTGTTCTTGAAGATCCATTTTGTGCCAATTGGACATGTGTCCTTTGACAATGGAACAAGTTCCCAAACTTGTTGTCTTTTGAGCTGAAGAAGTTCTTCTTGCATGGCTTCTACCCAATTGTTGTCCCTCAAGGCTTCTTAGTATTTAACAAGTTGAGTTAATGAAAAGAAACCAGCAAAGCGGCAAACATTTGTGGTTTGTCTTCTTGTGAGCACTCCAGGATTGATGTTACCAATGATTCGATTTTGTGGATGAGATTTGAGAAATGGATGGTTACCAGTGTATGGAATGATAGAACTTTATGGTAAATGGCATATATGGGAATTATTTTGTGAAAAATTTGTTTCCATTGTATTTTGGTCAATAGTGGTTTAAGATGGAGGTAGAATTTGTCCAATTGTAGAATTTGATGGAGTGAAAGGATAAGTTGTTGATCAGTGGTTCAAGATTAACTTTGGTCAACAACCGTTGTATTTGATGTTGTTTGACAGGTGCTATGAGCAGATGAACTTTGTGGTACAAGAAAGACTTTACATTGAGACAAAATCAGAATGTCAAATCTGTAATCTTGTGGAAAAGCTTTTGGCACACCTACATCAACAATAGATTTAACAGTAACATTTTCAGATTTAAATTTGACAAGGTCAAACAGTCCTTCAGGGTTTGCAAGGATTTTCAAAAAAGAAAGTTCATTGAACTTTACATTCAAAATCTCTTCTATAGTCATGTCCTTGTGTTAAACACTTTGTAGGCCTTGGCTGTAGAAAAATATCCCAAAAAAATAATAAAAATCTACTTTGGCTTCAAATTTTGAAAATGCGTCTTTGAGATTTAAAATGAAACATGGGCAACCAAAGACTTAGTGATTTGATGGTGAACATAATTTCATAGGCCATCTTTTGATGCCTTGGGTTAATCAAGATTCTGTTTTGAACATAGCATGCAATATTAATGGCTTCAGCCCAAAAGGACAAAGGAAGACTAGATTCTGCAAGCATAGTTCTTACAGCTATAATAAGAATTCTATTTTCCCTTCAACCACCCCATTCTGTTCAGGTGCCCTTGGAACACTAAATTGTCTCGCAATTCCTTTTAACACACAAAACTCATCTAGCTCCTAATTTTTTAACTCTGTTCCATTATCACTTCTGAGGATTTTTACTGGTAGATCATATTCTTTCCTAACTTTGCCGACAAAGTCCTTCAAGATACATGCAATCTCATTTTTAGAATGCAAGAAGTAAGTCTATTTAAACCTAGAAAAAAGCATCAACTATAATAAGACAATATCTCTTTTTTCTTAAGCTCATGATTTTTACATGGTTAAATAGGTATATGTGTAGTAGTTGAAGACATTGGGTTGTTTTAGACTCATCAACAAATTTGTGTGACACTTTGTGTTGCTTCCCTTTTAAACAAGAAATGTAGTGTTCATCACATTTGAATTCTTTGGTTGGCAAACTTCTAACAAGATTTTGTTTTGAAAGAGTATTAATAGTTTGTAAATTAACATGTCCCACCCTCCTATGCCACAATTATGCTTCTTTTGTTGATGTAACAGAAATTAAATAGACATTTGGCATGGGATTATCTTTTAACATGTCTACTACATAAACATTGCCAGTCCTATGAGCAACAAGTTGTGCAATGTTGTCATATATGATTTTGTCAATCTTTTTCACCACTTCTGACCTAATAATCTTACAAGTTTTCTTGGTGAAAAATGAGCCATATCCTTTATCACTCATTTGTGAGACACTAAGCAAATTAAACTTGAGATTATCAATAAGATTAACATTTTAAACTTTTAACTTACCAGCTTGAACAGTTCCTGAACCCAACACCTTACCTTTTGAATCATAACCATAAGATATCTCACCCCCTCCATGAGCAGAAAAGTACCTGGAGCCTCCACTGTCCGCATACCATAAACTATCAAAGCATGTAAAAGCTCTGTGCACATCAATACTGAATTAGTTTTGGTAAGGGTCCAAAGCCATATTGGCTTTAGCTGTGATCATTCCTCCTCAGAATCAACACTTTGAGAATGTCTTTTGTAAGGATTAGTTTTTAAACCATTTCCATCAGTTGTTGTTGGCTAGTTGCAAGTGCTTAAATGTTAACACTTGTGCCAACAGTTGTTTGACCATTTGCAATGAGTTGACTATACCGATGAGGTTGTTTATTTGCCCTTGGCTTTTGAGGCATTTTGGCAGACTCTTCATACCTGTAAGGCATTCTATGACAAGTTGGCTACCCATATCCTCTTGTATATTTGTTTGAGGGGGGGTGTGAGTGACTTTAGGAACAGTGGTTTGAACATATTGCATTGGGGCATGGTTAGGGATTAAGCAAAATGTGCAATGTTTTGAACACTAGGTCCAAGGGTATTTTGGGAAGAATGGTGAAGTTGATGTTGATCGCTAGATTAAGGTCTTTGATTTGGAAAGGTTATCATAGGTGTAGAGCTACTTATCTGACTTCTATATTCTCTAGCAAAATGCCACAATCTATTACACTAATAACATTTAATTTTGGATTTATCCAAACCTACACTTGGCCTACCATGTAACCATGGGAACTTCATACTAGTTTTCTTGTAGAAGTTGTTGGTTCTCACACTAAGTAACGCTAGTTGTTGCAAAATGTCAATGGTCCTCTAAGTCAGTGGGGTCGATATACTTCAAATCATCAACCACAAATGACATATTATCAGAACCTTGACCATCACCATTTGCTGACAGAGCAAAATTTAAAGAGTACTAATCTGAGTTAATTGTAGTGCTTATATCGATAAAATGATCATAACCCGAATCATTTACTATTCCAAATGATGATTCTTCTTACTCGAAAATGTTGTGTTGCCAAAGACATAGTCATCAGACACCAATTTCCTGGAATTTCTTCTTTTGAGTAAGCTCTCTTTCATAGGTTAAGAGCTTACCATGAAGTTGATTCAAGGTCAAGTCCTTGAATCTTGGTGTGTTTCTTATAACAATAGCAACAGTGTCCCACTTTTCAGGTAATGACCTAAGACACCTATGACTCAAAGTGACATTGGAATACTCCTTTTCTACCAATTTAAATTCACCAATCAAATAATTGAATCTCTCAAGTTACTGAGTCAAGGTCTCTCCCTTTACATGAATAAAGGTCTCATACTGTTGTTTTCAATTACATCCTCTGTTCCACCAAATTGTTCTTCTAAAGCATCCCACAATTCCTTAGCACTATTAGAGTGTAATAGTCTAGCATAGATTTCATTTGGTAGAGCCATAGAAAAAATACTAATGCTTTTGCATCTAATCAAATATTTGAAAATCCTGCTCGAATAGTTTTCTGGTTTCCTTGGCTCTTCAACTTTTGAATCTTTGGTACTAGGTACCATTGGACATGTGGTCCGAATATAACGGACTTCCAACATCCAGTGTTTTGTTGAGATATAACATGGGCCATCCAGCGTTGCCAGATTTTGTATTCAGACCTGACAAGCATCGAGGCTTGTTGTTAAAACAAGTGTTATGGGGATCATGTTTATATTGAGACATCCTTTAGATCTTTTGAAAAACAGAGTGTGTTCAAAAACTTTGGTGAAATTGATACTTTAACTCGGTAATTCGATTCAACGAACAGATTGGTTATCAATTATGTTAGTCGATCCTTTGTATTAAATTGATTATTAAATCAAATTTAATGGATTCTAGCTTTGATACCAATTGTTGGGATCCGAGTGTTTATTTGTGTATGCTATATTTAACTATGAAAGTAATTTAATAAATGCAGCAGAAATTATGAATCTCGCTTCCCCTCAGCCTGATCACTAACTTTCTATTCGTACAAAGGAATGTTAAATAGTGATAAATAGATCTTAACAACAAACAACTATTTATAGTACGTATAAACATTTGTTAGATAACAAGGGCTAACATCACTCCGATAGTAACATCTAATATCTGATCATTCTTAATATATGTTCTAAGACTCTCAACAAATGTTTACAGACTCTATTTAGTACTTTTTAATCACTGTTTATAGGGTGTTATGTATAATATATGATAATGATATGATATAATGATAAGATGTTACTTTTTAATCATTTTGCGTGATATTCTCAAAATTTATCTACTTAAGGAAAATTTGTTTTTATGTAATAAAAAATAAAGGATTTATTGAAGGGAATCCGTGGTATAATTTTACTTTTATTTTATGAACCGGGTTTATATAGGTGCATATTTATTTTGTTACAAGGATTAGTCAAAACACTTTTGACAAGTATGCATATATATATTTATGTTAGTTAAAATAAATCTTTAACTAGTGAACAATATGCATATGTACATATTTAAACAACGGAAGCGTATGTAACAAAATGACAGGAACATTTTATACCAAGGAATATCCATAATGGAACAAGGTCACCGACATGCAAACACGAAATATAAACGCAAATCATAGGGGGTTTTATATATACCTTCGGTTAGTAATAAACCGGTTGAGACACCGAGGTTCAACGAACAAGTGCTAGTTATCCGAACTAGCGAAACACGGGAACGAGTCAGGAAGCGGCGGAGGAGGCCGGCGGTTCTGGCGGCGCACGGCAGTGGGGCGGAGCCGGCGGCGGCGTCGGTGGCAGCGGCGGGCTACCCGGCGGTGGTTCTTGACCGGTTGTGGGTGTATGTGTGTTCTTGAGAGTTTTCTTGTTTTCTCCAAGTTCTTCCTACATATCAAGCAAGACCCTACACCCCCCCTTTTATAGCACATGGAGATCTTTGCATGGATTCTTATTGATGGACATAATGCATGCATTCCAATTGGTGGACTTAATGCATGTGTGCCAAGTGTTGGAGGTCGCTTGCATGTGCGGTAAGTGGCATAGCAAGTATACCCGTCTCGCCCGGTCAATGCACCCGCCTCTCAGTTAATACCCGCAACAATGAAATAATCCCGCTTATGATCATAAATATAATTATGTTGCGTTTCGCATATTGCTCGTAATTACCAGTTAAACTAGTTAAGTGGATTTAAGTTCGTTGCCCACGGTGAAACTCTTACGGGTCAAGACCCGGTCGGCAGTGTTGACTTATCAAACCGGACATAAATATCCAACAGCTCCCACTTGGACGGTTTCTGATAAGATCTCAACGCAGACAGCCAGTGGTGCAATAGCTACACATAGCTGCCCCCCAACAGGTCATGACACTTTAAAGTCACTAACCAAGGTATCTTCCCTTTAGCAACGGCTTGCTATTTGAAGATAATAGACTTATGGTAATCGTTGTCATCTATCCTTTCTGTAAAAGACATCGATTGAACAATGAGACATGGATCAGGTTCAATCTCATATGGTGTTCAATCATTATCGTTCTCGATTAAGAATCAAAGTGGTCCAATCAAACACACAGTAAGTTTGGGTAAGGCCTTACACTTCACCAGTTTGAATCAACGAGGGCGCCCAGATGTCTAACTGTTACATATAACGTAAGAGTACAAAATCCCATCTTGACTACATACAACTCCCTCTGAACTTCAGAGCTATTCCCAACCAATGCCTTTATAACTGGCAGTTACGCGACAGCGGTTGACACTGATCAAAGAACAGTCTTTAGTAAATGAGAGTTCTATTATGTATCTCAGGTAAGAGGATACTAAATGAGTATACCAAAATCAAATACATCTTATCACTAAGATCCATGAAGATGATTTGATGCGAGTTACATCCAACGTCATTCGTAATGAGGTCTGTGAGTTTGGAAGTCAACTCCTTGAGTCCAAAGTCAGAATAGTCTTAATTCAGAATCGTTCCCACGAGTCTGACCGACTACGGATAATTTAGAATACAAGATTCATGGATTAAACGTATCAAATTCGAACACAATTGTAGGATTCAAGAATTGCATTTAACTAGTAAGTCAAAACGAATGCAAGAGTACAACTGTTTGATGTTCGTACATCCAAACACTAAATCAAACATACACTAGCTAATCTAAGCCCAATAGAGTCCATGTGACGATCATGTTTTTCTTGAGTCATTGGCTTAGTAAATGGGTCAGCTAGGTTTTGATCTGTGTCAATTTTGCTTATAATGATGTCTCCACGTTCCACAATTTCACGTATGTAGTGGAACTTTCTCAAAATGTGCTTGGCTTTGTGATCTCATCTAGGCTCCTTGGCTTGAGCAATAGCACCTGTGTTATCACAAAATATCTGGATGGGTTTCATGATACTTGGAACCACATCGAGATCTGTTATGAACTTCTTTATCCAAGCAGCTTCCTTTGCGGAATCCAATGCGGCAATGTACTCAGATTCCGTGGTGGAATCAGCCACAACACTCTGCTTGGAGCTTTTCCATGATACTGCTCCTCCGTTGAGAGTGAACACGAAACCCGTTTATGAGCGAGAGATATCTCGGTCAGTTTGAAAACTAGCATCAGTGTAACATTTTACAGTGAGCTCCTCATTGACTCCTCCAAATATCAAGAACATATATTTTTTTCCTTCTCAAGTACTTAAAGATGTTCTTAACTGCAGTCCAATGGGCAATCCCAGGGCTCTGCTGGTAATGGCTCGTCATGCTCAAAGCATACGAGACGTCTGGTCGAGTACATACCATAGCATACATGATAGAACCAATCGCGGAAGCATATGGAACTGCTTCCATTTGCTTTATCTCACGGTCCTTAGAGAGAGATTGTGATTTTTTCAAGATGGTTCCTTTAGTCATTGGAACACCTCCTTTCTTGGAGTTTTCCATCTTAAAGCGTCTTATCACTTGATCTATGTATGCGCTCTGGGTTAGCCCAAGAAGTCGCTTAGATCTATTCCTATAGATCTTGATTCCCAGAATGTAAGCGGCTTCTCCAAGATCCTTCATTGCGAAACACGATCCCAACCAATGCTTGATTTCCTTAAGCATGGGATGTTATTTCCAATGATCAATATATCATCTACATACAAGATGAGAAATGATATAGCACTCCCACTAGCCTTTCTATAAACACAAGGCTCGTCTTCGTTCTTGACAAAACCAAACTCTTTGACTTTCTGGTCAAAACGAAGATTCCAGCTCCGAGATGCTTACTTGAGTCCATAAATGGACTTGTTTAGCTTACATACCCTATTGGGATATTTTGGATCAATAAAACCGTCGAGTTGAACCATATAAACATATTCAGAAAGATGTCCATTAAGAAAGGCGGTTTTAACATCCATTTGCCAAATTTCGTAATCATAGTACGCAGCTATGGCAAGTAATATCCTGATCGACTTGATCATAGCAACGGGCGAGAAAGTTTCATCATAGTCAACACCTTGAGTTTGAGTGAAACCTTTCGCTACTAGTTGTGCCTTATAGGTTTGTATATTTCCATGCATGTCGGTTTTTCTTTTAAAAACCCATTTGCTCCCTACTGCCCGAGATTCGGGGGGTAGCTCAACCAAGTCCCAGACTTGATTGTCACGCATGGATTGCATCTCGGCTTTCATGGCCTCTAGCCATTTCGCAGAATCTGGATTAGAAATAGCAGATTTGTAACTAGTAGGCTCGTCATCAGACTCGGCTACTGTCAGGACTTCAAAACCCTCAATATTCCAAAGGTATCTATCGGGTTCTTTACGAGTCCTGATGCTCCTGCGAAGGCTTGTGTTCAAGTCTGAATCAGTGTCAACAATTTGTTGTGATTCAGACGTTCCGACCTCCTCAACGGTTGTTCGTGGTCCTTGAACTTCTTCAAGATCCACTAGGTTACTTCCAGTTCCTCGACTAAGAAGTTCATCTTCAAGGAATCTTTTAGCCTTCCTTTTGATGGAAATCGTATTTGCATCAGGATGGTAGAAGTAATAACCGCTTTAGTTATAGTATCCGACGAAAACAACCTTTTCGCCTCGAGGGTCGAGCTTGTCATCAGAATCACTTGTGATGCACGTATCACACCCCCATATTCTAAGGTAACTCAAGTTTGGCTTACGCCCATACCATATCTCATATGGAGTCTTGTTCACCCTTTTGGTCAGCGCTAGATTTACGAGTCGTGCAGCAGTCATAAGAGCAAAACCCCAAAAGGAGTGAGGCAAATTTGTTCTACACATCATCGATCGAACCATATTCAGCAGGGTCCGATTTCTCCTTTCACACATGCCATTAAGTTGGGGTGTGCCTGGTGGAGTGGGTTGTGAAACTATTCCACTTTCCTTTAGATGATCGAGAAATTCTAAGCTGAGGTATTCACCGCCTCGATCTGAGCGAAGCATTTTAATCTTCTATTAAGTTGGTTTTCAACTTCGTTCTGAAACTCTTTGAACTTTTCAAAGGTTTCATGCTTATGCTTCATAAGATAAACAAAAGCATATCGACTATAATCATCGATGAATGTAACGAAGTATCTCTCGTGATTCCTAGTCATGGTTCTAAAAGGACCACATACATCTGAATGTATGAGTCCTAATAGATCACTAGCCCGTTCACCAACATGGGTGAAGGGATCCTGGTGAGTTTGCCAACTAATCATGATTCGCAATCATCAAATGAGTCCGCTTCGGTGATTCAAGAATCCCCTCAGATTGGAGCCATTTTATGCGTGCCTTGCTTATGTGGCCAAGTCTACAATGCCATATGAATGAATCACTAGTACCAATTTTCTGGAGTTTAGAAAGGTGATATATGTTATTGTTAGGTTGAACATCAATTTCGTAAATACCGTTTCGAGGTTTAGCCTCAAAATAGTAAGTACCATTTAGATAAGCAGAAATAGCAACATCATTGAAAACATATCTAAATCCTAGTTCAAATAACAACGAAACTGAGATAATGTTCCTAGTCAAACCAGGAGCAAAAAGACAATTGTTCAAAACAACAACAAGACCAGAAGGACATGTAAGATTAAATGTGCCAGTTGCTAGAACTGGGACTTTCTTCCCATCGCCAACAATGAGTTCCATGTTCCCTGGTTTTAGTTTCTTCCACTTCTCAGGCTCCTGCAAGACATTACTGATGTGATAACCACATCCGGTATCAAATACCCATGTGTTGCTAGAAACAGTGAAAAGCTCGATAACATATATCAGAATACCTGAAGAAGTGCCTTCTCCATTGGCCTTCTTTGCTTTGAGCTTAGCAAGATACTCGGGGCAGTTACGTTTCCAGTGCCCCATCTTGTTACACTCATAGCATTGCCGCTCTTCTGAATGAGGGGCTTTTACAGCTTGTTTGCTCTTTTTGGTGGCAGGTTTGGCAGCAACAGGAGCCTTTCCTTTGTTTTTGCTGTTGTGACTTTTCTTTGTTCTGGGCTTCCTAACACCACCAGATCGAACCAATAACACTTGGTTTGTTTTATTGGAAATGTTCATCTCTGCCGTTTTGAGCATCCCATGTAGCTCCTGCACTGTCTTTACCCAGTCATTCATGTTAAAGTTCATAACAAATTGATCATAGTGACTGGAAAGAGAGTTGAGAATGAAGACAACAGCCATCTCATCTTGGAGAGGATAACCAAGTTTGTTTAATTGGTCGATGTAGCCTTTCATCTTGAGGACATGAGCACTAACTGAGGAACCCTCTTGCATTCTACAGCTTATGAGCTGTTTCATGGTGTCATAGCGTTCCTGACGGGCTTGTTTCTGAAACATGTCTTTCAGTTGCTCAATCATGTCGAAGGCACTCATGTCTTCCATATTCTTCTGGAGATCCGGGGACATGGTGGCTTGCATGAGGCAAGCAACTTCCATGGCATCTTCTTTATGTTTATCGAAAGCCTTCTTCGCAGCCCCAGTATTGTTTTTCGGGTGCAGCTGGGATCGGGGTTTCCAAAACATAGAGCCTTTTTGCCATTTTGAGAACGATTCTCAAGTTACGGTGCCACTCAAGAAAATTGATGTTATTTAGTTTATCTTTCTCAAGTATGGACTTGAGAGCAAAAGAGGAGTTGTTTTCAGATGACATTTGTTAAGCAAAAATTTATTTAATTAGTATTTTTAATGTATTTTCCTTATTTAGTGAGGTGAGACGATAAGGAACGAGAATTCGGTTAGAAGCTCTTCCTAAAGGCAGCTGTAGCACGCAACATTAGCAAGAGGTTCAAGCGGACTGACAACGATTGTCAATTGTGTGAAAAGTACAACTCTCGGGGTTTATGAGGCTGCGAGGACAACCTTTTTACCCTTGCATTGATACGTTTGGCCTCATCTATGCCACTTTTATTCTCAAGACAGCTGTAGCACGTAACACGAGAAGAAAAGTAATAGTCGTCCTAAAACGGTCACATGTGGAAGGGTCGGATGTGTCGACGAAGCCCTTGCACCTTGGAAGGATAAACTAGACACCAAGTGTCGTGCTGTAGCTCCAACACTGATGGTTCGCATTATGCCCAAGTGTTACTAGTAGTAGGATGGCATAGACCATTGATTTTAATTTTACCAAATAGGGTCATTATAGTCGGTTTTAATTTAGATATTAAATTTGCGACTATACCAAAAGGACCATTTCACCTCTCGGGACAATTAGTTTTAGATAACTTATAAAACTAAGTTTGTCGTGACTTGAAATAACCAATTAAAGTTAATAGTGGAGACTATTAACTTCATGAGTTTTAAAGATGTGAGAAAAAGGTTTTAAAACTCTGGTGGTTATAGAAATTTACAAGTTGCTAGAACTTGCTTTTCTTGATTTCATTTTTAAAACCCCTTTTAAAAAAGCGTATTGGTATTAGGTTGATTTATAATAATATTTATTAAAGGCAACCATAATAGAAAAAAATGAATATGTAAATCATATGGGCATGGTTATGATCTTGCTAGAGCCAAGTAGCAAGATCAAGGGGTCACGGTCACAACACACAAAATAACCACAAGGTAGACTTGAGTGCATCTTGTTGTCTTGAGCGACTCCCACTAACTCCAAGACTCCTCATGGCATTCGGTTTTGCTTCAGGTTCTTTACGGGTCTTCGTATCAAAAATATTTAACAAGTAAACATAATAAATACAAAAACCCTATCTATTACAACTTTGAACCACAAAAGGGGCCAAAACCATAAACAAAACCAAACATAAAACACAACCACAAGGTCGGACCTGATTTACATATTCAATATAACCAAGGTTTCTTGAGGCAATTTTTGGTCAACAAATATTAACAATTAAAAATGACCAAAATATATATTGCCTAAAATAAAATAAATCAAAAACTTTAAACTTTAAAGTTTGTGACTTATTATTCCGGTGAAAAATAAAGACCGGTTTCGATTTACATGTGGTGAGCATCGGCTCTGATACCACTGAAGGGAATCCGTGGTATAATTTTACTTTTATTTTATGAACCCGGTTCATATAGGTGCATATTTATTTTGTTACAAGGATTAGTCAAAACACTTTTGACAAGTATGCATATATATATTTATGTTAGTTAAAATAAATCTTTAACTAGTGAACAATATGTATATGTACATATTTAAACAACGGAAGCGTATGTAACAAAATGACATGAACATTTTATACCAAGGAACATCCGTAATGGAACAAGGTCACCGACATGCAAACACGAAATCTAAACGCAAACCATAGGGGGTTTTAGATATACCTTCGGTTAGTAATAAACCGGTTGAGACACCGAGGTTCAACGAACAAGTGCTAGTTATCCGAACTAGCGAAACACGGGAACGAGTCGGGAAGCGGCGGAGGAGGCCGGCGGTTCTGGCGGCGCACGGCAGTGGGGCGGAGCCGACGGCGGCGTCGGTGGCAGCGGCGGGCTACCCGGCGGCGGTTCTTGACCGGTTGTGGGTGTATGTGTGTTCTTGAGAGTTTTCTTGTTTTCTCCAAGTTCTTCCTACATCTCAAAGCAAGACCCAACACCCCCTTTTATAGCACATGGAGATCTTTGCATGGATTCTTATTGGTGGACATAATGCATGCATTCCAATTGGTGGGCATAATGCATGCATTCCAATTGGTGGACATAATGCATGTGTGTCAAGTGTTGGAGGTCCCTTGCATGTGCGGTAAGTGGCGTAGCAAGTATACCCGTCTCGCCCGGTCAATGCACCCGCCTCTCAGTTAATACCTGCAACAATGAAATAATCCCGCTTATGATCATAAATATAATTATGATGCGTTTCGCATATTACTCGTAATTACCAGTTAAACTAGTTAAGTGGATTTAAGTTCGTTGCCCACGGTGTAACTCTTACGGATCAAAACCCGATCGGCAGCGTTGACTTATCGAACCGGACATAAATATCCAACATTTATAAGGTTTATTATCGGATAAATATGTTCTTAATTTAAAATTACTGTTATTAAAGGATTTATAAGGTTTATTTCTGATAAATATGTTCTTAATTTAAAATTACTGTGTAATAATTTCCCTTTTGGAGTACTTTTAAGGTAAATAATATATACTTAGTATGAATAAGAGGGGAAAAGAAGGATAATTGATCATACCATATCCCACTACAACATGATTACATTGAGATCTCCATCATAAAATCAAAAAGATTGAAACACAATAATTCTGTGGCAAATGAATAAAGTCAAAAAGTCACAATCAATATGCTGCATGCTCCTCTTTGGATGAAAAAGACATACCCTAACAATAAAAAATAACAGAAGAATAATAAAAATGCGAACAGTTGAAACTACAATATATTTGTACTATGAGAACCGATACGCAAAGTATGATTTAATAGTATTAGTGTTGTTTTTCAGTAGCAATAAAATTTACTTGTAATTCTAAATCATTGTTTATTGTTGAATTTGAATCTTTTACCTTATGGAAACGCATACCATTATAAAGACGTTGACACTGCTAAGCCAAAAGCCATTTAGCCTTTAAATTATCATGTCTGAATTATTTTGTTATTCAAGTCATGTTCGTTTATATAAAAACTCGAGCTGTTTTTTTTCAAGTAATTCACTTATTGACTCGTATAAGTTAGCTTCTTTCATTGTATATTGTACTCTTTTATCTGAAGCTGAAAGTTTACAATTTAATTTGTTGTTCACTAATATATCTAGACTTTTATGAGAAATATTGAGTAATGATGGTGTGACTATTAATATAGGTTGAACCCGACTTTATACAAATTCTACTCGGTCTCGAACTCACTAAACTTTAATATCTAGACAAATATGCTAAACCCTAATCATTATTAGTGATGTATAATATCAAGAAAAGATCATATCTACATTTTCTTTTGTTAACTAAGAATTACAAAATAATAATCTTTAAACTAGAATTCGAAACAAAATATAATTTTTTTTTAATATTATTAATCTACACATATATAGGTTACATTGCCTGCACGTATATTTTTAGTTTTTGATATTTTATTAAAAATACTTTTGCATGTATTTATAAGGAAAAAGTAGAAAAAAATTAAAAAAACTGATTTTTAATATGTTAAGTTGAAATTTTTAGAGTGTTTCTCAGTTCCCCACTTTGTTAGACTATCCACATTTACAATGCAACTTAACTCAACCTTTAATAAAAAACTAATTTCTCTCTCTTCCACATAAACCACCCAACCCAACTCAATTTTTAACACACATTCACAACCCAAGGCAACCTAAATATTTATTTAATAAATGTAAAAATAATAAAAATAATTTTTTTTCAAAACAAATAAAAGTTACTTATTTTTAATATAAAAATTAAAAAGTTAAAAACCAATATATATAATATACTAGAAAATATATTTTTGTCAAACGAACTCCGTTTTTGATAAAATTTATATCGTAATGTTCACAAATTTTTTTTAAGAAATACGGTGTATATAGTTTGTTATTAAGTTTAAATATTATTAATTATTTGAGTAATTAAATTATTGGGGAATATTATTGAGGAAATTGGTAGTTAGGAAATAAAATAAAAAACATTAGAAGATGGAACATTTTGACAAGTGGCAAAAGAGCATGGGCAACCTTGGGTTGCTTGGGCAACCAGGTTGTGGAAAAAAATCGAATTTTTCTTTTTCTTTAAATTGTTTGGGCAACCTAGGTTGGTAGAAAGTCATCAATGGTGATAGTCTTAGTGATTTTTCTGTGAACCACACACAATATATATATATATATATATATATATATATATATATATATATATATATAGGGGACCGCTAAAATTAAAACCACCACAAGTTACGAGAACTGTGAGAACTATACCATACGGAACGAGTTTGGCCAAAAAAAATTTATAAACGTAGATGAATATATTATAGACATATCTGTAAAAAAATTAAAAAAATTTGTCGTGTATGTAGTTTTGATCACCACACTGTAAAAAAACTTGTGGTGGTCAAAACTACATACACGACAATTTTTTTTAATTCTTTTTTCACAGATGTGTTTATAACATATTCATATACGTTTATGAAATTTTTGGCCCAACTCGCCCCGGATCAAAAAGTTCTCACGGTTCTCGCAACTCGTGGTGGTTTTCATTTTAGTGGTCCCCTATATATATATATGATAAAACGAAAACCCACTTTAGTTGAGAAAACTCAAGAAAACCCTATATAACATTTTAATTTTTTTCTAAAAATAATAAGGAATGTAACATAAATGTACTTGAACATTTTTATTAAAAAATGTAAAAAACGTCTATTTGTTTTTTTTAAATGTTCAAAATTTGTGTGTTACATTTTTTGTGACATATATATTATGTAACATGGAATTTTAACATTTTTTTAAAAAACTACTCGATTTTTTTTATTTTTCTTTTACAAAAATATTCAAATATATGTATCTTACATTCTCCATTTTTTAAGAAAAAATAAAAATATTACATGGGGTTTTTAGAAGGGTTTCAAGTGGGTTTTCATTTTATCCTTCCCATATATATATATATCTATATATATATATATATATATATATATATATTATATTATGTTTATTAGCTAATCAAAAATTGAAAATGGTTCTTTTGGTAATAAAATAAAACAAAAAGAAAAAGAGCCAAAACACATTGCCCAATGCCACCAACAATTTGGTTCCCCTAACTTTTCTTTTTAGATTAAAAAAAAAGTCTGATGAAAAACCATTAACTGCTTGGAGCCAAATATATTGACATTACGACAACTAGTACACATATTCAACATACTAAATCTTCTTGATTAATAAAATCATTGTCTATATCTTTGACCTAAAGATGATAAGATATATAACCTACGCAACGTTAAAATTATAGGTATGGATTTAATATTATAATGGAACAAGACTTGACAACTAAACCCATTAAAATCTAAGGAAAACCTAATTTAAATGGTTTAAGTTATATTTAAAAGAAGCATTTAAATAAAACATCTTTAAAGTTCCTATTTTCCGTTCTTCTGTTTTCAAATCCGTAATCATATATCTTTAGTCACTCACAAATTATCATGTTATAATATAAAAAAAATATAATATAAAAAAATGTTATAATATAATGACTTTTAAACTTTCTAAGTGTGAGCTGAATGAAACATCTAATTCTTTCTAAGATTAAGTGTAGTGATTTAAGTCTTTTTGAAACGTTTTTTGTCATGTGGACGTTAGACCGGCATGGTTATTTTTTAACCAAAAAAGTGTAATGATCCATGCCCTTCAATAATTATATATTATTATTTTTATTAAAAATAGACCAATAGTAAGAGAGAGTGAGAGTGAATGAAGGCGAGTTGGCATGGCATTTCTCGCCATTTACTCGTGAATCAAATCACGCTTCCAATGAAAATGGTTTCAATCACAAGAGGTGGAACGGTGGTCATGGGTGTGAATGGGGCACTTCTTCACGCCTCTTTACGTATGGTCAAATAAATGTTTTGAATTTAGCTTGTCGCCTTCAATAATCCTAAAAGCTCAGTTGTTCAAAGTAATTTATATATATTGCGAGAACACGCAAAACACAATGAATCATCCATTTTTTCAATCCGAAAAACCTAAAAAGTGAATGAAAAACTTACATTTATTGTTTCTCACACTAGAATTTAAAACAAAATATGAAAAATTTTCAATTTTTATATAACCTACGCAAATATAGGTTATGTGTTGGTTAAATTACCTACATGTATGTAGGCTATGTGTTGGGTTAAAATATATGGTTTTTTATGTATATAGAATACATATATGAATGTAAGAAACATAAAATTTAAAAAAATATGGACTTTAAATCATTAAATTTAGTGATTTAGAGTTGTAATAATCCTTAGTTTTCTGTAATGATCCTTATTATATATATATATATATATATATATATATATATAATATATATATATATATATAGGGTAGGGTTAGTGTAAAAAATGGTGGTTTTGTGAGAAGTGTAAGAAGTGCTTTAAGCCCTTAGATCTTGTAGTTAATGGTTAAGATCAAGAAGTGCTTAAAATGTAAATTATGTTTTATTTTTTTAAATAATTTGACTAGACTAGGAGTAATAGTGTCTTTTTATATTGTATTTTTAAATAAAGAAATCGCCATCAACTTTAATGCACATCTAACTTCCACCCATTTTTTAGTGTCAATAACTTTTTATACGTAATTTTTTTTAAAAATAAATTACATCATATTAACGAGCTTTTTTATCTTTAATATGAGTACCATATTGTTATATTTATATAGACAAAAAAATTACGAATACCACATATTGGACTGCAGGTTTAAAACACCATGAATGCATGTTTAAAACACCATACGAAGAACACATACTGCACTGCTAGTTTAAAACACAATGAATGCATGTTTAAAACACCATACGAAGAACACATACTGGACTGCAGGTTTAAAACACCATGAATGCAGGTCTAAAACACCATACGAAGAACACATACTGGACTGCAGGTTTAAAACACCATGAATGCAAGTTTAAAACACCATACGAAGAATCAATGGGTGGCGGTTATGGAAGGTTACCAATAAATTAAATTAAAGAGAAAATTACATGTTTACCCTTTTGAATTAATTTAGATTGAGGACACATATCATCTCCACAATATTTCTCACACTTTAGGCACTTTGTACATGATCCTCTACGTATATATATAGGGAAAGGATAAAATGAAAACATACTTGAGTTGAGAAAACTTAAGAAAACCCTATGTTAAATTTTTATTTTTTCTAAAAAAAATAGGGAATGAAAGTTACATTTAATGAACGTTTTGTAACAAAAAAAATAAAAAACGCCGAGTGGATTTTTTATAAAAAATTACAAAAAATCACTGTTTTAGCATTTTAATTGTAAGCACTGAAATTTTAAAAAAATTATAAAAAAACCATTCGGCGCTTTTTGTTTTTTTTTTTTTTTTGTTACAAAACGTTCATTAACATGTAACTTACATTCCCTATTTTTTTAGAAAAAAAATGTACATAGGGTTTTCTTGAGTTTTTTTAACTCAAGTGGGTTTTCTCTCTATACTTCACACACACACACACCCACACACACACACACACACACATATATATATATATATATATATATATATATGTATGTTTAGGATTCTTTTAATTAGCAAGATATTTTTAGGATTCTACGAGGTTTGCAATAACCAATTCTCACGATTATAAAAAAAAAATTATGTTCTCAAATTCAACTACTGGACAATAGTCACAAAACCTCTATCTTGGAAAGGAAAAATTCAATATACACAAAGTGAAAACATAGTTTTCGATTATTTTTATCATCACGTTAAATCAGAGCATCATCTGTGATGGTTTAGTAAAAGAGAAAAAATGGGGGTAGCACTAGCATCATCTGTGATGGTTTAGTAAATTAGAAAAAAATGTGGGTATGTTAAGGTTAGTGGCTGATTGGAGGAGGTGGAGGTTGACTCTAACCCTAAACTATTTTGACCCCATTTGGGGAGTTTTGAAGTTGCCAAAACCAAGCCAACTTATTATTGGGTGTTTCTTGTTCCTAAGTTTTAATAATTATGATAGCCCTAATTGCTTAACCTATAAATACAATTAGATGTAATTGTGATTCTCACCACTTAAGAAATAATATTGACCCTTCTAGTGCGACCGTAGACACAGGTACGTTTAGACTAATCCACGTAAGTATCATGTCTCACTCTTATACTCTTGTTTACTTTTGCGTCAGTTAGAGAGGAAGAGAGATCAACCACATTAGGTGAGTTGGATCAGTCGATCGGTAATAGTTATTGGCAGGGTATGTTTAACCATTGCACAAAAGTTGGTTCTCCCATTACAATAAATTAAGACGCAACCGGATTTCTTGAGAAACGTTTAGTCCAATTTAAGACAGTCGTCATACACAATCCTCAACAAGTGGTATTATAGCCAAGCTTATTTATTTTTTTCGTATCACGACAAAAGACGGGAAGACACCTAAGGCAAATGTAACAGAAAAGGAACAACTTATCTTTAAAAACATATCACAGAACCTTAACAAAAAAAAAAAAAAAAGCTCGGAAACTAAAGATGATAGATTAGTTGAAACTAAGAGTTCATGATTTCATGAAAGTAAAAGTGCAGATGTTGTAGATGTTCCATGTCCTCTAGATCCAGCTCTAGATCCATTTCCTTTGTGGATCAGAAGATTAAGTAGAGCTCAACGGGCCAGTTCCAGTACAAATGAGTGGATTAGAAGATACAATAGAGGTTAATGGTCAGGGGATCCAACAGAAATCAGTGGCTCAGAAGATCCCATAAAATTAAGTGGGCTAGGAGATCCATTAGAGTTTAACGGGTTACGAGATCTAGTAGAGTAGTATTATTCGGAAGCCGTAAGCGTAAAAGATTGTTACAGTGGAAGCAGGCTAAGGAAGAAAGAAGAGATAGGGTCTTTGAAAAATAATATACCTGGGTTCTAACGAAGTCACATGCATACATGTTTCTGGTATATTGGCTGTTGTGCGTCAATAGTTCATCAGCAGGTTAGCCACGTCAAGTCTATTGGATTGGGCGATCGATAGTTACTATTGTTCGGGCTATGTTCATCTGTTGCACCGAAGTTGGTCGTCCTATCATAACAAATTAGGAAACACTCAGGTTTCTTAAGTAGAAAGTTAAGTGACAACTGTGATACCTAATCCCTAACAACGACATGAATGGTAGGTACCCTCCTCACACTTACTAAAGCTGTGTAATTATTTACTATGGATGAAATGGGTGCTGCAATGTACTACACTAAAGGTGTGTAATTATTTACTGTGGATGAAATGGGTGTAATGTACTTTTCTCATTATTTTGAAAAAAAAAAGAAGAAAAATTAAAGTTGCATTTACACGCCTATTCCCTGACTCACGGAACGTTATGCTTACGAAACTGTGGATGTTGTCGAGGGGCTCTCACGCTCACCAAATCATAACTCATGACCTAATATATTGTTTTAACCTTTCTTTCAATGCAATTTTTTTTTGTTAGCTTATGTTCAGCTGTAGTTGATTCACTCAATTCTAATTATGCATGTTTACCTATTATAAAGTAATAACACTTTGATGCATAGTTGTATTTTATGCTTAGGAAGGTTTTCCAATAAAAAATCAATATTACACTTTTAACTCAAACCTAATTTGGTTTTTTTACTTTTAACTCAAAAGTTTTTTATCTTTTTCAATTTAACCTCGTAACTTTTTTACTTTAAACTTTGATCTTCTATGTTTTTCATTTTCACAAAATTTTTGTTTTACATTTTGTTCTAAATATTGAGAGTTAACATGTTACAATGTCCGTGTGGTCTAACGTTTTTATGCCTTGTTCCAAATTTTCCAAGTTAACTGACGCAATGTGCGTGCGTGGTTTAACTTTTTTATGTCGTCTATTTTTTCCCGTTTGATAGATTCGTTGCATTGCAACCCGCTGATCCAAAATCAACTTAGTTATTATTTTTTATGTTTTACATTTCGGTCCAATTTATCCGCACTAACACACCGTAACTTTAGTGTTGACGCTCGCTAATAGTACTGGCAAGTGTGTATATATGTGTGTGTGCACGGACATTCAATATATAAGTTATAACTATTTAGATGTAGTGCATCCTATGATTGCTATATGTAAAGAGAGAAAAGGAAACGATGTGGTGGTGGTTTGGCTAGTTGCATAAAAATTGCACAAAACATCCTTTAAGTTTCACCAATCTTGCTGGTTTCAGCCTTAATCTTTAAAAGTTGTCAAAACCAGCCTTTAAGATTAATTTTGTTGCAGGTTTCATCCTTTATCACTAACCCAGCTACTAATCTATGTTAAATAGCCTCACATGCATAACATGTGAGGGTAAAACCGTCTTTTCAAAACTCCTCCTTATCCATTTAAACTCTAAACTGCATGTGAGGCTCACAATTCGTTTAATCTCCACCTTATCCGAAACCCACGGCAGCGGTATCCACAACTTCTGCCCCATCGCAATCCCAGCCACCCGTACTCCCGGCAGCCACCAAGTAGCCATAATGCATCACCGCCTCACCATCCACATCATCACAACTACACGGCAGCGGTATCCACAACTTCTGCCCCACCAAAATAGTATTCGCATCCGTTATATTATTCACCTCCTGAATCTGCGGGAAAGTAACCAGCCCCGAAAACACTTCAGCGGCAATATGGAACAGCCCGTCATCGGGGACCACGGTGTAGATGGGGCGGTGGTTGGAGATTCTGGTGCCGTTGCGGCATAAACAGGGGAAGGGGATTTTGAGGGTTTGGGTGGCGTTGAAGGTTTGGGATTGTGGGGTGGTGATTGGGAGGTTGTTGGCGGCGAGGAGGGAGCGAAGGTTTTTGATTTGGAAGAGGGTGGTGATGGCGGAGAGAGTGGTGGTGTTGGGAGTTTGTAGTCGATGAGGGAGTTGCAGGTGGTGGAGGTGGGGTTTGTGCAGCGGAAACCTGGTTGTTGTGCGGTGGATTGAGGGGAGAAGATGGTGGAGAGGATGATTAAGGTGGGGAAGATAACCGGAAACTTCATGGTTTACTTTACTGTAAATAAATGGCGGATGAGTGGGAAATGAGAATGGGGAAGATGAGAAGGTTGACTTGGTGAGGACACTTTTTTTAGTAGGCACAGATCGGCGCGGCTCTGTGTCTGGCGTCGGCTATCAATGGCGCGCCGGAGCCGGACACGGCTTACTTAAGGCATGAACAGGGGAGTTGAAATCAGCAGACATGATTCAGATGAAGCTGTGGGTTAATGGTGAAACACTGAAATTGTATACACACGATCATCAAACATCGAAATGGGTCTCAATTTATCATGGTTTTCAGTGCAAAAACAGAGTCGTCTTCTTGATTTAGAATACTCTGTTTCTGTATAATCTGCAAAAACAGAGTAACAGAGCAGCAATTTTAGTGATTCAGCTCAAAACTGAAAGTGGAATTCGATTAGGTGTGATACAAAAGCAGCAATATATCATTCTATGTATCAATTACTGTACAAATCAAGAAGATATACCGACTACCATCACCATCTTAAGGTTCTCTAGTTCTGGAAGGGGTTTGTTAGTTGCTTCAGTGAATTGTATATAGAATATATAATATATGGTGGAGGAGAACCAGGTTTTGAACTAGATTTATATTTAGAGAGAGAAGATAGAGAGAGATGAAAAGACGGTTTTACCCTCACATGTTATGCATGTGAGGCCATTTAACATGGATTAGTAACTGGGTTAGTGATAAAGGATGAAACCTGCAACAAAATTAATCTTAAAGGCTGGTTTTGGCAACTTTTAAAGATTAAAGCTGAAACCAGCAAGATTGGTGAAACTTAAAGGACGTTTTGTGCAATTTACTCTTAAATAATACTAGTAGTAAGACCCGTGTGAACACACGGGTAGGTTTAATAACGATCGCATTAAAGTAAAAATAATAAAAATTTAATATAGTGTTGACATTTCTAACGCAACACATTGGTCCTAAAAACTCGTTTCAAGAACATTGAGGAACATATTTCATGCATATCATATTTTTAATAGTGTTGACTTAAATTCTGAAATGAAAGAAATGTTCCATTACTTATAAAACGAATACGACACAAACGGACGTATGTTGTATGAATCCACAAGTGACAGAAAACATAAATAAATACGCATACTTTAACAACTCCAAACGTTTTGAAATATGTACTTATACATACCAACAACAGTGATAAGATACATGAAAGTAAGGTTATTGATTAAAGATACAAAATTATAGATACAGTTTAGAAAGTTATTTATTACAAATTTACAATGACGCAATTATCCCATTTGACTTTTGAAAAGAACATACCAAATCAATAGAATAAATATTAACTACAAAAGGTCATTTCCTTATTTTATGTTTTTCAGCCAAAACAAAGTTCCTTAGAAACTTTTTTTTGTACAAAGAACCAGGGACACTAGCAGCAATAGAGAAAGAGGACCAACGACATTGCCTCACAACTTAGCACACTTAGATGGCTAGATGCCAAACATGCTTGCCTGCTATCAGCAAGAAAGCACGTATCGATCGTAATACAGCTTGAATACATGAATTTGAACAAACCAAAGCCCAATTCTTATCAAGCCATACCGATGAATCGAACTTGGATCAACCTGGATGGCATGAAGGGATAATAATACATATTAGATATATGAATATGAACAAACCGAAGCCCAATTCTGATCAACCAAACTAAAGAATATCAAACTTGTGAGCTGTAACAGGAGACTCAGAGCTCGAAGCTTGGAAGAAGCCTTTTGTACCCTCATACCTGCAGAAAAACATAACGAAACAGAAGAATAAAATTTAAAACTCAAGAAAAGAATGCTTACCCAAAAAAGTTTCATATGAAAATCTAAAAATTCTTAAATTGAGCCTTTTAACTTCTGCAAAACCAAAAACTTTCATGTACAGTTCATTGGTTTGCCTATAAGTGTGTGAGATCTGATTATTAGTCTTCTGCAACAAATCATCAAAGCACTGACTTTCTATACTGATTTCCAATGTAGCAGAAAAATTTGACCTTATTAAATTCCCCCTATCTATCTCTATTGGCCCTCCCCATAACAGTATTATACAACACTTTCTCACTATCAAATCCATGACGTTTATTGCTCTTTACATCAAACTGTTGACTGTAACATTTTTTACCACAAATGCCAAGCCACTTTAACTTTTATTAGGAAGCACATCATTGAGCCGTTGTCTTTTCTTGATTTTCACAAATCGCTCATTAAACATTTCGTGCCATATTCTTGTTGACCGTTCTCAGCCAAATAAAAAGTATAATTACTAATAGGATGATCTAAAAAAACCATAACCATGTCCACAATATGTGATAAAGATCTAATATAATGCACAATTCCTATGTGAGAGAAAAGAACACATAACAGATGCCTATAATACCACATACTATATTATTATATTTATTCTAATCATTCAAATTCACAATTACAGCAAATTTGAAAACAATAGGTATCCTGAAGAAATTTTTTTTTACCTGAGATTCATAAACTTCACGTTCACTCTGAACTACCTTTTGTTAAAAATAAAGGCTTGGCAGCCCCCACATGCATTGCCAATTCTGAACCAACACATTGAACTGCATCAAGTGGAGCATTTTCATCCTCAACTTCAAGTGTCAGAATTCTAGCAATATGCCCCAACCCTTAAATAATAAACACAAGTAGTATTCATTTTTAAAGTCGTTTGCTAATTTTCTTGAAAAACCTTACTTAGGTCAAGATTTAGCGATTTACACATAATTATCTTACCGGGATGAGGACCGGTATGGAAATATGTGGATATTACACCATGGATAGACGTGTAGGGTACCATCAAATTGACTACCAACAACTATTTACTCTGCAGCATCTGACCCCTTTTCCACCTTTGCCATCTTCACTTCTCAACTCATTAAGCCCAGTACACAAACCCCCATTCTTAAAGATTTCTACTCAACAGATCTGACCCGAATACATTTCTCAAAGAACAAAATCTGAAAATACGCAACTTTAAGTACATGAAAACCCAATCTGCATTATTGTGCGACTCAATCAATCCCCACCACCAAGGTTATGATTCTTCATAGACGTATGAGTAGAAAAGTGCAAGCTATCCACTGATAAAAACTTAAGTGAATACCTCCCAAATCAGGATAAAGACTAATTTGATGATGAAATTCACCACAGGGCTTCTGGTTGTTCCAACAGCCAGCAAAGCTGTGGCTATCCACTGCAATATAGAGAGTTTCCTCTTCGAGAAGAACCTGAAAGCATTAAAAAGACCATTAACTATTAAGTGCAACCAAAATTAGTTAAAATGCATTGTCAAACTTGCATTCATCAAATGTTTAATTTAAATATGTATTTATTTTTACTTAAAGTTCTTTGTCATCACCCCTTTCTGTTTCACTAATACAAATTAAAGATATAAACTATGTTTCGGTTTAGGGATTCGATTGAACAAATACATTTACATATACATATACATATCAACATATATAGTTAGTCTCTAAGCTAATATAGTTTTGGTTCAAGTAAGATTAGGGGCATCAAAGTGCTACAATATATGAGAATCAGATGACATCTACCTTAATGGCCTCCATGGCATATTCAACCCGAAACAAACGACCTTCTAGAGAGAAGGTGTTGACACCCCCGTGCCCTGTCATACTCAGTCCTACATACACAACACATTCATTTTAGGGCTAGACAAACATCATGAATTTGTAATCAAAATACGTTTTTATTACTTGCCTGGTTAGGAACATCTTCTATTCAGTTTAACCGTTGGATGATTAGATAGATCTCTGCAATTGAATACATTTAATTAGGTTATTCATCCAGGGTGCGTACCTTGGTATTCTAAAATCAAGATTTAGGTAATCCACATATAATTAGGTTATTCAAAACTTGCTTTCATAGTACGAAACAGCAGAAACCATATGAGATCAGACGAAATAAAATCCCCAAATTTAGGTAATCCACATATAAATATATGTAATCAAACTCAAATACATATTAGCAAACAGATTCAAAATATGTAATACCTAGGAGAGCTTTGAAACAGGAAACGTTATCGTCTCTCAGATCCTTTGGATGCTTTGAGTGCCGCCAGTTCCAATGACTCTTTCAAGAATCAATACCGAAACCGTAGAAACCGATGGTCACAGTTTGACACAATCATGGGTTTCGAGGAAAAATCAAGATTACACAGACATGAAACACAAATCAACATAAGAAACTTACATGAATCAGGTTACAGATAACAAATTGAGAAAATAATCTTACCAGGTTACTTTTGATTGTAAAGAGATGAGATACAGGTTCTTTTGAATTGAGAGAGAAAACTGATAGGAGGCAAAGGATGAAAAGAAACGTGCGTCTTAATTCTGGATTTAGGGTTCGTGATTGTAACAGCTTTCAATAAAATGGGAGAACAAAAAAGGAAACTCAAATGCAGGGTTTTTCAAAAGTCAAAAAACTGGGAGCCAAATGCAGGGTTTTTCAAAATTTAAAAGATGGAGCCAAATTTTATTAATAAAAAGTCAAATAAATCATATATATTAAATCTGTATTATGACATCATCACAATCCTATGTGGCCTATCTAAGAGATCGACACATCAGCTTTTTACCTCATCTTCTCTTCTCCTCTTATAGACTGGGGAGATTAAATATTTAATCAACAACTAGAAGAATTTTTTAGTTCTACATGAATTCGGTTGGTATTAATTCGATTCATTATAATGACCACAATGTAGTACATACACAAAAATTTAAATCAGTAATCTACCCTAGATTTAGTTCATAAGGTGTCTTTGATAGTTATTTAGCTGTGTGCTTTTATCTATTTTATGAAGGTTTAAGGTCTTTCATAGTTCTTCACTATTACTTGTCATTTTATTATCCAAAATGTTGATAACCAACGCATGATAAAACCAATTGTAATACCATTTATGTTGAAATAATACCATCAAAGTATCCATCTCAATGACCAGAGTAAATGTGTGACATGGTTTGGTGTTACACCCTACACTTTATAATTTAAATGTCTTGTGTCACAACCCCCGACTCTATCCTGGGAGCGGAAGCCGTGAACCAGTCAAGTGGTATCGGTGTTTATTTATTTTGGCAGCGGAAAACTTGCATCAGGACCGTAGTTAGGAAATAAATTATCAGAGTTTTAAAACACCAACTTTTATTTTAAACAAATGGGATGAAACCTAAGTTTTAAGCACAATACATCTGTAGAGATAACCCTATTTCATAGAAAACATAAACTCCTTTTTTCTTAGGTAACTGTTATAGCCACTTTTCTAAGCCATTAGTGCTCTCCTGCTTGCTTCGATTAGCTTCACATTAAGTTACCTGAAACGCGTTTAAAAACATTTTATCAGCAAAAAATACTGGTGAGTACATTTATTTTTTTTAATATAATGACACAACATTATACTTTACAGTATTAAGAGCGATTACAATGTTTACTTCTACCCAAGTACTCATTCAGTATTTGTCATGTTGACTGTGGTCATATTACTATTGGCTAACTCGTCGTCCAATAGCAACGCTATATTCAGTAGTGTATACAAAACCACACACACCGGCAGCATTGGTAGAATACAAAGACTTAAACACTGTAAGTACAACGGAAAAACATTTGAGGTTTCGTAAAGTAATTTGATAAAAAGATTTACAAAAAGAGAATATACTCACCTGGTAATTTTAGGGTCTAACTACAGGCCTCCTGGCATAATCTTGGGCATAGCTTCTGAGCTCTTAATAAAATATATAATACACTTGTGTTAAGTATAATAACCCATGTCACATACAACCCGAGACAGAACCCCAACGACGTAGTCGGACAGAGCCTTTATATACGTTGTTGTTCCTAAATCAATCGGGTAACATAACGAATTAGTAATCAAAAGTTAAAACACTTAAAATAGGGCATGGTTTATTATTATTATTATTATGAATAATAAATAACCAGAGAATATATATGTGAGAGAAAGAGAAGAGACGAGAGGGAGAGAGGGCGAGAGAGAGGACAGGGAAAAAGAAGTGAGAAAATAGGCTATTTATATTGAAAGTTTGCTTGCTCTTTACGCTAAACATACACGTACACATATATTGAATGTTTAGTTATTATTATTTTATTATATATATATTCTAATTAATTAAGCTGCTTAATTCATTTATCGCTTATAGCTTTTAAAATATGAAGTTTTATAAAACAATGAATATGCCATTAGAACGAGGATATTTTTATCTATATTTTGACCTAAGTTTTATTAAAAATGGAGTAAGGTTAATTATAATGTATTTTTATTATTATTATTTTTAAACGGTTTCTATATTCGTCTAAACATCTCATATTTCTATCAGTCAACTTACCCGTGATCTACCCGTTTAATAATATAAGTTTCTATATACTTTATTTTAAATAAAAATTTTGGAGATGTTACATCCTCCCCACCTTGTTTTAAATCTCGTCCTCGAGATTCACTAAAATATAGAGGAACACTTTTAGCTCGTCACTGATCCTAGTTCCTAAGTATCTTCTGGTCCTTGCTTTGAATTGTATTTTACTTTGACTAGAACTATTCTCTATGCTTTGATATTCTTATCTTTTTAATAAAGGTGAATACTCTTCTTAACAAAGTTTTTTTAGATGTTTAATGTCTTAGCACGACTTTTAGTTACAGGTTTCCTAATGCATTGATAATCGCAAGGGGAATTCTTATACTTTCGATGACGTTCCAACTTATAGGGTTCCCGTCGTTCATCTTATCGTATGAGTTACGAGACGGATGATCAAACGAAATAGTGTCTGATATCAGAATTATAGATGTATAAGAGAGATTCTAAAATAATAATTGACACAATTGTTCGGGATTTACCCCTAATTGTCAATCATTATGGTCTTTGGATTTCCTTATAGATATACATATCAATATTCTCATATATTTCACATAATGTAATGTACACACCATTCATAAGGTCAATATATTCAACATGTTCCTATTTCCAAAAATAGGTCAGACATCAAGTCATAGTACTATTTAGGGAATTCCATTAACATAACATATACCTCATCTTACCCGGTCTTGCCGGAGAGGTAACCCATCTTACCCAGACAAGCTAGAGAGTCTACCGCACAATACCCAGTCTTGCCGGAGAGGTAACCCCATCTTAACCTGACAAGCTGGAGAGTCTACCGCACCATACCCAGTTTTACCGGAGAGGTAATTATAATAATATTTCCCATAAATAGACTTTTCTCAAATCATACTTTTAAAAGTGCATCATATATTATGGCATGTATCAAGAAACAAGGAAATTAGTATTCTCATGATCGATCATATTCTAGAGCCGAGTAGTATTAATAAACAAGAAATAACAGTGGCCATGTGTTATTGCTTATGTATCATACTTGCACTGTTCTAGTTATCATCATCACGGCATACCAACACCCATCACACTTTATCTATGCCATAATTAGCTTATCTTGAAGCTTTTTACTAAGTCATTTTTCTTAGGTTCAAGTCTAAATATTATCCTGGGAGTTATCAGTAAATATCAATATCTTAACTCTTTGTTTTAAGCATATATATTGTTATGGTTGTGACTTTATTTGGAAAAGAACTTCTGATACATATATATCATCGTCTCCATTGCCACTATGGCTAGGTTCGTTGTGACGAGTATGTTAACTCTATTTATGCTTATACAACATTAAATTCCTTCGTAAGGAACGTTTTATTCAGGCAGATGGCATTTTTAGAACATAACACGTTTCATGATTCATCTTTATAATGACTTCATTTTTCCATATGAATCATTGGTGATATATATATATATTTTCATATGTTTATCTACAGAAGATATTTGATTATTATATTGTGTATATCATCAAGAATTCTATTATGTATACGCATATATGTGTATATTTATTATTTGGAACATAAAATTTCAAATCTCTTGTTAATATCATAACTTACATAGTATATGTATATGATACTAAATTATTTTGTAATATCTTAATTTATAAAAACCCAACTTATATAACCGATGGTACCAATTATCAAGCTTATTCACATAGCTTTATTTACCCTTTTATAATAATAAAAATAATAATAGTATATTGGAATAAACTTTCTGTTAAATTTATTGAGTATAATATTTTGGAATAAAAGTTTAAAGAAATAGATTTATCAAAATATACACTTTCTCGATTCATGTAAACACTTTCATTTTTAACTAGTGGGTTGAACCATATTAAAACTTAACTCTTAATTTATATTATTTATTCAAAGAAGTATTACCATAGGTAATGCAAAGGTTGACGTTACTAAAATTGATTCTAAATACCTTAGATATTTAAGTAATATACATGTATTAGAACACACACACACACACACACATATATATATATATATATCTCAAACAATAACAGTAGAAATTCGTTTAAAGGTATTACAATATAAAATTGTAATTTGATTTTTAAATTAAGCTATGTAAAGGATAAATATATTTAACACACATTTGAGTCAATTATTTTTATGTGGGCCATTGTAATTCTAGTTTTTGAAAATGAAACAATAACCAGAATGTTTAGGAAAATTTAACGTGCCAGGTAAAATAAATAAATACTAAATTACTGATTTAAGTCAGGTAAGAAAAGATATTTTAGAATATCTTTTACTTCTTAAAATTTTACTTATCTAATCTCTTTTGTATATACATCGACTCTACAACCTATCAAGCCCATCTTTTCTTTTATTTACATCATAAAATAAAAATTATTAATTTTATTAAGTATAATATTTTAGATGATAGAGAATAAAAACATGATTATTTATATAATATATAATAATCTTTTAAACATACATTTTCTTTTAAATTATATTTAATATGTATCGTACGTAAAAATGAATTTTAGTTTATATTATATACACGTATAAACATATAAATATTATTTAATGTATTACAATGTATATATTTTTCAAATAGAATAGAATTGTAATGCATTTAAAATAACTATATATTATCCTATAAAAACCAATGAGTAGTTATTATAATAATATATATAGTTCCTTTAATACTTTTATAGTTATTATAATAACAATAATTGTTATAATTATATTTTTCTTTTCTTTTTAAAGTATACATAGTAAACATTAATATAAGATGATACTATATTTAATATTAAAGTGTACTGTGTATATTTTAAATTTAACAAGTGGAATTCACCGTGCTATGCGGCAGGGAGTTAATCATTATCAATTTGGGTCGTCAGGGTATCGGTTCAACACTTGTATAAGTTATAAAAGAAAATACTTTATTTAAAAAAAAATTATCGATAGGTTGAATAAAATTTTTTAACACAATAGACTTCACACAAATGTTTGCAAAAATGTAACCATTTGTCTATACTTTTGAAAATGTTAATTTGTTTCAAGTTTTTTTCCACCACCACTACCCTTAATAAAATAATGTGTCAAAAAAGAGAAGGAAATAAATTATATGGCCAAAGTAGAAAAAGTATCAACTTCTCTGGCATAACATATGTTAGCAATGGGTATATATAATAATATAAAAGACAAATTTTTATTTACTAAATATAAAATGTTAAGTTAATAACTTGAAGGAGTATAGGAAAGTTTCAACTTGGTTCTACTCAAATATGTTGAAAAATCTTTTTAATTGGTCCTTTTTATACCAAATGTTATAACATTAACTTATATATATATATAATTTTTTTCGATGTAAAATAATTAATAGTATCTTTGAACATTATACTACTACAAATATTTAATACACTAGTAAAAACTAGTGGGAATCACCCGCGCTATGCTGCGGGAATTCACTCAGTATCGAATTGTTATGTTACCAATGCTTGCTATAGAGAGGAAAAGAGAAATTCTAAAACATAAAGTCATGATATACCCACAAACTTATCGACGCGTGTTTTACACCGATTGTTAAAAAAGTAACGGCACGTGTTTATCGTTGATGAAAAACCCATAAAAATATCAGTATCATTCCAATAATTTCGATACTGGTACTCATGTTGGTTGGAATCATTTAGTTTCGTTGTAATACCATATGACACGGGTGTTCGCTACAACTTACGATACCAAAAAATAGTTTATTATAAACATGTGTTTCAAAGGAAAAATATATATCTAACCTGACATGATTTTAAAATGCGTCCAACAAGATACGCACACCTTATATTTTAAAACCTATATTAAAATTAATTATAAACTCAAAATAATATAGCTAAGTTATTATATTATTTTATATAACATTTCTTAATTAGATGTTTACAATCATTATTTTATATTAAAGAGTTGTTGATTGCAATTTTTTTTTCTTTTTAGTGGTGAACAAAAAGATTAGGTTAAACGTACTACACAAATATACACATTATTGTCAAAGTTCTTGTCAACGGACTAACTTTACAAGGGCATGAATAGTGATGCCTTTGATTGTGAGCAAAACGGCTTACACTGATGGATATGTGCTTTAGCTTTATATGAAAAGTTCATATATATATATATTGACACTTTGTGACGGTTGTTAAACTATTTCTTTTTTCTATAGATGGAAAATGATCGTACAAAATGGTTGATTGGACTTGTGACCAAAATGATTTACGCGGAATCAACAATGTATCATCCTTAAAGTATATGTTATATATCATGAAATTTAATATTAACAAAGTATAACATTATTAATAGATCACCTTTATATATAATGTTAACCATAACATAATTGTAAGATTTATATATTGGTAACTCATACTATGAACTTAAAACATATATAGTATAAACACAGAATAACACATAAATTATTAATTTCCTAACATAATATTTAAGTTTTAGGTATTAAAAAACACTTAATGGCTTTAACTAGTGGCTCTGATACCACCTTCTGTCACAACTCTCGATCCCACCCTGGGAGCGGAAGCCGTGAACCAGTCAAGTGGTACCGGTGTTTATTTATTTTGGCAGCGGAAAACTTTCATCAGGACCGTAGTTAGGAAATAAATTATCAGAGTTTTAAAACACCAACTTTTATTTTAAACAATGGGATGAAACCCAAGTTCTAAGCATAATACATCTGTAGGGATAACGCTATTTCATAGAAAACATAAACTCCTTTTTTCTTAGGTAACTTTTATAGCCACTTTTCTAAGCCTTTAGCGCTCTCCCGCTGGCTTCGATTAACTTCACATTAAGTTACCTAAAACGCGTTTAAAAATATTTTATCAGCAAGAAATACTGGCGAGTACATTTATTTTTTTAATATAATGACACAACATTATACTTTACAGTATTAAGAGCGATTACAATGTTTACTTCTATCAAAGTACTCATTCAGTATTTGTCATGTTGACTGTGGTCATATTACTATTGTCTAACTCGTCGTCCAATAGCAACGCTATATTCAGTAGTGTATACAAAACCCCACACACCGGCAGTATTGGTAGAATACAAAGACTTAAACACTGTAAGTACAACGGAAAAACATTTGAGGTTTTGTAAAGTAATTTGATAAAAAGATTTACAAAAAGAGAATATACTCGCATGGTAATTTTAGGGTCTAACTACAGGCCTCCTGGTATAATCTTGGGCATAGCTCCTGAGCTCTTAATAAAATATATAATGCACTTGTGTTAAGTATAATAACCCATGTCACATACAACCCGAGACAGAACCCCAACGACATAGTCGGACAGAGCCTTGACATGCGTTGATGGTTCCTAAATCAATCGGGTAGAGTAACGAATTAGTGATTAAGGGTTAAAACACGTAAAATGGGGCATGGCTTTATTATTATTATTATGAATAATAAAGAACCAGAGTATATATATGGGAGAGAAAGAGAAGAGACGAGAGGCGAGAGAGAAGGGACAGGGAAAAAGAAGTGAGGAAATAGGCTATTTATATTGAAAGTTTGCTTGCTCTTTACGCTGAACATACACGTACACATATATTAATGTTTAGTTATTATTACTTTATTATATATATATTCTAATTAATAAAGTTGCTTAATTCATTTATCGTTTATAACTTCTTAAATATGACGTTTTATAAAACAATAAATATGTCACTAGAACGAGGATATTTTTATCTACATTTTGATCTAAGTTTCATTAAAAACGGAGTAAGGTTAATTATAATGTATTTTTATTATTATTATTTTTAAACGGTTCCTATATTCGTCTAAACATCTCATATTTCTACCAGTCAACTTACCCGTGATCTACCCGTTTAATAATATAAGTTTCTATATACTTTATTTTAAATAAAAATTTTGGAGATGTTACATCTTGTGACTAATAAATGGGTTTGTTTTTTGTGTGAGGTACAAATAATGACTTAACTGAACAATGATTCGTTGCTATGCTGGGCTTATAATACGGTTGCTGATGCTGGGCTTATTATACGATTGATGGGCCAAAACAGAGAATAAGAAAAGCCCTAATAAGTGGATACTGGTATTATAGGGATATAAAAACGAGTGTTATGTCCAGATGGTTCTCATTCAGTCAAGTTTTATTCTATCTCACCTAAACAACGATTCAGGTTTCTTCACTTGTAGTTTGCACGGATTCATCTTGAATCTGTGTATAAGTTGTGAGTAAAATTTGTTCTTCGTTAGTTAACTATCGTGTTGATAATCTTGTGAGGTTTAGAGAGTTGTTGGTTGATTGTATTAGAAGTGTTGTATACATTCATATCGTTTAGGGTTAATATAATCTGGTTTGGGGTATCTCGCATTCTTGTGAAAGATCTGTATACAGATCCATGTTTGTTAACATGGTATCAGAGCCACGTTGAGCTCTTGGGTTTATCGATTCGCTGTGTATCATTGGTGTTGATTGGTTCAGATCTGGTCAGATCGGTGTGACTCTGTGTAGATCGGTGAAAGTCCTGGTGAATAATCTTCTTGCCGACTTTAGATCTTCTTCTTGGAAGTTGTGCCGTTTTCAGAAAGTTCGAGATCTTCAAAAGTTGAAACCCTAACTTAGGGTTTGATGATGTTTGTGGTTCTCGTTGGTCCTTGAAGCCCTAAGTGAAGACTTCAAGGCAAACCGACGGAATCTTATCGTAGATTTTCTCTTCTGTTCTTGTTCTTGTAACCCTAGAAGTTACTGAACAGGTGTGCTTGGAGTTAAACGCAATCTGTGAGTTCTTTCCATTACTTGTGTTTTTACATTTCTTGTCACACTTCAATTTGTTGAGTCTAGTCATATTGTTGCCAGGCTAGAAGGACCGGTTTGAGATTGGGACACAGAGTGGGTTCTCTCTATCGCATATAGTGTGATTTGGAGTGATTGTTGTGTTCTGTTGAAATATTGTTTGATTTGTTTTTGTTTTAAAATCGATTAGGCTTTGGCTTCTGTGCAAAGACTTGGGTAGGCACCTTTAGAGTGACGATCCTACAACCTGGCCCCTGGCACAGATTCGCCTTCTGTTTGACTATTACAGTAGATACTTATTTACTGTTTGCTTTGCAATCTGTGTGTATAACTTGTTTGTCTTTCAATTTGTGTGTATAATTTGTTTCTGTTGTGATCTTTTTTTGGCTCTTGATTGTTGATCTTGTTGTGTTGTTTCCATGGCTGATAGTGATGGTAATCCTTTTGCTACTTTGATAAGTAAACTTGATGTGAGTAATCCGCTGTATTTGCATGCTAGTGATACAACCAACCTAACTATAACTAATATAAAGTTAAAAGGTACTAAAAATTACAATGTGTGGGCTAATTCTCTAACTATGGCACTTAAGGTTAAAAACAAATATGGTTTTATTGATGGAACATGTGAGAAATCTCTTGTTGATAATGTATTAGGTGATCAGTGGGAAAGATGTAATTTAGTAGTTTTAACTTGGATATTGAATTCTGTGTCAGAAGAGTTGTACTTAGGTCAAGTTTATTCTAGATTAGCCTCTGAAGTTTAGAAAGATTTAAAGGAAACGTATGATAAAGTAGATGGTTTTGTGGTGTTTAACTTGTATCAGGAAATCAATTCTTTTAACCAAAGTGGTTTGACTGTGTCTGAATATTATCATAAACTGAATATTATGTGGAAACAGTTAGATCAAATACTACAATTGCCTTCTTGTACTTGTCAAGCCTCAACTTCTTTTAATAACTTTAATCAGATGATCAAGCTTATGCAGTTTTTGATGGGCTTGGATAATGTTTATCAAAATGTTAGAACAAGTCTTTTAATAAAAGAAACATTACCAACTGTAGAAGAGGCGTTTGCTATAGTTTCTAGAGAGGAGTCTCATAGAAACTCTGGTGCTGAAAAAAGAGTCAGACAGTTGGGTTTGTTTCTAAAATTAATCAAAGTGACTTAAGTAAAAGAGGAAATAAAAGTTCAAATTCATCTTTAAAATGTACCAACTGTAATAAAACAGGGCATACAGTGGAAAAGTGTTTTGAAATCATAGGATACCCTTCTTGGATGAAACCAAGAGGGGGGCAAGGAAAAAGCAGCTGTGGTTAGTAATAGTTTTGTTAATGAGTCTAGTGGGTCTGGTTCTACTTATCTAACTGCTGAACAAGTATCTATGTTATTAAGTTTGTTGTCTGATAGAACCAATGAAGTTGCTGCTGGTCAAAGCTGCAGTGTTTTAGGTAAGTGTAGAGGTTCTTTCTGTGCAAATATGTATTGCAAACCTGTTTTTTGTTTTGTTAACTTGTTTGGTAATGGTGAGGGTAATGGTTGGATAATTGACTCAGGTGCTAATCAGCATATGGTTAAAAGTCATGATATGCTCACTGATTTTGTTGATGTGTCTAATTTGAATATAAAGGTTAAACACCCAAATGGGACAAATGCTTTAGTAACTAAAATTGGAAGTTTAAAACTTACACAAGCGGTTGTTTTGCAAGATGTGTTTGTTGTACTTGTATATTCCATTAACCTGATATATGTTCATAAATTAGCTAACGATAATAAGTTGTATGTCGGGCTTGATGAGAATACTTGTTATATTCAGGATTTATTAACAAAGAAAATCCTGGTGACTGGTAGACCATTAGATGGTCTGTACTTCTGTGGAAATTCTCGTGATACTTTTAAGGTGTGTAATAGCATTGGTAATATGTATAGTATGTGGCATGCTAGGTTAGGTCATCCTTCCTTTAAAGCTATTAAACCTCTAAGTGGTAAACTGAATGTTAAACTGATTGAAAGTAATATTCCTTGTGAAGTCTGTCATAAAGCAAAGCAGCATAGAGAATCATTCCCTTTGAGTGATCATAAAACAACACAATTGGGGGATCTAATTCACCTAGATGTTTGGGGACCATATATGGTAGTTAGTAGGGAAGGCTTCAAGTACTTTCAAACTATTGTTGATGATTACTCAAGGGCTGTTTAGGTTTGTTTGATGAAAAATAAATCCGAGGTGTTCAATTATTTTCAAATTGTTGTAAATATCATTAAAACTCAGTTTGGTAAAAATATTAAATGTGTAAGGAGTGATAATGGGCTGGAGTTTGTTAACAGTAAAATGAATGAGTATTGTAAACAACATGGTGTTCTTCATCAAACAACGGTAGCTTACACTTCACAACAAAATGGTGTTGTGGAGAGGAAGCATAGACATCTTAATGTTGCAAGAGCTTTACTCTTTCAAAGTAATTTACCTGATAAGTTTTGGGATGAATGTATTCTAACTGCTGCTTATTTAATTAATAGGACTCCTACTTTTGTGTTAAATGGTAAGACACCATATGAAACGCATTATGGTTTTGAACCCTTTCTTGAACATTTAAGATTGTTTGGGTGTCTATGTTTTTGTACAGTATTGAATGAATCAAATAAATTGAATAGTAGAGCAGAAAAATGTGTATTCATTGGATATTCAAATGAAAAGAAAGGTTATAAGGTTTTTAGTTTGGATAGTAAAAGTATTTTTTTTCTCTAGAGATGTAAAATTTTATGAAAACTTTTTACCTTTTAAAGATAAAAATGTTTTTGATTCTTTTAATATGAATACACATTCTGATGTTACTACTCTTAATTTCTTTGATATGTATGATAACATTGAGACTGAACAATCCAAAGACCGCGATGATGAGGAAAGGGTTAAATCAACTGAAATTCCTTTACCACATGGGTCTTAACAACCAGACACTCATGTTGTCCCTCCTAGAAGTGAGGCTGAGTCTCAGCAATCTAGGAATAGTGACAGCGAGTCTGGCGGGGTTGAGGGTGTGAGTGAAAGAAATGTTGAGAGTTTAAATTCTGAGGGGACAACTTCTGAATTAAATGTTCAAACTGATGTTCAAACTGGAACTAGGAGGTCTAGTAGGATTGCTAATATGCCTAGAAAATTCAGCGATTATGTAGTTGAAGGGAAAGTAAATATGGAATTGAAAAAGTGGTTAATTACTCTAATTTGTCTATTGAAAATAAATGCTTTGCTACTTGGCTAAACAAAAGCGTAGAACCTAGGACATTCTATGAGGCTGTTAAAGATCCGAACTGGGTTTTAGCCATGAATGATGAAATTGATGCTCTTAACCGAAATGAGACTTGGGATCTTGTTGATTTACCCAAGGGTAGAAGCCTGGTTGGGTGTAAGTGGATCTACAAGATCAAATACAAGTCTTCGGGAGAAATAGATAGGTTTAAGGCTAGGTTAGTTGCAAAGGGTTATAGTAAAAAAAAAGGTATTGATTTTGATGAAATGTTTACGCCTGTAGTAAAAATGATAACTTTTAGATGTGTATTTACACTTGTTGTACAGTTTAGTTGGCCATTATATCAACTTGACCTTAATAACGCATTCTTGTATGGTGATTTGCATGAAGATGTTTATATGTCATTGTCTGAAGGGTATTATTCCAAAAATGAGTCTAGAGTTTGTAAACTAAAGAAATCTCTTTATGGGTTGAAACAAGCTCCTAGAATGTGGAATGCCAAACTTGTCAAAGTGTTGATTGATTTTGCTTTTGTTCAAAGTATGTGTGACTACTCTTTGCTTATAAAGAACAAAGATAATATAATTGTTATTCTTTTGGTTTATGTTGATGACATTGTGTTGATTGGGAACAATTTGAGTGAAATCAACAATGTGAAAGATGCTTTGAAGACGAACTTTAGGATTAAAGATTTTGATGATTTAAAGTATTTTTTTAGGAATTAAAGTTTTAAAAGATAACAATAATCTTTGTTTGTCACAAAGGAAATACTGTTTGGAACTTTTAAATGAATAAGGTATGTTAGGGTGTAAACCTGTTAACTGCCCTATTGATCAAAATCATGTTGTTTAATATTTGTAAAGAAAAACATCAAGCGTTGTCCAATTTGACGTATTATCAAAAATTAGTTGGCAAACTTATTTATTTATCTCATACGAGACCTAATATTGCATATAGTGTACATTTTTTAAGTTAACATATGCATTGTCCCACTGTGGGACACTTAGAGATTGCTTATAAACTCTTGAGATACTTAAAAAATCTCCAGGAAAGGGTATTGTAATAAAGAGGGGTGAAAGTCTTGATCTAAAGGTCTTCGCTGATTCTGATTGGGCAAAGTCTGTAACAGAGTCTCGAAAATTTGTTACTGGATATTGTGTTTTTCTTGGAAAGACGTTGGTATCTTGGAAAAGTACAAAGCAAAGTACGGTTTCTAGATCTTCAGCCGAAGCTGAATATAGAGCCTTATGTGCTGCTGCTTGTGAAGTGACGTGGCTCACTAATGTGCTAAATGAGCTTGATGTAACAATAAGACTTCCTGTATGTTTATCTTGTGATAACACTGCAACATTATCTATTGTTGCAAATCCGGTATTTCATGATAGAACCAAGAATTTTGAGCTTGATCTTTTCTTCTTGAGAGAAAAGATATCTAGAGGCGTTATTAAGACTATCGGAGTGCAGTCAAAGGATCAGATTGCAGATTTATTTACGAAAGGTATGTTGGCAACTCAACATGATTTTTTGTGTTCACAGTTAAATATGTAGGATTTATTTAGTCATTGATCTGAGAGGGGTGTTGAAATAATAACATCCAAGTATCCATCTCAATGACTTAGAGTAAATGTGTGACATGGTTTGGTGTTACACTACAGTTTATAATTTAAATGTCTTGTGACTAATATATGGGTTGTTTTTTTTTGTGTGAGGTACAAATAATGACTGAACTAAAAAATTATTCGTTGCTATGCTGGGCTTATAATACGGTTGCTGATGTTGGGCTTATTATACGATTGCTGGGCCAAGACAGAGAATAAGAAAAGCCCTAATAAGTGGATACTAGTATTATAGGGATATAAAAAAGAGTGTTATGTCCAGATGGTTCTCATTCAGTCAAGTTTTATTCGCGCTCACCTAAACAGCGATTAGGGTTTCTTCACTTGTAGTTTGCACAAATTTGTCTTGAATCTGTGTATAAGTTGTGAGTAGAATCTGTTCTTCGTTAGTTGATTATCGTGTTGATAATCTTGTGAGGTTTAGAGAGTTGTTGGTTGTTTGTGTTAGAAGTGTTGTATACATTCAGATCATTTAGGGTTAATATAATCTGGTTTGGGGTATCTCGCATTCTTGTGAAAGATCTGTATACAGATCCATGTTTGTTAACAATTTACATTGTACACATCATATATGTGTTTTCCAATAAGTAAAGTGGTACACTAGTACGGATTGTTATAACATTTTATTGTTCTTGAATCGTATGGTACCGATACCATTTGTGGGGTTGTTTGACAACTTTTGCATAATAAGTGCTGAATTAGTAAGATGTCTGAACTATTAGGTGTTGAACCACTAAGAGGTTTGAACCATTAAGAGTCGATAAAATTCTTAAGCGTTTAGAGGAAAATATCTGACCATTTCAGATTAGATGCCTTAATCATTCAGACTCAGTGTAATGCTTAACCATTCAGAGGCAACTGTTTGAATCATTCAGACATCTCCCGAAACAAACAGTCTGAACCATTATGTACTGAACCATTAAGAGCCCTATTAAGAGCTAAACAAAAAGCCCCTGTGTTTGATAGAACTATTTGAATATTTATATTAAAATTGATTAGATCATGCATAATGATAAAGCCTCGTAAGGAGTATTTTCTGTCACATCAACATTATAACACCCCTTTAGAAAATGTGTAATATGTAATTTCATTTCAATCATTACTTTCCGCTTTGTTTCTCTCCGTTAGACATTATAGTAAAGACGCCCCTCCCTCTTCGTGTACAGAAAGATGATGTTAGAGGCGTTATCAAGCCCATTTACATCCCTGTAATACCTTATTATCCATAGCTTTACAACAACGTTGAAATACAATTTTACATATAGACTAACCGTTTTAACAAGTTTCTAACACACTATTGAAGGTATGACACTCATCTTTGTGAGCTTATGTGTGAGAACCACTTATAGTATTTACAATATCTTTACAAATTTGGACGCACCATTTGTAAGGCACAATTATTAACTTGACATACATGCATTTGAATGAATCGTATGGTATGTTGAAATTATCCATAACTTCCAAAAATTAGTTCTACATATAAAATAAAAACAAATGTTCGTCCATTCTAGGAACCAAAATAGTGACTAATTAGTAAATAGCAGGGACAAAAAAGTAATGCCTAATTTACTCTACAATTAATTTGGTTTAAAAAATACTACATCACACTTTTCTTATGGCAACGATTACTCCTACTCTATTACACTAATAATCCTAAAATAATCATCAATGTCTTTATCAAATGAGTTAGCCCCATACTAACAAATAATACATCAGCTAATGTGAATTTATATTATTTAGTTAAGTGTAATTAAGGCTATAGGACATGTTTCCCCTTCCCCAATATTCCTCCAAATTCACCTCACGATCATATCACCATCCCCTTCTATTTCAGCAGCATCCTTCCCCAACATGAGGTGTCGTTCTCCTCTTCACTTTCTATTATTTTTATTTTTTATTTAATTCATTTTTATTTATAAATAATTTTTTTATTCATTTTATTTGTTAAAATAAAATAACTAAACATTATTTTAAATTAAATTAAACTTTAAAACAATAATATATATATATATATATATATATATATATATATATATATATATATATATATATATATATATATATATGAACCACCCTTTACTGCGAGAATCGCGAGAACTAGTGTGAACACAAACAGTAATATCTAAAAAAATCCAAAAAAATAACAATTTTTTTTTGTTTTTTTAATATTTTTTTTGAAAAAGTCACTATATTTACTCAACAATAAAAAAAATCGATATTTTTTTTTGAGTACCAACTTTCCATGCACATGTGCATTTTCGTCATTTATTTGACAAATTCCATAATACATTACAAAAATTAGACAGTTGTACCTTATTTACACTACCATGTGTAACACACTACTTTTTACTTTACCAATATTAGCAATGCACATGTGTATTTATATATATCAACATGAAATAAGGTGTTTTGGTACACGAATTTGAATACATTTTTCTCTTTCATCTATCATACCATCCATAATACACTACCATGCACATGTGCATTTTCATCATTTCTTTGACAAATTCCGTAATACATTACAAACATTAGACAATTGTACTTTCATTTACACTACCATGTGTAATACACTACTTTTTACGTTACCAATATAAGAAATGCACATGTGCATCTATATGTATCAACATGAAATAAGGTGTTTTTGTACACTACTTTGAATACACTTTCTTTTTCATCTATCATACCATCCATAATACACTTCCATTACCTCCTACCTCCATAATATACAATACCATTACCTCCTACCATTTATAATCCAATACCAATACCAACATTTTCACTTTATTACATGTATATCAACACCGTTTATACCATCCAATCAACATATTACATCATAAAGTGACAACTATAATGAACCCATCAACCACTAGATATAACTAACCAAAAAACATATATAGAGTTAAATGTTTGGTTGATCCCTGTGGTTTGCGAAAATTGCAGATTTGGTCCCAATGGTTCATTAATTACACACTTGGTCCCAGTGGTTGCAATTTTTGCACTCGGGTGGTCCTTATGACTAACCCATGTTAACTTTCTCAGTTAAGTCTATGTAAAATTACCACATTACCCTTACTATTAAAAACAAAAATAAATAAACACCTTCTTCTTCTTCACCCTGATCTCTCTCTCTTACTTTCCTTTTCTCTCTCTAAAACCACAAGACCACCGTCTCCCACCTCCACCACAACCGCCTCCACCGCCGTCTCCTACCTTCTCCTCCCATTCACTGTTTCAGGTAATTAACCGGTTGACCGAAACTGAGCGAACCAAGTTGAACCGAGTGACTGGGACTCGAGCCGAGACCCGAAATGAAAACCACCACCACCACTGCCGCCACTGGCCGGCCCCCAGAGCCGCCGGCTGTGGCAGTTTGCTGCTGCCACTATGACTGCCGTTGGCGGCAGCCGCCGTACAGTCACCACCACCATAATCACGGCCCGGCCACCACCATCTCTACCTGAAACGAAAATCGAACGGCCAGAGGATATGGATTTTTACCGATCTGAAAAAGAAGATGTAGGAGGAAAGATAGAGGGCTTACCGGAGAGGAAAACTCAAACCGCGGCTGCCGGAGGTCGATACTACCATCATTGTTGCTTTAAAACGGAAAATAGATGTCGGAATCGTGTTCCTAGGCCTCGGTTTAGGGGGTATGCCGAAGCACCATCTGAAAATCGTGTTCCACCCCCTGTTTTAAGTTTAGGAAAATAGGTCAACCGGTTAATTACCTGAAACAGTGAATGGGAGGAGAAGGTAGGAGACGGCGATGGTGGAGGTGGGAGACGGTGGTCTTGTGGTTTTAGAGAGAGAAAAGGAAAGTGAGAGAGAGAGAGAGAGATCAGGGTGAAGAAGAAGAAGGTGTTTATTTATTTTGGTTTTTTAATAGTAAGGGTAGTGTGGTAATTTTACATAGACTTAACTGAGAGAGTTAACATGGGTTAGTCATAAGGACCACCCGAGTGCAAAAATTGCAACCACTGGGACCAAGTGTGTAATTAATGAACCATTGGGACCAAATCTGCAATTTTCGCGAACCACAGGGACCAACCAAGCATTTAACTCAACATATATATGAGCCTACTTCATCATTCAAAATCACAAACTTTTTGTACCAAATCACGGTATATAATTGTTATACATAATGATGCACATGTGCATTTAATGTAAAATTGAGCGTGTTATGGATGATATTTAAATTAAAGTGCAATTGTCTACTAGTGATAACGTATTACTGAATTTGTCGAAGTTATGATACATATGCACATGTGCATGGATAACTGTTACTCGAAAAAAAAAGTTTTTTTTTGTAACGAAATATAACGATTTTTATTAAAAAGAATATTAAAAAAATTTGAGTGCTTTTTTGATTTATTAGATCTTATTTTGCAATAAAGGTGGTTCTCGCGGTTCTCACAATAAAGGTGGTTCTCGCATGAACCTTACCCTATTATATGTGTGTGTGTGTGTGTGGGTTCTAGAGTGAACCTGATGTTATTTGTGAACCTTGAAAATCATTCTCAATAATTAATCTATTTGAGATGTACGGTTATAAAAAAAACAATAAAATAAAGAGGTTAATGATATAATTAATTATTAATTAAAGATAAAGGTGTATTGGTAATTTTGCTATCCTATCATAACCGAACATTGTATTTTTTTTTAATTTTTGCTAAGGTTATGTGTACACAAGTGTACATGTCGTTGTTCCTACAACGTACACAAGTGTACAAGCTGTTTTTACACTGTTGTACATTTGTGTATTGAACTCATGTACACATGTGTATATAAACAGTAAACACTGAAAAAACGAAACTTCTTATGTTTTTCGTTTTTATTAAAAAAAACTATAATAATATTATACTCAAATTAAAGAGAATAAAAAACTTGTTTTTATGGTGTATTTAAAAGAAAAAATATTAATATATGAAAAGGTTTTAACGATTAAATATTGTAAGGGGTAGTTAGTTTAAAGTTATAACTTCCTTATTTAAATTGATTAATTACCATCATATCCTTTAAATCTAAAAAATGATCTATGACTCAGACTGGTTCACAAGGTTCACAGACAAGGATGTGGTTCACTCATATATTTATATATACATATACATATATATATACATATATACATATATACATACAGGGGCTGGTTATTGTACAAAATGTCTTATCCTACAAAATGTACGCAATAATCTCAGCCGCCCGATCCCATGCGAAATCACTCTATTCCATGCGAATTCATCTCCTCTCATGCGAAATTAGTGTGCGAATTCACTCTACTCCATGCGAATTCATCACTAAAGGGTGCGAAATCACATGTCGTACGCAATGTACGTTAAGCCATTTTGTACAATATACTTTCTCTATACACACACACATATATATATATATATGTATATATATATATATATGTATATATAGGGTAAGTTTAGATAGAAAACCCTAAAAATTTGAGAAAACCCAACCTCCCGACATTTTTTTTCTTGAAAAAATAACACATGTAATATATATGTTTTTAAGAGTTTTGGGTAAAAAAACAAAAAAACACCGAAGGATTATTAAAAAAATAAACAAATTTTAGCAACTTTTGTGACTAACATGTGTTAGACAAAAAATGCTGAAACTTGTTTATTTTTTTTTAAAATATTCCTTGGGCGGTTTTTTTTTTTTTTGCCCAAAACTCTTAAAACATGTATATTACATGTGTTATTTTTGTCAAAAAAAAATGTCGGGAGGTTGGGTTTTCTAGGGTTTTCTCAAATTTTTAGGGTTTTCTATCTAAACTTACCCTATATATATATATATATATATATATATATATATATATATGTATATGTATAGAGAAAGTATATTGTACAAAATGGCTTAACGTACATTACGTACGACATGTGATTTCGCACCCTTTAGTGATGAATTCGCATGGAGTAGAGTGAATTCGCACACTAATTTCGCATGAGAGGAGATGAATTCGCATGGAATAGAGTGATTTCGCATGGGATCGGGCGGCTGAGATTATTGCTGAAACTTGTTTATTTTTTTTAAATATTCCTTCGGCGCTTTTTTGTTTTTTTTTTTGCCCAAAACTCTTAAAACATGTATATTACATGTATTATTTTTTTCAAAAAAAATTGTCGGGAGGTTCGGTTTTCTAGGGTTTTCTCAAATTTTTAGGGTTTTCTATATAACCCTACCCTATATATATATATATATATATATATATATATAGGGAAGGTTCTATGCAGAACACTAAATATTACGAGAACATGCAGAACACAATGAATCACCCATTTTTTTAATCCTAAAAACCTAAAAAGTAATTGAAATTGTTAAAAATGTAAGATTTATTGTTTCTTATGATAGGATTCAAAACAAAAGATGGAAAATTTTCACTTTTTGTGTAACCTACACATATGTAGGTAATGTGTAGGTTAAATTACCACATGAATGTAGGCTATATGTAGGTAAAAATATATGATTTTTTATGTATATATAATACATATAAATGTAAGAAACATAAAATAAAATTTTAAAAATATGAACCTTAAATCTCAAAATTTAGTGTTTTAGAGTTGTTTTTTTTGTTTTCGAAATAATTAGTGTTCTGTAATTATCTTCATCCTATATATATAAGGAGAGAATCATGAGAAAACTAGATATAAATGAGAAAACTAAAAAACTAACTCAAAAAGCATAAAAAAAAGCATAAAAACATACAATTTTTTTAACAATTTTTTTATAAAAAATCGCTACATTTTATGTATAAAAAAACTTTTTTTTCAAAAAAAAAAAAAAACTTGTACTCCATATGTGCACTATATGTGTACTACATATGTGCATTATATGTTTATGTTGCACATGTGCATTATATGCTTTTTTATTTTTATTTTTTTTAAAAGTCTTTCTTATATAATATATATAGCGATTTTTAATAAAAAAATAAAAAAAATTGATAAGTTTTTTTGGCTTTTTTAATTTTCTCATTTAAACTAGTTTTCTCATGATTCATCCCATATATATACATATATATATATATATAAACAAATTTGATGGGTCTTTTTTAAAAATAAAACCAAATTCTAAGGGGTAAATTAAAACCAAACTTAAAGGGTTTTTTTTTTAAAATATAAAATATTCCTTCTATCTTCCACTTACAAAATTCTTCATCTTCCATTTGAACCGCACCAAAAACAGAGTAAACAAAAAATAGCGTAAGCACAAAACAAAAATCATTAAACAAACTATAAAATACACACACAATTTCAAGAATCATCATCAGGGAGATCGAAGAAGGTTTCCTGTGGGCATCGGAGATTGAACGCGGGGAGGGGGGGGGGGTGGGGGTGTGTTCCCCATCAGGGAGGGTGTCCGTCTCAGCACCCTGATGTTCTCCCCAAGATCATACCCCTCAGTCTAAGAGCATTCACATTGGATCCTCTATCTCTATCTATATAATTACACTAAAAATCATTTACTTTTCTCTCTCATTTTAATTAAATAATATTTTTTTTATATTTTTATCATTAACTTTTCTCTATCCTTAACTCGCAACCATTTTCAAAAAATATTAAAAAATTATAGAGGGTGAACAGTGTTTTCTGCAAATTTACTGATGAACGGTAATATTTTTTCTCTTCTCTACTCAAAACCACTCCATATAATATAGAGAACTCACTCACATAAAATATTATAAAAGCTTATTTTTATGTTCATCTAAAAATTCTAATTCGTGATAAGATAAGTGTCAAAACAATAAGAGTATAGCAGGGGAAGGTTTAGGATCCACTTCGACGGATAACTTCTTGCACATAATCTAAAAACAAAGAAACATTGTTAGCCTTAACGTGAGGGGTGGCCTCCGTGTTTGAACTCTAGCGTGAGGATCAGTAAAGGTTTCTCGAGGAATTAATAAGCATAAGAGAGAATAGTTTGAGAGAGAGAGAGAGAGAGAGAATTGTGTGATGTGTGATACCTTTGGAGTTGTGAGAAGACTCCTCTATATAGGCAAACTTCTCTACCGTAGGAAGTCTCCTTGACAACTTATTTCTATATAGGGTAAGTCTGATCCTCTCCGACATGGCTTGCGCGGGTAACCTTGCCTCTTTGATGAAAGTGTGTTTCCTAAGTCTCGATGCTGCTTTATGTGCTTTTGGATACATTCTAATCATTTTGACTTCGCAACCTCAGGACTTGGTGTGTGCACAATAATCAAGCTTCCAATTGTTATTCATTCGTGTGACTACTTCCAGCAGCTGAGTGGGAGCTTCCGGGCACCCACGTCCTCAGCCCCCAGTCATAAGTATCTGTATTGTTGATAAGGTGCTTATGACTCAATTCGTTTTTACTCTCTGACTCAGCTGAGTTGGGACTATATGCCTTATCATTCTGTTTTATGAAACTAGAGTGTTTGGGTCATGTGAGGGAGCTGTAAGTCCTCTTCTCATAGTTTCGTATTGTGGCGTATTTATTCTACCAGCTTGTTTGGCCATATTAGAAGTTGTTAGGTAAATGTGGGGAGACTAGAAAGTATGAGCTCAATATTTCGTTATATGGCTAGGAGTTCGTTGGTGGGAACTACTTGCTAGGAGCAACACATGTGTGTAAAAAGTTCTATTTTTTCCTTTGTGTCTTTTCTTCTCCCCTTGTCCCTTTCCACTTGTCCCACTTGCACGTGCAAGTTGTATTAGGCGATGTGGACTTGACACATGGGACGTTGCAGCAGGGAAAGGGATCATTGCCCTAGCTTTCCATCTGTCAGGGGTTAATCCCAACCTTTTGTCCTACAAATATGGGGATTCAAATTTTGAATTAAAAGACCCTTATATATAATTGTGTAACCGCCTTTTACTCTTTCATCTTATATTATTTTCATTCCTTGCAAAATCTTTTGGTTATTCTGGCGGTTCTCATTTTTCCGATGATACTTTTGCGACTTTATAAATCGGTAAGTGCTCTTCTTTTTCCAATCTGATGTCGACTAGTTTTGTGGTGATCATGGTATTCATCCCTCGCTTGAACCTACTTCCCCTTGGAAGGTTACGGCGAACAAGTGTCTCCTGGGTTAGTTTGGTTTCTATACCCGAATCTTAGAACAATTAAACCTGTGTTACCATTTTACAAACTTTTTCTTAGAAGTCTTGAGGTACTACTGTTTATCTCTTGGTCAGTTAGCCCTCGTAGGTGTTGCTTAGATTACACATTTTGAGTTAACTTGTCGTGCCCTTAGTAATAAACGCTCTTTGAAAATGTTTCTTGTTTCTTCGTTTCTTTCACCTTGCCCGCAATCGAAGTTGGTTTACCATTGAGAAAACCTAATGCAAAGTTGATTTAACAAATGGTATCGTTGGTCATACTTTTGTTTTGGAAGGATAGGTTCTTTTTTCGTGTCTGAGAAACTTATTCCTTCTGAAACTGCCTGCCGTAAATTCGATGAGGCACTAAACAAGAAGGAGACTAAGGTTTCCGAGCTTGAGCTGGAGTTGTTGCTAAAGGTCTGTGCTTCTCGTTCCAAGCTTTGTGCTTATCTAGAGTAGTTTCTTGTGCTGAGAGGTGTTATTGCTAGGTGGGCCAATCCGACATCTAAACCATCTTTTGCTGTTGATGGGAAGGGTATGTCCCTTTCTTGTGATTCCTATGTTTTTATGCTTTTTTTTTTGCTTCTGGCCTTTCTTATTTCTATTTGCAGAATTGAGTGATTTGGACTTTATCATGCTAATGATCCATCTGTAGTGGAGATGGAGCCAAAGGAGGTTCCTGCGGGTCGTCCTCTTTTTGTGTGTCGTACTGAGCATGTTCAATCTTCAGGTGACTTTGCTAATGTTCCTATCCATTTGGTTATAGATGCTTCTGTTGGGGAAATGCCTTCTAACCTAGTTAGGAGGTCTACCGTGGGCTACTTCTACTGGGCCAACATCCCAATCTTTTGACCCTATCTCTATTGATAGTGGTGATGAAGATGATGCTAATGTGATAGCTTTATAACCGGTGTTAAGTTGGTGAAGATAGAAACACTGCAAGATGTTACTACTAAGGTAGAAGGTGTCTCTTTTATGCCTTCCAAAGCTAGTCTGGAAGTTGTGTTGAAGAAACTGAACGAAGGAAATAGGTGCGTTGCAAAAATGGCTCAAAGTTATATTGGTTCTACTTAGGAGAAGATTTTGGGGAAGATGTTGGTAAGTCTTTGCGGTTGGAAGAGGGTTTGAAGAAGAAAGAGAAGGTTGGCTCGACGAAGCCTGTTGTTTAAGAGGCGGAGCAGGTAACTAAATGGGGGAAGCTTGTGGTTGAGAGTGTGGCTTTTGATGCTAAGCTTGTTTTCTGTGTTCCTAAATGGCACGTCCGACCTACTGACACTACTATGGATGGCTTTGTTTGTCACGAGCTTCTTATGAACTTGGCTATTCCTTTTGAGAAACAATCTTTGCAGAAGCTTGCTGATGAGGATGTGGTTATCCTTACTCAAGCTGCTAGATTGGTCATGTCTCTTCCCGAGGGAATTCGGAAGTGGATTGATCTCCGTGATGATGCTAATGATCTTAAAGTTTCATGTGAAAAGGAGGCAGATCTTGTAGCATCAAAGTAGGAGGTAGTTTCTTGGAAGGCTAAAAAGGATGAGTTCATCAATCAACTTATCGTCTCCTGGTCCAAGGTAGATAAGGAGATCAAGAATCTTGACACTTGTTCTCGCCAATTTTCTGATTTTAATACTCAACTTGCCAAGGAGAGGTCAGATTTTGGTTTGGAGCGTAACAAGTTTAGGATGGAGAAGGTTGCCAATGATGCATTAACGGAAGAACTGAGGCATCATGTTGAGAAGTTGAAGGAAGAGAAGAGGTGGCTTATTGAGTATGGCCTTCGTTATGTTGTCACATACTTTCTTCAATACCATGAGTTCCACGCTCGCCTTGCAGGGATCTATGCGAAGGAAATGGCTCATAGTAGGCATACAGGTTTTAACGTTGCTTCTAAAGGTGAAGCCTTAGAAACTCTTGTTGCCTTTAAGCCAGATTCTTTGTTAGAGTTTGTGGGTGTTGTAAAGGAGATGGATATGCTGTCTTACCCATATGTTGATGCTTCATCTCGTATGGTGGACCAACCTATCTTGGAGCTTGAAGTTGTGGAATCCTAAGGTCTGAACAAGAAGCTTTGTGAACAGGTGTTTGCTGTTACTTCAATGAAACGGGCGTTGTTCGAGACCAGTGATGAGGAGGTTGGAGATATTGGGTCGTCTTCAAAAAATCCGATGATTGGAGAGGAGTCAGAAAAAGTTACTTTGATGTTTATTCCTATTGATGTTGCTTCGCTATCTTCTGTAAGAGTTGAGACTATTCCTCTTTTCGCCGAAGATGAAGGCCTTGATGATGACTTGGGTGGTTTGTATGATAACCTCCCTAAGATGTCTATTTCTCCTCATGATGAAGCTACTGGTGGTGAAGGTGTTGGGGGTTCGAGCTCTGGTTGAAGTTTGATGTTGTAGTTAGCCTTGTTTAAAGGACATGCTAGTTTTTGTGCTCCTAAAAGGCTTGTCTTGTATGGAATTTATTATCGAATAGGATCCCCCCTAGTGGGTTTTTGGCTTCCTTATACTTATGATGTTTTTGCATTTTTCTTTTAATTGATGTGTTATGAGAGACTTGTATAGCTTCCTTATTTATTTTTGGTTTGTTTCTTTTTGTCGTGTTTGCAATGTCTCTGCTGTCAAATTAAAGCCATATGCTGTAGTCATCTTTCCCCAATTATGTTAGGAAAGAACTGATGCAATTGCCTTATCCAATCTCTTTTCCTGTCCACAACTTATACCTTTCTGTGTGGTCTATTGTACACAGGCTTGCGGCTTCTTGCTTTTTGCATGTGGAGCAGATTTGGTGTGAGGTGCTCACCCTCTTTCATGAAGTTGTGTTTTTCTTTTCGATCCATGGAATAGTATTGTGTTAGGTGCTTAATATTTATACAGGAAGGTATAACGCATTGTTTCTTGCTGAGCGATATGGATTAGGAGCTCATCCCTTTTGCATGAGTAGATATAGTGCCGGATCCCATGAAACTTGGTTAGGAGGAGCTCACTCTTAGGATAGGATAACAAAGTTGTGTTTAACAAAAATGCTACTAATATTTCATTAAAATGATGTAGCCAAATACAAGCTCGTTCATGGTGCATTAGTGACTAATCGCTTAGACTATGAATTTCTTTAGGTGCTTCCCATTCTAGTGCCTTAAGACCTTCTGGCCATCTGGGGTCTCAAGCTTGTAGGAGAATCCCTGGTGTGCTTCGCTTATCACATATGGGCCTTCCATCTTGGGCCCATCTTCCCCAATTTTTCTTGCTTGCTAGCTTCGTTGTTTCTTAGTACCAGATTTCCTAGCTTGAAGGTTTCTTTTCAAACTCTTGCATTGTTGTAGCCTTCAAGCTTTTGTTTGTATCTAGCTTCCCTGTCTAGGGTAGCTTCTCGACCTTCTTCTAGCAAATAAAGGTTGAGGAGAACTAAAGAGTTGTTTGTTGCCTTGTTTCTTCTTGTGCTTCTTAGTGAGTGTACTCATATCTCGGTTGGGATGACAACTTCTGAGCCATAGATGAGGCTATATGGGGTTTTTTTTGATGGCCTGTCTTTTCCAAGGATCGCATGGCCCAAATTCTACTTGGGAGCTTCTCGACCCATTGTTTGTCGTATCTTCCTAACTTTGTTTTCAACCCCTCAACTACGATTCGGTTCATCCTTTCAACTTGTCCGTTTGACCGAGGGTAGGAGAAAGAGCTAAAGCTTTGTTTGAGGTGGAGCTCCTTACACCAAGCACTGAAAGGCTTTTTTTCAAACTGCTTACCATTGTCGGTTACGATCATCCTCCAAGCCCTGTCCCACACCTCTCGTTTTTGCACCATGCCCCATTTTTGACGTGTGCTTGTCTGTCATCCACATGTTGCATAACACCCCATTTTCAAGTCCCTCTATACTTTATAGTCTTTGAGGAAAAAGTGAAAGTTTGAAGTGGTGATGGTTTGAAAGGATATGGCATTCTGACTAGGCATCCATTGTGAAAGATACTCTTAAAGAAGGAAATTTGTCACTAATATTCATTGAAAATTTATAGCAACCTCATATGGCAAATTTATTATGCAACTTTTATCATAAATAGATGAGTCTGGCTTCCATCCAATTTTTTTTAAAGAAAATTAGATCATATCCACCATTAATAACTATAAAACTTTTATTGGAAAAAAAAGTAAACTTATTATCTCCTCAGTTTTGTTTGGTCTTAAATCTAAAATTTCTATTAAAACATCATTGAAGATTATTTATGTCTTTTTACCTAAAATACCCTTAAATATTTTCTTGTTCCTTACTTAATCCGTTAGATGTAGGTGTGTGCAAAAAATTGATCTAACCAAGCTAAAACCAAATAAATCAGAAAAACCGAACCAAATAAAAAACTAGTGGGCATGTTAGCCGTTTTTTCTAAAAAAAAAACTAGAAGTAGTAGTTCAATTATGGTTATCAATGTGTACACACGTGCCATAACCAAATTGAACCTACATGTAGTAAAATCTTTGTCGAATTTTGAAACTTTCACCATTTTTCAGTATTTGATATTTTTGGTTCATCGTTTGTTTGCATTTAAGGACTATACCATATTTTTCTGTTTGAATATTCGGTAATAATCCATATACCACTTCAATCGCTGAACGTATAATTCATATATTCCCTCCATATTTAAAAATCTTTCCTAATCTAGTAACTAACTACTGGTTATCCTTAATTAATTAGCCATATAATGGTATCAACAACAACAACAACAACCTGTAATAAGACATGTAACCATAATTGAACTATGTTTGACTTTTACTTTTACTACTTGAACTATATTTGACCTTTAGAACTTGAAATGGGTTTGACTTTTAGTACTTGAAATAAGTTTGACTTTTAGTGCTTGAAATGGAACTGACCTTCACAAATTCATGTGAGTTTTAGTTTTAGAACTTGAACTACCTTCAAAATCAGAGTAACCAATATCTATGGGTTTGACTTTAATATGCTGAACTGGTTTGACTTCTAGAACTAGAACCCCGCTTGACCTCTGTTTAGTAAAATTAGTAACAGTAGTTAGTAAGAACACATTTCTAACCTCTGATTAGTCAATTTCCAAACACATTTCTACACTTGGTGCAACTTACTTGACTTGGTTTTAACCTCTGTTTATCAAATATGTTTAAATATTAAAAGTCAATTATAGTTAAAACGCGGGTTATCTACTGTCAAATACGTGTTCATTCCATTCTCCAAAAGCAATGTTCATTTAAATGCACAATTAAATGAACATCGAATACATGTTCATTCCAATGTCTAAACCACAAATTGTCAAATAAAAGAAACATCCAATTCATGTTAAAACACAAGTTATCTAAAACAAACATCCAATCCCTGGTACATAGGTTATCTAAGCAAACTTCCAATTCAAGCTCAAACAAAGGTTTCATTGTCATAGGTTCATTTGATGGTCAAACATGAGTATCTCAGGTTCATTCCCTAATCAAAACAAGCATCCAAGTCATGTTTCATCACTGTAGACTATCTCAGGTACATTCAATGGTCTAACTAAATACTATTCAATAAGCATCATTCAATTAAAATAATAATAAGTACAGGTAAATTAAATCAGTCTTTCATCATTGTTAAATATCATCAATTATACATCATTGTTACATACCTTAACATGGGTTACCCCTGATCACTAATCCTACATACCCAAAACTTGATCAACCTAAAGTCACCTAGTTTAACAGTTCTAGGAAACACTGATCATCAACGATAAAACACCCATTTTAATAGTTATTAGTTAGGCTAATAGATATGCATTATATTTGCAGCAAAAGATCCAGAAGTCTTCACAGTCGACGGTGAAAACAGAGCTCAACCAGAACCCCTCCTTGTCCTCATCAAGACCCGGTATTGGATCCTGATGTGCCGCCTGGATCCTTATTCCAACGAAAATTCCAAAAAAACAAACAAACTACATTTCAGCTTTTATACTAGACACAAATCACAACATCAAAGTTGAAAACCAAAATTGACTCAATGTCGTACCAATAACGTGGAAAGTGATAAGAATCACAACGTATTGACTCATGACGTCGACAATCGAAGTTTGGATGGTCAGAACTGTGATGCCTCCGGTGGTCTTCTTCAGGGGGGGGGGGGGTGGGGGAACAAGGAGTGAAATGTATCTTATGAGGGAAGTTTAAGGATTAAAAAGGTGGGGGGGGGGGGTTACCATTCTGCCCTCCCCACCGTTAAGTGAGAACAAGCGTAACCGATAGGGACGGAAATTGAACCTGACTCTTTATTATATAGATATACATATAGATATGGATATGGATATGAATATGAACTTAAATATAGAAGACACAAATATAGATAGATATAAAGGGGTTGGTTCAGTACACAATGCTCTTAACCTAAAAAACATAGGAAGTAATGAGAAGGTGACATGTGACTCAATAGATATTTATGGTCAATGGTAGCTGAGTCAATTTACAATCCCCCCACCCCATAAAATTTAAACTTTCATAATGTTTTTATACAACTTGACTTTTTTTTATTAAATTATACCATAAAATCAAACATTTTTTCTCTTTCTTATGACTTATGAGTAGCCTAATGATATATTTTTTATAATTTTTTTTGTAGAAAACTATAATCACATACGTATAATTGTATTGTTATACCTTAACCCAATGTTCATGTGTAACAATAGGGTGTGGGGGTGCCCCGTGATGTAGCGTCGTGGGTGGGTGACCACGCGTGGAACACCGTCGCCGGTCATGGTGACCACGCGTGAAATGGAGAAAGTTATCGTTGAGGAGGGGACCGTGATTAGGTGTGGTGAATGATGGAAAGTGGTGGGCACCCCCACTAAAATCCATCACTAGTGATGGAACCAAGTTCGATAACGTGGCGGAACATGATTGGGTGTGGTGAGTGATGGAAAATGGAGCATCCCCACCCCCTTATAGTTATATGGCCAATTATCTATGCCTAGACACATAATCAGCAATGGGTTAAATGGATAACAACACAATTATATGGCATACTATATCTATTTTACCCCTCCACTCTAGATCTTTACTAACTTTTAAGTATTTACCATACTACCATTGAATTAATCTTATCTGTTAAATTGATGTGATCAAGGATCAAGATCGTTTTTTCGTTTCTTAGGTTAAGAGTATTTTTATATGATCTACATCATCATAGATATAGACTGAACATGATTTGTATACGCTATTAAATTAAAGGAAATCATATTTTAATTTAATAATCCTAACTTTGACTTATTGGTCGGGATTAATGCTAACTCATGAAATGTTACCCACAGTCCCAACTTTGAGTATATTTTCCTTGAGTGATATCATACTAACTAAAACTTAACCCAATCAGTCTTTGCTGACGTGGACTGCCACATAAGCAATTCAGATCTTCAAAACTTTCCACATAAGCCGTACATGTAATCAAAACTTTGACTTATTTGTCGTATAAGCAATCCATGTCATCAAAACTTTGCCTTTTTAGCCACATAAGAATTCCACGTCAGCAAAAACTAAATAGGTTAATTTTTGGTTAGTATATAGCTCCAAAGAAAATATGTTCAAAGTTAGATTTAAGAGTGTCTACAAACATTACCTAAGTTAAATCAATCACAACCAATAGATCAAAGTTAAAATTATTAAAATACAATTTACTTATACTAATACGATTAAACCACATGAATTCATTAAAATGATAACACATATACATAAATACACACGTCGTATATAATATATTATACATCTCAACCACTTGGGTCTCTCTCTCTCCCCTTTGGTTATCCACCGATCACCGTGGTCAGTTGGCTGTGTGATCCCAGTAAAGGTTAGTTTTTAATTAATCGATCTTCAAGAATTATGGTTCTCTTAATTTTCAGTCCTCGCAATGAATAATCTTCTTGTTTTCTTGCATGCATGTGAACGAATATCGATGTATATATATATATATGTATATATATACATACATGATCCATCATTAAGGTTAATTTCTTCAATATTTGATGCATTAAATGATCTGATCTTGTTGTATGATGAATGTAAATAGATCTGGAAATTATTATTTGTTCACGAAAATGATGGAGTCATGGAGATTTTCTCTTGGGTTTGTTAAGTGACTGAAACAATAATTCAATAAGCATGAGATTGAATATCCAGTTAAATCATATTTACCTTGAAAAGTTACAATGGTTGAATATACAGTTAAATCATATTTACCTTGAAAAGTTACAATTGAATAAATGATCATCACTTTCTACGATAAAATTTGGTATGTGTTTTAAACTTAGGTTGATCGCGTCGAACCGAGCCGAGCCGAGCCGAGCCGAGCCAACTTGGGCTTGGCATGTTTATCTTTACTAACTGAAATGTTGAGCTCGGACTTGGCTCATTAAAAGTTCAAGCCCGGCTCGTTGAGCTATAGCTCGTTTATTTATTTATTTATTTTATTTATTTTTGTGTTTGCTACACATACTGATATATATATATATATATATATATATATATATATATATATATATATATATATATAAACAAAAAAGAACTATTTTAATCTGATCCGAGCCAAGTTGGGCTTTGGCTCGGCACATTTATCTTCATAGACTGAAATGTTGAACTTGGCTTATAAAAAAGTTTGTGCCTGGCTCGCCGAGCTTGCTGGCTTTTTGTTATTATTATTTTATTATCATCTACACATATGAAAATGTACGTAAACAAAAAGGAATAATATTAACATATACACAAGCAAAATTTATTAACTACGTAATTTAATTTCGATGGAGCTCTTTTGGAGTGTTTTTTCAAACAAAACCCAAGACTCAAGCTTTTTAGTAGTTACGACTAAAACATCATTTAGAGTACTTTAATTTAATCATCAAAAGTAGATTATTGTTTTAAAAGAATTAGTTGGAAGCCCTGTCCTGATGCAGTAGCGGTGTAAAAATGATGTATAGTTTTTTTATGGTCAAATTAGATACGGACAAACTAAAAAACATATTTTAATAACCTTGATTGTTTACATTAGTACAACAAAATTTACAATCAACGTTTTTAACTACAAATACATATAATTTTATTTTTTTGGCCTAGCGTAACGTACGATAAGCGTGTCTAGTTCAAGTTGCAACTCGACCTGTTTTTCGCGCATTTTGCTAACTCTTTCAGTTAGCTCATTAAGTTTGTTATTTATTCGTCGATTCGACTCTACAACGTCTTCAAGAAGCCGAGCAAGCCGTTCTAAGATACCCACATCATCGTTGGAAGTTGATATGCTAATGAAAAGGAAATAACATGTCAGTTACGTTATAACATAACCAAATAACAACAATAATACAAAAAAAATTGAAAGTTATTAGCACAATGTTACAAATAGGCTAGAACACATAATTGTAGCGGTGTTTTTTTATTAATGCTATGGTGATAAAAAAACGGGCAAAAACAACACATTCATTGCCAAGAAGATATAGCCTGAACACACAAACGAAAAGATCCAAAACAAATATACACACCAAAATAGACCGTTTATATATGAAGTTTGAAAAAAAATATAGTATTTGGAAGGTTTAAATGAGAACGCTGAATATCGCGAGAACCAATAAAAAACCACGAGAACTTTGTCAAAAACAATTCAAATTCAAAACATCTTTTTACACTTATCATTCTTATTATTATTATTCGAATGCAATGTTAGAAACTTAATTTACATGTTTAAATTTACGTGTATTCGTAAATAAAGAAAATTTACACATGTGTAAGTTTGTTGTGTATAAACATATGTAAAAAAGTTATCAAAAGTGATTTTGAAAGAAGTGATGAATTATTTAAAGAGTCAATTCTTTTTTTAATGTTGTATTTTAATTATAATGAGGTTTGCATTAATAAAATTGATTTTAATTGGTTATCTCATTTGTTCTCACGGTTCTTGCGATATTTAGCGTTAAGCCTTCTCGGATTTTTGAAACCAGATTCAAAACATCATAGCCATTTCACACTGACCAACTTTAAATAAGAAACCACAAAGAATTCTGTAAATTTATATGCTATCAATTAACAACAAATTCATTGGATTACTATTACTCAGAAGCGATACGGCTACAACAAATGTTGCCTAGCGAAATGACGTGTACCATCACTATAATTATACACATTCGGATGGAACTGTATGCGCCAACAAAGCAACCATCTACATTCACAAAGCTTCTTGGATGAAACAATTTCTTCATCAACATCGATAACAGATAACAGATGGAGTTTACAACAAAACTGATCCCAAAGGACTACAGTTACCACAAACAAACCAAGACACTCTTCATCAGCCAAAGTCTCGGGTGAATTGAAACAGTATACAAAAACAACCCAAGATTACCGGAAACCAACATATATAATCTTTATTAACTAAATGTGAAATATGTTCATCTTCATTGAAAACAGGTTCTAAATTAAAACACACCGGGGTCTGTTCACCAAAGACACTTAAAATTACAACCAAAAAACAAACCCATAATACATCCCCCCCCCAAAAAAAAAAATAAAAACAAAGCACCCAACAAAAACAATCGAACAAAAAGCCTGAAAAGGCCTAGACGGTATAAACTACCATGCAACCACAAATCCGGTAGTTTAACGGATCCAAAACGAACAAAAAACATCATCAAAACCATACCCTAGTCGATCTAGGTTTCAACCAAACAAACCGATATTACTTTTTGTTGTTTAAAGGTTTGTCGGAGGAGAAAGCGACGAACAAATAAGTGTTCACCGGCTGCCGGAAGCGACATATGAGGCGGGTGGGGCGGTGTAAGAGGAGAACATGTGTGGTGGTTGTGTAGCAAATGGGGATGCATCAGACTTTTGACCAAAAAAGGTTTAAATACCGAAGGGGGGCACAACCAAATAAAGCCATATTACAAACAGACCAAACATAAAAGATCCGCCATGCAATAGATACAACTCAATAAAGCCTCAATAAGTTGCTAATTGATAATATATAAATATGTTTGGTTTGTCAGTATTTTGCACGAAGACAATTGGTTCTATGTTTGAACTTTGTTTTATTTTATTATTATTATTATTATTATTATTATTATTATTATTAGAGTTAAATGCTTGGTTGGTCCATGTGGTTTGTGAAAATTGCAGATTTGGTCCCAATGGTTCATTAATTACACACTTGGTCCCATTGGTTGCAATTTTTGCACTCGGGTGGTCCTTATGACTAACCCATGTTAACTTTCTCAGTTAAGTCTATGTAGAATTACTACACTACCCTTACTATTAAAAAACCAAAATAAATAAACACCTTCTTCTTCTTCACCCTGATCTCTCTCCCTCTCTCACTTTCCTTTTCTCTCTCTAAAACCACAAAACCACCGTCTCCCACCTCCACCACCGTCGTCTCCTACCTTCTCCTCCCATTCACTGTTTCAGGTAATTAACCGGTTGACCTATTTTCCTAAACTTAAAACAGGGGGTGGAACACGATTTTCAGATGGTGCTTCAGCATACCCCCTAAACCGAGGCCTAGGAACACGATTCCGACATCTATTTTCCGTTTTAAGCAACAATGATGGTAGCATCGACCTCCGGCAGCCGCGGTTTAAGTTTTCCTCTCCGGTAAGCCCTCTATCTCTCCTCCTACATCTTCTCTTTCAGATAGGTAAAAATCCATATCCTCTGGCCGTTCGATTTTCGTTTAAGGTAGAGATGGTGGTGGTCGGGCCGTGATGATGGTGGTGGTGACTGTATGGCGGCTGCCGACAACGACAGTCATAGTGGCAGCAGCAAACTGCCACAGCCGGCGGCTCTGGGGGCCGGCCGGTGGCGGCAGTGGTGGTGGTGGTTTTCATTTCGGGTCTCGGCTCGAGTCCCGGTCACTCGGTTCAACTTGGTTCGCTCAGTTTCAGTCAACCGGTTAATTACCTGAAACAGTGAATGGGAGGAGAAGGTAGGAGACGGCGGTGGAGGCGGTGGTGGAGGTGGGAGACGGTGGTCTTGTGGTTTTAGAGAGAGAAAAGGAAAGTGAGAGAGAGAGATTAGGATGAAGAAGAAGGTGTTTATTTATTTTTGTTTTTTAATAGTAAGGGTAGTGTGGTAATTTTACATAGACTTAATTGAGAAAGTTAACATGGGTTAGTCATAAGGACCACCCGAGTGCAAAAATTGCAACCACTGGGACCAAGTGTGTAATTAATGAACCATTGGGACCAAATCTGTAATTTTCACAAACCACAGGGACCAACCAAGCATTTAACTCTTATTATTATTATTCCATTTACTAAAACCTGTGTATATATTAACCATACATATTAATTAGTTTCCCTTTGAATTCTTCTTGGTGTTTGTTTTTCTTCATAATTAAGAGTTTTTAATTTGAATATTGACTATTTAAATATGAAAAAAAACCAGCTGCATATGATACTTGATCAATAACTTCATTGATAATGTTAGATTCTAACATATTAAGGTAATTCATTTTGGTATTTTGCTAGAAAACCAAGATCCAATGTCAGACAACGATATCTATACGACCGATGGAACAGTTACCCTTAAAAACGAGCGAGCTATTAGGAGCAAAACCGGAAACTGGAAGGCTTGCCCATTCATTCTTGGTACGATATATATATTGGTTCATAGTTCACACCTATTTGAGTTCATATTTATGTTAAGACAATGCCCATATAATAGACAGTTTATTGTTAACTTTGTTCCTTTTTATAATATTTATACATTGCTTGTTATAGGTAATGAATGTTGTGAAAGGTTGGCATACTATGGAATGAGTACCAATTTGGTGAACTATCTTTCGGATCGCCTTAACCAAGGAAGTGTACGCGCCTCTACCAATGTTTCAAATTGGTCGGGGACATGCTACGCTACACCATTGCTTGGAGCTTTCTTAGCCGATGCATACTTGGGACGATACTGGACGATCGCAAGTTTCTCTGTCATTTACTTCATAGTAAGTAGATCCCCTTCTTGTTTCCAGTACATCCTTTTCAAAATTCCACTGGACCAAGTTTTAAAAGAGTTAAGAAAAGTTAGTTCTTTGAAGATATATGTTAGTATACAAAAATTTCACTTCCCAACAAAGAAAAAGTTTTATTTTATATAATGGATAACTTCATAAACTAACTACTTATCGTTTTGAATTCAATAACTATGTGCAGCAAATTATCCAACACCAAGTTCTAAGCAAGCTGGATTAGTGTTGTTTAAAAACTCGGCTCGTTTATAAACAAGTCGAGACTGAGCCAAGATAAGCTCGCTCGTTGGCTAGCTTGTTTGGCTTGTTTAAATCATAAACCTTTTTTTTTTAATATATAAATTATAAGTTTTGAAGTTTATAAGTTCTGGATTTTAACAACATATATTTATTTTATCTTTATATGTATCAGTGTGTAAAAAATACAAAATTCGAAATAAACAATCTTGCTTATCAAGCCACGAGCTAGCTAGATTTTTACGAGCCAAGCTTGAGCTTAACATTTCAGCTCGTTAAGATAAAGGAGTCGATTGCTCATTTTCAGCCATAAGCGGGATCAAGTTCTATGACTCTATCATGAAAATGTAATCTGAAAAAGAACAGACAAAGTTTGTATCAAATTAAACTTTTAAAGTATTTTGATTGACATTAGAACTAACAAAAGATTATGCAGTCAACAATAATGACAGGAACTTAACATTGTGTAGGGAATGACACTATTAACACTATCAGCCTCTTTGAAATCACTACAACCTGTCTGCGATGCCGATGGTTGCCACCCATCCTCAACCCTAACCACTATCACCTTTGTGGCACTCTACATGATCGCTTTAGGTACCGGTGGCATCAAACCATGTGTGTCATCATTCGGGGCGGACCAGTTTGATGAAACTGATGTAAGAGAGCGAAAAAGGAAGAGTTCATTCTTCAACTGGTTCTATCTGTCCATCAACATAGGTGCACTTTTCGCGTCATCAGTGTTGGTATGGATACAAACGAATGTAGGCTGGGGATGGGGGTTCGGTGTCCCGGCTGTTGCTATGGCGATAGCTGTGGCCTTTTTCTTCTCTGGTAGTCCTTTGTATCGGATTCAAAAGCCTTCGGGTAGTCCTTTCGTTAGGCTTTTCCAAGTGGTGATCGCGTCGTTCAGGAAGATTAGTGTTAAAGTCCCAAAGGATAACTCGCTTCTTTACGAGACCACTGATGCTGAATCGCAAATTGTTGGAAGCCGAAAGCTTGCGCATAGCAATAAGCTAAGGTACTGTACCGATCACTTGAATAAATAGATTCATTTTACACCATTTTTTGACATGTTTGTGCATTATTGAGGGCATGGAATTGTGTTTTGCAACTTTGTTTTAAACACTTTTTTAAAAAAATTGGACAGTAACCATGCAAATTTTATTAATAACAAGAATAATGAATATCAAATTGTAGGCAATTAGACCACTCCCGGACAAATTTTAGTTTGAATGCTACTATAGGTACACCATCTTACGTCATCATACAGGGCGTATCACATGCGAAAAATGATCATATGGGGCATATCACATTATTAGTGGATCATACAGAGCATATCACATGCGAAAAACGATCATATGGGTCATATCACATTGTTAGTGGTGTGCAGCATTACATCAGTCACTTTTTGTGTCAGCCTAAAATATCATACAACTTGTATTAATTGGGGGACACCAACTCATACAACCCGTATGATTATAGGTTGTATGATGTGTCGTTACAAGTCATGCGACCCGTATGAACATTTTTCACTTGTTATACGATCCACATGACTATACGGCCCCCGCATGAAAAGTTAGTATTATGTGATAGTGTTTCAGTGGTGTTTCTTTAGATCTGCCCTTTGGCTTTAACGCTTGGAAAAAATCGACCCAGGTTTTTTGACAAGGCGGCAGTGGAGACCGAATCAGACCGCAACAAGACCACGAACAATCCATGGAAACTATGCACCGTCACTCAAGTTGAAGAGCTCAAATCCATAATCGGACTCCTCCCTGTTTGGGCATCTGGGATCATATTCGCCGCCGTCTACAGCCAAATGAGCACAATGTTCGTCCTACAAGGTAACACCATGGACCAACACATAGGTCCCAACTTCAAAATCCCATCAGCCTCTCTCTCCATATTCGACACGCTTAGTGTCATCTTTTGGGCTCCAGTCTACGAACGCGTCATCATCCCCATTGCCCGAAGGTACACACGCCACGAACGAGGCTTCACGCAGCTCCAACGAATGGGAATCGGCCTCTTGATCTCCTTATTCTCCATGATGGCAGCTGCAGGCTTGGAAGTTGTCCGTTTAAGCTATGTTAAAAAGCACAATCTTTATGATGAGGAAACAATTCCCATTACCATATTCTGGCAAGTCCCTCAGTATTTCTTGATCGGTTGCGCTGAAGTGTTCACATTTATCGGGCAACTCGAGTTTTTCTACGACCAGGCGCCAGACGCAATGAGAAGTTTGTGTTCAGCGCTGTCGTTGACGACAATCGCATTGGGGAATTACATGAGTACCGCGCTAGTGACGGTGGTGGCCGAGGTGACTACGAAGAATGGGAAGCCCGGGTGGATAGTGAACAACTTGAACGAGGGACATCTTGATTATTTCTTTGCGTTGTTGGCGGTTTTGAGCTTGTTGAATTTGGTTGTTTACGTGTTCATTGCCAAGTGCTACACTTACAAGAAAGTTAGTGGGTATCCGAATTGAGTGTAGTTGGATCTTTGACGTTCTCGTGATTTATGCATTGTAAATGTAGGGAGGATTAATTGGTTGATTATTTGTTTCTTGATTTTGTCTATCATATGTCAACAACCTATTTCATTTTTTTATTTTTGTTTTGGAATGATTATTGTGTAGACATTTTTGAGAGAAAAGAGAGTAAATGCTAATAATAGTTGGCTTTTGTCGTTTTCCCATTTGAATGATCAATACCTCATTGTATAAACTAAATTTTATTTTACTTCACTTTTATATTTACCCTTTTGTATTTCTTTTCCAAAGAATCTGGTAAAGATGCTTATTATTCTCCTCCAACCCATCAAATGTGATCAAAACCAGACCACCCTTCATTTTTACGCATTAACCATTTGGGTCCTTCACGTTGCTCTTACCAAGTTTTGATATCCCCAAGTTTTGGTTTCAAATTTAATTTCTTCAAGATTTTATTTTGATTAGTAGAAAATAAGACAATAGTTGTGTTTGCTGAGAATCTTCTTCCTTCTTTTTGTTTTTTGTTTTTTTTAGAATGAAAAGATGACCATTAAATTCTCTTTATTAATGTCTTAACATGTGAGGACACTAAGTTGAAATTTTCATGAAAAACAAATTAGTGTTCCATAACTCTTATAGGTTGTATATTGGTTAAGGTTTGTTTCTTTTGTGAATGATTTTGTTACATGTCAATAAGTGGGAGGGGTTAACTGTAATTGTTAGTAGCTTAGGGGGTTATTGTGAACACTTCAATGTAAATCAGTGAATGAATGAGAAATCATCGATGAATTGAATTGGGTTTTACCCTTCTTCCTCTCTTAAGTTTTCTTCTTCTTCTCTTTATCGGTCATTAAGCTTGATAACCATTTTCACACGTATCACAATCCGTAGCCAACTTTTTTTTTCTCCAAAACGAACATGCGACTTCATATATTTCCTATGTGTCATGTCAGTGGCTTCCTTAACTCCAACTATCTTAGATTATGTGTTTGGAACTAGCACATTTGTAAAACACAAGATATCAATAGTGGTATTCAGAATGAATCGTCTGAAATCAGCTAGTCCTTTTTTAGCAGAGCTGTTTAGAGAAGCATCTAAGACAAGTAGTCTGCTCACTTCTGGTTGCTCCACATATTGATCATGTACAAACTTAATTCCTAAATGGGTCTGTTAACTTTTCCCAATTGCACCAACTGGTCAACAACTCCAAGAAACTGACTATCAACATTGCAAGATATCTTCCTATTATCCATTCCCTGATTCTTATTCTCATCAACTGAACTACTATCATAATGTTCTCCATATAAACCATGATTTCTATGAATAAGTTTGAATTTCAGATTCGGATATTCATCTTGACTTAAAGAACCCAATCCATGTTCAATTTCTTTTGAATCCTTACTATCACATGAATCTTGATCAATGGGTTCTTGAAACTAAATCCCTCAGATTCATCAATGATTTGAATTTCAATCTCACTAAATTTCTCATCAGGATTTGTACTAAAAAATTGACCCCCTGTATTGCTTATTTCATGAATCTTATTTTCAAGCCGACTAAGTTTTTCTTCACCCGATGCTTCTTTTGTTTCACCGGGTATTTCTTCACCCGAAACTTCTTTTGTTTCCATAATTTCAAGATGAGAATGTTTACTGACATAATGGCCAACTACCTTCTTGAATCCTTTGTTGTTATAGAAAACAGCATGAAAATTATCTTGTCTTTTTGCCCTTGCATAAGCATCATCATCAAGTGTTTTAGGTCCAAACAACTTAACCCAACCCCCAATTTCAGGTTTGAGACCCCCATGAATAAATTTCTAGCATAATCCTCACTTAAAACCACTTTAGAAGGAGAAAATCAAATGAATTACAATAATCTTGAAATGAATCTGTTTGTTGTAAGTTCTTGATTTCTTCCATAGCTCATGCAGTATTTAGAATTCTTGGTTCTTGATTCTTGGTGTTGAACAAGCTAGGACTCCGTTTTCCCCAATTCGATGATCCCATCCATTCATCAGAAGTTCTTAAACCCCTCCAAAGTTCATAATCAGTTGGTGGTTTTGAATAATCTGGATTGTAGCCGCAAAATGTGCACCCTGGTTCCACAAATGTGCAAATCTCAAACCTTTTGCATTTGGGTCGTCGTGGATTTGCCACTTTAGTCCAAATCTCAAACCTTTTGCATTTGGGTACCTGTGGTTTCAGTTTTATTACCATTTTGGTCCAAAATTGAAATCCGGTCAGATTTCTCAAAAAAACATAGTTTTTTGTCCTTTTCCTTAGGGGCAAAATGGTCATTTTAAACCCTCTGTCTCTCTCTCTCTCTCTCGCTCTCTCTCGAGCAACGCCACCGCCACCTTCTCTCTCTTCAATCAACCTCCACCACCACCTTCGTATCCCAGCCAACCTCCACCACCACCACCACCGTATCTCAACCGCCACCACTAAATCGAGCCCCACCACCAAAATGGTCATTTTAGTACCTAGAACTTGCACTGTATCAACAACAACAAATCCAGTGCAGATAAATCAATTACAAAAACAACAACTCCTAAGCTTAATCTCAGCAAATCAATGCAGGTTGATTGTAACCACTGTGAACTCGTACCGGTATAGATCTGTAACCACTGTGAACTCGAACCTGTAACGGTGGTGACGGATGGATGGGGCGGCGACAGTGTAGAGGTGCTAGGGTTTGAAACTGGGTGGTAGCGGTCACACGGAAGTCGAGGACATCGTCGGAGACTTAGATCTACTCGTTAAGGGGGCGGCAGGTGGTGGTTGTAGATTGGTTTTAATGGTGGTAGACTGGCAGTAGCAGCCGCGATCTTGGAGAAGTGATTTTGATGGGGAGATTAATGGAATTAGGGTTTGAGAGATGGGTGGTTTTAGAGAGATAGATGAGATAGAGAGTTATGCATACACACACACACACATATATATATATATTACTTTTTTAAATAATTGTGAAAAGAGAGAGTAGATGTTTTTTATTTAATGACCATTTTGCCCCTGAGGAAAAGGACAAAAAACAAGGTTTTTTTGAGAAACCTAACATGATTTCATTTTTGGACCAAAATGGCAATAAAACTGAAAACATAGGGACCCAGATGTAAAAGGTTTGAGATTTGGACTAAAGTGGCAAAACTGCCCAAATCTCAGGGACCAAAATGGCAGTTTACTCTAAACCAATAATTTTCTAAACTCAATGCCAAATTATAATTCGATTGGCATCCCCAATTCAACCCTTTACTACAAACCAAACGCCACCTTAACCAGTTGAAGCCCATTAAGAATATAATTTGACATCAAGTACATAAACAAAATAATCAACATATAGATTACATCAAACACACACTTTACATCCTACCTCAACAACAACAGGTCCTCTCCTGGAAATCTTCTCTCATTTCTCCACCTTCAGCTTCATCTTCCTCACCATCTGGTGATTCCTTGTACTTGTAGAAATACGCGACAATGACATATATAACAAGATAAACCGCGCTTAAAGCAGGCAACACCGAATAATACCGATCCAAACAGCTCCTGTTTAACGTAAAGTGGAACCAATTCAGCTTTCCATTTCTCTCACTCACCTTCCCCACGAGATAGACTGATTAAACACTAGCCATGCTTCCTAACCCCAACACACCATTTGTGAAATAAGTTAAATACTTGTGCAACGATTCAGGGGTTCGGTGCCTAAAGAAACCCGAGATACTGGTATTAGCAATCCCGTCAACTGCTGCTAACAGCATAAACCGTGGAAGCAGGGAATATATACTCATTGGAATCTTCTCGTTGGGTTTGTCTAGCAAACCATGATCCCTGATCCGATGTAGTCTTCGATGTCACACCCCGATTTCTCGGTGGCCCGGGTGGGTATAATCGTGACGGCTGGATAACAGTTATCACAATGTATTATTATGCAACGGAAGTATTCGAGTAAAAATATTAAATTCGTTAAAGCTTGAATATATATAAAAGTATTACAAGCGTTCGATACATGCCCACAGGCGGGATCTATAACAGAGCTTAGGACATCATAAGCCTTAAGCATAAGGGTTGTAAATTCCTTAATCTTCATTCAAGCCGACCCGGATTCCCAGTCTGTAATAAGGTTCGGTACCTACGGTTCAATCTTTTTGAAATACATCAGCTTTCAATGGTAAATACAATTAACCGACTAATTTTGAAAACATTTCAGAAATTTGATTTAGGTGCACAAGACACGAAAAATCTTTTATAACTTGGGACAATTCAAAATGATCTTATATACAGTTTTACATGTTTGTCAATACATATGGGGCCAGTATGAAAACCGAGACATGATTAACCGACACACCACTTATGAACCCATGAAGGAGTTATCCCTAACTTGTTGGTAAATTATTTAGCATTCGCATCTGTCAGGTGTAAGCCTACACCCTGTGCTTAAGTCATGGCCATTTGCAATTAAATGAGCCGAGGATATCCAGGACACGGTCGTATTAATGCCCAATGTTTAAGTTATCAAAAAATACAGATTAAATGGGTTATACAGATTTACTAGCCACAATCCGGCATTCGATTGATCCCATACCTGACCAAGCGGTAATAATTTACCGTATCCCAAGCCCGTATAGGAAAATAGGCTAAGAGTATTTACCTTTTTGCTAGCTTCCAATCAAAGAGATTATAATTTAGCAAAAACTCTCAAGTCTAAGTACTATTGACCCATGTCTGATTATCTGGGGGGGGGGGTACTATAGTCTGGAATGAACAGATTTATTATTTGTTAAAATATATGCGGGTCAAAGGTTAGTCCCTTTAGATGTGACCCGATACTTAAGAATAAGTTCGCTAGATTGAGCGTATACCGAATAGAATGTGGCTTAAACCCAACAAGTAAACAAGGTACATTCTAGATTTTGAAGTGAAAATGATAAGGTTAAACCCGTTTCGGTAATCTTATGTAAATGGCTACATAAGCCTAACAGTGAGCACATAAGCGATATCAGGTAACCGCATGAGTCGTTAACAAGTACCATATGCCAATACACTTTTAACAAGGTATAATATCATCAGGATATCAACTTGTATGCCTGTTAAGGTTTTAAAATCAAACTATGCCTCATAAGGGCGTTTTGGTCATTTAGCGACGTATAAAAGGAACTTGTCGTATAATCTGATGTTACGACTATAAACATTCTGTGAAAACACTTTATCTATGATATAATATCAGTAGGATATCAAACATATGTGTTTTTTATAGTTTAAGACCAAACTATGCTTTGTAGGTGCATTTTGGTCATTTCACACATAGTTTTAAAAGCTTATATGGGATTCTGAGTTTACAACAAGTACCAATTGTAAAAACATTTTAAATGAGTTATAAAATCAGTAGCTAACAAGTCTTGGTTGGTAGATATGGTTTAAAACCATACTACGTGTCGTGCGTAAAGGCGTTAAAGTCGTTAATGACGATATTTGCGATGTTTCATGCAAACTGATGTTATGACCAGGTTTATATGGTCAAGATAGACTGTTGGGATGTACTATTAAACCGAAATTGGGGTTATCCGCTAAAACTATGGTAGAATGTGTTATTTAGTATACACATCAGTAGGTAAAAAGGTTTTATATGAAAGTCATGATTAAAACCATTTTATGGGCCATAAGGGCACTATCGTCATTTAAGAGCATAATACAAGAACTTGTGTGTAAAATCAGTTTATAAACTGACTTGATATCCTAAAATATCCTATTCATGATATTACATCAGTAGGAAATAACTTTGGTATGAGAATTTATGTTTAAAACCGTTCTATGCATCGAAAGTGCATTTCGGTCACTTTAAAGCATCATTTATGATTTTATTCGAAAACTCAGTTTATGATCAGATTTGTAACATCAAATATGTTAAACATGTTAACATATCAGTACCTAAATTATTTGCAAGTTTTTTGGTGATTAAAACCTCATTTTAAATAAAAAGGGCATAATAGTCAGAGTGTGGCATAATAATTGTATAAAAGTAAGATTTCTAATACGATCGTGTAGTATGATCTCAGAGGGTTATGCTACATTATATTACAATCATAACGGAACTCTAAATCAGTAGCATACTAGTCTAATTCGGTTCATAATCAAAAGTCAAAGCAGAAGTCAAACTTCACGACTTTCGGTTGCGAACCGACCCTAAAACTCAAATTGACAAGCCGAACATGTTTACACATGTTCTAACAATTATTACCAAGTTGTTTATGTATTAAAACATATTTTAGAACACCTTTGAACTCAGATCGTAATTATTTCGAAATCTGCCCCGTTGACTTTTAAAACATTATTACGTTGACTGGTCAATTGACCATGCAAACATGATTCTTAGAAGGCGCCCTTTTGAGGGATTAACACCTACCTAATTACGATCACGTAGCCATATTCGGTGCAAACAATGGCTGGACCATTAGGTCTTAACCGAAAGTCAAAGCGTTTATCGAAAACGCTTGACTTTCGGCTATAAAAGCCTATAAAATGAACAAGCCACGAAAGGAACACTTACAAGTGGTCCTAGGGACTGAATAGAACTCGAAAGAATGCTCCCAATTGTTCAGGAACTTCCAGATATGAGAATTATAGAAGGAAAGAAGAATGAGCAAGGAAAATGGTTGCAACCATAAGGCTATTTATACTTGAAGGGAGTTCATAGGATGATTCCAAGTGTTGATAGGCTCTTGGAGATTATTACAAGTGTTTAAGAGGTGTCATGACCAGGTGAAATGTGGCAAAAACAAGCTAGGTGTCAAGTTGTGGTGTTATACTTGATGAACAAGCAAAATTCTGATATGTAAATACCCATACGGACCGTATGGATCCTTGTATAGACCCTGGTCAAGATATATGTCACACCCCGACCCGCAGCGGAATAAGAGTCGGGGCATAATTGGGTTATCACCAAAGCTCATGACATTTACTAATATGTTTCATATTTATTAAAGTCAAAGTTACATTTCCAAATATCCAAACATGTCCATACAATACAAAGATAATAAACCAAACATAACAATCCCAAACTCTAAATCATTTTATTCTTCTAGTCCAATCCTATGTGTTCCTGACTGCAGCTGGCTCACCTGTATCATGTGTAAAAATGAGGGTTTTTGGGTCAACATAAGTTGGCGAGTGAACCTTATTAGATAAACATTTATTAATGATTTACTTGTTAGTTTATCAATGAAAAATGTGCATAATCATAAATGAGCAAATGTAAATAATCAAGAAGTGGCAAATAGCAATCACAACTATAACATACAATAACATATGATAGCATACATGAACATACCAACATCATACGATAAATAACATAAATGAAACTGTGCGATCAAGGCTCAATCAAACGAAGCCGATCGTATTGCATGTACTGAAAATGAAAAATGTCTGTGCGATCAAGGCTCAATCAAACGGAGCCGATCGTATGTGGTCACGCCAGGTTCAACCTCATAATGAAATGGGGAACATGCTCAACGCTCATAATGTAATGGGGAGTGGCGGCCTATGAAATTGCATGTACTGAAAATAATGAATTGCATCCAACAATAACTACACAACAGTTGAAACAAACTGAATACACAAGTTCATGATATGATGTATGCACAATGGTTTAATTATAATATATGTAACAAGACACATGATACACCCCAAAACGTGATTAAAACGGGGAATTTGTAAAGATTCACTCACATTGGGTGCGTTTGAATGGAGATGACTAGATGCGCACGAATCGGGAGAATTGAACAACGAGAATTTCTAACCTAAATAATAACGGAAAAAATATAGCAAATGAGTGGATTTTATTAAGGATGTTAATAGAATTTTTAGATATATTTTCGTGAGTTCAAGGCTATTTTCTATCTTTAAAAATGTTATTTTTAAGTATTTTTAATTGATTTTTAAATTAAATTAAATAAATAAAAATATAAAAAAATTTGTTTATTTTGCGTTGACCGTTGACCATTGACTGTTGACCGTTGACCTATTGACCGGTTCGTATGTGAAATTGTTTGCGCCGGGTGAGGCTCGAACCCGAGACCTCCCGTACACGTGCACGCAGCTCTACCAACTGAGCTACGTGTCTAACCCGAAATAATCTTGTTTTTAATTATATTTATATACTTATTCAGTTTAACCGAAATTCTTTTAATTGCAAAAACATTTTAATTCAACAAACCGGTGCCAGTGACGGGTTTCGAACGCGCGACATGTGACTTAGTGTTGCACACAGTCCACCACTGGACTGTGTGTCTAACCTGGTTAATATCTCGGTTTTGTTTATACTTAACAACTAACGAAGTTAACCCGGTTTAGTTTTTAAACAAAAAGGCATTTTATTACATAAGGTGTGCGTGTATCAGGAATCGAACTCGGGACATGCGTATATATTTTGCACACAGTCCACCGCTGGACTGTGTGTCTAACCCGTTCATTTTACAGGTTTTAAATAAACTTATAATTTAACTAACTTCGTCTTCTTCATTCAAATTTCTGACGACTGAATCACTGATCCGTTTCTTGTTTTTACGATTAACAAATATTCTTAAGGCTAAAATGAAATGACAGAGACGGTAATTAGAGGTGAACATACCGATGAACGGTTTATTTCAGAATTCCGGCAATGTGTCGGTCCCTGTTTTTATGCTCTTCAACTGAACAAGACAATTAACCGTTTTTATTAGCTAATCGTGAAATTGAAGTTTCAGCAAATGTTAACAGAGGGTTTGAATGCCCTTACCGATTCTCAGATGAATATAGAGATTTTCAGAATCTTTCCGGCGAACTGAAATTAGCTGAATACAGTGCCTGAATTCGATTTCAATTGAGAGGTTTAAGTTAGAAATAGCCTAACAATTGTTGAACTACAATGATATTGAAAGATTTACCGTTTGAGGATGAATACGGTTTTCCGGCGAATTTTGCAGAAAATTCCTGCGAGTTGATTTAGACGTTCTGATGGTCTGAAAATGTGACGAGAGTGAAATGGAGTATTGGTATGACGTTTCTGAGTCGCGAGAGGGGTCTGGAGTTGAAGTAATCTGGACTTGATTCTTTTCGGTTATAAAAACCGGTAATAATGAAAATTGATGTTCAATCACTTCCGAATTGATTAACATCATCGGTTCATCGGTTATAAACGTGAATGTGCGAGTATTCAAACGATTTGACGATTGAATTGCCGATTTTCGTTTCTCAGTTGCCGCAACCGGTTTAACCGAGTTTGTGTATAAATGTTATTTGTTTCCTAGGGATAACAGAAAATAACAAGTGGCGGAGTGGTGATGTGAGTGTGTGTTAAGTCGTTGGATTTCAGATCTGGCTGACCCGGGTTCGAGTCCTGGCAGCAACATTTCATTTTTATTTATTTTGTTTTAACTTTTTATCAAATATAATTTTTATAGTTTAGTTTGTTTATTAATTATGTATCATTAAAAATCAAAATAACCATAAATACACAACGTGACATTTATAACTTGATATTCGATTACAAAACGGAGCGGGTTTGGAAACCCGTTTTTGACAAATGTTACAATATACATCTTTCACTTGTTGGCAGCTTTGGCCCATGGACTTGTTTCGTCGCGTTTTGTCAGTTTTAACCCCTTTTAACATAATTTTTAGGCTCTATAAAGGTGTTAAGGCATATGTGACTTGAATTTTTCCTGGAAATATCATAGAGTTCGGTTCGTTCGGTTGTACGGTTACGCGTTTCGCAAAAATGCATAAAACGATTTAACGAACACGAAAATGATCCAAATTGCACAATGATTGATATTTTTTCATTCTTATCAATAAAACATAAGATTTTATTGAATACAAAACATTTGGATTTATATGTGGGGTCCGTATTCAAAATATGACTTTCGCAGTTTGCCGGAATTAGTCCCTGAACTTATAAATTCTCGTATTTTTTCATTTAACGGCATAAAGCCTTAAATGACCAATATTAAGCATTCCCGAGAGTATGATTGAACATCATAAAGCTCTCGGCTTGTTAAAAGGTCACTCAGAGGTAAGAATTTACATGTTGACACTTTTAGTCCCTCCACATCCAAAATTTTCAATTTTGGCAAAAATAGTCCATTATGGCTACCGTTAAGCATTGTTAGGATTTGGGACACGTGTCGATGTATTATTGGACACGTATTTACTAGGTGTTACATCCTCACCCCCTTAAAGGAAATCTCGACCTCGAGATTTGATTAGAGTAATACGGTAATTCCGTATTAGAAATTAACCTCTAAGTGTATCCTGGGCCACATTGTGAATCCCATTTCACTTTAACGAGGGAAACTTGTTTTCTACAGAACTTTTATATTTCATGGTCCCTATTGGACAAGGTTTTCCAATAAACCTTAAGCTCACGTTTAAATGTCATGGCGAAACATGACATGTGCCTATCAGCAAAGCACTTCTCAAAACAGTGATATGGAATACACTATGTGTTGGTGCATAATGTCTATGTCTTAGTCTTATATCGAGTCTGCATAGTATAGAGCTAAATAGACTAGGTGAATGAAGTATTTATGTACAATGTAAGCAAGTCCGCCCATGACTATCATGTATAGCCAAGTTCGGCCGAACTTGCTAAGGCAAGTTCGGGCGAACTTAGGTGTCTCCTAGGGAGAACTTGCATCTCTATAAATACCTAGCTAGCCTACTTCATTTGTAACTTTGGAATTTCAGAGGCGAAGCTCTATCAGTTTGCAACCAGAACGTTTGATCTATAAAACTGACGATTAACTGATTAAATCTTGTCTATTGGTAAACACGATGTAATATTTCCGCTATTATGGACATTAGATATCAAATTTAGGTTCTTAAGCATCAAGGATCGGTCCTACAAGTGGTATCAGAGCTAGAACAGCCTGATTTGATAATATCAAGATAAGAACACTTCTATTTCTACTCCATTCTTCTCTTTTTCATAACTTTTGAACATAAAATGAAGAATGCACGGTCAAAATCTTTTCAAATTTGAGTATATCATGTAAAATACAACAAAGATAAACCCTTGAAAGATTGGAGACCAAATTCAATCGAATTCATGTCAAAATTTTGAAAGAACCATGTTTTTGAAAACCCCCATGATCGAACTTGTTGGCCATGTTCGGCCGAACTTGTCCTAAAACATCACTTTTCAAGTGATTTTTTAACAAGTTCGCCCGAACTTGAGGTATTTTTGAAGGAATCTAGACTAAGTTCGCTCGAAGTTACTACTTTTTCATTGATTTTACACCAAGTTCGACCGAACTTGTGTAAAATCAAGAAAAGTTTAAGTAAGTTCACCCGAACTTACTAGAGTTTTATCAAATTCTTAATACAAGTTCGCTCGAAGATCTGTGTTTTGGTTGTTGACATAAGTTCGCTCGAAGTTTAATCAAACTTTTCAAAAACAAATCTAACAAGTTCGACCGAACTTGTTAGAAAATCTGAGAATTCTTCATTTGATACTACATGTTCGACCGAACTTGTAGTAGGACTAATTGTTTTCAAAGTTTTTGAAAATTTTCGGAGTACACGTTTCGTTATTCACAATGGAGGATCAACTAAGAGCTTTTATGTCCGGAGCTAGTTCGTTAAATGCCAATGTGATCAATCAAGTCAATCTTGATAATGAAATGGGAACGACTGTCAAACCGCCCAAGCTGATGAGCATGGACGAGTACGAAGCATGGAAAGAGAAGTTTACATACTGGGTTCAAGCCATGCACTTCGCTGGCTGGGTATTAATTGAAAGAGGCTACACTGTTCCGGTAGATGAACATCAACGAGTTCTTGAAAAGTACAACTACACGACGGTTCAGAAAGAAGAATATATCACCGAGAAAAAGATGATCAGTCATCCAACAGTCTGTCAAAGAAGATATCCTGATTTTGCTACCAGAGTATACTACTGCAAGAGATCTTTGGTTGTCATTACAGAAGAAGTATCTAGGCAGTGCCGAAATGATCAAAAGCAAAAAGGCACTTATCCTGAAAGAGTTCGATGTAACGCCTCGCGTTTCCGCAAAATTTTATTTTAGGAAATACGTGTCGTACCACTAAATTATTTATTTGTTCATTTTTATTATCGTTGTTATTATTTATTTATTTATTTATTCTTTTATAAATAATAATAATAATAATAAACAAAACAAATACGACGTTTTTTATGGTGCTCGTAATTGAAAACAGATCGCGTAGGTGCGTTCGGGCCACTAAAAAATGTTAGAACGGGTTAACGGGGCTTGGACCAGCACACTACCTAAACCCTAACTAACCCCTACTTCCCTAATTATATACACAACACACACAAATACAGAACAAGAGGCTGCACACATCCCTGCCCCTCTCTGCGATCTCCGGCGACCGGAGAACTGCTAGCGACGATCACCGGCCGAACACCTCCTCCCGCTATCACCCTCACCGGCCACTCCTTCTCTCCACCCTCGCTCATCTCTCTCTCCCATTGAGAAACTAACCATCGCACCAAAACCCCCCACTCTCTCAAGTCTCTCTCTCTCTCTGAAAAACGACAACTGCAGCGGCAGACGCCGCAGACAGCGGTGAACGACGTCGCAGTCAGTGGCGACGATTCTGGTTCGGGTTTGGGATGGTCTTCCAGCCACGAGACTTGCTCGGTTCCGGTAGTTCGGGTCGGGCTTGTTTAGGTTGCTTGAAGTCGGATAGCAGACGGGATTTGGTTTAGACCTGTTTCACTTCAGCTTCTTCTGGTCACGACGCGGGTCCTTTCAACTCGGCTCGAGTCATATTCTGGTGCGGGTCAGATCTGCGACACGAGTGTCTCAGGTTACCGCTTGTTTTTGGGTCAGTTTGAGCCTCAACTCGTTACAGTCCCTGTTCGGTTTCGGCTCAAGTCAAATCTGGTCAAACAGTCAACTTCGGTCAACCTGGTCAGATTCGATGTTCGGTAAAAATTTAACGTCTTGAGTTCATTATATTGATTATATTATTGTATGTAATTTTATTACCTAGCGTAAAATTGAATTCCAACCATCGTAACGTAAATTATTTATTTCGTTGTTATTCGGTAACCTTATAAAAGTACATACATATATTGTTATAAAATTGTTGATTTTTGACAAATACATCGACAACTTGCATTGTCGGGATCGTCCAAAAACATAGGAAACTCTGCCCGTTTTTTTGTTAAAATCCGCTAAACGATATATGTTTATTACGAAACGACACTTACCAGATTCAAGTAATTGTATAAAAATAAACATAAATGAAAATTTATTTTAACAAAACCTTTGTAACTTTCGTTTACTCATGCGAGGTGATCTCCGTATTCCATCTTTCGACTGTCGACTCATCATGAAAGTTCCAAGAGAAGCTTCGCTAAAAGTGAGCATACTCGACCCCTTTTTACACTTTAACGCATTTTGGGGTGCAACATGTATAAGTTACAAATTTATTTTTAACAAGATTAAATGTGTGCCAATACCAAACGGGTTATCAATTACGCTTATGTGAATTATATGTGTTAGATTAAACTCGTTTATTACGTTTGAGTTGTTTATGCTTATTAGTTTTAATTTGTATTCTCACGACATTGTTATGATTATGTTACTATACATGCTTGTTAAGGTATTCAATTATATGCTATTATTATGTGAGAGTCGTCTACATATATATGCGATTCAGCTTTATTATACTCCCGTCATGATTGAAATAAACTGTTTCACTTAGATTTTATTTTCAAACTTGTATGCTCGCAAATACTTTTGTATTGATCTACGCTTTTAATACATGTTGCAGGAAAGCTGATGATGCAAGAATTCTAGTAGGATTGCTTAGATACACGCCTAGGTTAATTTATCTATTTTGATGTTATGTCGTTTTGAAACAATTGTTGACTATTATTTGGAATGTTTGTATGACAATTTAGTCTTGAATGAAATTTGAATTTAATCTACATTGTCACATAGCGTTATGAAGTTTTGAGCAATTTGTTCGTATCATCCCGATGTTTTCGCCATCGGTTGGGGTGTGACAGATTGGTATCAGAGCCATAACTATAGGGAAATAGGTAGAATTGCCATCTTCGACTTAGTCTATAGTTTAAGTACCATACTCTTGACCATTTGTGATAGTTGTCTAAATTGTTATTCTTTTTATCATGCTCCTCCCCTTTCTGGTCTTAAAACTTACAATATGTCTTTCCTAAGACATGAAACACAACACACGCTTTTGAGTATATTCTTGTTCCACAATCGAAATAACTCATCAATACAGGGGTGATTCCCGCCATTGGTGACGAGTTTCAATCCGGTTTACATGTTATTTCGCACGAAATTCACCATCAAGTCAGGAGTGATATCCATATCTTGATGGGAGTTTCATTTCATAATCTAGTGGATCCTTATTGACGATTCGAGATTATATCTTGATACGTTCAATAAACCACAATTTGGGGACGAAATTGTTAAGCCAGGATTGACATTCCACACCTTGATGACTGGTTCCGCTCCTCAATTTTCAATCTCGCCAAAGTTTCGTATTTTTCAATCAAATTAGGGACATGTACTAACTGGAAGGGTAAAGTACCGTTAATCGCTTGGCGACGAGAGTATTATACCTATTAGGCCAAATCATGTCCCCCTAATTCGAAAGAATTTACGACTCACTTTGGAATAGTCGAAGTTTCTAAAACCGAAACACTCCAACATTTTAACGAGCCTCTCTTTTATGCTATCTTACATTTTATGCTATATAATTCTTATTCCTTCATTTTTTTTTCAATGTCACACTATACTAAAATCGAATTTATGCACGACAAACTTATCATTTATACTAAATCTATTACGCCACGATTCTATAGGTGCATACTAAACATCATACTTGATTTGGGATTACTGGAACATTATATGTGATAAACTCGTTATAAAACCACACCTTAACATGTATAGCACTATGCGTAGTGCTATAGGAGTAGCGCACCGCCCTTGAGACTTGGGGTCATGTTAAGTAAACTATTTCATACTAAGTAAACTATTTTACACTATGTTCCAACAATATTGACTAGTCAACATTGCGTACACAATGGTTTGACTTGTTTATTCACATATTTATGTGGTAGACTCGTCATTAACTTTGATCAAGCCACACCTTAACATGTATAGCACTTGTGTAGCGCTATAGGAGTGACGCCCGCCCGTATTCTTGAGGTCATGTTAAGTAAACTATTTTACACCCTCTTCGTTTTAACGATGATGGGTAATCTACATTGCGGTACACGATGGTTTGACCTGTTTATTCACATGCCAGTAATCCGTTAATCTAGGTTAAACTAATATATATCATATGTATTGTAAACGAATGTGCGAATACGCACACTTGCACTTATACTCATACTTATACAGTATACTCTCTCATACTTAAATACAATTATACTTACATACTTGAGACTCTATATACACTATCAGTCTTACTAGTAATACGCTAATAAACCCTGATCGTGACACGGGACGCGACATGACATCGATTAGCGAAACTGACGTAATATAATATGAACATGGTGGATACGCCGCTGGAACTTCCTATATATAAGTGTTAATGCCATATTACTAAGGTTTCGTAAAACATGCCATGAGAAATTCGGTGTTTCACTGTTGTGTTTAATACAAACATCAATAACTCACCACCCAACTCTCGGTTATACCCATACATACTTCGAAGTGCCATCTTCCTAAAGCCTTCCTCTTGAATGAATTTCGGGGCGAAATTCTCTAAAGTAGAGGAGACTGTAACGCCTCGCGTTTCCGCAAAATTTTATTTTAGGAAATACGTGTCGTACCACTAAATTATTTATTTGTCTATTTTTATTATCGTTGTTATTATTTATTTATTTATTCTTTTATAAAAAATAATAATAATAATGATAATAATAATAATAATAAACAAAACAAATACGAAGTTTTTTATGGTGCTCGTAATTGAAAACAGATCGCGTAGGTGCGTTCGAGCCACTAAAAAACGTTAGAACGAGTTAACGGGCCTTGGCCCAGCACACTACCTAAACCCTAACTAAACCCCTACTTCCCTAATTATATACACAACACACACACATACAGAACAAGAGGCTGCACACATCCCTGCCCCTCTCTGCGATCTCCGGCGACCGGAGAACTGCCGGCGACGGTCTCCGGCCGAACACCTCCTTCGCCTATCACCCTCACCGGCCACTCCTTCTCTCCACCCTCGCACATCTCTCTCTCCCGTTAAGAAACTAACCACCGCACCAAAACCCGCCACTCTCTCTCTCTCTCTCTCTGACAAACGACAACTGCAGCGGCAGACGCCGCAGACGGCGGTGAACGACGTCGCACTCAGTGGCGAAGATTCTGGTTCGGGTTCAGGATGGTCTTCCAGCCGCGAGACTTGCTCGGTTCCGGTAATTCGGGTCGGGCTTGTTGGGGTTGCTTGAAGTCGGGATAGTAGACGGGATTTGGTTTAGACTTGTTTCACTTCAGCTTCTTCTGGTCACGACGCGGGTCCGTTTCAACTCGGCTCGAGTCAATTCTGGTGTGGGTCAGATCTACGACATGAGTGTCTCAGGTTGCCGCTCGTTTTTGGGTCTGTTTGAGCCTCAACTCGTTACAGTCCCTGTTCGGTTTCGGCTCGAGTCAAATCTGGTCAAACAGTCAACTTCGGTCAACCTGGTCAGATTTGATGTTCGGTAAAATTTTAACATCTTGAGTTCATTATATTGATTATATTATTGTATGTAATTTTTATTACATAGCGTAAAATTGAATTCCAACCATCGTAACGTAAATTATTTATTTCGTTGTTATTCGGTAACCTTACAAAAGTACATACATATATTGTTATAAAATTGTTGATTTTTGACAAATACATCGACAACTTGCATTGTCGGGATCGTCCAAAAACAGAGGAAACTCTGCCCGTTTTTTGTTAAAATCCGCTAAACGATATATGTTTATTACGAAATGACACTTACCAGATTCAAGTAATTGTATAAAAATAAACATAAATGAAAAATATATTTTAACAACACCTTTGTAACTTCTGTTTACCCATGCGAGGTGATCTCCGTATTCCATCTTTCGACCGTCGACTCATCATGAAAGTTCCAAGAGAAGCTTCGCTAAAAGTGAGCATACTCGACCCCTTTTTACACTTTAACGCATTTTGGGGTGCAACATGTATAAATTACAAATTTATTTTTAACAAGATTAAATGTGTGCCCAATACCAAACGGGTTATCAGTTACGCTTATGTGAATTATATGTGTTAGATTAAACTCGTTTATACATGCTACTTGTTACGTTTGAGTTGTTTATGCTTATTAGTTTTAATTTGTATTCTCACGACATTGTTATGATTATGTTACTATGCATGCTAGCTAAGGTATTCAATTATATGCTATTATTATGTGAGAGTCATCTACATATATATGCGATTCAGCTTTATTATACTCCCGTTATGATTGAAATAAACTCTTTCACTTAGATTTTATTTTCAAACTTGTATGCTCGCCAATACTTTTGTATTGATCTACGCTTTTAATACATGTTGCAGGAAAGCTGATGATGGAAGAATTCTAGTAGGATTGCTTAGATACACGCCTAGGTTAATTTATCTATTTTGATGTTATGTCGTTTTGAAACAATTGTTGACTATTATTTGGAATGTTTGTATGCCAATTTAGTCTTGAATGAAATTTGAATTTAATCTACATTGTCACATAGCGTTATGAAGTTTTGAGCAATTTGTTCGTCTCATCCCGATGTTTCCGCCATCGGGTTGGGGTGTGACATTCGATATCTTCACCATGCTAAAGAATGAGACCATAAAGCAAATGATCGAGCGTTTCTGTCATCTTAAAGTGCAAATGCGAAGATACGGTCTCGAAAAGATAGAACAAGAATACATCGACAAACTTGCTGACACACTACCAGAGGGTGAATGGACTACGTATTTGATGGTTCTGACGAACAGTGATAAGTGGGAATTTTTCAAGTTGTCGACGTTTATCGATAAACTCAAAGGCCACGAAATGGAACTTCTGAAGATGGCGAAGTCAAAGAACGCTAATGTTGTTCAAGACGTCGGTCTGTATTACAAAGCTGGAATGCTAGATTGTGTTTCGAGTCCTAAAATTCAGACGGCTTTTAGTGCAAACATGAATGCTTCTCCACATAATCAGAATCAATCACAGCCTCAGTATGACCAGAGTCCTCAAAGTTCTTACTCAAGCACTGGTTCAAATTCAACTTATCAAAGCCAAGCGAATCAGAATCAACAACAAAATTCTGATCCGAATGTATATAAATGCAACATCGCAGTGAATTTGGACAATGTTGTTTCAGAACAAGTTGCAAAACAACATATGTCACTACTCGCTACCGTATTAGAATCTTATGAATGTCTTGCTGCCGGTAAGATCGGAAACCCTGAGATGACCGCAGAAGATTATGACCAGGTAGACGAGGAAGAACTCGAACTAATGGACATCAAATGGTCCTTAGCTTCGATCATCAGGAGAGTGACAAAGTTCGTTGCACTCACAGGCCGTGACATAGGAAATTCCAGCAACAAATTGGGTTTTGACAAAACCAAAGTCACGTGTTTTAGATGCCGTCAAAAGGGGCATTTTAAAAGAGAGTGTAAGAACACCGAAGCAACCAGAAATCAAAGTCCTTTCAGAGGAGGAAATGAATATTACAAAAGGTCACTTCAATATAAACCGTTTCCGAAAAAAACTCAGGTTGAAATCCAAGAAAAGCCTGACCGTAGCACCACTGAGAAAGCTATGGTGGCATCCAGTGAACATGATGATTTTGATTGGAATTCTTACATTGGGAAAAAGACCAGAGTTGCTTTGATGGCGGAGATAGTTGAAGATAATTCTGCAGAGGAAGCAGCGGCAGCAGCTGAAGCAGCGGTAGCAGCAGAAGCAGCAGCTATCGAACAAGCTCTCCTGGAACAATACTTGCATCAACAGCAGGAAGAAGAGGAATATATCCATATGCAGAGACAAGGAATTTTATCCTCTAATTCTTGTGACAGTTTTGCAGGTCATTTTGATGGCAGCTCGAAAGAACAAGTGGTTGAGGAGAAAAAGATTGATGAAGTGATCATTGATGTCACTCAAGAAGTGAAAGTCGAAGACCTCAAGGACATGGCAGATAAAGCTTTAATGGCGATTCTAACCAAGGTAGGTTCAGAGGTAAAAATTGTCAAGAAAGAAGTTGTCAAAGTACAAGTTGTTGAGGTTGAGAAACCTTGTACAAAAATTTTCAGGCACTTTTAAAGCTGCCGTCATCAGAATCATTTCCCAAAACATTCTTTACCATATCTTTTATCACCGATTCATTGTCATCGTTTGATTTTGTAAAGTCTACGTCAATGTTCTCAGGCAATTTATCTTTCTTTTCTGAAAGAAGTAAAAGATTAAATGCCTTTTCAATATCATCATCTTTCTTGCAGCAGTAACTTGCAAGAAATGGTGGAGGAACATTTCCGTACACTTTACGCTTTGAATTATCACCATTTTCCTCTGACTTGATCATAGGAAGAATGTGATCAATGACATATGCGTTTGTGGTGTAACTTTTTAGTAATTGTCCGACTCTTTCTGTTTCAATTTTCATTTCGTGAAACTCACGCTTTGTCTCAGCAATTGTATTAATGTACATGTTAATTGCCTTTTGTTTTTCAATAACTGTGGCATTTAACATGGTGACATTAGCATTGAGTTCACTATTAGCTCTTTCTACATGTTTATATTTGCCTGAAATTTTGTCATTAGCTTCTTTTATGGTTCTGTAATCCTAACGAAAGTTTTCGTTATGTTTAGTCAATTCTCTTATGACTTTGACTTTATCCAAACAAGATTCAGAAGGACTTGCGCACTTTTTGCAAGGTTTTTCAACCTCCACAACTTTCACAACTTCCTTTTCAGACATGTTTACCTCAGCTTTTACCTTTTCGGCTTCTGCTTTCAACTCTTCTTGCTTTTGTGTCTCAAGGTAAGCTATTCCTTCTTCCTCTGTTTGTTGCATGTATCTTTCCAGAACTGCATCCTCTAGGACAGCTTCTTCCTCAGCTCTCTGCATTAATGCTTCTTGAATAGCATTTTCGATAGCAGCTTCCACAAATGATGTCTCAGATTCATTCACAACCTCTGCCATCATAGCAACACCAGTCTTCTTTCCGATGTATTTGTTCCAATCGAAACGATCATCTTCATGATTGGCAACAAGAGCTTGTTCTGCTTTCTTTGCAGATTTATCTTCAACTTCAACTTGTGTTCTATTCGAATATGATTTGTATTGCAACGCTTTCTTATTACCGGTTCCAAAAGGGTTTTGGTTTCCACTTGCTTCTTGGTTATGGCATTCACGTTTGAAGTGCCCTTTTTGTCGACATCTAAAACAAGTAACTTTCGTTTCGTCGAAACCAAGTTTATTGCTTGAATTACCAATATCCCTTCCAGTGAGTGCTACAAGTTTTGAAACTCTCCGGATAATCGATGCTAAGGACCATTTGATGTCCATTAGTTCCAACTCTTCCTCATCTACCTGATCGTAATCCTCAGCTATCGTTTCAGGATTTTCAATCTTTCCTGCAACAAGACTTTCATACGATTCCAGAACTGTAGCAAGAAGTGCTATGTGTTGTTTTGCAACTTTTTCAGGAAATACATTCTTCAAATCTACTGCTATGTTGCATTGGAAAACATTTGAATTAGTAGTGGATTGGCTTGTCAGATGAGATTGACTTTGAGAAGAAGAATTTGAACCAACATATGAATAACCAGTGTTTGGAGAGTACTGATTTTGTGACAATTGATCTGATGTATTCATGTTTGCACTAAATGCCGTTTGGATTTTTGGACTTTGAATCGGAGTATCTGGAACAACACATTTGTAATAAACTCCGACATCCTGAACAACATTAGTGTTTTTGGATTTGCAATCTTCATCAATTCCATTTCATGACCGTCAAGTTTATCAATGAAAGATGACAATTTAAAATGTCTCAAAGATGGACTGTTCTTTAGAATCATCAGATACGTTGTCCATTCTCCTTCTGGAAGTGCATCAACCAGCTTTTCAATCTGCTCTTCGTTAGTTCTCTTGATATCATGTCTTCGCATCTGGACCATGAGGTGACAATATCTATCAATCATTTGCTTCATTGTCTCTCCTTTGATCATCGTGAAGATCTCAAACTATTTCTTAATCAAAGCCTTTTTACTTTTGATCATTTCATCACTTCCTTTGAATTTTTCGCAAAGAGAATTCCATAATTCTTGAGAAGTATCATATTCTGGTAACAATATCAAGATATTTTCTTTGACAGATTGTTGTATCAAGCTGATCATCTTCTTTTTAGCAACATATTTCTCTTTGTCAATCACTGAAAACTTGTTCAGTGGAAGATCTTGATCACGTTCATCTTTGGGCCATGTATATCCATCTTCAATCGCAACCCAGCTGTTGAATTGATTCGCTTGAATCCAATTAACAAACTTTTCTTTCCATCCCTCAAGCTCGTCCATACTCATCAACTTCGGTGATTTCTGAGTAGTACCCATTTCGTTATCGAGGTTCATCTGGTTAACCGCAATTGAATTTGATGTTGAGGCTTGTGCTACTCCAGCTGCAAACGCGTTATGGAAATCTTCCATTTTGATAATCTGAGAATACGATCAAAAACACTAGACAATTGATTAGCAACAAGCAAGTTCGGTCGAACTTGTGTCAAAACAGATTTTGAAATCAAGTTCCAACAAGTTCGGTCGAACTTATATACCAATTTTCAGAAATATATCACTTATACTCAAGTTCGGTCCGAACTTGGTATTATTTTTGAGAACAAACACACTTTGAGCGAACTTGTAAGATTTTAAGATGAATACTTTAAGTTCGGTCGAACTTAGGTAAAATTTCAATGAATTCATCAAGTTCGGTCGAACTTAACCAAAATTATTGAAATATCCTTTAAGTTCGAGCGGAATTCTTTCAAAAACCTTGAAAATCCTATCAAGTTCGGTCGAACTTGATGTTAAGTTCGTCCATAACTTGTTTCAAAATCATGGTTTTTGCAACTTTTTGATGTCAAAATGTTTGATTTGATGTCCAAACTCTTAGGGGTTTGTTATTAGTGTGTTTTACATGACATATTCAAATTTGAACAGAATTTGTCCGTGAATTCTTCATTTTTGATCAAAAGTTAAGAAAAATAGAAGAATGGAGATGAAATAGAGAGATTCTTGTCTTGATTTCAACAAATTTAGGTATCCAGGCTCTGATACCACTTGTAGGAACGTCCACGAACAGCTCGGGAACCTAAATTTGTTATCTATGTCCGATTAGGCGGAAACTAATGACAAGTTAACCAAATAACAAGAATTACTCGTTTAATAGTTGTTTTCATTGATCTAAAGTTCAATACATTCAAGATCCGGATCCGACAGAGCTTCGCCGTCTCTGTGCCAAAATCTCCAACTCCTTACAAATGAAATCCCAAGGCACCTATATTACAAGTTCGCTGGTGAGAAGACAGCTATAGGTAAGTTCGCCCGAACTTGACTTCTCAAGTCACTCTCAAGCGAACTTGTTATCTAACACTCTTAAATACACCTTGTTTCACCTATTCTATACAGACTCGATACAAGACTATTCTATAGACATTAAGCACCAATAGACTCCCTCTTGGATATCTACTTTGTCTTGTTCGGTCTTCAGAAACTCTCGTTTATTCCAGACTCGTTCTCGTGTAATGAAGAAGGCAACAGACATATGCACCAACAGACTCCCCTTGGATGTTGCCGTAGTCATCTACTTTCATAGACATCTTTGACAATAATTATCCTCGACAGTTTTCAAGTGTCATAGTCTTCTTTGAACACCTTGTAATCATTAGACTTCAAATAAGTTCCTAAGTCTTTATTTTTATCCTTGAATAAGCATTAAATTTTTATGATCTTCAAACTCTCTCTTTTCTTCAATTTAACTTGATAAAACTTTAATCTCCAAGCTCCCCCTTGCTGTGAGCTGTGCTCCCCCTAGCTTTGAGCTTTATCTTCAATCACGTTTCATGCTGCTCCCCCTAAAACTATACTTCCTGTTTCAAAGTATTTGGAAATTCAAATAAACATTTCAGATTCTAACTTTGAAATTTTGTACCACATGTATTCCATAACACCTGTACAAAACTTGTACTTCAAATCTTCATTTTTCAGTTATTTCAAGTCCAAACTAATGACCTTGAAACATTTTACCTTTAAAACCTTCAACCTTCAATTATTGTAATGAAATCCACTTAGATGATCAAGTCCAAATTAATGACCTTGATTAACTAATTTTGTTTACCAAGTTCAAGTTAATGACCTTGGCTATAACCATTGTGAACACCTGATATTATCTTCAATTTTTAAAGTTTCAAATTAATGAACTTTTTCTTACCAGACTTCAATGATCCGTTCTCCAACATTGGCTCGTTGAAAATCTTTTTGGTTTTAAAAAGTAAGTAAAGTATTTACAGAACTCTTAACAAGTAAAGTAAACTATGTACAAACATATTTACAGATATATTTTTGTGAATTCGCGTCTAAGGATCATATCAGTTTTGTTGAGACAAATTACCAGTACCGTTGACCTTTTTGGGACTTTAAGTTCTAAACTTGTTTACCTAGATTGTCGATATGTTTGTCCACTTAAACTTCATCACGTTTCTCAATTGTTCCAAGATATGTTAGGTAAGAATTATGAAACTTGACCTAACTGTGTTTCCCACTTCTTTAATATACTCCCGAATCCAGATTCCATAGATTTCATCTTACAGGTTAGTATAGCGTAATTGATATCTGTATTTGGGTTATGCGAGACCTTGAGAGCTCATGTTAGTACTACCATACAGACAAAGAGATGAAGGCTCGTCTTTAAAGGTGTGTTCCATTTAAGGAATCTTTTAACCACTGCAAATGATTAGATCTTTCGATACTATTCAACATTGCATGCAGTTTGGGGTTTTTAGCAAAAGCATTATAGAAGTTCTAGGCTGTTGCTTCCGCAAAATCAGAAGAACTTGTATAATACCCCAGATTTCAACTATCTATAAAGACCTCATATCTTAGAATCAGGCAACCCTTCAATCGAAATTCCGGAGTACTAAGTCCATATATCCAAGATGTGTTAAATCACGAGATTAAGCAGTTGTAAAATTTAGTTTATATCCCAGAAACAATTTACTGAACGTGTAAAGCCTATCGACACATCCACAGTAAGACTTGTTTATCACTTTTAAATTTACAATTCTTTAGCATACTGTGATAGTCCACTGATGTACTATCATTTCCTTTTTGACAACCAAATTCTTTTGTCTTTTTTGATGTTTTTTGTACCTTTTTTTAATTTTTTCAATGTTTTTGAATTTTCAATTTTTTTTCATATGTTTTTTATTTTTCAACAATTTTTAAAATTTCTTACTCCCCCTAAAATCAAAAACATATTTTTGGATTTTAGATTTAAAGAAATTATTCTAAAAATGTAACAAACCAATGCGGATCCAGTGACTTCGTCGTTCGATCCTTTTTCTCAAACATGTATCTGCAATTGTTTAACAAACAATCATTAAACTCATTTACCACTTGTAAAAGTAGTTTAAGCTTGTAAGAACTTTGAAATCAGTTTTTCTGTTCAACGGTGTGGATTTTCATAGTTTTGACTTTTCAAAATTTTTCTTTTTAACAACCACTTGTAATTTCAAAAACTTTTCTTTTTAACTACTCCCCCTCAAAATGACAAAGATATGACATTTCTGGATAACTTAAAACTGATATGGAGCTCCGTAATCTAGAATCAACCTTTGATCAAGTAGATCTTGGAACTCCTGCACATGAAAGGATTTAGTTAAAAAGTTCAATCCAAGCCTTCTTGGTCTTGGGTTTTGGATATAATTCCTCATCCACATCTTCATAATCACTTTCATATGCTCTTTGATAAGCATATTCAACATCACAAACTTCAAACTCACAATCAATTTTACTATTATCTTTCTTGATTGATTTGACATTTTCGGTTTTATCACAAACATTCACTTTTTCAGGTAATTTCTTTTTAGCAATCCAAGCTTGAGAATTAACTCTAGCTTTCTTGATATAAAACCTAGAATTATTGTTTGACTTTGAAGTCTCTCCTTTTTGAAAAATTGAATTTTCAAATTTTGATTCATTTTTAGGTTTTATTTAAGGCAAGTTCAGGCGAACTTAGGTGTCTCCTAGGTCGAACTTGCATCTCTATAAATACCTAGCTAGCCTACTTCATTTGTAACTTTGGCATTTCAGAGGCGAAGCTCTGTCAGTTTGTAACCAGAACGTTTGATCTATAAAACTGACGATTAACTGATTAAATCTTTTCTATTGGTAAACACGACGTAATATTTAAGCTATTATGGACGTTAGATATCAAATTTAGGTTCCTAAGCATCAAGGATCAGTCCTACACTACGGATTCCATTCAGCTCTAATAGTAACTCAAAGCTACAGAGTCGACACATTAAATGGTCGATGAATCCACGGCCCAGTTGCCCTTATTCAGGGATATATTATCCTTGAGACTTTTGCCTTTTATAACTTTTCTGCCTATCAGATTTGAGCATGTCTCGGATTCATAAGAATCTTTTAATTAGGATAATCTATGGTCCATAGAGTTGGTTGCTACCAACTTTAGCCCAACAGCCGGGCGTTCTACACTTTCTTGTGTATTATACATGCACATAGCATGTTTCCAGAGTTTTTAGATTGTACGCTCACTTTGCCCATAAGTCTGGGTGGTAAGTCGTACTAAAATTTTAAGAAAGTATTAAATGCTATGCTGGAATTTTATAGAAATAAGAATATATTTAGTATCTCAATCCGATACTATGGTTAAGATCAATAAGAGTCACTCAGAGGCCAATGTTTGGCATGTTGACATCTTTAGTCCTTAGACTTTATTCAATGTCATTCAGAGGTCCATAACATGACATAACTGCAGAACTAGTCCTTCAATATCGGACGTTGTTAAGAGGTCATCATAATGACATACCAACACCATTAGTCCTTTGATTAAATCAATTATCGTTCAGCGGTCATAAAATGACATAATGACAAGATCAGTACTTTAATTAAATCAATTGTCGTTCAGCGGTCATAATAATGACATGACGACAAGATTAGTACTTTAATTAAATCAATTGTCGTTCAGCGGTCATAATAATGACATGACGACAAGATTAGTACTTTAATTAAATCAATTGTCGTTCAGCGGTCATAATAATGACATGATGACAAGATTGGTACTTTAATTAAATCAATTGTCGTTCAGCGGTCATAATAATGACATGACGACAAGATTAGTCCATCTCGTCCAACATGTGGCACATTCGAGAGTATGACACGTGTCGGTATATTACCGGTCACGAATTTACGAGATGTTAGATCAACGGCACTCCATAAGGAGGTTCGATGTTGTCTTTTCATAGCTTAACTTGTCAGAATCATAAATTTTTCCTCAATTGACAAGAAGCATTGACCTGGACTTAATCCATAGTGTTGATCTTCCTCAAATGGTGAGTATATCACTTGATGGGGATCTTTGACTTTGATAGGCTTCTTACTATAGACAATGTGGATTTGGTTTTTAATCTAACCAATCCATGTCTAAAACCATATCGAGTCCTGCAAGATTTATAGCTAAAAGATTATCAAAGATAAATAGATTCATGAAGGAGATATCATATGTGAAACCATTTATATTGGCCACCTGATTTTTATATATCATATTTAAGCCTTGAAAGGGCAGAATTAAAATTTTGTTAAACTTACAATCGATGAAGCTTTAACTAGCTTTAGAGTTTAAAACAAGTTTCTAGTAAATAAATCATTTACGGGAAACAGATCCGTAATGTTTTTTTATGACTTGAACTGCTTCTCTTGCAGTTATTTGAAAGGCTCAAGCATTGCCTTTCTTACCGTCAATGGCCCTTGTTCTTCCTATCAGTCGCCCTCTTTGGGCAGCGGGTCTTTTTATGCCCCTTCTCGCCACATCCATAGCAGATGGCACCTTTTAAATCCTTGCATTAATGGGACTTATGGTCTATCTGTTTACAGATGCCACATCCCTTAGTTTGTTCATGGAAGCATCTTCCAAAATGTCGCTTCCCGCATGTTTTATACTCGGGTTTTGCCTCATTTGTCTTGGAATGGCGATAAATCGAACCAGTCTTACCCGTTTTGAAATCCCTACTAAGGGTGTCATCACGCTTCCGCTTGTGATCACTCTCGGTTTTAGCCGCTTTTACTCGTATCTCATCTTCAGTGAGAGATAAAGATAGATCCACAGCGGATCTAAAAGTTGCGGTTCTGTAGGATTTAACCATCCCCTTGATTTCTGGAGCGATTCCTCCAATAAACCGCGCAATGCGCTTTGACTCGGGGTGATTAAATAAGGAACAAGTCTCAATAAAGAGTTATACACAGATACATAGGCTCGACACTCGAGACCTTTCATGGTCAGTCTCAGAAAGTCAGATTCGACTTTCTCCACCTCGTGAGGTGGGTAGTAAGTCTCGCGGATCAATTCTACGAACTTAGACCAACTTAGGTTGTACATTGCAACCTTGCCAATGGACTGGATCAATGCCTTCCACCATATTAGAGCATCCTCCTTGAAGGATTGGGACACACATATTTAACAGTGTCCTTGGTGGCACAACCGCTTATATCCATAACGGTTTCCATTTGATCTAGCCACTTTAGAGCATCGATAGCTCCATCTTCACCCGTAAAGTCACGGGGTTTACAAGAAACAAAGTACTTATATGTACACCCCTTCTTAGAGTCATGCGACTCAGTTTTCTTGATGCTCTTAATACTTTGCTCACTCTTAGTTGAGGAGAAATGAGGCTTTTCAGTCTTGTGAGTATTAGAACGGGGTCTAGAAACAAAGTTCTCTTTATGTACTGATGGCTCTGGCCCTTTTAGTGTGGCCATAAATCATCCAGGGCTTTGCCGACTTCATCGTCAATCAGGGATCGAAGATGATTCTCTCCGTCCTTACGGTTTTGGTGCTCTAAGTCGTCACCACTGTTTTTCTTACATGCTTTGCCAATACTTAGGCTTTCTATAAGCTTAACTTAAAAAAAATTATATGTCCATCCGTAAAATTTCGAGAACTTAATAGCAATTAATCGTTTGCATAAGCTCTTGCATATATATATATATATATATATATATATATCAGATTTCACTAGCCTCTTTACCACAGTTGGTAATGGGCTTAACTATATAGCTCATTGGCTTGTCCCGAATGACATTAAGATGTCGTACATAGGCCTAAAGGACATTAAAGATATGGCACAAAGGCCTGTCACAAAGGATATTTAAAATGCATGGCACAAAGGTCGTGTCTCGAAGGACATTGAAAGATATGGCACAAAGGCCTCGTCACAAAGGACATTAAAATATAGCACCTTGGCTTGTCATTTTATCATTACATTAAATGTTAAAAAATTATGATCATCTGATTTGATGATAAGATTAGTCAAGATCTCGTTTGATCTTATAGAAAATAAGGCTTGAACATAGTCCACCACCTATAGACAGGGAGTCATATGATCACAACTATCCTTATTTTGACTAACTAAGCAGTATTATGATTTCTCTCCTTCCACATAGTTGAGATTAGTTGGAGATTTGGAACAACTTTCGTCACAAAGTTGACGAAGATTTTCTCCATTTCACACAATTGGGAATTAGTTGGAGATTTGGAATACGTCTCAGTTGACGTTTGAATATGAGTCCCTCTCCTCAGTTGAAGATATGGGAGTACGTCGTAGTTGACGTTTTAGATATATAAGTCCCTCTCCTTAGTTGGAGATATGGGAATACGTCTCAGTTGACATTTAAATATAAGTCCCTCTCCTCATTGGGAGACATAGGAATACGTTGCAATTAACGTTTGAATATAAGTCCCTCTCCTTATTGGGAGATATGGCATATGCCTCAATTCAGTCAGCGTTTAAATAATTGCCCTTCTCCTCAGTTGGAGATTTGGGATACAGCACAACTCAGTCAGTGTTTAATGTACCTTCCCTTCTCCTCAGTGAAAGATTTTGGATGCGCCTCAATAGTGTCAACGTTTTAAGTACATGCCCTTCTCCACAGTTGGAGACTTGGGATACGCCTCAATATAGTACAGTGTTTAAATATAAACCCTTCTCCACATTGGGAGAGTTAGGATACGCCTCAATAAAGTACAACGTTTAAATACAAACTCTTCTCCACATTGAGATATTTGGGATATGCCTCAATAAAGTACAATGTTTAAATATATGTCCTTGTCCTCAGTGGGAGATTTGGGATACACCCCAATACAATCAGTGTTTAATGTACTCGCCCTTCTCCACAATGGGAGATTTGGGATACGCCTCAATACAGTCAGTATTTTAAGTACATGCCCTTCTCCACATTGGGAGATTTAGGATACGCCTCAATAAAGTACAGCGATTAAATACAAACCCTTTCTCCACATTGGGAAATTTGGGATACGCCTCAATAAAGTACACGTTTAAATACAAGCCCTTCTCCACATTGGGAGATTTGGGATACGCCTCAATATATTACAACGTTTAAATACAAACCCTTCTCCACATTGGGAGAGTTAGGATACACCTCAACAAAGTACAACGTTTAAATACAAACCCTTCTCCACATTGGGAGATTTGGAGTACGCCTCAATAAAGTACAGCGTTTAAATATACACCCTTCTCCTCAGTGGAAGATTTGGGATACACCTCAACACAGTCAGTTTTTATTGTACCTGCCCATTTCCACAGTGGGAGATTTAGGATACGCCTCTATACAGTCAGCGTTTTAAGTACATGCCCTTCTCCACATTAGGAGATTTGGGATCGCCTCAATAAAGTACAACGTTTAAATACAAACCCCTTCTCCACATTGGGAGAGTTGGGATACGCCTCAATAAAGTACAACGTTTAAATACAAGCCCTTCTCCACATTGGGAGATTTGGGATACGCCTCAATAAAATACAACGTTTAAATATATGCCCTTGTCCTCAGTGGGAGATTAGGGATACACCTGAATACAGTCAGTGTTTAATGTGCCTGCCCTTCTCCAGAGTGGGAGATTTGGGATACGCCTCAATACAGTCAGCGTTTTAAGTAATTGCCTTTTCCACATTGGGAGATTTGGGATACGCCTCAATAAAGTACAACGTTTAAATACAAACCCTTCTCCACATTGGGAGAGTTAGGATACGCCTCAATAAAGTACAACTTTTAAATACAAACCCTTCTCCACATTGGGAGATTTGGGATACGCCTCAATAAAGTACCTTCAATAAAGAACAATGTTTAAATACAAGCCATTCTCCACATTTGGAGATTTGGGATACGCCTCAATAAAGTACAGTGTTTAAATACAAACCCTTCTCCACATTGGGAGATTAGGGATACGCCTCAATAAAGTACAACGTTTAAATATATGCCCTTCTCCTCAGTGGGAGATTTGAGATACACCCTAATACAGTCAGTGTTTAATATACCTACCCTTCTCCACAATGGGAGATTTGGGATACGCCTCAATACAGTCAACATTTTAAGTACATGCCCTTCTCCACATTGGGAGATTTAGGATACGCCTCAATAAAGTACAGCGATTAAATACAAACCTTTTCTCCACATTGGGAAATTTGGGATACGCCTCAATAAAGTACACGTTAAATACAAGCCCTTCTCGACATTGGGAGATTTGGGATACGCCTCAATATATTACAACATTTAAATACAAACCCTTCTCCACATTGGGAGAGTTAGGATACACCTCAACAAAGTACAACGTTTAAATACAAACCCTTCTCCACATTGGGAGATTTGGAGTACGCCTCAATAAAGTACAGCGTTTAAATATACACCCTTCTCCTCAGTGGGAGATTAGGGATACACCTGAATACAGTCAGCGTTTTAAGTAATTGCCTTCTCCACATTGGGAGATTTGGGATCGCCTCAATAAAGTACAACGTTTAAATACAAACCCCTTCTCCACATTGGGAGAGTTGGGATACGCCTCAATAAAGTACAACGTTTAAATACAAGCCCTTCTCCACATTGGGAGATTTGGGATACGCCTCAATAAAATACAACGTTTAAATATATGCCCTTGTCCTCAGTGGGAGATTAGGGATACACCTGAATACAGTCAGTGTTTAATGTACCTGCCCTTCTCCAGAGTGGGAGATTTGGGATACGCCTCAATACAGTCAGCGTTTTAAGTAATGCCTTTTCCACATTGGGAGATTTGGGATACGCCTCAATAAAGTACAACGTTTAAATACAAACCCTTATCCACGTTGGGAGAGTTAGGATACGCCCAATAAAGTACAAATTTTAAATACAAATCCTTCTCCACATTGGGAGATTTGGGATACGCCTCAATAAAGTACCTTTAATAAAGAACAATGTTTAAATACAAGCCATTCTCCACATTTGGAGATTTGGGATACGCCTCAATAAAGTACAGTGTTTAAATACAAACCCTTCTCACATTGGGAGATTAGGGATACGCCTCAATAAAGTACAACGTTTAAAATATGCCCTTCTCCTCAGTAGGAGATTTGGGATACACCCTAATACAGTCAGTGTTTAATATACCTACCCTTCTCCACAATGGGAGATTTGGGATACGCCTCAATACAGTCAACATTTTAAGTACATGCCCTTCTCCACACTGGGAGATATAGGATACCCTCAATAAAGTACACCGTTAAAATACAAACCCTTATCCACATTGGGAGATTTAGGATACGCCTCAATAAAGTACAATGTTTAAATACAAGTCCTTCTCGACATTGGGAGATTTGGGATACACCTCAATATATTACAACGTTTAAATATAAACCCTTCTCCACATTGGAGAGTTAGGATACGCCTCAATAAAGTACAGTGTTTAAATACAAACCCTTCTCCACATTGGAGATTTGGGATACGCATGCCTTTCTCCTCAGTGGGAGATTTGGGATACGCCTCAATACAGTCAGTGTTTATTGTACTGCCCTTCTCCACAGTGGGAGATTTGGGATACGCCTCAATACAGTCAGCGTTTTAAGTACATGCCCTTCTCCACATTGGGAGATTTGGGATACGCCTCAATAAAGTACAACGTTTTAATACAAACCCTTCTCCACATTGGGAGAGTTGGGATACGCCTCAATAATGTACAACGTTTAAATACAAGCCCTTCTCCACATTGGGAGATTTGGGATACGCCTCAATAAAGTACAACGTTTAAATATATGCCCTTGTCCTCAATGGGAGATTTGGGATACACCTCAATACAGTCAGTGTTTAATGTACCTGCCCTTCTCCACAGTGGGAGATTTGGGATACGCCTCAATACAGTCAGCGTTTTAAGTAATTGTCTTTTCCACTTTGGGAGATTTTGGATACGCCTCAATAAAGTACAACGTTTATATACAAACCCTTCTCCACATTGGGAGAGTTAGGATACGCCTCACTAAAGTACAACGTTTAACTACAAGCCCTTCTCCACATTGGGAGATTTGGGATACGCCTCAATATATTACAACATTTAAATATAACCCTTCTCCACATTGGGAGAGTTAGGATACGCCTCAATAAAGTACAGCGTTTAAATACAAACCCTTCTCCACATTGTGAGATTTGGGATATGCCTCAATAAATTACAGCGTTTAAATATATGCCCTTCTCTTCAGTGGGAGATTTGGGATACACCTCAATATAGTCAGTGTTTATTGTACGTGCCCTTCTCCACAGTAGGAGATTTGGGATACGCCTCATTACAGTCAGCGTTTTTAAGTACATGCCCTTCTCCACATTGGGAGATTTTGGATACGCCTCAATAAAGTACAACGTTTAATTACAAACCCTTCTCCACATTGGGAGAGTTGGGATACACCTCAATAAAGTACAACGTTTAAATACAAGCGCTTCTCGACATTGGGAGATTTGGGATACGCCTAAATAAAGTACAACGTTTAAATATATTCCCTTGTCCTCCGTGGGAGATTTGGGATACACCTCAATACAGTCAGCGTTTAGTGTACCTACCCTTCTCCACAGTGGGAGATTTGGGATACGCCTCAATACAGTCAGCGTTTTGAGTATTTGCCTTTTCCATATTGGGAGAATTTGGGATACGCCACCATAAAGTACAACTTTTAAATACAAACCCTTCCCCATATTGGGAGAGTTAGGATACGCCTCAATAAAGTACAACATACAAAACCTTCTCCACATTGGGAGATTTGGGATACGCCTCAATAAAGTACAACGTTTAAATACAAGCCTTTCTCCACATTGGGAGATTTGGGATACGCCTCAATAAAGTACAACGTTTAAATACAAACCCTTCTCCACATTGGGAGATTTGGGATACGCCTCAATAAAGTACAACGTTTAAATATATGCCCATCTCCTCTGTGGGAGATTTTGGATACACGCCAATACAGTCAGTGTTTAAGGTACCTACCCTTCTCCACAATGGGAGATTTGGGATACGCCTCAATCAGTCAGCATTTTAAGTACATGCCCTTCTCCACATTGGGAGATTTAGGATTCGCCTCAATAAAGTACAGCGTTTAAATACAAACCCTTCTGCACATTGGGAGAGTTAGGATACGCCTCAATAAAGTACAGCGTTTATATACAATCCCTTCTCTTCAGTGGGAGATTTGGGATACACCTCAATAAAGTCAGTGTTTAATGTACATGCCCTTCTCCACAATGGGAGATTTGGGATACGCCTCAATACAGTCAGCATTTTAAGTACATGCCCTTCTCCACATTGGGAGATTTAGGATACGCCGTAATAAAGTACAACATTTAAATACAAACCCTTCTCCACATTGGGAGATTTTGGATACGCCTCAATAAAGTACAGCGTTTAAATACAAGCCCTTCTCCACATTGGGAGATTTGGGATACGCCTCAATATATTACAGCGTTTAAATATAAACCCTTCTCCACATTCGGAGAGTTAGGATACGCCTCAATAAAGCACAGCGTTTAAATACAAACCCTTCTCCACATTAGGAGATGGGATACGCCTCAATAAAGTACAACGTTTAAATATATGCCCTTCTCCACAGTGGGAGATTTGGGATACACCTCAATACAGTCAGTGTTTATTGTACATGCCCTTCTCCACAGTGAGAGATTTGGGATACACCTCAATACAGTCAACGTTTTAAGTACATGCCCTTCTCCACATTGGTAGATTTGGGATACGCCTCAACAAAGTACAACGTTTAAATACAAACCCTTCTCCACATTAGGAGTGTTGGGATATGCCTCAATAATGTACAACGTTTAAATACAAGCCCTTCTCCACATTGGAAGATTTGGGATACGCCTCAATAAAGTACAACGTTTAAATATACGCCCTTGTCGTCAATGGGAGATTTTGGATACACCTCAATAGAGTCAGTGTTTAATGTACCTGCCCTTCTCTACAATGGGAGATTTGGGATACACCTTAATACAGTACAACGTTTAAATATATACCCTTGTCCTCCGTGGGAGATTTGGGATACACCTCAATACAGTCAGCGTTTAATGTACCTACCCTTCTCCACAGTGGGAGATTTGGGAAACGCCTCAATACAGTCAGCGTTTTAAGTATTTGAGTTTTCCAAATTGGGAGATTTGGGATACGCCACCATAAAGTACGAATTTTAAATACAAACCCTTCTCCATGTTGGGAGAGTTAAGATACGCCTCAATAAAGTACAACATACAAACCCTTCTCCACATTGGGAGATTTGGGATACGGCTCAATAAAGTACAGCGTTTAAATACAAGCCCTTCTCCACATTGGGAGATTTGGGATACGCCTCAATAAAGTACAACATTTAAATACAAACCCTTCTCCACATTGGGAGATTTGGGATACGCCTCAATAAAGTACAACGTTTAAATATATGCCCCTCTCCTCAGTGGGAGATTTTGGATACACGCCAATACAGTCAGTGTTTAAGGTACCTGCCCTTCTCCACAATGGGAGATTTGGGATACGCCTCCATACAATCAGCATTTTAAGTACATGCCCTTCTCCACATTGGGAGATTTAGGATACGCCTCAATAAAGTACAGCGTTTAAATACAAACCCTTCTCCACATTGGGAGATTTGGGATACGCCTCAATAAAGTACAACGTTTAAATATATGCCCTTCTCATCAGTGGGAGATTTGGGATACACCCCAATACAGTCAGTGTTTAATGTACCTGCCCTTCTCCACAATGGGAGATTTGGGATACGCCTCAATACAGTCAGCATTTTAAGTACATGCCCTTCTCCACATTGGGAGATTTAGGATACGCCTCAATAAAGTACAGCGTTTAAATACAAACCCTTCTCCAGATTGGGAGATTTGGGATACGCCTTAATAAAGTACAGCGTTTAAATACAAGCCGTTCTCCACATTGGGAGATTTGGGATACGCCTCAATAAAGTACAGCTTTTAAATAAAAACCCTTCTCCACATTGGTATATTCGGGATACGCCTCAATAAAGTACAGTGTTTAATTATAAACCCTTCTCCACATTGGGAGATTTGGGATAACCCTCAATAAAGTACAACGTTTAAATATATGGCCTTCTCCTCAGTGGGAGATTTGGGATACGCCTCAATACAGTCAGTGTTTATTGTACCTGCCCTTCTCCACAGTGGGAGATTTGGGATACGCCTCAATACAGTCAACGTTTTAAGTAGATGCCCTTCTCCACATTGGGAGATTTGGGATATGCCTCAATAATGTACAACGTTTAAATCAAAACCCTTCTCCACATTGGGAGAGTTGGGATACGCCTCAATAATGTACAACGTTTAAATATAAGCCCTTCTCCACATTGGGAGATTTGGGATACGCCTCAATAAAGTACAACGTTTAAATATATTCCCTTGTCCTCAATGGGAGATTTGGGATACACCTCAATACAGTCAGTGTTTAATGTATCTGCCCTTCTCCATAGTGGGAGATTTGGGATACGCCTCAATACAGTCAGCGTTTTAAGTAATTACCTTTTCCACATTGGGAGATTTTGGATACGCCTCAATAAAGTACAACGTTTAAATACAAACCCTTCTCCACATTGGGAGAGTTAGGATACGCCTCACTAAAGTACAACGTTTAAATACAAGCCCTTCTCCACATTGGGAGATTTGGGATACGCCTCAATATATTACAACATTTAAATATAAACCCTTCTCCACATTGGGAGAGTTAGGATACGCCTCAATAAAGTACAGTGTTTAAATACAACCCTTCTCCAAATTGTGAGATTTGGGATACACCTCAATAAATTACAGCCTTTAAATATATGCCCTTCTCCTCAGTGGGAGATTTGGGATACACCTCAGTATAGTCAGTGTTTATTGTACCTGCCCTTCTCCACAGTAGGAGATTTGGGATACGCCTCAATACAGTCAGCGTTTTAAGTACATGCCCTTCTCCACATTGGGAGATTTTGGATACGCCTCAATAAAGTACAACGTTTAATTACAAACCCTTCTCCACATTGGGAGAGTTGGGATACACCTCAATAAAGTACAACGTTTAAATACAAGCGCTTCTCGACATTGGGAGATTTGGGATACGCCTAAATAAAGTACAACGTTTAAATATATGCCCTAGTCCTCCGTGGGAGATTTGGGATACACCTCAATACAGTCAGCGTTTAATGTACCTACCCTTCTCCACAGTGGGAGATTTGCGATACGCCTCAATACAGTCAGCGTTTTTAAGTATTTGCCATTTCCACATTGGGAGATTTGGTATACGCCACCATAAAGTACAACTTTTAAATACAAACCCTTATCCATATTGGGAGAGTTAGGATGCGCCTCAATAAAGTACAACATAAAAACCCTTCTCCACATTGGGAGATTTGGGATACGCCTCAATAAAGAACAGCGTTTAAATACAAGCCCTTCTCCACATTGGGAGATTTGGGATACGCCTCAATAAAGTACAACGTTTAAATACAAACTCTTCTCCACATTGGGAGATTTTGGATACGCCTCAATAAAGTACAAGGTTTAAATATATGCCCTTATCCTCAGTGGGAGATTTTGGATAGACGCCAATACCGTCAGTGTTTAAGGTACCTGCCCTTTTCCACAATGGGAGATTTGGGATACGCCTCAATACAGTCAGCATTTTAAGTACATGTTCTTCTCCACATTGGGAGATTTAGGATACGCCTCAATAAAGTACATCGTTTAAATACAAACCCTTCTCCACATTGGGAGATTTGGGATACGCCTAAATTAAGTACAACGTTTAAATATATGCCATTCTCTTCTGTGGGAGATTTGGGATACACCCCAATACAATCAGTGTTTAATGTACCTGCCCTTCTCCACAATGGGAGATTTGGGATACGACTCAATACAGTCAGCATTTTAAGTACATGCCCTTCTCCACATTGGGAGATTTAGGATACGCCTCAATAAAGTACAGCGTTTAAATACAAACCCTTCTCCACATTGGGAGATTTGGGATACGCCTCAATAAAGTACAACGTTTAAATACAAACCCTTCTCCACATTAGGAGAGTTGGGATATGCCTCAATAATGTACAACGTTTAAATACAAGCCCTTCTCAACATTGGGAGATTTGGGATACGCCACAATAAAGTACAACGTTTAAATATATGCCCTTGTCCTCAATGGGAGATTTGGGATACACCTCAATAGAGTCAGTGTTTAATTTACCTGCCCTTCTCTTCAATGGGAGATTTGGGATACGCCTTAATACAGTCAGCGTTTTAAGTAATTGCCTTTTCCACATTGGGAGATTTGGGATACGCCTCAATAAAGTACAACGTTTAAATACAAACCATTCTCCACATTGGGAGAGTTAGGATACGCCTCAATAAAGTACATCGTTTAAATACAAACCCTTCTCCACATGGTAGATTTGGGATACGCCTCAATAAAGTACAACGTTTAAATACAAGCCCTTCTCCACATTGGGAGATTTGGGATACGCCTCAATAAAGTACAACATTTAAATACAAACCCTTCTCCACATTGGGAGATTTGGGATACGCCTCAATAAAGTACAACGTTTAAATATATGCCCCTCTCCTCAGTGGGAATTTTGGATACACGCCAATACAATCAGTGTTTAAGGTACCTGCCCTTCTCCACAGTGGGAGATTTGGGATACGCCTCCATACAGTCAGCATTTTAAGTACATGCCCTTCTCCACATTGGGAGATTTAGGATACGCCTCAATAAAGTACAGCATTTAAATACAAACCCTTCTCCACATTGGGTGATTTGGGATACGCCTCAATAAAGTACAACGTTTAAATATATGCCCTTCTCATCAGTGGGAGATTTCGGATACACCCCAATACAGTCAGTGTTTAATGTACCTGCCCTTCTCCACAATGGGAGATTTGGGATACGCCTCAATACAGTCAGCATTTTAAGTACATGCCCTTCTCAACATTGGGAGATTTAGGATACGCCTCAATAAAGTACAGCGTTTAAATACAAACCCTTCTCCACATTGGGAGATTTGGGATACGCTTTAATAAAGTACAGCGTTTAAATACAAGCCGTTCTCCACTTTGGGAGATTTGGGATACGCCTCAATAAAGTACAGCTTTTAAATAAAAACCCTTCTCCACATTGGTATATTTGGGATACGCCTCAATAAAGTACAGTGTTTAATTATAAACCCTTCTCCACATTGGGAGATTTGGGATACCCCTCAATAAAGTACAACGTTTAAATATATGCCCTTCTCCTCAGTGGGAGATTTGGGATACGCCTCAATACAGTCAGTGTTTATTGTACCTGCCCTTCTCCACAGTGGGAGATTTGGGATACGCCTCAATACAGTCAACGTTTTAAGTATATGCCCTTCTCCACATTGGGAGATTTGAGATACGCCTCAATAAAGTACAACGTTTAAATACAAACCCTTCTCCACATTGGGAGAGTTGGGATACGCCTCAATAATGTACAACGTTTAAATATAAGCCCTTCTCCACATTGGGAGATTTGGGATACGCCTCAATAAAGTACAACGTTTAAATATATTCCCTTGTCCTCAATGGGAGATTTGGGATACACCTCAATACAGTCAGTGTTTAATGTATCTGCCCTTCTCCATAGTGGGAGATTTGGGATACGCCTCAATACAGTCAGCGTTTTAAGTAATTACCTTTTCCACATTGGGAGATTTTGGATACGCCTCAATAAAGTACAACGTTTAAATACAAACCCTTCTCCACATTGGGAGAGTTAGGATACGCCTCACTAAGTACAACGTTTAAATACAAGCCCTTCTCCACATTGGGAGATTTGGGATACGCCTCAATATATTACAACATTTAAATATAAACCCTTCTCCACATTGGGAGAGTAAATACAACCCTTCTCCACATTGTGAGATTTGGGATACACCTCAATAAATTACAGCGTTTAAATATATGCCCTTCTCCTCAGTGGAGATTTGGGATACACCTCAGTATAGTCAGTGTTTATTGTACCTGCCCTTCTCCACAGTAGGAGATATGGGATAAGCCTCAATACAGTCAGCGTTTTAAGTACATGCCCTTCTCCACATTGGGAGATTATGGATACGCCTCAATAAAGTACAACGTTTAATTACAAACCCTTCTCCACATTGGGAGAGTTGGGATACACCTCAATAAAGTACAACGTTTAAATACAAGCGCTTCTCGACATTGGAGAGTTGGGATACGCCTCAATAAATTAAACGTTTAAATATATGCCCTAGTCCTCCGTTGGAGATTTGGGATACACCTCAATACAGTCAGCGTTTAATGTACCTACCCTTCTCCACAGTGGGAGATTTGCGATACGCCTCAATACAGTCAGCGTTTTTAAGTATTTGCCTTTTCCACATGGGAGATTTGGTATACGCCACCATAAAGTACAACTTTTAAATACAAACCCTTTATCAATATTGGGAGAGTTAGGATGCGCCTCAATAAAGTACAACATAAAAAACCCTTCTCCACATTGGGAGATTTGTGATACGCCTCAATAAAGAACAGCGTTTAAATACAAGCCCTTCTCCACATTGGGAGATTTGGGATACGCCTCAATAAAGTACAACGTTTAAATACAAACTCTTCTCCACATTGGGAGATTTGGATACGCCTCAATAAAGTATAAGGTTTAAATATATGCCCTTATCCTCAGTGGGAGATTTTGGATACACGCCAATACTGTCAGTGTTTAAGGTACCTGCCCTTCTCCACAATGGGAGAATTGGGATACGCCACAATACAGTCAGCATTTTAAGTACATGCCCTTCTCCACAATGGGAGATTTAGGATACGCCTCAATAAAGTACATCGTTTAAATACAAACCCTTCTCCACATTGGGAGAATTGGGATACGCCTCAATTAAGTACAACGTTTAAATATATGCCCTTCTCTTCTGTGGGAGATTTGGGATACACCCCAATACAGTCAGTGTTTAAGGTACTTGCCCTTCTCCACAATGGGAGATTTGGGATACGACTCAATACAGTCAGCATTTTAAGTACATGCCCTTCTCCACATTGGGAGATTTAGGATACGCCTCAATAAAGTACAGCGTTTAAATACAAACCCTTCTCCACATTGGGAGATTTGGGATACGCCTCAATAAAGTACAACGTTTAAATACAGACCCTTCTCCACATTAGGAGAGTTGGGATATGCCTCAATAATGTACAACGTTTAAATACAAGCCCTTCTCCACATTGGGAGATTTGGGATACGCCTCAATAAAGTACAACGTTTAAATATATGCCCTTGTCCTCAATGGGAGATTTGGGATACACCTCAATAGAGTCAGTGTTTAATGTACCTGCCCTTCTCTACAATGGGAGATTTGGGATACGCCTTAATACAGTCAGCGTTTTAAGTAATTGGCTTTTCCACATTGGGAGATTTGGGATACGCCTCAATACAGTCAGCATTTTAAGTACATGCCCTTCTCCACATTGGGAGATTTAGGATACGCCTCAATAAAGTACAGCGTTTAAATACAAACACTTCTCCACATTGGGAGATTTGGGATACGCCTTAATAAAGTACAGCGTTTTAAATACAAGCCCTTCTCCACATTGGGAGATTTGGGATACGCCTCAATAAAGTACAGCGTTTAAATACAAACCCTTCTCCAGATTGGTAGATTTGGGATAATCCTCAATAAAGTACAACGTTTAAATATATGCCCTTCTCCTCAGTGGGAGATTTGGGATACACAATCCTAATACCAGTCAGTAGTTGTTTTAAGTACTGCCCTTCTCCACATTTGGGAGATTTGGATACGCCTCAATAACAGTCAGCTTTAAATCAAATCCCTTCTCCACATTGGGAGATTAGGATACGCCTCAATAAAGTACACGTTTAAATACAAAACCCTTCTCCACATTGGGAGATTAGGGATACGCCTCAATAAGTACAAGTTTAAATACAACCCTTCTCCACATTGGGAGATTGGGATACGCCTCAATATATTACAATGTTTAAATATAAACCCTTCTCCACATTGGAGAGTTTGGATACGCTCAATAAAGTACAACGTTTAAATATAATACCCTTCTTCCACATTAGGAGATTTGGGATACACCTCAATAAAGTACAGGTTTAAATTATAGCCTTCTCCATCAAGGGAGATTTGGGATACACCTCAATACAGTCAGTGTTTATTGTACCTGCCATTCTCCACAACGGGAGATTTGGGATACACCTCAATACTGTCAGACGTTTATGAAGTAAATGCCCTTCTCCACATTGGAGATTGTATTTGTCGTTAAATACGCCTCCCCTCGAATAATAAAAAGTACAACGTTTAAATAAACCCTTCTCCACATTAGGAGAGTTTGGGATAGCCTCAATAATGTACAACGTTTAATACAGCCCTTCTCCACATTGGGAGATTTGGGATACGCCTCAATAAGTACAACGTTTTAATATATATGCCTTGTCCCATGGGAATTTGGGATACACCCCAATAAGTCAAAACGTTTTAATGTACCTAACCCTTCTCCACATGGGGAGATTTGGGATTCGCTTCAATAAGTCAGCGTTTATACAGTATATGCCTTTTCCACATTGGGATATTTGGGATACGCCACCATAAAGTAAAACTTTTAAATACAAACCCTTCTCCACATTGGGAGAGTTAGGATACGCCTCAATAAAGTACAACTATACAAACCCTTCTCCACATTGGGAGATTTGGGATACGCCTCAATAAAGTACAACGTTTAAATACAAACCCTTCTCCACATTAGGAGAGTTGGGATATGCCTCAATAATGTACAACGTTTAAATACAAGCCCTTCTCCACATTGGGAGATTTGGGATACGCCTCAATAAAGTACAACGTTTAAATATATGCCCTTGTCCTCAATGGGAGATTTGGGATACACCTCAATATAGTCAGTGTTTAATGTACCTGCCCTTCTCTACAATGGGAGATTTGGGATACGCCTTAATACAGTCAGCGTTTTAAGTAATTGGCTTTTCCACATTGGGAGATTTGGGATACGCCTCAATAAAGTACAACGTTTAAATACAAACCATTCTCCACATTGGGAGAGTTAGGATACGCCTCAATAAAGTACATCGTTTAAATACAAACCCTTCTCCACATGGTAGATTTGGGATACGCCTCAATAAAGTACAACGTTTAAATACAAGCCCTTCTCCACATTGGGAGATTTGGGATACGCCTCAATAAAGTACAACGTTTAAATACAAATCCCTTCTCCACATTGGGAGATTTGGGATACACCTCAATAATTTATAGCGTTTAAATATAAATCCCTTCTCCACATTGGGAGATTTGGGATATGCCGTCTCATATTTGGACAAAAATTTTGCACTTTCTTAACCACTCATTGGTGGGAATATATGCTTTTGGCCTTTGTTTATTTCGCAATCAAGAGATTTGTTTGATAAGGTAGGAGCATTAAATGTGACCTTCATATTGAAGGAAAGAAATCATAAAACGGGCTCCATAAAATCAATGATTTTTCTTATGGCAGTGATATCGCCAAAATATATATTAAATGCTTACTATTAGCTGATATCAGTACAATATGATCATTGGGAGATCTTAGAAGTTTCATACATTAAACCTCATACTGGCCAGGCATGAAAGCAATCTATGGGACACACTAAGATACAGTCAATCATCATATGATGCTTCTATCATACTACGTTTAGCATTCGTAGTTGCTAAAAATCAATGAAATAATAAAAATCATTGTAAGACTCAAGAATGGAGAATTTGCTGGCGAGAGTTGCCGAACTTAATAATATAATATACCCAGATGGGTTTATATCAATCGAGTTCCAAGACTCGGGATTATATGCTTTAAGCATGAATCAGAAAAAGAGATTCCTTTTCTGCTTATTCTCTAGAATGAGAGATTATTGAATCAAAGAATTGAATTTGGTGCAAAAATTGCACTGATATCCTTGCCGTGTTACAACTATTTATAATTGTTGCTGCTTCAATCAGATGGTGAGATATTACCGGAATGTTTATCAAATATAATAGACTTTGGATAAATGATATTATGATATCACAAGAATACCAGAAGGTATGATATTAGGTGACGAGATTTAGCATCCTCGTATCGGAGTCATTGTCTCCAAACTATATGTAGTTCACCATATGGAACTTCAAGCTAATCAGTGGTAGAGACCATCAAGTCCGCGACCCATCATCGATTGCTTATCTTGTCCGCGATATCTAGGCGGCATTTGTAGGATATTCATAAAAATCAAGGACTGTATATATATCGATAGGAGTATTCTTATGTTTGGGTCTAGACTCGGGATTTAGGAATCTGCATTTGTGATATTTGAGATTAGACACAAAAAGCTAGTGTCTAATTCACTCAAATTGTAGCCCTGATACCAACCTGTCACACCCCAATTTCTCTGTGGGCCCGGATGGGTATAATCGTGACGGCTGGATAACAGTTATCACAATGTATTATTATGCAGCGGAAGTATTGGAGTAAAAATATTAAATTCGTTAAAGCTTGAATATATATAAAAGTATTACAAGCGTTCGATACATGCCCACAGGCGGGATCTATAACAGAGCTTTAGACATCATAAGCCTTAAGCATAAGGGTTGCAAATTCCTTAATCTTCATTCTAGCCGATCCGGATTCCCAGTCTGTAAAAAGCTTCGGTACCTGCGGTTCAATCTTTTGAAAATACGTCAGCTTTCGCTGGTAAGTACAATTAACGACTCATTTTGAAACCATTTCAGAAATTTGATTTAGGTGCACAAGACACGAAAAATCTTTATAACTAGGAACAATTCAAAATGATCTTGTATACAGTTTTACATGTTTGTCAATAAATATGGGGCCCAGTATGAAAACCGAGACATGATTAACCGACACACCACTTATGAACCCACGAAGGACTTATCCCCAACTTGTGGGTAAATTATTTAGCATTCGCATATGTCAGGTGTAAGCCTACACCCCGTGCTTAAGTCGTGGGCATTTGCAATTAAATGAGTTGAGGATATCCGGGAACGGTCGTATTAACCCCCAATGTTTAAGTTATCAAACAATACAAATTAAAATGGGTTATACAGATTTACTAGCCACAATCCGGAATTCGATTGATCCCATACCCGACCAAGTAGTAATAATTTACCGTATCCCAAGCCCATGTAGGAAAATAGGCTAAGAGTATTTACCTTTTTGCTAGCTTCCAATCAAAGAGATTATAATTTAGCAAAAAGCTGCAAATCTAAGTACTATTGACCCAGGTCCGATTATCTGGGGGGTACTATAGTCTGGAATGAACAGATTTATTATCTGTTAAAATATATGCGGGTCAAAGGTTAGTCCCTTTAGATGTGACCCGATGCTTAAGAATAAGTTCGCTAGATTGAGCGTATACCGAATAGAATATGGCTTAAACCCAACAAGTACTGTGACTTGTATAATATAGGTAAACAAGGTACATTCTAGATTTTGAAGTGAAAATGATAAGGTTAAACCCGTTTCGGTAATCTTATGTAAATGGGCAACATAAGCCTAACCATGAACACATAAGCTATCTCGGGTAACTGGATGAGTCATGAACAAGTTCCATATGCCAATACACTTTAAACAAGTTATAATATCAGTAGGATATCAACTTGTATGCCCGTTAAGGTTTTAAAATCAAACTATGCCTCATAAGGGCGTTTTGGTCATTTAGCGACGTATAAAAGGAACTTGCGTATATCTGATGTTATGACTATAAGCATCTTGTGAAAACACTTTATTTATGATATAATATCAGTAGGATATCAAACATATGTGTGTTTTATAGTTTAAGACCAAACTATGCTTCGTAGGGGCATTTTGGTCATTTCACACAGTTCTAAAAGCGTATTTGGGATTCTGAGTTTACAATAAGTACCTACTGTAAAAACATTTTAAATGAGTTATAAAATCAGTAGCTAACAAGTCTTGGTTGGTAGATATGGTTTAAAACCATACTACGCGCCGTCAAGGCGTTAAAGTCGTTAAATGACGATATTTGCAATGTTTCATGAAAACTGATGTTATGACCAGGTTTATATGGTCAAGATAAACAGTTGGGATGTACTATTAAACAGAAATTGGGGTTATCCGCTAAAAACTATGGTAGAATGTGTTATTTAGTATAACACATCAGTAGGTAAAAAGGTTTTATATGAAAGTCATGATTAAAACCATTTTATGGGCCATAAGGGCACTATCGTCATTTAAGAGCGTAATACAAGAACTTGTGCGTAAACTCAGTTTATAAACTGACTTGATATCCTAAAATATCCTATTCATGATATTAAATCAGTAGGAAATAAGTTTGGTATGAGAATTTATGTTTAAAACCGTTCTATGCGCCGAAAGGGCATTTCGGTCACTTTAAAGCATCATTTACGATTTTATTCGAAAACCCAGTTTATGATCAGATTTGTAACATCAAAATATGTTAAACATGTTAACATATCAGTACCTAAATCATTTGCAAGTTTGTTGGTGATTAAAACCTCATTTTAAATAAAAAGGGCATAATAGGCAGAGTGTGGCATAATAACGGAAACTTGTATAAAAGTCAGATTTCTAATACGATCGTGTAGTATGACCTCAGAGGGTTATGCTACATTATATTACAATCATAACGGAACTCTAATCAGTAGCATACTAGTCTAATTCGGTTCATAATCGAAAGTCAAAGCAGAAGTCAAACTTCGCGAATTTCGGTTGTGAACCGACCCTAAAACTGGAATTGACAAGCCGAACATGTTTACACATGTTCTAACAATTATTACCAAGTTGTTTATGTATTAAAACATATTTTAGAACACCTTTGAACTCAGATCGCAATTATTTCGAAATCTGCCCAGTTGACTTTTAAAACATTATTACGCTGACTCGTCAATTGACCAAGCAAACGTGATTCTTAGGATGTGCCCTTTTGAGGGATTAACACATACCTAATTACGATCACGTAGCCATGTTCGGTGCGAACAATAGTTGGACCATTAAGGTCTTAACCGAAAGTCAAAGCGTTTATCGAAAACGTTCGACTTTCGGCTTTAAAAGCCTATAAAATGAATAAGCCACGAAAGGAACACTTACAAGTGGTCCTAGGGACTGAATAGAACTCAAAGGAATGCTCCCAATTGTTCAGGAACTTCCAGATATGAGAATTATAGAAGGAAAGAAGAATGAGCAAGGAAAATGGTTGCAACCATAAGGCTATTTATACTTGAAGGGAGTTCATAGGATGATTCCAAGTGTTGATAGGCTCTTGGAGATGATTACAAGTGTTTAAGAGGTGTCAAGACTAGGTGAAATGTGGCAAAAACGAGTTAGGTGTCAAATTGTGGTGTTATGCTTGATGAACAAGCAAAATTCTGATCTACAGATACCATACAGACCGTATGGGTCCTTGTATACGGTCCGTAAGGACCCTGGTCAGGATATACATCTTTCACTTGTTGGCAGCTTTGGCCCCTGGACTTGTTTCGTCGCGTTTTGTCACTTTTACCCCTTTTAACTTAATTTTTAGGCTCTATAAAGGTGTTAAGGCATATGTGACTGAATTTTTCCCGGAAATATCATAGAGTTCGGTTCGTTCGGTTGTACGGTTACGCGTTTCTTAAAAATGCGTAAAACGCTTTAACGAACACGAAAATGATCCAAATTGCGCAACGATTGATATTTTTGCATTCTTATCAATAAAACATAAGATTTTATTGAATACAAAACATTTGGATTTTATATGGGGTCCCTGAACTTATAAACTCTCGTATGTTATCATTTAATGGCATAAAGCCTTAAATGATCAACATTAGGCATCCTGAGAGTATGATTGAACATCATAAAGCTCTTGGCTTGTTAAAAGGTCACTCAGAGGTAAGAATTTACATGTTGACACTTTTAGTCCCTCCACATCCAAAATTTTCAATTTTGGCAAAAATAGTCCCTTCTGGCTACCGTTAAACATTGTTAGGATTAGGGACACGTTTGGATGTATTGTTGGACACGATTTTACGAGGTGTTACATTCGGGTTTCCACTTTTGCAGCAGTAATGCAACATAGTACTAAGAGAATCATGCATGTGGCGATCCCTATTGGCGGGGCATATTTTTTTTGTAGTCGATGTTAAGTGTTGCAACAAATACAAGACCAAGAATAGTGGACAGACTGGTTAGGCAAAAGGGTTCAAGGGTTTCAGTTTGCCTAACGCAGGTCGTGGGGTTCTCCCACGTTTGCAGCACGTGGGGGTTGGATCACTTTGTTGTTATTAACTTTGAATTCTGGATTGAAGGATATTCAACCCAGAATGTCGATGTCGGTGAAGTGTGTGTGTTTGTAGTGAAGAAGAGAACAAGCATGAAGCAAGTTCTTAGGAGGGAGAAGTAAGATCAGAGCTCAAGGATGGGTGATCAGGAATGTGTTTGGTGAATGACAGGAGCTGCCATTTATAGGGAAAGGATCTTCCAAGAGAAGAAAACTTTGACTTAGTAATCCTTGGCTGCAGTGAGAGACTTGCCCATTTTGGGGGTTGAAGGCTTCGCACCTTCGGGTAAAAAAGTGTCTCTTTGCACATGCCTCATTTGCGGCTAAGTGGGAGAGTTTACAAGTTAGGCTGATGTGACTTATCACTGTCCTTGTTCTTTTTGTTGTCATGACAGCTGGTTGATATTGAACCTTTTAAGCTATTATGTGTTTTAGTCAATCTATTAAGGTTTGAGCTACCCCATCATCAGCCCCCCAAGTCAGAGGTTTTTGGGTTGTTGGTATATTTTCGTTTGTAGCTCGCCTCATGAGTTTGATTCATGTATGGTGTATCCTCATGTTAGTGTTGGATTTATTATCCCGTGTAGGTCGAGGTCCTTTTGTATTCTTAGACTAGGCTGTATGGTTTCATATTTTTGGTCAGCAAAGTGTGTTTTGGGTGATGATACGGGAGAATACCCTTTGACTGATGTAAAATTTTGGTTGGTTTAATATAGTTTGCCGGGCATAGTCCCATTGACCCAAAAAAAATGAATTAGAGATAAATAACGCTTCAAAAGGCCAAAGTAAAGTTATATACATATACGATGAAGAAGCTACAACTTACAAGTTAAGTCCAAGTCAATGGGTAGTCTTTCTTTATGCATTTATTTGGTTTGGTTGTACGTACATAATTGACAGACAGCGCGTCTGAATATATATTTTACCAACGAATGGGAAGAAGAAGAACTTAAATCAATTCTCCCCAATCCAGGTTCTTCTCTCTCCACTTTCCATTTTCGGATCTGGGTTTGCAGGTTTCGTCATTAATTGTCACATAATTAACTGATTATTTGGAGTGTGCAGGGGAAACTGTGAGCTTCAGAGTCAACGCATCAATGGCGACCTTTGTTAGGATTTCAGGAGATTGGTTCTAAACTATGTTCCATTTTTGTTTGATTCACATGTTGTTGTGTTGTAATGATGAATAGGAACCTTTGATTTTGATTGTTTATTTGCTGTGTTGTTACTTTGGTATCTGATGCTTGCTTGAAGTCCAAGCTGGGGACTTGTTCTTGGATTTATATATAAGTGCTATAGATAGGGGTGTTTATAAAGTTGTGAAAGATACGGGTAGCTGAACGGGTCACGTTAGGGTTAACCTGTCGATTTCGTGAGTTGACCTTTTTAACCTGTGATTAATTTTTAACATAATTGTCTTATACGTGTTTGTATTTTTGTTTTACATTGTAATGTTAGAGTACTAAAATAGTAATAACAATTGGGTTAACGAGTGGTGTAAGCTTGTTGTGTTGAAGGTTCATGGGACTGACACAAGTTTTGGGTTCATGTCATGTTCGGGGTTGACCCTCCAACCCATGAACACAACCTTTTAGCCACATAGGTGTTTATAAACCATTGAAACTGCCCAAACCGAAGCAAGTTGTTCATTTCAGCCGGTTTGAGCCTTGAGGTTTATACAGTTCAACCCATGGTTTACGGTTTGAAATTCCAAGTATACAGTTCGACTGATGTTTTGGAATGGAACATATGTGTAAACCATTGAACTAGCTATTTAACCTTATTTAACTGTTTCTGGAATATGTATATGTATTCATAAACCGTCTTTTAGGATTTATAAAAATAAATAAAATATAATTTGTGAGAAAAACCGAACCGTTGTAGTGTTCATTTTGAATGATAAGTGTTGATTTTGCAGCTCTGATATGGGTGGATCTGCTAGCTGCATTTGCGATGTATGTGATGATGACTTACTTAACAAGTGTTTGGAACCTAAGCACTACACATGCTGCTGGTATCATCAACATTTGGAATGGAATCACACCGGCTTTGGCCATCGGGTTTGCGTTCATTGTCGATGCCTTCATGGGCGACTTCTATATGCTCGTAATCTCGAGCATTTCCTACAGTGTCGTAAGTCATTCAACTGTGCTGCAGTTCCTGTATATATAAAACAAATGTGAAAACAAATATAAAGTTAATGCATGCAGGGATTGGGATTACTGACCATGTCAACACCAGCTATTTTCGGTCCATGCAAACAGGATGATAAGAAATGTATTGGACACACACAAAAAGTCTTGTTCTATACAGCCTTACCGTTGATCGCGGTTGGAATGGCTGGTCATATGGTCTCGTTAGCCCCCTCTTTGGATCTACAAACAAGAAGCAAAAGCGAAAGGGATGCCGAAAAGAAAATGAAAAAAGAAAATGAAACGAAGAAAAATGAGAACGAGAACGGAAAGGAAAACAAACCGGGTGAGGATAGTGATGAGGAAAACAAAATATTTTTGCAAATTCCGGGTTTGATTATGGTTATGATTGTTATAATGGCGGGAGGTATTGGACTTCCGTATGTAAGGCCGTGGAAACTCCGGTTTGGGATTCCAGCTATATGTTCACTGGTGGCAACACTTATGTTCTTCACAGGATGGCTAAAGTACGAACATACCAGACCGGAGGGGAGTCCGTTAACAACCACTGTTAGAGTTTTCGTGGCAACGGCTCGTAACTTTTCAAAACGATCCCTAATTCTAACAAGCTCTGCAATGAAAATGATACACATCCCACCAGCAGCCTCAGGTCTCTCTGATAAATCTCTTGTTGGAAAGTCAAAATAGAAGTTAACATGGGCTTTGGCCTAATGGCTAGTTGTATGGAAATGACCCAGCAAGCAAGTGGTCGTGGGTTCAAATCCCGTTTGAGACACGGGTGTGTTACAGATGTATTATGGGTGGGTTAGTAGGGTGTGCGTGTATGACACAACACGAACCTAACATGAGATTCACGGGTTTGGGTTTAGTGTAAATGGTTCGTGTCAGTTTCTGTCGAACCCGCAAACAGTTTAGCTAAACGGGCTGGGCTCGGGTTGACTTTGTGGGTTTGTGGTTGACGGCCCGTTTATTTAAAAAAATTAAATGTGTTTTATGTTATATTAAAAGATAAAAATGACATGAACTTTTATAATTAAAATTTTAAACGTCACGGACTTGTATAATTCATGATTATATATTTTTTTGTTGTAAGATTGTAATCTCAAAGTACTAATATGCAAAAAATAAAAATATATAAAAACTTCGGGTTAAATGGGCCGTGTTTGTGTCAACTATCGACCAATGAATATTTGGGTTGTGTTCATGTTGGGTTTGACCCATCAGTCCACAAACACGACCCGGTTAACACACTATGTCTAAGTGTATCTTTCGGAAAAAAGAACTTATGGATTCTCTGTAGAAGTGGGAACCGGGAAGATGAATGGGTCAAACAAGTTGGGAAATGCAATGGTTTAAATAGATTTGGGTTGGGTTGGGTTGGGTTGGGTTGACATGCTAGCGCTTTTATCCATTTTGTTTCCAAGTTGAAGCACGCTAATTTTATGAGTTAACCATCTGACCCGTTTAAGAAAATCGACACAGGTGTTTTGACAAGGCTGCTATTAAGTTACCAGAAGGGCAACAACAGAACATATGGAAAGTTTGCGATGTTCGCGAAGTAGAAGACACCAAGATCGGTATCCGTCTGCTCCCAATGTGGTTAACCTTCATCGTTGTCGGAATCGTGCTTTCCATAGGAAACACTTACTATCTAGAGCAAGCTAATCACATGGACAGAAAGCTTGGAAAAATAAAGGTCACCATTCCAATCTTCCTTCTCTTATACACCACCACAAGCTCCATATTTGCACGCTTCTACTCGCTCTTGACAACGACTACAAAAAAATACGCGCCACCAATAGGGATCGCCACAGGCAAGATTCTCTCAGTACTATGTTGCATTACTGCTGCAAAAGTGGAAACCCGAAGACTGCATCGGATCAGGGATCATGATTTGCTAGACAAACCCGACGAGAAGATTCCAATGAGTATTTTCGCCCTGCTTCCACAGTTTATGCTGTTAGCAGCTGTGGACGGGATTGCTAATACAAGTATCACGGGTTTCTTTCGGCACCAAACCCCCGAGTCTCTGCACAAGTACTTGATTTATTTCACAAAGGGTGTGTTGGGGTTAGGAAGCATGGCAAGCGTTTTGTCGGTCTATATCCTGGGGAAGGTGAGTGAGAAAAATGGGAAGCGGAATTGGTTCCAGTATACGTTAAACCAGAGCCGTTTGGATCGGTATTATTGGCTTTAAGCGCGGTTAATCTAGTTATTTACGTGTGTGTTTGTTGCGTTTTTCTACAAGTAAAAGGAAACACCGGATGGTGAGGAGGATGAAGCTGAAGGTGGAGAAATGAGAGAAGATTTCCAGGAGAGGACCTCCTGTTGTTGTTGAGTTTAGATGTCAACGTTTGTGTTTGTTGTAACTTGTAATCCATCTGTTGATTATTTGTGTAAATACTTGATGTCAATTGATGGCGTTTGGTTTGTTGTAAAGGAATCACCATGGGTGTGGTTTGAAATGGGAATGGGAATGGGAATGGAATTCTAATGTGGCATTTGGTTTATACCAAGGAATCACTATGGTTATGAGTTTGATAGCATGTGCCTGCAATATACTGTTTAGTTTATGTTTTAAGTTCGGTATGAATCCTAGAAGGGATGTTTGGTTTGCTATCATGGGAATGGGAATCCAGTAACCATCATCTTTATTCTTATTTACCATCAAGCATATATGTATAACAATTAAAACAATACCTAAATATAATATATGCAGGTAGAGTGATGCCTTCTTTTTTATGTTAGAAAATTATGTTCAGAACCAAATAATCTTTTGTACATAAATTATTATTAATATTTTCCTCCAATTAATTCACATAGCACATACAAGTAAAATTATCTATATCTATATCCGTACCTATATCTATATTTATCTATATCTATACTTATACTTATACTGGATTCGGTTCAAGCAGGAACCAGTTGCAAGAACCATAAGAACTCCTCTCATCTAATCGAATTTTTAACACATCATCTATAATCAATTTCATTTAAAAGGGTATTTTAGTCTTTCCCTCTTAATGTCATATCACCTCTCTCTTAGACCATAGGTAATGGTTAATGCCCACTAAGAAGCATTTCTCGCCACATCATCATCCTAATGCCCTTTTAAAAAAGGTACAATGGTTAATGTCAATTTCATTTATTACTTTCCATTATTTTTCTTTTTGGGCATTACTATAGAAATGCTCACCCTCTTCACGCCCCTATAATGCCCAAGGGGATGGTGTTGAGGGAATTATCAAATCTTATCATGCCCTTATAATGCCCCATTACACATGACCTTATATCTAAAACACATCACATCGTCATTAATATATCTAATAATATCTCTTACCTTTAATCTCTTTTATATACTTTTTATATTTAAAATTGAGAAAAATATCTTAGGTTTCAAATTAAAACACCAAAAGTATTACATAATTTAGAAAATACAAAAATATTGAAAATGATATCTATTTCTATTTGCTTTATTTTCACTAATTATGAAATAATGTTCTTTATAAAATGCAATCAATATTTGTCTTATATGTTTATTAGAAAATACAAAATTATCGAAAAGATATCTATTTCTTTTTGCTATATTTTCCCTAATTATGATATAATGTTATTTATTTAATGCAAGCTATATTTGTCTTATATGTTTATTGAGAATTTATATTTCATTCGTTAACGTTTGATGACTTTGCACTAAAAGTTTTAAAGAAAAAACATTCGACAACGTGCGTAAAAAAAGTTTTGGAAACGTGCGTAAAAAAGTTTGACAATGTGCGTAAACATTTACACGAACTGAGTATGAGAACACTATTATGTAAAAAATAAATAAATAATTTTTTTGACAACGTGCATAAAAAAAGTTTTTTTACACCCCTGATCGCCGAACCGAACTCCTCTAAACGTTGCGCGTAAATCTAATTTTCAAAAGTATGTAAAAAGGGAAGGCGTAAAATAGTTTTTACGTACGTTTGAATAATGTTTTTAAGTAAGTAATCGAATGTAAAATAATTTTTTGCGCACGATGTCGAATGAAAAAAAAAAGTTTTTAATCTCAAAAATTTTTTACGGCCCCGTAAAGAGTTTAAAAAACCCCTAGCCAAACAATCGACTGGGACTGAGGCGTAAAAAAAGTTTAAAATGTTTTAATAGGGGTGTAAAAAACATACAACCGAGACATAAATAAAAATTTACAACCAGGGCGTAAAAATAATTTACAGCCGGGACTGGGGTAAAAAATAAAAAAATTACGTGTCGGCGGCATAAAAAACAATTATACAAAATGTTTTGTAAATTCACGTTTATAAATTTGTAGTTTTTACATACGTTTAAAAACTTGTTTTTACATTCGTTGCCGAATGTAAAAAAAATTTGCGCCGGTGTCAAAAGTACAAAATGTTTTTTTACATGTGGTAGAAAAATGTTTTTTACGCCCATAAATGCCTACTCGAACTCCTTTAAACGTCACTTTTTTGGAATGTAAACGTTATATTTTAGAGTAAATGATATTTAATTTGTTTATAGAATAATACCGATGATTTTGCTTTAGTTATTTTAGTTTATTTTTTCATTTTCTGGTGATTTATTTGCAATGTAAACATTTACCTCAATTTTTAAAATTTGTTTTTATTAAAGCACAATTATTAATGAGACCGATTATTAATAATTATAATAAAAAGACCAATTAGCTCTTATTTTACTAAAAACAAAAATCTCATTAATTAAAGCACAATCATTACTTTGTTTTATTGTCTTTTAATCTCATCTATCAAAAGACATTTGATCAATATTGGTTTCTACGGTTCTCACAACTCAAGGTGGTTCTCATTTTACCCAATCTCTAATTATACTTACTACTATATAAAACATATTAGAGAGATAGAATTAGGATTTGACATCATCAATCCAACAAACTTATTTGATAAACTCTATTTAAGAAACTTCATTTAATAATTAACTCCATTTAGTTAGTTGTATTTAATAAAAGTTCAAATATTATATTTACAAATCATAAGAGAATCCACATTTTTGTATGCAACGTTCTTATGTCTAGAATATGATGATATGCTTTTCATCCGTGTGAATCTGTTCTTTATCTGTACTTGACAATTTCAAGGAAAATAACGTATGATGCGTAGGAAGTCTATTCCGTTGGTTAAAAGTGAAGTTAATAGCCTTTAACTTATAAATGATTATCTATCTAATAAATGAATCTGCCTTTCACATTTCAAGCTTCTACAAAATATAACTGATGCAATTTCAAACCTTATGATGACCGAATGGAATTTTAATACTTATGATGATAAATGAATTTAAATAGCAATTCAATGCTTAATAACATTGTGACGCACCACACTAATGCCCGGCCGGACCACCAATCATACCCAACTGCACCACCATGTCTCCTGTTCCATTATCGTTGTAGAAGTCGCTGCTGCTGCTGCTACCTTGTGTAAACGTCATCATTCTCCGGCATCACATATCATGATCTCGCGGTCTAGATCCTACCATCTTTACCTACTAAACTCAGTTTTCTGCTGCCATCAAGAAAATGGCTCTAAAGGTAAGAGCTTTAAGATTATTTCTGAATGTTGATCACTAAAATTAGAAAATTTTGCTTTCAACCTTAATACCTACCTGTATGTGATTGCATAAAAACACCAGAAGAAGAAATTGCTAGATTAAAGCAAATATTTAAGATGATGGATACAGGTTATATCAAGAACTCAAAGATGGATTAAAGAGATGATGTTTTCGATGAATCTGATATTTGTGATTTAACACAGTCTGTGAGTATATATTATGCTTAATTTATATGTTAAAAGTTTCTTTATTATCATTATCAAATAATCATATATATTGTTTGTTTGTTTTTTTTTTTTTGTCACAAACATATTGATAATACTGGCACTAATGATTATGATGAATTTGTAGCCGCAACATTGCATTCAAACAAAGTTGATCAAGAGGATCGTTTATTTGCCGCCTTTTCATATTTTGACAAAGATGAAAGCTGTCCTATTACACGTAATAACTTCAACAAGCCTGCCTGCAAGGAGTTTGGGGTCGATAGTGTTCAACTAGAAGAGATTTTTAAAAAAGTTGATTAGATTAATGTAAGTGTTTGTGATGCGGGTCCAAGTGTAGAGGAGCGGGCCATGTTATATTTTGAGGCCTAAGATCGCGTGACAAATGGGGTTTCACTAAAATCGCAACCGTTGAAAGATGTTTTTTTTTTCTAAATTGAAGCTTGTCAAGAAGGATTTACGCAATCGAATGGGCCCGAAATATTTGAACACTGCTATAGTTTGTGCGGATACCCCTAAATTAACAGGCTAGCTCCGCCACTGATTGATCTTATTTATCTTTTCATACTCTACATCAGTTTGGATGTTCATATAGAGGGAAAATACTAGAATGTCCATATTGAGCCAAGTTAATGACAAAATAGCCTTTACTTTTTAAAGTTATCGATCAACCATAGATTGACACGTGTACTTCAGAGCAACAGATTTCCCGGAATGTATCCTTTACTTGAATTGTGATTTTGGTATGAAAGAAAGAAATCAACGACAGACCAAGACAGTAAAACAAAACCAGTGAATGAAGCTAATCATGTGACCATGGAAGCACTCGAGAGAGGAAAATATAAAACAATATAAAATTGTTTGTTTTCTTCAAAATTTGTTTTAATGTCTTACTCTATACAATATGTATACCTATTTTCTTCTCAAATTGTACACCCTACAATCATATATTACACATTATCAGCACGTTTGTATAATGTATGACACCAACGAAGCGACCGACCAAAAGCAACAGCTAAACACCATGCAATCCGCTAGTAAAATTAATAGATGTATATGCAGCACACATAAGTAAAATAATAAAAGCAATACATGTATATGCATAAGTCATTTTCTTAAACAACTAAAAACTTGAAGTGTGTTGTCACTTTTGTGTCAAATTCTACAGAAAAAATTTTAAGGACTTTTTTATTATTTCTTTTTAAACTTTTTATGTTTTTATAAAAAAATGTTTTTATTTTTATTTGTTTTTTAATTGCCAAAAAAACATTGTTAAAAAACAACCCTTTGTATGTATAGGGAAATTTGTTATTATATGTAAAAAGATACAATTTATATCTATACTATATAATAAAAGAAATCATTTTTGGGATATTTGTCATCATATTAATTCATTTGTTATAGATACTTATCATTTTAGTTTAATCTTTTTTAATTAATTATAACTAACTCTCCTAGTAATAATATTATTTATTTAAATTAATTATTACTTTGATATATATCCATTTACTCCAAACTTAGTTATCTAATTTAATACTAACTATATGTTTGAACATTTTGTTTAGTTTGGTATCAATTAGATTTTACAAAACTTAAATAAAATTATCTAATATTATTTATCATTTATACATTTACAGAGTTTTTAATAAAGGATTAAATTTATTGAGACTTCATTCACAAATTTTGCTACAACAGAATAATCTATTTATATCAAACTAAATCTAAATCTATACTATACTATAATATACAATAAAACATTAATGTGTGACACCTGTCGTCCACTGTAGGGATTTATTTTATGATTTTCTCGACTCATTTCCAAACTTATCTTATACTAATTATTAAATAAATAAATGAATAATGAGCTAATATTAAATTTTATCCTACTTTAAATTTTGAACACCATTATTCTATTTTCTTAATAAAATATTATCCTAAATTTAAAAATTTAAGATATTTTTAAATAGTAAAAAAGTATTTATCACGAAAACCAAACTTTGTATTAATATATTAAATATTTTTATTTTAATTAAAATAATTATTATATCTTTATTACATAATTTATAAATCAATTATCAGAATTGATACCAACATTTTATCACTAAAATGGCTGATACGCGTGGTTTTTTAAGGATATATTTTTTATTATTTACTATACAAAATTATATTCACTCGACTCGTGTAATACATGAGGTGTTTTAAGATGTAAATTTTTATTATTTGATGTATAAAATTAGATTTATTCAATTCGTAAATACACGGGGTTTTTTAAAGGATATATATATATTTTTTATTTAGCATAGAAAATTACATTTATTCAACCCTTTTAATAAATGAGGATTTTTAAAGATGTATTATTTTATTATTTAATAAACAATATTACATTTATTCAACTCGTGTAATACACATGGTTTTAAAGATATAACTTATTTATTTTGATATATAAAATTACATTTATTCAACCCGTACAATATGGTTCTTATAGATATAACTTTTTATTATTTAATATATATAAAATTATATTTATTTAACCCGTGCAATAAATGAGGTTTTTAAAGATAAATTGTTTTATTATTTAGTATATAAAATTCATTTATTCAACCCGTGTAATACACGGGGTTATAACCTAGTAACATAATAAACAAAACTCTTTTATTTATCTTAATTATATCAATCTTATCCTTATCTTTATCTTAGTTACATTGTAAAAATAATTTGCGAGCTGCAATATTTAAATAAATTTAGTTGTTAATTGTAGTAATCTTTGGAATGGTTTTTCCGTTTTTAATGGATTTTCCATTGATGTTTATTTCTATCTAAGATTTCAAAACGATTGTTCATTTAGTTTCGTTTTTATTATTTAAAGTCGTAAAACATGGGCTTAAGTCCGATTATGGGTATGTTTGACATGGAACTTTTAGGAGTTTTTTTGGAACTTCTAGCTTTAAGCTATTAAGAAAAAAAACATATTCAATAAAAAGCCTTGTTTCATTGTTGAAAGAGCTTGAAGATTTTAGGTTAGAAACTTGAAGCTTTTCGGGGAAAAAATGACTATTTTAACCTCTAAAGATAATAAACTTTTTTAATGTACCAACCTTTAAATGTTTATTTTGACATTTTATACATTTTATTAAAAGTTTCAACTACTCTGCCAAACACTTAAATATTCTAAAAAGCTATAACTACCGGCTATCAATTACAGCTACTAGCTATCAGCTTCCAACCACCAGCCATTAGCTTCCAGCCACCAGCTACTTTTGCCAAACATACCCTATGATTAAAGTCACCTCGCGTACCATGGGAAAAATGATCAGACTTCCGTCTCATAGTGTAAGAGGAAAAACCTATCTGATTAGAAAAGGTTAATAAAACCGAACCCTACCCATGAATTTATAGGCTAGTGGCATCATGGGGTGAGATAAGACTTTGGAATAAATAGGTACTGGGTTCAATTCTCACAAGGGGGGGTTTCTATATTTATTGCGTTTCCTCCTGAATTGGTGTATAGAGATTAATTCTAGTGGGGATGGATATGATCGGGTGGTTCCGCTGATGACACGATAATATTCCAATAGTAGTTCAGCGATCCAAAGTTACCATTAATAAATAAATAAATAAATAAAACCCAACCCTTCCAAATAAATTGGATCTCAAGAACATGCATTTATTACTCTGTACTTTATTCATACTTGATAGACAGACTGTTTGCATATATTTTTCTAACACATTGACTTCCAAATTTCCTCTCCCGTTCCACTTTCGATTTTCGGATCTGGATTTGCAAGTTTCTTCGCTATTTTAGTGACAAATTTGGATTTGAATCTCTGTGTGCAGAGGAAATTGTGAGCTTCCAAGTCAACGCATCAATGGCGATCTTTGTTAGGATTTCAGGTGATTGACTCTAAACTTATAATGATGAAATGTGACCTTTGACTTTGATTTTTTTTAGTTTTTCCTCTTGCTCAGTTCTTACTTTGGTATCTTGGGCCCTTAGCAAACGAACATGAACAATGCGTCGTTTGGTTCTGTTCTTACCGGTAGTGTGCAAACGAGCTGGATACGAGCTTGAGTAGGCTCGAGCTCGTTTAACTTATGAGAGCTGGTGCTGCAGCTGCAGCTGGGCTCGGCTCATAGGCTGTTTTTCAAGCTTGATCTCGGCTCGGATATTATTTATTGCTTAATTTAAATTAATTATAATTGTTATGCTTTATAACGTACATAACTATTTTATCCTAGTTATAATAATAATAATAATAATTATTATTATTATTATTATTATTGTTATTATAATTATAATTATAAATATTTCAACATAAACTTAATATATTACTAAAGTTAGATAAATATTAGGCTCGCGAGCTGGCTCAAGCTTGATAGTTTCATTAACTAAAAGCTTAGTTTTAGACTTGTGCTCGAGCTCAGCTCTTTTACACTGTTCGTTGACAATGACGACCTATGGGTATCTTGTTATTGCTTAAAATTAAAGCTGTGGAGTTTTTCATGTATTTATATAAAGGATTTACAACTATTTAAGGGTGTGAATGCTTACATCTCATGAACCTAAAACCAAATTTAATCAGTCTTAATTAAAAAAGTCTAACAGACTTAAATAAAGAACTCCTGTTGTCGATTTTGCAGCATTGAGTTGGGTGGATGTGTTAGCTGAATTTGCAATGTTTGTGATGATGAATTATTTAACAAATGTTTGGAACCTAAGCACTACACATGCTGCCGGTATCATAAACATTTGGAATGGAATCATGCCAGTTTTGGCCTTTGCGTTTGCCTTCTTTTCTGATGCCTTCATCGGTGACTTTTATATGCTTGTATTCTCAAGCGTCGCCTACAGTGTCGTAAGTCATTCAACTGCACTGCATTTCCTTGTATTAACAGTGGTGGTTTATCGGGGGGGGGGGGGGGGGGGGGGGGGCTATAAAACTCTATTGTCCACCTGCTATAACTAAAGGTTATCATGTTTTCTTTCTATAAAAATGAGATTTTATTCATAAAATTCCAATAAATTCCTGTGACAAAGGGGTCAGCCGACCCTCTTGAACCCCCCCCCTCGGGTTCCGGCCCTTCGTGTATAATATAAATATACAATGATTGCATGCAGGGGTTAGGATTACTATCCATGTCAACACCACCTGTTTTTGGAACGTGTAAAGACTACAATCAGGAATGTATTGGGCACACACAAAAGGTGTTGTTCTATACAGCCTTACCGTTGATGGCGGTTGGGATGGCCGGTCATATGGTCTCATTAGCGCCCTTTCTGGATCTAAATACAAAAGGTGAAAATGATGATAACAATGGAAAGGGAAATAAAATCCTTGTGCAAATACCGGGTCTGATAATGGTGTTGATTGTAATACTGGCTGCGGGTATTGGCATGCCATACATTAAGCCATGGTCACTCAGGTTTGGTATTCCCGCCATATGTTCTGTGGTGGCAACACTTTTGTTTCTTACAGGATGGGCTTGGGGAGGTTACATTCCTGCTCCTATAGAGGGAAGCCCGTTAACAACCACCGTCAGAGTTTTCGTTGCAACTGTTCGGAACTTTTCAAAACCGATCCCTAATCCTAACGAGCTCTACAATGAAATAGATACTCGTTCCACCAGAAGCCTCAGGTCTCTCTTTAACTCTCATTCAAAACTGGACATTGAAATCAACATGATGGGTTGTTCCTTTTTTTTCTTCTTATTTTCAACACAAATGCTAAAGCTGTCATTTTTTAAAATTTAACAGGATTTTTTGACGGAAGTTAAACTTTTTTGAGTTATACACACAGTGTTGTTTTTGACAAACCAGATGTACCATTTATGTAATTTACTCTTTACTAAATATGTAATCTCTGTTTAAGGGGGAGATGGGTGGGTCAAACGAGTTGGATAATGCGAGCGGGTTGAGTTTACCTGCTACCGCCTTTTTGTCCACTTTGTTTGAGTGGGGACATGCCATTTTTTTATATAAAATTGATCATTTAATTTGACCCGTTTAAGATAAATCATAACCTACACAGGTGCTTTGACAAGGCTGCTATTAAGTTACCAGAAGGGCAACGACCAGACAAATGGAAGGTTTGCGATGTGTGCGACGTAGAAGACACCAAGATTGGTATTCGTATTCTCCCAATGTGGTTAACCTTCATTGTGGTCGGAATTGTGCTATCTATCGGAAACACGTACTTCTTGGAGCAAGCTAATCACATGGATAGAAAGCTTGGAAAAATAAAAGTCTCCATTCCAATATTTCTTCTGTTTTATAACACCACAAGCCCCATATTCGCACAGTTCTATTTATATATAGCGAAACGTACAAAAAAGTACGCCCCGCCACTGGGGATCGCCACAGGTATGGTTCTCTCAGTGTTATGTTGCATTACTGCTGCAAAAGTGGAGACCCGAAGACTGCATCGGATTAGGGATCATGGTTTGCTAGACAAACCCAACGAGAAAATTCCAATGAGTATATTTGCACTGCTTCCACAGTTTATGCTCTTAGCAGCTGTTGATGGGATGGCTAATAGTAGTATCAAGGGCTTCTTTAAGAACCAAACCCCTGAATCTATGCACAAGTATTTGAATTACTGCACAAATGGTGTGTTGGGGTTAGGAAAAATGGTGAGTGTTTTTTCGGTATATGTTGTGGGGAAGGTGAGTGAGAGGAATGGGAAGCCGAATTGGTTCCAGTATACGTTAAATAAGAGCCGTTTGGATCGATATTATTGGGTGTTGGGTGCGTTAAGCGCGGTTAATCTTGTTATCTATGTCATTGTCGCGTGTTTCTACAACTACAAGGAATCACCGGATGATGATGAAGGAGAAGCCGGAGAAATGAACCCAGATTCTCAGGAGAACACCTGCTGTTGTTGAGGTTAGATGTCTCTGTTGATTTTTTTTGTTCTATATATAAAGAGTTTAAAGTGGCGGATCCAGCGGTTCCTGGCAGTTTGGAAAAAAATGGAATATTTAGCGTAAACCTTGTACGATTTGGGAAAAAAATTAGTAAGAAGTATTGTGAATATAGCAAAAAGAACCCCTGAAAATAAATTTTAGATTCGCCACCACTGAACATGCAATTTCTATTCTTAGTGAGTGGGCTTTGGTTTGATAGTATGTTTGGTTTATTGATCAGGTTTGTTTAGAACTGAGTTTGCTCTCATGCGTTTGGGAACTTACAATCCGTCTGAAGGGATCCGCTAAATTTTTTGTATATTTAATATCCATCAATCCATATTTCGTCGGTTTTTTATATTCTTTACTCTTAATTATTTTATTTTTTTATTTTCAAATTTTGATGTTTCATTTTTATAATTTTAATTTAATTTGTATTTAAATTATGTTTTACTATTCTAGTTTAAAAGTGATTTGCTAAAGAAATATAAATTTAAAAAGTCATGATCATGTGAAAGTGATAGAACGTTCTGTAAGATGTGAAAGTGATTGAAAATTTAAACCACTGTTAGGATTTTCATAATTTCATTATATATTCGTTCAAATTGGAGAAGGGAGAGCCACTTTTGTTAGATAGAAAAAGAATCAAAGAGCTAGACAAAAAGTATTTAGTCATGTATCAATAAACAAAATAATAAGAAAATATTTAACATGTGTTTTCGAAAACACAACCTATAAATCTAACTGGTTTTTTATGGCGCGTATTGCGGCGAAACCGAGCAAATGATAATGTAAAACAAACGTTATTTGAAAATAAAACATGTTGTTTAGAAAGGCAAACTATTAAAACGGGTTAGTTTATCATTGTACTGTTATACGATATCAATTAAATTCTTTATTTTGAGTACAACTTCGTTTTTAACAAAATTTACAACTGAATGTCAATGGAAAATATCAAGCACAACGACATACTTAAGTTTTAGAAAAAAACAGTTATAAACATAAATTATTACAGAAGTATCAAATTATTTGATAAATTAATATATATTTTCTAAAAAAGAAAAAAGAATTTTTAAAAAAACGGTAAAGGAAATATATGGTTTAAAAAAGAAAAAAATATGTTATTAAAAGTAAATATAATAATAAACTATCAAATTATATTAAATAAAAAATGTTATAAAAAATATATATTATTATTAAAATAAAGTTACTATTCATATTCTTCATTAACAATATATATATATATATATATATGTGTGTGTGTGTGTGTGTATGTGTGTATTTACACTAGTGCCCCATGTTCACATGGGTTCTTGTGGTTCTCGCATGAACCATACCCTATGCACATAATGTTATAATATCAGTAGGATATCAACTTGTATGCCAGTTAAGGTTTTAAAATCAAACTATGCCTCATAAGGGCGTTTTGGTCATTTAGCGACGTATAAAAGGAACTTGCGTATAATCTGATGTTATGACTATAGACATTTTGTGAAAACACTTTATTTATGATATGATATTAGTAGGATATCAAACATATGTGTGTTTTATAGTTTAAGACCAAACTATGCTTCGTAGGGGCATTTTGGTCATTTCACACATAGTTCTAAAAGCGTATTTGGGATTCTGAGTTTACAACAAGTACCTACTGTAAAAATATTTTAAACGAGTTATAAATCAGTAGCTAATAAGTCTTGATTGGTAGATATGGTTTAAAACCATACTATGCGTCGTCAAGGCGTTAAAGTCGTTAAATGACGATATTTGCGATGTTTCATGAAAACTGATGTTATGACCAGGTTTATATGGTCAAGATAAACAGTTGGGATGTACTATAAACAGAAATTGGGGTTATCCGCAAAAAATTACGGTAGAATGTGTTATTTAGTATAACACATCAGTAGGTAAAAAGGTTTTATATGAAAGTCATGATTAAAACCATTTTATGGGCCATAAGTACACTATCGTCATTTAAGAGCGTAATACAAGAACTTGTGCGTAAACTCAGTTTATAAACTGACTTGATATCCTAAAATATCCTATTCATGATATTACATCAGTAGGAAATAAGTTTGGTATGAGAATTTATGTTTAAAACCGTTCTATGCGCCGAAAGGGCATTTCGGTCACTTTAAAGCATCATTTACGATTTTATTCGAAAACTCAGTTTATGATCAGATTTGTAACATCAAAATATGTTAAACATGTTAACATATCAGCACCTAAATCATTTGCAAGTTTGTTGGTGATTAAAACCTCATTTTAAATAAAAAGGGCATAATAGTTAGAGTGTGGCATAATAACGGAAACTTGTATAAAAGTCAGATTTCTAATACGATCGTGTAGTATGACCCTCTGCTACATTATATTACAATCATAATGGAACTCTAAATCAGTAGCATACTAGTCTAATTCGGTTCATAATCGAAAGTCAAAGCAGAAGTCAAACTTCGCGACTTTCGGTTGCGAACCGACCCTAAAACTGGAATTGACAAGCCGAACATGTTTACACATGTTCTAACAATTATTACCAAGTTGTTTATGTATTAAAACATATTTTAGAACACCTTTGAACTCAGATCGCAATTATTTCGAAATCTGCCACGTTGACTTTTAAAACATTATTACGTTGACTCGTCAATTGACCAAGCAAAAGTGATTCTTAGGAGGTGCCCTTTTGAGGGATTAACACCTACCTAATTATGATCACGTAGCCATGTTCGATGCAAACAATAGCTGGACCATTAAGATCTTAACCGAAAGTCAAAGCGTTTATCGAAAACGTTCGACTTTCGGCTTTAAAAGCCTATTAAATGAATAAGCCACGAAAGGAACACTTACAAGTGGTCCTAGGGACTGAATAGAACTCAAAGGAATGCTCCCAATTGTTCAGGAACTTCCAGATACGAGAATTATAGAAGGAAAGAAGAATGAGCAAGGAAAATGGTTGCAACCATAAGGCTATTTATACTTGAAGGGAGTTCATAGGATGATTCCAAGTGTTGATAGGCTCTTGGAGATGATTACAAGTGTTTAAGAGGTGTCAAGACTAGGTGAAATATGGCAAAAACGAGTTAGGTGTCAAGTTGTGGTGTTATGCTTGATGAACAAGCAAAATTCTGATCTACAGATACCCATACAGACCGTATGGGTCCTTGTATACGGTCCGTAAGGACCCTGGTCAGGATTTACATCTTTCACTTGTTGGCAGCTTTGGCCCCTGGACTTGTTTCGTCGCGTTTTGTCACTTTTACCCCCTTTAACTTAATTTTTAGGCTCTATAAAGGTGTTAAGGCATATGTGACTTGAATTTTTCTCGGAAATATCATAGAGTTCGGTTAGTTCGGTTGTACGGTTATGCGTTTCGTAAAAATGCGTAAAACGCTTTAACGAACACGAAAATGATCCAAATTGCGCAATGATTGATATTTTTGCATTCTTATCAATAAAACATAAGATTTTATTGAATAAAAATTTACAACCAGGGCGTAAAGTAATTTACAGCCGGGACTGGGGTAAAAATAAAAAATTTACGTGTCGGCGGCATAAAAAACAATTATATAAAATGTTTTGTAAATTCCCGTTTATAAATTTGTAGTTTTTACATACGTTTAAAAACTTGTTTTTACATTCGTTGCCGAATGTAAAAAAAAATTTGCGCCGGTGTCAAAAGTACAAAATGTTTTTTTACATGTGGTAGAAAAATGTTTTTTACGCCCATAAATGCCTGCTCGAACTCCTTTAAACGTCACTTTTGTGGAATGTAAACGTTATATTTTAGAGTAAATGATATTTAATTTGTTTATAGAATAATACCGATGATTTTGCTTTAGTTATTTTAGTTTATTTTTTCATTTTCTGGTGATTTATTTGCAATGTAAACATTTACCTCAATTTTTAAAATTTGTTTTTATTAAAGCACAATCATTAATGAGACCGATTATTAATAATTATAATAAAAAGACCAATTAGCTCTTATTTCACTAAAAACAAAAATCTCATTAATTAAAGCACAATAATTACTTTGTTTTATTGTCTTTTAATCTCATCTATCAAAACACATTTGATCAATATTGGTTTCTACGGTTCTCACAACTCAAGGTGGTTCTCATTTTACCCAATCTCTAATTTTACTTACTACTATATAAAACATATTAGAGAGATAGAATTAGGATTTGACATCATCAATCCAACAAACTTATTTGATAAACTCTATTTAAGAAACTTCATTTAATAATTAACTCCATTTAGTTAGTTGTATTTAATAAAAGTTCAAATATTATATTTACAAATCATAAGAGAATCCACATTTTTGTATGCAACGTTCTTATGTCTAGAATATGATGATATGCTTTTCATCCGTGTGAATCTGTTCTTTATCTGTACTTGACAATTTCAAGGAAAATAACGTATGATGCGTAGGAAGTCTATTCCGTTGGTTAAAAGTGAAGTTAATAGCCTTTAACTTATAAATGATTATCTATCTAACAAATGAATCTGCCTTTCACATTTCAAGCTAAACGGGTGTGCGTGTATGACACAACACGAACCTAACATGAGATTCACGGGTTTGGGTTTAGTGTAAATGGTTCGTGTCAGTTTCTGTCGAACCCGCAAACAGTTTAGCTAAACGGGCTGGGCTCGGGTTGACTTTGTGGGTTTGTGGTTGACAGCCCGTTTATTTAAAAAAATTAAATGTGTTTTATGTTATATTAAAAGATAAAAATGACATGAACTTTTATAATTAAAATTTTAAACGTCACGGACTTGTATAATTCATGATTATATATTTTTTTGTTGTAAGATTGTAATCTCAAAGTACTAATATGCAAAAAATAAAAATATATAAAAACTTCGGGTTAAATGGGCCGTGTTTGTGTCAACTATCGACCAATGAATATTTGGGTTGTGTTCATGTTGGGTTTGACCCATCAGTCCACAAACAAGACCCGGTTAACACACTATGTCTAAGTGTATCTTTCGGAAAAAAGAACTTATGGATTCTCTGTAGAAGTGGGAACCGGGAAGATGAATGGGTCAAACAAGTTGGGAAATGCAATGGTTTAAATAGATTTGGGTTGGGTTGGGTTGGGTTGGGTTGACATGCTAGCGCTTTTATCCATTTTGTTTCCAAGTTGAAGCACGCTAATTTTATGAGTTAACCATCTGACCCGTTTAAGAAAATCGACACAGGTGTTTTGACAAGGCTGCTATTAAGTTACCAGAAGGGCAACAACAGAACATATGGAAAGTTTGCGATGTTCGCGAAGTAGAAGACACCAAGATCGGTATCCGTCTGCTCCCAATGTGGTTAACCTTCATCGTTGTCGGAATCGTGCTTTCCATAGGAAACACTTACTATCTAGAGCAAGCTAATCACATGGACAGAAAGCTTGGAAAAATAAAGGTCACCATTCCAATCTTCCTTCTCTTATACACCACCACAAGCTCCATATTTGCACGCTTCTACTCGCTCTTGACAACGACTACAAAAAAATACGCGCCACCAATAGGGATCGCCACAGGCATGATTCTCTCAGTACTATGTTGCATTACTGCTGCAAAAGTGGAAACCCGGAGACTGCATCGGATCAGGGATCATGATTTGCTATGACAAACCCGACGAGAAGATTCCAATGAGTATTTTCGCCCTGCTTCCACAGTTTATGCTGTTAGCAGCTGTGGACGGGATTGCTAATACAAGTATCACGGGTTTCTTTCGGCACCAAACCCCGAGTCTCTGCACAAGTACTTGATTTATTTCACAAAGGGTGTGTTGGGGTTAGGAAGCATGGCAAGCGTTTTGTCGGTCTATATCCTGGGGAAGGTGAGTGAGAAAAATGGGAAGCGGAATTGGTTCCAGTATACGTTAAACCAGAGCCGTTTGGATCGGTATTATTGGCTTTAAGCGCGGTTAATCTAGTTATTTACGTGTGTGTTTGTTGCGTTTTTCTACAAGTAAAAGGAAACACCGGATGGTGAGGAGGATGAAGCTGAAGGTGGAGAAATGAGAGAAGATTTCCAGGAGAGGACCTCCTGTTGTTGTTGAGTTTAGATGTCAACGTTTGTGTTTGTTGTAACTTGTAATCCATCTGTTGATTATTTGTGTAAATACTTGATGTCAATTGATGGCGTTTGGTTTGTTGTAAAGGAATCACCATGGGTGTGGTTTGAAATGGGAATGGGAATGGGAATGGAATTCTAATGTGGCATTTGGTTTATACCAAGGAATCACTATGGTTATGAGTTTGATAGCATGTGCCTGCAATATACTGTTTAGTTTATGTTTTAAGTTCGGTATGAATCCTAGAAGGGATGTTTGGTTTGCTATCATGGGAATGGGAATCCAGTAACCATCATCTTTATTCTTATTTACCATCAAGCATATATGTATAACAATTAAAACAATACCTAAATATAATATATGCAGGTAGAGTGATGCCTTCTTTTTTATGTTAGAAAATTATGTTCAGAACCAAATAATCTTTTGTACATAAATTATTATTAATATTTTCCTCCAATTAATTCACATAGCACATACAAGTAAAATTATCTATATCTATATCCGTACCTATATCTATATTTATCTATATCTATACTTATACTTATACTGGATTCGGTTCAAGCAGGAACCAGTTGCAAGAACCATAAGAACTCCTCTCATCTAATCGAATTTTTAACACATCATCTATAATCAATTTCATTTAAAAGGGTATTTTAGTCTTTCCCTCTTAATGTCATATCACCTCTCTCTTAGACCATAGGTAATGGTTAATGCCCACTAAGAAGCATTTTTCACCACATCATCATCATAATACCCTTTTAAAAAAGGTGGAATGGTTAATGCCAATTTCATTTATTACTTTCATTATTTTTTTTTGGGCATTACTATAGAAATGCTCACTCTCTTCACGCCCCTATAATGCCCAAAGGGATGGTGTTGAGGGCATTATCAAATCTTATCATGCCCTTATAATGCCCCATTACACATAATCTTATATCTAAAAACAATCACATCATCATTAATATATCTAATAATATCTCTTACCTTTAATCTCTTTTATATACTTTTTATATTTAAAATTGAGAAAAATATCTTAGGTTTCAAATTAAAACACCAAAAGTATTATATAATTTAGAAAATACAAAAATATTGAAAATGATATCTATTTCTATTTGCTTTATTTTCACTAATTATGAAATAATGTTCTTTATAAAATGCAATCAATATTTGTCTTATATGTTTATTAGATAATACAAAATTATCGAAAAGATATCTATTGCTTTTTGATATATTTTCCCTAATTATGATATAATGTTATTTATTTAATGCAAGCTATATTTGTCTTATATGTTTATTGAGAATTTATATTTCATTCGTTAACGTTTGATGACTTTGCACTAAAAGTTTTAAAGAAAAAACATTCGACAACGTGCGTAAAAAAGGTTTTGGAAACATGCGTAAAAAAGTTTGACAATGTGCGTAAACATTTAAACGAACTGAGTATGAGAACACTATTATGTAAAAAAATAAATAAATAAAAAGTTTTGACAACGTGCATAAAAAAAGTTTTTTTACACCCTTGATCGCCGACCCGAACTCCTCTAAACGTCGCACGTAAATCTAATTTTCAAAAGTATGTAAAAAGGGAAGGCGTAAAATAGTTTTTACGTACGTTTGAATAATGTTTTTAAGTAAGTAATCGAATGTAAAATAATTTTTTGCGCACGATGTCGAATGAAAAAAAAAAGGTTTTTAATCTCAAAATTTTTTTACGGCCGCGTAAAAAGTTTAAAAAACCCCTAGCCAAACAATCGACTGGGGGCGTAAAAATGTACAACTGAGGTGTAAAAAAAGTTTAAAATGTTTTAATAGGGGTGTAAAAAACATACAACCGAGACATAAATAAAAATTTACAACCAGGGCGTAAATAATTTACAGCCGGGACTGGGGTAAAAATAAAAAATTTACGTGTCGGCGGCATAAAAAACAATTATATAAAATGTTTTGTAAATTCACGTTTATAAATTTGTAGTTTTTACATACGTTTAAAAACTTGTTTTTACATTCGTTGCCGAATGTAAAAAAATTGCGCCGGTGTCAAAAGTACAAAATGTTTTTTTACATGTGGTAGAAAAATGTTTTTTACGCCCATAAATGCCTGCTCGAACTCCTCTAAACGTCACTTTTGTGGAATGTAAACGTTATATTTTAGAGTAAATGATATTTAATTTGTTTGTAGAATAATACCCATGATTTTGCTTTAGTTATTTTAGTTTATTTTTTCATTTTCTGGTGATTTATTTATAATGTAAACATTTACCTCCAATTTTTAAAATTTGTTTTTATTAAAGCACAATCATTAATGAGACCGATTATTAATAATTATAATAAAAAGAACAATTAACCCTTATTTCACTAAAAACAAAAATCTCATTAATTAAAGAACAATCATTACTTTGCTTTATTGTCTTTTAATCTCATCTATCAAAACACATTTGATCAATATTGGTTTCTACGGTTCTCACAACTCAAGGTGGTTCTCATTTTACCCAATCTCTAATTATACTTACTACTATATAAAACATATTAGAGAGATAGAATTAGGATTTGACATCATCAATCCAACAAACTTATTTGATAAACTCTATTTAAGAAACTTCATTTAATAATTAACTCCATTTAGTTAGTTGTATTTAATAAAAGTTCAAATATTATATTTACAAATCATAAGAGAATCCACATTTTTGTATGCAACGTTCTTATGTCTAGAATATGATGATATGCTTTTCATCCGTGTGAATCTGTTCTTTATCTGTACTTGACAATTTCAAGGAAAATAACGTATGATGCGTAGGAAGTCTATTCCGTTGGTTAAAAGTGAAGTTAATAGCCTTTAACTTATAAATGATTATCTATCTAATAAATGAATCTGCCTTTCACATTTCAAGCTTCTACAAAATATAACTGATGCAATTTCAAACCTTATGATGACCGAATGGAATTTTAATACTTATGATGATAAATGAATTTAAATAGCAATTCAATGCTTAATAACATTGTGACGCACCACACTAATGCCCGGCCGGACCACCAATCATACCCAACTGCACCACCATGTCTCCTGTTCCATTATCGTTGTAGAAGTCGCTGCTGCTGCTGCTGCTACCTTGTGTAAACGTCATCATTCTCCGGCATCACATATCATGATCTTGCGGTCTAGATCCTACCATCTTTACCTACTAAACTCAGTTTTCTGCTGCCATCAAGAAAATGGCTCTAAAGGTAAGAGCTTTAAGATTATTTCTGAATGCTGATCACTAAAATTAGAAAATTTTGCTTTCAACCTTAGTACCTACCTGTATGTGATTGCATAAAAACACCAGAAGAAGAAATTGCTAGATTAAAGCAAATATTTAAGATGATGGATACAGGTTTTATCAAGAACTCAAAGATGGATTAAAGAGATGATGTTTTCGATGAATCTGATATTTGTGATTTAACGCAGTCTGTGAGTATATATTATGCTTAATTTATATGTTAAAAGTTTCTTTATTATCATTATCAAATAATCATATATATTGTTTGTTTGTTTTTTTTTTTGTCACAAACATATTGATAATACTGGCACTAATGATTATGATGAATTTGTAGCCGCAACATTGCATTCAAACAAAGTTGATCAAGAGGATCGTTTATTTGCCGCCTTTTCATATTTTGACAAAGATGGAAGCTGTCCTATTACACGTAATAACTTCAACAAGCCTGCCTGCAAGGAGTTTGGGGTCGATAGTGTTCAACTAGAAGAGATTATTAAAAAAGTTGATTAGATTATTGTAAGTGTTTGTGATGCGGGTCCAAGTGTAGAGGAGCGGGCCATGTTATATTTTGAGGCCTAAGATCGCGTGACAAATGAGGTTTCACTAAAATGGCTCTAACTTGGACTACATGGGTCCGTTTTGGGCGTGCGACCAGTCAAAACGATCGTGAGAAAAAAAATCCCATTTTGCTTTTCGGGGCCCAATTTGAATTTCTGTCTCCATTAATATGTTGGTAATGACAAGGAAATGATCAGATTTCAGTTTTGGGAAAACAACTTTTCACTTCAAATTCCGTGCCCTTTGGGTTGAATTTTAAGGTTGGGACAAGTTTATCACGGATATTCGCAGAATCAACGTGATTGATCTCAGGGGCGGAACTATATAGTTAAGAGCCGTAGCACGGGCTATGGCTCAACCCCGTATTCGTAGTGTTTTTTCGGTTTTATACAAAAGATACCTCTAAAAAAATACAAGGATACTTCTAACCAAAAAATAGGATACTTGATATTACTAAAATCTCATTTTTTTATAAGCCTAAACATTTTACAACCCGAAAACTTGTAGAGTAATTAATCCCAAATGATAAAACAAGGCCAAATTAACAATAGTAGAATTGAAAGAAGACCCTAAATATAATTGATAAAATTAGCCCAGACCTAAAACAATAATATAATTGAATAAGGGGTTTTTGCCCGTCTTATGGTCAAAACCGGAACACATAGTTCTTGTTCTTTGTTTTATCGGGTAGTGAAGCCAGCTTTGGTTTTACTGGTTGCAATCGCAACCGTTGAAAGATGTTTTTTTTCTAAATTGAAGCTTGTCAAGAAGAATTTACGCAATCGAATGGGCCCGAAATATTTGAACACTGCTATAGTTTGTGCGGGTACCCCTAAATTAACAGGCTAGCTCCGCCACTGATTGATCTTATTTATCTTTTCATACTCTACATCAGTTTGGATGTTCATATAGAGGGAAAATACTAGAATGTCCATATTGAGCCAAGTTAATGACAAAATAGCCTTTACTTTTTAAAGTTATCGATCAACCATAGATTGACACGTGTACTTCAGAGCAACAGATTTCCCGGAATGTATCCTTTACTTGAATTGTGATTTTGGTATGAAAGAAAGAAATCAACGACAGACCAAGACACTAAAACAAAACCAGTGAATGAAGCTAATCATGTGACCATGGAAGCACTCGAGAGAGGAAAATATAAAACAATATAAAATTGTTTGTTTTCTTCAAAATTTGTTTTAATGTCTTACTCTATACAATATGTATACCTATTTTCTTCTCAAATTGTACACCCTACAATCATATATTACACATTATCAGCATATTTGTATACTGTATGACACCAACGAAGCGACCGACCAAAAGCAACAGCTAAACACCATGCAATCCGCTAGTAAAAATAATAGATGTATATGCAGCACACATAAGTAAAATAATAAAAGCAATACATGTATATGCATAAGTCATTTTCTTAAACAACTAAAAACTTGAAGTGTGTTGTCACTTTTGTGTCAAATTCTACAGAAAAAATTTTAAGGACTTTTTTATTATTTCTTTTTAAACTTTTTATGTTTTTATAAAAAAATGTTTTTATTTTTATTTGTTTTTTAATTGCCAAAAAAACATTGTTAAAAAACAACCCTTTGTATGTATAGGGAAATTTGTTATTATATGTAAAAAGATACAATCTATATCTATACTATATAATAAAAGAAATCATTTTTGGGATATTTGTCATCATATTAATTCATTTGTTAAGATACTTATCATTTTAGTTTAATAATTTTTAGTTAATTATAAATAACTTTCCTAGTAATAATATTATTTATTTAAATTAATTATTACTTTGATATATATCCATTTACTCCAAACTTAGTTATCTAATTTGATACTAACTATATATTTGAACATTTTGTTTAGTTTGGTAACAATTAGATTTTACAAAACTTAAATTAAATTATCTAAGATTATTTATCATTTATACATTTACAGAGTTTTTAATAAAGGATTAAATTTATTGAGACTTCATTCACAAATTTTGCTACAACAGAATAATCTATTTATATCAAACTAAATCTAAATCTATACTATACTATACTATACAATAAAACATTAATGTGTGACACCTGTCGTCCACTGTAGGTATTTATTTTATGATTTTCTCGACTCATTTCCAAACTTATCTTATACTAATTATTAAATAAATAAATGAATAATGAGCTAATATTAAATTTTATCCTACTTTAAATTTTGAACACCATTATTCTAATTTCTTAATAAAATATTATCCTAAATTTATAAATTTAAGATATTTTTAAATAGTAAAAAAGTATTTATCACGAAAACCAAACTTTGTATTAATATATTAAATATTTTTATTTTAATTAAAATAATTATTATATCTTTATTACATAATTTATATATCAATTATCAGAATTGATACCAACATTTTATCACTAAAATGGCTGATACGCGTGGTTTTTTAAGGATATATTTTTTTATTATTTACTATACAAAATTATATTTACTCGACTCGTGTAATACATGAGGTGTTTTAAGAAATAAATTTTTATTATTTGATGTATAAAATTAGATTTATTCAATTCGTAAATACATGGGGTTTTTTAAAGGATATATATATTTTTTTATTTAGCATAGAAAATTACATTTATTCAACCCTTTTAATAAATGAGGATTTTTAAAGATGTATTATTTTATTATTTAACAAACAATATTACATTTATTCAACTCGTGTAATACACATGGTTTTAAAGATATAACTTATTTATTTTGATATATAAAATTACATTTATTCAATCCGTACAATATGGTTCTTATAGATATAACTTTTTATTATTTAATATATATAAAATTATATTTATTTAACCCGTGCAATAAATGAGGTTTTTAAAGATAAATTATTTTATTATTTAGTGAGTTTTTTTTATACTTGTTCCATATATGTCTGCTTTGACTCGAATGAATGTTCTGAAGAAACCTCAATTAAGTTATGTTCTAGAAAAAGAGGATTCTTGCGTTTTTGCCCTCCTGCTGAGAAAGCATTCATTTATCGGCTCATTTCTTAAAATACTTCAATTGGTACACGCAAGAAATAGGCCAATTCAGCAGCTTTTTGTTCCATTTCCCGCGGAGTAAAATTCTCATCAGTACGAGTCAATGGAATGGCTCCCTGGCCTCTGATATCCATATAAAGGACACGCTGAGCATAAATACCCTCTTTAACTTCTATTCTGACGGATTGAATATCTTTTATAAGAAATCGGAGAAAGACCCGACGATTTTTTCCAGGAAATCCCCAACGTAGTAACATAATAAACAAAATTCTTTTATTTATCTTAATTATATCAATCTTATCCTTATCTTTATCTTAGTTACATTGTAAAAATAATTTGCGAGCTGCAATATTTAAATAAATTTAGTTGTTAATTGTAGTAATCTTTGGAATGGTTTTTCCGTTTTTAATGGATTTTCCATTGATGTTTATTTCTATCTAAGATTTCAAAACGATTGTTCATTTAGTTTCGTTTTTATTATTTAAAGTCGTAAAACATGGGCTTAAGTCCGATTATGGGTATGTTTGACATGGAACTTTTAGGAGGTTTTTTGGAACTTCTAGCTTTAAGCTATTAAGAAAAAACTCATATTCAATAAAAAGCCTTGTTTGATTGTTGAAAGAGCTTGAAGCTTTTAGGTTAGAAACTTGAAGCTTTTCGGGGAAAAAATGACTATTTTAACCTCTAAAGATAATAAACTTTTTTAATGTACCAACCTTTTAATGTCCATTTTGGTCATTTTATACATTTTATTAAAAGTTCCAACTACTCTGCCAAACACTTAAATATTCTAAAAAGCTATAACTACCGGCTATCAATTACAGCTACCAGCTATCAGCTTCCAGCCACCAGCCATTAGCTTCCAGCCACCAGCTACTTTTGCCAAACATACCCTATGATTAAAGTCACCTCGCGTACCATGGGAAAAATGATCAGACTTTCGTCTCATAGTGTAAGAGGAAAAACCTATCTGATTAGAAAAGGTTAATAAAACCGAACCCTACCCATGAATTTATAGGCTAGTGGCATCATGGGGTGAGATAAGACTTTGGAATAAATAGGTACTGGGTTCAATTCTCACAAGGGGGGGTTTCTATATTTATTGGGTTTCCTCCTGAATTGGTGTATAGAGATTAAGTCTAGTGGGGATGGATATGATCGGGTGGTTCCGCTGATGGAACGATAATATTCCAGTAGTAGTTCAGTGATCCAAATTTACCATTAATAAATATATAAATAAATAAAACCCAACCCTTCCAAATAAATTGGATCTCAAGAACAGGCCCCAAGTCAATCCTAATGGTCTTTCTTTATGCATTTATTACTCTGTACTTTATTCATACTTGATAGACAGACTGTTTGACTTCCAAATTTCCTCTCCCGTTCCACTTTCGATTTTCGGATCTGGATTTGCAAGTTTCTTCGCTATTTTAGTGACAAATTTGGATTTGAATCTCTGTGTGCAGGGGAAACTGTGAGCTTCCAAGTCAACGCATCAATGGCGATCTTTGTTAGGATTTCAGGTGATTGACTCTAAACTTATAATGATGAAATGTGACCTTTGACTTTGATTTTTTTTAGTTTTTCCTCTTACTCAGTTCTTACTTTGGTATCTTGGGCCCTTAGCAAACGAACATGAACAATGCGTCGTTTGGTTCTGTTCTTACCGGTAGGGTGCAAACGAGCTGGATACGAGCTTGAGTAGGCTCGAGCTCGTTTAACTTATGAGAGCTGGAGCTGCAGCTGCAGCTGGGCTCGGCTCATAGGCTGTTTTTCAAGCTTGATCTCGGCTCGGATATTATTTATTGCTTAATTTAGAGTTAAATGCTTGGTTGGTCCCTGTGGTTTGCAAATCTTGCAGACTTGGTCCCAGTGGTTCACTAATTACACACTTGGTCCCAGTAGTTTCAAAATTTGCACTTGGGTGGTCCTTACCACTGACCTTTGTTAGATTTCTCAGTTAAGTATATGCAAAATTACTATATTACCCTTGAAATAATAAAAATAAGAAAAAATAAAACTGGCATACGCAGCCTCCCTGCCCCCTTTCTTCTCCGATGACCGGAGTCAGTTCCGGCCGGCACTCCGGCGAGAACGGTGTGCCGAGAGAACGATGTTGTCTCTCTCGCTTCTCGTCTCTCTCTCATCTTGTCCCTTTCTCTCTCTCGTTCTCTTCCTGTCTCCGAAGGCCCGAAATTCCTCTGCTTATATTTCTATCCTGCCACTTACTCTGACCTCAAACCAGAACAATCTTTTTTCTCAGTATCATCCAATGGCTTTTCTCTATTAACTAACTTTAGCGCTTTCCTAACCGCCTCCTTTCTGGCTAACGCCCGCTTAGATGCAGGAGTTCATGGTCCCCAGGTTCCAAACTTTGTCAAAGAATTCATAATCTATGTAAAAGATGTACAATTCCTAAATGTTACCTTTGCACCAGAACCCAACTCATATGCCTTTAGCAATGGTATTGAAATTGTTTCAATGCCCGAAGATCTGTACTTTAAATCTATGAACCTGATACCTGTTGGGATGACTACAGCACCGGATGTTACAAACGACCAGGTCTCTCTCGCTTCTCGTCTCTCTCTCATCTTGTCCCTTTCTCTCTCTCGTTCTCTTCCTCTCTTTCGTTTTGCCGCCGTGCACCACAACCAGTCGGTGGTGGCCGGCCGTTTAACTGGGGCAGCTGATTTGTGAGGTGAATAAGAAAAGAGGGGAAGTGAAGGGTGTTGCGTGGAAGAGGGAGGAGGATGGTAGTGGTGAGGTGGCTCGCCGGAGTGCCGGCCGGAACTGACTCCGGTCACCGGAGAAGAAAGGGGGCAGGGGGGGCTGCGTATGCCAGTTTATATTTTTCTTATTTTTATTATTTCAAGGGTAATATAGTAATTTTGCATATACTTAACTGAGAAATCTAACAAAGGTTAGTGGTAAGGACCACCCGAGTGCAAAATTTGAAACTACTGGGACCAAGTGTGTAATTAGTGAACCACTGGGACCAAGTCTGCAAGATTTGCAAACCACAGGGACCAACCAAGCATTTAACTCCTTAATTTAAATTAATTATAATTGTTATGCTTTATAACGTACATAACTATTTTATCCTAGTTATAATAATAATAATAATAATAATAATTATTATTATTATTATTATTATTATAATTATAATTATAAATATTTCAACATAAACTTAATATATTAATAAAGTTAGATAAATATTAGGCTCGCGAGCTGGCTCGAGCTTGATAGTTTCATCAACTAAAAGCTTAGTTTTAGACTTGTGCTCGAGCTCGGCTCTTTTACACTGTTCGTTGACAATGACAACCTATGGGTATCTTGTTATTGCTTAAAATTAAAGCTGTGGAGTTTTTCATGGATTTATATAAAGGATTTACAACTATTTAAGGGTGTGAATGCTAACATCTCATGAACCTAAAACCAAATTTAATCAGTCTTAATTAAAAAACTCAACATATTTAAATAAAGAACTCCTGTTGTCGATTTTGCAGCATTGAGTTGGGCGGATGTGTTAACTGCATTTGCAATGTTTGTGATGATGAATTATTTAACAAATGTTTGGAACCTAAGCACGACACATGCTGCCGGTATCATAAACATTTGGAATGGAATCACACCAGTTTTGGCCTTTGCGTTTGCCTTCTTTTCCGATGCCTTCATCGGTGACTTTTATATGCTTGTATTCTCAAGCGTCGCCTACAGTGTCGTAAGTCATTCAACTGCACTGCATTTCCTTGTATTAACAGTGGTGGAACCAATACTTCTTTATCGTGGGGGTGGGGGGGGGGGGGGGGGGGGGGGGGGCGCTATAAAACTCTATTGTCCACCTGCTATAACTAAAGGTTATCATGTTTTCTTTCTATAAAAATGAGATTTTATTCATAAAATTCCAATAAATTCCTGTGACAAAGGGGTCAGCCGACCCTCTTGAACCCCCCCCCTCGGGTTCCGGCCCTTCGTGTATAATATAAATATACAATGATTGCATGCAGGGGTTAGGATTACTATCCATGTCAACACCACCTGTTTTTGGAACGTGTAAAGACTACAATCAGGAATGTATTGGGCACACACAAAAGGTGTTGTTCTATACAGCCTTACCGTTGATGGCGGTTGGGATGGCCGGTCATATGGTCTCATTAGCGCCCTTTCTGGATCTCAATACAAAAGGTGAAAATGATGATAACAATGAAAATGGAAAGGGAAATAAAATCCTTGTGCAAATACCGGGTCTGATAATGGTGTTGATTGTAATACTGGCTGCGGGTATTGGCCTGCCATACATTAAGCCATGGTCACTCAGGTTTGGTATTCCAGCCATATGTTCTGTGGTGGCAACACTTTTGTTTCTTACAGGATGGGCTTGGGGAGGTTACATTCCTGCTCCTATAGAGGGAAGCCCGTTAACAACCACCGTCAGAGTTTTCGTTGCAACTGTTCGGAACTTTTCAAAACCGATCCCTAATCCTAACGAGCTCTACAATGACATAGATACTCGTTCCACCAGAAGCCTCAGGTCTCTCTTTAACTCTCATTCAAAACTGGACATTGAAATCAACATGATGGGCTGTTCCTTTTTTTTCTTCTTATTTTCAACACAAATGCTAAAGCTGTCATTTTTTAAAATTTAACAGGATTTTTTGACGGAAGTTAAACTTTTTTGAGTTATACACACAGTGTTGTTTTTGACAAACCAGATGTACCATTTATGTAATTTACTCTTTACTAAATATGTAATCTCTGTTTAAGGGGGAGATGGGTGGGTCAAACGAGTTGGATAATACGAGCGGGTTGAGTTTACCTGCTACCGCCTTTTTGTCCACTTTGTTTGAGTGGGGACATGCCATTTTTTTATATAAAATTGATCATTTAATTTGACCCTTTTAAGATAAATCATAACCTACACAGGTGCTTTGACAAGGCTGCTATTAAGTTACCAGAAGGGCAACGACCAGACAAATGGAAGGTTTGCGATGTGCGCGACGTAGAAGACACCAAGATTGGTATTCGTATTCTCCCAATGTGGTTAACCTTCATTGTGGTCGGAATTGTGCTATCTATCGGAAACACGTACTTCTTGGAGCAAGCTAATCACATGGATAGAAAGCTTGGAAAAATAAAAGTCTCCATTCCAATATTTCTTCTGTTTTATAACACCACAAGCCCCATATTCGCACAGTTCTATTTATATATAGCGAAACGTACAAAAAAGTACGCCCCGCCACTGGGGATCGCCACAGGTATGGTTCTCTCAGTGTTATGTTGCATTACTGCTGCAAAAGTGGAGACCCGAAGACTGCATCGGATTAGGGATCATGGTTTGCTAGACAAACCCGACGAGAAAATTCCAATGAGTATATTTGCACTGCTTCCACAGTTTATGCTCTTAGCAGCTGTTGATGGGATGGCTAATAGTAGTATCAAGGGCTTCTTTAAGAACCAAACCCCCTGAATCTATGCACAAGTATTTGAATTACTGCACAAAGGGTGTGTTGGGGTTAGGAAAAATGGCGAGTGTTTTTTCGGTATATGTTGTGGGGAAAGTGAGTGAGAGGAATGGGAAGCCGAATTGGTTCCAGTATACGTTAAATAAGAGCCGTTTGGATCGATATTATTGGGTGTTGGGTGCGTTAAGCGCGGTTAATCTTGTTATCTATGTCATTGTCGCGTGTTTCTACAACTACAAGGAATCACCGGATGATGATGAAGGAGAAGCCAGAGAAATGAACCCAGATTTTCAGGAGAACACCTGCTGTTGTTGAGGTTAGATGTCTCTGCGGATCCAGCGGTTCCTGGCAGTTTGGAAAAAATTGGAATATTTAGCGTAAACCTTGTACGATTTGGGAAAAAAATTAGTAAGAAGTATTGTGAATATAGCAAAAAGAACCCCTGAAAATAAATTTTAGATTCGCCACCACTGAACATGCAATTTCTATTCTTAGTGAGTGGGCTTTGGTTTGATAGTATGTTTGGTTTATTGATCAGGTTTGTTTAGAACTGAGTTTGCTCTCATGCGTTTGGGAACTTACAATCCGTCTGAAGGGATCCGCTAAATTTTTTGTATATTTAATATCCATCAATCCATATTTCGTCGGTTTTTTATATTCTTTATTCTTAATTATTTTATTTTTTTATTTTCAAATTTTGATGTTTCATTTTTATAATTTTCCTTTAATTTGTATTTAAATTATGTTTTACTATTCTAGTTTAAAAGTGATTTGCTAAAGAAAAATAATTTTAAAAAGTCATGATCATGTGAAAGTGATAGAACGTTCTGTAAGATGTGAAAATGAATGAAAATTTAAACCACTGTTAGGATTTTCATAATTTCATTATATATTCGTTCAAATTGGAGAAGGGAGAGCCACTTTTGTTAGATAGAAAAAGAATCAAAGAGCTAGACAAAAAGTATTTAGTCATGTATCAATAAACAAAATAATAAGAAAATATTTACCATGTGTTTTCGAAAACACAACCTATAAATTTAACTGGTTTTTTATGGCGCGTATTGCGGCGAAACCGAGCAAATGATAATGTAAAACAAACGTGATTTGAAAATAAAACATGTTGTTTAGAAAGGCAAACTATTAAAACGGGTTAGTTTATCATTGTACTGTTATACGATATCAATTAAATTCTTTATTTTGAGTACAACTTCGTTTTTAACAAAATTTACAACTGAATGTCAATGGAAAACATCAAGCACAACGACATACTTAAGTTTTAGAAAAAAACAATATTACAGAAGTATCAAATTATTTGATAAATTAATATATATTTTCTAAAAAAGAAAAAAGAATTATTAAAAAAATGGTAAAGGAAATATATGGTTTAAAAAATAAAAAAAATTGTTATTAAAAGTAAATATAATAATAAACTATCAAAATATATTAAATAAAAAATATTATAAAAAATATATATTATTATAAAAATAAAGTTACTATTCATATTCTTCATTAACAATATATATATATATATGTGTGTGTGTGTATTTACACTAGTGCCCCATGTTCACATGGGTTGGTTCTCGCAATAAAGGTGGTTCTTGCATGAACCATACCCTATGCACATAATGTCAATCATATTACCACCAATCATAGTTCATCAATGATAAAACTATATAAAAAAACACATAAATACCACATTATAGATCGTTATATTACAACAATCGCCCCTAATTCCTAAAAAATCATATATATCACACCATTTTCACTAATGCAGAGGTGAAACACCGATTAAGTGTCATATTCACATAAAAAAGAACTAAATCGGCGATTAAGCGTTATTTTATCATATAAAACTACAAGACAAAGGGTATAGACTTACAAATTCACTTAACGGTGTCGTGATACTGAATGTTCTGACAATATCTAGGTTACGGCGAGTCTGTTGGACGTTTGTGCTTCAGATTCTCCCTAATTGTGCCACACTCCTCGATGATTCTGATCGCGTTGCCCTAATTTCGAATGGATGACGATTATATGATTGATGATTATGTTCTTACTACACTAATATTGATTATATGATGAATTTTGGAGAACTGATCTCGATTATACGACGAATTTTGAAATGTCTGATGGAGGAGGAGGAGTCAAGGAAGAGGCGGTTAATTTAAAAGTTGTTATGTATTTACACTAATGCCCCTGGTCACATTGGTTCTTGTGGTTCTCGCAATAAAGGTGATTCTCGCGTAGTCGCATGAACCCTGATAAGGATGCGTTATTGCGAGAACCACGAGAACCAAAGTGAACACATGGCAAACTTGTAATATATTATGCTTATTATAACACGTGCACGTCTTTTGTTAATATCAGTGACATAACGTTTAGAATAATTAGGGTTTGACCACCGTTCACAGTGGATCGGCGTTCACGTCGGCATACACGGTGGCTTGATAAAACCCAATAACCCACCATCTACAACGACATACCCTAACGATAACTACATCACCATCTACATCAACCTATCGTGCCATTAACCATACCCGGCGTTGATACAGCTATGGCATCTTCCTATTCATCACATATCGATCCTCAGACATCTGATGCTAACATTGCCCGTCCATTTCCTGTTGATATTGTTGATAGTCACAAAATTATGTCTAAAATAGTTGATAGTCGACATAATCTTCATACCACTGAAATTCAGACTCCTGACTCTATGTCTACATCAGACAATGTTATCGTATCTAGACAATGTTATCGTATCTGAACACTCATTCTCTTGTGACACTACTTCAATTGGGACAACACCTACAAATATATAACATCAACGCACCTACAAATATATAACATCAACAGTTGTAATTCATAGATTTTAAGACTAAAGGTATTATACATCTATATGTGTTTCATATTTTAATCTTAAATGTTTCATTGTTACATTATAATGTAAAACACCTTGTTTTACATAGCCATTACTTGTTATCGTCATACATTACATGATCCTGCACATGTACATTATGTTGACAATTGCATTATGTCGACAGTTAACAACACTTTGTAATCATCACAAATAAACTGTTAACCAACAGTACATAACTATACACATGTGCAAACATTACTAATACCCCATACTTATCAATAATAAACTTTAAACAACTAACGGTTTTCTTACATATATTACTTATATTTTAATACATTACATAATACTTCACATGTGCATTATGTTACAAACAATCCGTAATTATCACACAAAAAAAAAAAACAAAAGACTGTTAATTAGCAGCACATAATTACTAATCATGCACATGTGCATCCTATTACCAACACCCCATAATAATTACAATATTAAATGTTTTTATTTTTTATTTACACAGGAACAGTTACGACTACTTTACATTCTACGCTAATGGCACCCCATATTGGATACCCGATGTTGATGATTAATACATCCTAATATAAAAAGTACGTTTAACAATTGGGATGATGTTGTCATGATGTACAACACATATACTACAAAATCTGGCTTTTCTACCCGTATTGGCACATCAAAGAACAAAAAATATCCCGACAATCCTACAATGAACATACGTACACATCGATACATATTATGTTCAAAGGAAGGACAAACAAAAATCACTGATTCTGAATCTAATGCTCCATCCAAGAAACATCACCATCGAAGTCGATTCACTCTTTCCGGATGTCGTGCGCGTATTAAAGTGAACTATGACCGTGACACTAAACAATTGAAGATATAAGATTTCATTCCCGCACATAACCATTACATGATTGGTAGTGACAACACACGCATTTTAAAACAAAACAGAAAACTCGGATTTGAAGAACAACAGTTCATTCACAAAGTTAGCCTTAACAAAATCGGCCCTAATGTTGCACATAACATCCAAGTATCACTAACAGGCGGACCTCACAATGTTCATGGCACCAGAAAAGATTTCAAAAATTATGCCCGAGACATACGTTTATTCATCGGTGAACGTGATGCAGAATTTATCCTACACACCATGAAATCCCGAGTTACCAACCTCAAAGACTTTTATTTTGATTGCGTGATAGTTGATAACGAGTTGCGATCATTCTTTTGGACTGATTTTGTATTGTTATGTAATTATGAGGCCTTTGGTGGTGTATGCGCATTTGACGCTACCTATGACACTAATAAGTAAGATATTCTACTTCCTGACATGCGTCATATATTTTATTCGTTAACATTATGACAAACTAACAGTTTGCACATGTCCAACTCTTATGTTTCATCAACACTTTCCGTGTTACATAATAAAACCATAATATTTATCTCCGTACACTTTTACATTTTATTTCTACAACATTCATACATACACGCACTCACACACACATTGTTGTTTTTTTTACATATGTTCGACAATTTAAAATACCATCCAACAACCTAACATTATACTTTTTAAAAATATTTTTCAGGTACAAAATGATTTTTGTGTCATTTACTGGAATTGATCATTACAAAAAAATGTGTTACATTTGGCGCCGACATGTTATATGATAAGACTATTGAGTCATACATGTGGTTACTAAACACTTTCTTGTCTGTCCACAAAAAACAGTTGACATTTATACTTACTGACTAAGATGCAGCAATGAAACAAGCTGTATCGACCGTGTTCACCAAATCTATTCATTGTTCGTTTATGTATGTGGCACATCACAAGAAAGCTTTCGTCCAAGGTAAACACTACATATTCATATTAAAACATTTACAATCAAACTATATAAAATAATTTCCAATTCTGCTATTACACTAAACTTGTATGCTCGCCAATGCTTTTGTGTTGATATGTTACTTTAATATATATGCAGGAGCTTGATGTTGATGCGTTGAAAATAAATCTAGTAGGATGGACTAGATACGCACTTAGTTAAAATTTAAGTTTTTGTTATTTAAATTCTTACGTTCTAAATGTTGTATTTTTCTTGAAACGATGTATTTACCGTTAGCATGAAATGAAAAATCGTTATTTTAAATACTTGTCACAATTAGCCATTATGAAGCCTCTTGCAATTTCGTTTCCGTCTCACTCTGATGTTTCTACCATCGGTTGGGTGTGACACATTAGGTTGACGTATTCTGTAACGACACTTTGGATTGCTACTAATGAATAACATCTAAACCAAACAATCAAAAAATCTAATATGCATCTTATAACAATGAACATCTAAATCAAAGAATAAAAAAATGCTACTAATGAATAACATCTTATCAAACAATCAAAATTTCTAATAAGTATTTTATAACAATGAACATGGTAGAAAAAAAATAGAAAACACACACAATCAATGAAGATGTGGAAAAATAAAAAAATCAGAAATCAAATAATGAGCTGTGGGTAATCGAGTGATGAGGATGGCGGAGGTCCGCTGGTGATGGAGGATGCAGGGGAGGAGTGGAATGTGGGTGTGTATGGACGGAGGGGGGTGAGGGGTGACGGGGATGGGGGTAGGGTGACGGCTGTGAGGACGAGGGGGAGGATGTTGCGCAGTGGTAGACGGGGAGAGGTGTGCGGTCGTGACGTACGAGAGAGGTGGAGGGGCTACCGGTTGTGAGTGATAACGACGGGTGGGGTTGACGGCTGTGAAGGAGGATGACAGTGAGGAGGGAGGCAGCGATGTAGGTGGTCGACGGTGGGGGTGAGGCGGTATGAAGAGGGGTCGACGGTGAGGAGTGAAGTGGTGGGTGGAACGAGAGGGGCTAGGGTTCATGTCTGTGTTTCGATGTTTTGATATTTTGATAGGGCAACGAGAAGAGGTTAGAAGAGGCCATCCCACATATGCACCAAAAAGAGGACGCGCAGAGCTTTTTCAATGAAATGTCTTCGAGAAAACAAATACTCTAAAGACTCAAACGCCTGCACGTGGTCTGCACGACACAAACATAAGAGGACAAGAATACTTTTCCGAATAAAACAAACACCCTCTAAAACTCTGTTACAAGTAAAATACGGTTATATTGATGAAACCGTTATTGCTTTATATCAAACATTTGTTTGGCCTGAATATATGTTTGGTCTTCTTGAACAGAGCGAACATCTGTTCACATGATTATATATATATATATATATATATATATATATATATATATATATATTATTTTTAAGCTTTAGGATTAAATTATATGCTTGATAGGAAAAAATATAAAATTTCTCTTTTGTCTTTTTACGTTTAGCACGATGTATTTGTTAATGAGCTTACACTTAATATATATACTTAATATTTAATGTAGTACCTATTTATTTTTTATTTTAACAAATGTTAAAAGACAATATTATACTAAAAAATACGAAATTACCTAAACCTGAGGCTTAGATGGAGTTGAGTTAACATAAAAGTTAAGCGTTTGGGCACGAAAGGTGTTAAAAATTAAGGTACTGTTTGTTTTTCAGATGTAAAATGTCTGCAGTCTGAGACCACATCTACAGACATCTGCAGCAGAAGAGGTGGACCAAACCTCTATAGCCTGCCAGAAGATTGTTTTTTAACTTCTGTAAGCTGCTGAACATCATACAAATTCTAATTACCATTTTATCACAATGAATATCATAATCAAACAACATAATAGGCATGAGTAACACCAAAATTAACACCACAATTCTGAAAATTAACACCAAAATTCAGTAAATCAACACCACAATTTCTGAAAATTAACACAAAACAACATAAATTTAACTTACCTGGATAGATACTTATGAAGGCAACTGTTGATGTCGGTGACAAGGTGGCAGGCGACTGGTGAGTAGGAAGGGTGACGAGGTGGCGGGCAACTAGTGAGGAGGGAGGGTGACGAGGTGGCGGTGGCTGGTGAGGATGGAGGTTGGCGGACAGTGGTGACAGTTACAGAGGTGGGTGGCGGACGGTGGGAGGGTGACGAGGTGGTGGCAGACGATGGGAGAGTGCCGTTGGTTGGAGGGTGGGTGGTGGTGGTTGAGAAGATGGGGTGGAGGAGAAGGGGTGGAGAGGTGCTAGGGTTTTATGGAGGAGAAGAGAGTCTACAGACCTAAGAAGACCTTGATCCATGTCTGCACCAAAAGAGGTCACGTAGACCTTTTTTAATGAAAGGTCTTCGGAAAAAACAAACACACTGCATTTCACACCCCGATCCACATCGGATTTGGTACAAGGCAGACTGATTGCCGATAGCTCTTGACAACTAATCATTGTTACGATATTTAAAGTATGTCCTTTTAAATTGTCACATAACATTTAATAATCAAAACTATTCATACACTATTAAAAACAAACATATCATAAGGTTTCAATTTCATTTCCTAAGGCCCATGTTATGTGTCCTCATTACTTGTTTATCGACCTTGAAAACCTGCACCACGTTAGAGAAATATATTTTTGGGTCAACAAATATGTTGGTGAGCAATTTCCTCATTTTATAGAAAACAGTTTATATTTATTTTAAAAAATATAAATTTTGAAAGATGCACCTCAAGGTTATATGAAAATAGTCTCATATCAACAACATAATCAACATATCCATATATCCAAATATACCAAACAAGAATACCCAATCAATTAACCACACAAAACAACTAGATATAAGACTCATGACAATAGCGTGCATTAGTCTCAAGCCCCGAACATCAAGTTTAATACTGTCGGCGATTCTAGGCTACAACCCATGGCCGCGGGGAACCTAGTCAGTCGTGAATCCACTAGACACAATAGCATGCAATAGACCTGACATCAGATATCATATAGAATAACAGAATACACATAAGACGTTCACATAACAACACTTGATCATAACATGTTAAGTAATTAAAAAAGTATAACATGATGCACCTCAAAATTTGTAAAGGTAAAACGGGGAAAAGGAAGAGATTACCCACTAGTTGCAAAGAATTTTTCCACGAAAACTACCGCACGAAAAGGAATAAATAGAATATAGAAATAACAACAACAATAATAATGATCACCCTAATATATAAATAGACGAAAGTGCCAACCGAACGAACAATATATTAATTTTAGGAATTTGAGTTCTTCTATTTGGGGACTTAGGTTATATAAAATAAGGGACAATTGCATATTTCCCCTTAAAAAACTTCTTAATTGCGTATTTACCCAACTTAAAATTTAACTTGCATATATCCCCTTTCTTAACTAATAAAATTGCAAATTTACTCATTTTGATTTATTTCATAAAAAACAAGTTATATAATGACTGGAACTTTAAAAAAATACATATTACTATTTTTACTAGTTTTTGTGGCTTTTTCACAATTCTTTTTGTTTTTATTTTTTTATGTTTTGCTTGTTAGTTTTCTTTTGTTTTCTTTTTACAATCTAAACACTGAAATAAACTGCTAAAGTACGTAGATGCATATTTTTCTATAGAATATAAACAATTTCCGAATAAGTAGGAGCTTAATCAGAGGACTACAGACCAAAGAAAAGAATGTAACTTGCTTTAAACGTATTTTAATGTATATATTTACAAATAAGCTGAGAATCATTCTAGTTAGTTTTTTTTACTAAATTATTTGTTTTGTGTTTCTTATTTAATCATTAAACGTATTTTAATGTATATTTGTAAATCATCTGAAAATCACAAACCACCAGCCCCTAGATAAATCTTAGTAAAACAAATAACTTAGTAAAATGGCAAAAAAACAACAAAAAAAGACTAGCAAAATGTAAAAAACTACAAATAAAAAGAATTGTGAAAAAGTCACAAAAATTAGTAAAAATGAGTAAAGATGTAATTTTTTAAAGTTCCAGTAAAAAATAAGGGTAAAAAGTCATTTTATAACTTTTTTAATGAAATAAATCAAAATAGGTAAATTTGCAATTTTATTAGTTAAGGAAGGGGATATATGCAATTTATTTGTAAGTTGGGTAAAAACACAATTAAGAAGTTTTTTAAGGGAAAATATGCAATTGTCCCATAAAATAATTACTTAGCATAATTTCAAATCAATATATATTTCTTTCTAGAATTATTAAATATGACAACTTCTTAGAAATCACAAATTAATAACTTATAATATTCCATAAATTTCAAACATCAAATAACTTATTGACATCCAGTGCTTCTATAAATCAGAGTTAACGTTTGTCAGATATTTCCATTTTTAAATAACACATTTTATAAAGGAAATTTATTTATTTAACAATTGCATAGATCTTTTAATAAGGTAATTATCTAAAACTATAGAAAAATTATATAAAAGTCCCAATACAATTTGATAAATTTCTAAAATTCAGTAAAATTATTTATAGAATTTATTTGTGATAAACTTGTGTTTTTAATTAATTAGAACATGTATATATACAAATTAAATTCATAAATTCCCAAGAATTATAGAAAAATTCCATAAAAAATTATAGTGTTCTTATGACCTGAAATATTTAGTAAAAATATTTGGGAAATTTATTTATGATTATTTGCTAATTTTAATTAATTTAATAATTAATTAAAACATGAAGAATTCACCAAAAATCCATACGATCTCTAAACATCAACAAAAATTTCACAAAGTATACTAACATGATATATAACAGTATTATACTCTCAATTGTATCAAAACACAAGTCTAAACCTAAAATCCCCAAATTCGATGTATAAAGAGCCCTAATTTCAACTAAAATTAAATTCGAGTTTAATTGCCCTTCTATCATAGAAATGGATAGCAGGGATTTGAAGAGCATGAAAAATGAATAATATTAAGCTTTGGAATCACCTGAAACGGACGAGAATTGATGGAGATATCATCACTTGAAGTTTGGAGCCCTAGAATGCTCTTCGATCAAATTCGCGAGGCACTTTTGATGAAATACGAAAGTTGCAGTGGAGTTTTACTTAGTTTTGTAGAGGAACAAAATGGTATAAGAATTTTGGTTCAATTACACGAAAAATGTTAAACCCAAATGTGATTCTTGAACTTTGTTAATGGTGTTATGATTTAGGTTAATTTGGATGGTTAATCGATATGAATGAGACGATTAGGTTATGTAAACCCGGTAGGTCGGATCGAAGAATATGTGGTCGCGTTTCAGCATCTCATCAGGTGGGTAAATGGAGAAGACAATCGGGTTTCGGATGTGTATTTAAATCGCACGCGATGCATGAGAAACTACAACTCAGCCGGTTCCCACGTCGTTTGTGAAGTTGGAGGGGCCAGTTTCGAGTACCGCGTCACTTACCCCTTTTTTAATATGATAATAGAGTCAGATGGTGTTTGTCTCTCAGACACACACGCATGCAACACAAAGGGATTGGTGGTCTAGTGGTTAGTGTGTTGTATGTTTAATGAGGGGGTACCGGGTTCGAGTCCCATCTCATTCATTCTATTTTTGTTTCCTTCTTCATTTTACTTCAAGCAAATAGCAGTTTGGCCCCTGTTGTTTGTACACTCTGCTAACTGGCCTAACCTATGATGCTAACTAACCTAGTTAATTAACATTGTAAAATAAATACTAACTAACTTAACTAGGTTTTACCAACCTAATTAGTTACTCATTTTTTTTAATATATAGTTTTCATTAATTACAAAAACAACCCTTTAACTTAAAACTTTGAAGTTTTGACCATTTAACCCTTTCAGGTTTAAAACTTGTTTTTAACTACCATTTCTTTTAGCGTGGTTAACTATTTCCTTTATAATTCTAGTCGATCTAACTGAATTTGTTTATAAACATCGTTTTAATTTTGGTTCTTATTTATAACAATAATAGTAAAATTATCAAAAATTCTTATTTATTATTATATTATATTATTATTATTATTATTATTATTATTATTTTAATCGAAAAAAGGGCCGGTTTTGCAATCTGTGTCAGATTTTGGAGCTTCAAATTTGACGGACGTTACACTGGAGACTCAAACGTCTGCGTGGGGCAACATAAGGGGTCCTGAAGAGATTTTCACAAAAAAAACAAACACCCCCTAAGAGCATTCACATCCTATCCACCATTTTATACCCTATAGTTACGCTAAAAACAATTACATTTTCTCTCTCCTTTCAATTAAATAATAATATTTTATACCTTTATTATTACATTTTATTTCTCCTCTACTCACAACTACTTTCAAAAATATTAAAAAATTATACATGGTGAACAATGTCCCCCCCAAATACACAAATAAATACTTATATTTTCTCTCTCTTTCACTCACAATCACTTTTTATAATTTAAAAACCCATCTCTTAATATTTAGTGATGTGAATGATCTAAAACACTAGACACCTAAAGTATTAATGGTTTGCAATGTGAATGAAAGTTGATTTTTGAACAAGAGAAGAAGGGGAGAAAATTAAAGTTTACTCCGAAAGCTCTATTGATCACATATTACATTTTTAAAATAACTTTTATCTTTATAAATAAATTTACATGTGTAGATATTCCTTTTGGATACTATACTAAACAACAATAGATATCGACCGAAACTCCGCAACGTATCACGGGTAATATTACTAGTCAATCACATATTACAATTTTAAAATAACATCTATTTTAATAATAACATCTATTTTTAAACCTGGAAAGAAAATAACAGGGAAGAATATAACATCTGTTTTTTAACCAGGGAAGAAATTTGAAGTTTACACCAAAATCTCTATTAATCACATATTACATTTTTAAAATAACATCTATTTTAATAAATCTAAATAAAAATTACATTTTAATCGCATCTCTTTTGTTAACACCAATTTTGATTACACACAAATAACAAGAGTAAACTGCCATTTTGGTCCCTGAGGTTTGGTCAGTTTTGCCACTTTAGTCAAAATCTCAAAATTTTGCATCTGGGTCTCCGTGGTTTCATTTTTGTTGCTATTTTGGTCTAAAAGTAAAGTCAGCTTAGAATTCTAAAAAAACCCTTGGTTTTTTGTCCTTTTCCTCAGGGGCAAAATGGCCATTTAAAAAAAACTCAAAACTGCACACACTCTCTCTCTAAAAACACCCTTCTATCTCTCTCTCTAAACTGCCAGGGGTGTTGTTTGGGAAAGATGATGTGGTGTGCGATGAAGATGGCGGGCAGTTTGTCACCATCAACCACGGACCTCCACCACTACCGCATCAGCCACATATCTCCACCATTGCACCACCCACACCTAACCACCACCAGCCGCATACTTCCACCACTACTGCCCCCCTCATCTCCATCGTTGCACCACCACACAACCACCACCATTACACCACCCCACCCCCACCGCACACCAAATTGCCAATCATGTTCTTGTTCTAACTCGACCACCCCTACTACCATCGCACCACCATTGTCATCGGAGTGCGAATCTGTTGAAGAAAACCGCCAATCTGAAAGTAGATCTGAGAAATTGAAGCGAATCTATTGCTATTTCGGAAGAATCAAGCGAATATGTTGGTGTGCGAGTCTGTTGTGATTTAGACGGCTTAGATTCAACTAATATCGCTGGCGGCTGGTGCATATGACGGAGGTGTAGATCGAATTTAAATGGTTGTTTTCTAATTGACGGTGGTGGTGATTCTAGGTTGTTGCAGGAGGTTAAATAGAAAGGGGGAAGAAGACATGGGCTGAGGGCAAGGACAGAGATGGTGGGGCTATATATTAATGCTTAAATGACCATTTTTTCCCTGAGGAAAAGAACAAAAAATCAGGTTCTTTTTAAGAAATCTATCATAATTTCATTTTTGAACCAAAATGGCAACATAAATGAAACCAAAGGGACCCAGATTCAAAAACTTTGAGATTTAGACTAAAATGGCAAACTGGCCAAACATTAGGGACCAAAATGGAAGTTTACTCCAAATAATAGTAATAGTAATAGTAATAGTAATAATAATACACTTAAAGGCCATTTTAGCCTCTGTAGTTTGGCCATTTTACCAGTTTAGTTTAAAGGTTTGAAACGTTGCCATTTTAGTCCAAAAAGTTTTAAACTTTGCCAATTTAGTCCAATAGGTTAACTTCATCCATTTTTTCTGTTAGCTTTCGGTCATTTTATATGGCCGAATGGCCCTTCTAGTTAACAAAATTACATATAAAATGACCAAAATGCCCTTCTAGCTAACAAAAAAATGAATAAATTTAACCTAGTGGACTAAAATGGCAATGTTTGAAACTAGTTAGACTAAAATGATAACGTTTCAATCTTTGGACTAAACTGACAAAATGACCTAAACCAGTGGGACTAAAATGACATTAACTCATAATAATAATAATATAAGTATATAAATTATTATATTATAGAATTGGACAAGTTGTTAGCTACAATGAAATTATATTCATATGTAAGTGACTCACAAACAAAACCTTATTCAACCATGTGATGTCATCTCACTAATTAATACGTATTTACATGAAAAATCTAAATTAATATTATTGTATTTTTCATGACTTATATATCTATTCAATTAATTAGTTTTTTAGGTAACATCCTTATTTTCTAATTCAAATGAATACCAAATAGAATTAACTTTTACGAAGTCATATGAGTTTAGTATTTGTATCGTGTGTATATTTACTAGAAGTCTAATTAATTGAAAATTTCCATTTGAAACAGTTCATTAGATCCAGCTACGATTAATAACTACAAAATTGCGGTAAGATGTGTGTTGAACTGCATTAACACACTATGAGATACGACTACAATTGATTTCTCAAAAAACTTTAAAAGTATCTATAGGATTGGAAATGTAATCACTCATTATTTTTTCTTCAAAGACAATTGAAAAATAATAATAATAATAATAATAATAATAATAATAATAATAATAATAATAATAAATATGTACGCTCAAAACACAATAAAGAAAACTGAACCCCGCAACGCCACGAATCGATCCTAGTTTATACAATGAACTAAAGGGAAAGTATAAGCCGCAAAAGTAGTCTTATACAATGAACAACCGGGTCCAGGTCAATGAGTGGTCTTTCTTTATGCAATATTGATACACAAGAAACTGAGTCCCTAACTTACTTGTATATTTGATTTGAATATCTGTGTGCAGGGAAACCTGTCAGCTTCGAAGTCAAAGCAACAATGGCGATCTTCGTTTGGATTTCAGGTATTGATTCAATACAACCTTTGATTATGATTACTTTGTATTTGCTTCTTGTTCTTACTTTGGTATCTCATGTTTGCGTTACATTGAAGCTGGGGAGTTTTTCTTACAAGTTTAAACGTAACTTTATTGTAGATATTTGTATTTTTTTTTATTTCTAGTTAAAGGGCTGTGTTCATGGTAACTCGTGAATACATTTTCATTTGTTTGACATGAGTTTTTGGTCCATGTTGTATTCAAGTTCATGTTCGGTTTGACCCACGGTGCCAACCTGCGAACACGACTCCTTAGCATCCCAGGTGTTTATAAACTGTTCAGATCAACCAAATCGCGGTTCAACTTGTTTGAGATTTTTGTAGTTTGATCCACGGTTTAAGATTGAAAAAAAAGGGTTTAAAGATTCCCCCGACGATTTGGAACTTGAACAAACTATGTAAACTGAAATTGTACCATTCATTTGCCAAAACTGAAGTTTATTAATTTTTATTTTATTAAACTGAGTCGGTTACATATTTATTAAGTTTGTTATCTTGAAGGTTTATCCACTATTATAGTTTATTTTATTATAATTGTTAGAAGTTTGAATTTGAGTCATAGTAGGAACGTGCATCACAAGGTTCTGTAAACCTTCTTATATATAGATTGATAGGCAGAATAGAGAGAATAGAATATTGATCGAGTCTGTAATTTTGTTTCCAGTTTGTTTATAATAAAAGAAAAGGCCGTCGTGAGGATTGTCCACCTCACAAAATCCGTGTGTTCGATTGTCCGCTCGATACCGTTGTTCGGTTTCTAACAAAAACCAGTTCTGATCCGAGCCAAATAACCATTTAATAAAACTACCTTTCTGACCCGTTACCCTTTTCGACTCGCCCTGCCCATTTCGCCAGGTATACAAATTAGTCAACAGTTCCAACCGAATTTCTTAAAAGGGGATTTTTGCTTTTTTCTGTATTTCACAGACTAAGATCATCTATCGTAGATGACTAATTTTAAAATATAATAATATATAACTATAAACTACAAGTTTTGTTAGGTAATACGTGTTGAAACTAAAATAAAAAATGATAGGATAATAAGGTTTATATGTCGATCTTGCAGCACTGACATGGGCCGATCAGTTAGCTGCATTTGCAATGTATGTGATGATGAATTACTTCACAAATGTTTGGAATCTAAGCACTACACATGCTGCTGGTATCATTAACATTTGGAATGGAATCACACCAGTTTTGGCCATCATGTTTGCGTTCTTTGTTGACGCCTTCACTGGCGACTTCTTTATGCTTGTAGTCTCGAGCATCGCCTACAGTGTCGTAAGTAATTATACTGCACAGTTCCTGTATATATAACATAAATATAACATTAAATATAAAGATAATGAATGCAGGGACTAGGATTACTATCCATGTCAACACCAGCTGTTTTTGGTCCATGTAAAGGTGACAAGAAGGAATGTATTGGGCACACACAAAAAGTCTTGTTCTATATAGCCTTGCTGTTGATCGCGGTCGGGATGGCCGGTCATATGGTCTCATTACCGCCCTTTTTGGATCTACAAACGAAGAGCGATGAAGATAACAAAGAGGAAAATGTAATGGAAAATGAAAATCGGAAGGAAAAGAAGTCTAGAGGGGAAACTGAAGAGGGAAACAAAATATTTATGCAAATACCGGGTTTGATTATGGTTATGATTGTAATAATCGCGGGAGGCATTGGACTTCCATATGTAAAGCCGTGGAAACTCCGGTTTGGGATTCCGGCCATTTGTTCAGTGGTGGCAACACTTTTATTCTTTACAGGATGGCCATATTACGATCGTGATCCACCCAAAGGGAGTCCGTTAACAACTACCGTCAGAGTTTTTGTGGCAACTGTGCATAACATTTCAAAGCCGATCCCTAATCGTAAAGACCTTTACTATGAAGACGATACCCGTCCCACCAGCAGCCTCAGGTTTCTCTTATACCCTGCCACTCGAAACTGGATATCGAAATGAACACGGGGGTTGACGTTTTTTTTATTGTTTTTAACTTAAAAATTAAAGTTTTCATTTAGATAGTTTTTATAAAGTTTTCCGGACAGAAGTTACTTTAAACCCAAAGTTGTTACAAAATCACAGTTACATATTTCGAACATCAAGTTTTTAAATTTAAACGTCCAAGTGTGCTACTTTTGACACACTACATGGACTATTTATGTAGTTTACAATCTCTTTTTGTCCACTTTGTTTTCGAGTTAAAACACTTCATTTTTTATGAATGAACCATTTGACCCGTTTAAGGTAAATTAAATTCACACAGGTGCTTGGACAAGGCTGCTATTAAGCTATCAGAAGGGCAACCACGGAACAAATGGAAGGTTTGCAATGTGCACGAAGTAGAAGACACCAAAATTGGTATTCGTATGCTCCCAGTGTGGTTAACCTTCATTGTGGTCGGAATCGTGCTTTCTATCGGAAACACTTACTATTTGGAGCAAGCTAATCACATGGACAGAAAGCTTGGGAAAATAGAGGTGTCCATTCCAATCTTCCTTCTGTTCTACAAGGCCACAAGCTCCATTTCTGCAACCTCCTAGTCACAGGTATTTAACTTATTTCACAAACGGCGTGTTGGGGTTAGGAAGCATGGCTAGTTTCTTGTCGGTTTATGTCGTAGGGAAGATCAGTGAGAGAAATGGAAAACCGAATTGGTTCCACTATACATTAAACAAGAGCCGTTTGGATCGGTATTATTGGGTGTTGGCTGCACTAAGTGCGGTTAATCTTGTTATCTACGTCATTGTTGCGTATTTCTACAAGTACAAGGAATCACCAGATGGTGGTGCTGATGAGGATATACCTGAAGGTGGAGACATGAAGGATGATTTCCATGACAAGAACTGTTGTTGTTGAGGTTAGATGTCAAAGTTTGTGTTTATTTATTCATATAAAGAGGTTAAATCAACATGACAACAACCTAGTTGATGTCAATTTCTACTCTTAATTAGCTTAAGATATAACTGTTAAGGTGATGGGAATGGGTATCTTATTGTAGTGTGCATGTGGTTTATAATAAAGAATTGAGTTTTTTACTTATTTCCCCCTATTAAAAGCTTTTATTACATATTTACCCACCCCTTAAAATCAATTACATATTCGTTCAATTGCGTTTATGAACGTTCGGTAACGTGTTCGTGAACATTCATTCATGTTCATTTGTTTATGTTATTCATTAAAGATTTTTTGACATTTATTTATTTTTTCTAAACTTTTTATATTTTTTAATTCTTATTTATCATTACCCAAAGTAATAATGTGTGGAAACCATATCTCCACCATGTTTATGCATTGTTTCACTTTCTTTCTCATTATTCCTATTGAAAAATATTATCCACCTTTGTTTAACAATAAGGGTTTCAAGGTCTAGCCACCGCAATCTTCACCGATTTCATGTGTTCGTGACCGTGCATGAACATGTTCCTTTCCTTAATGAACGAACACGAACATACAATCTCTTCCGGTAAGTGTTCATGAATACATATTGTATCCTTAACTAACAAACACGAACAAGGCCTTGTTCGTGTTCGTTCGGTTCGTTTATAACCCTAATTTTAACCTTATTATTTCCTCTAAAACTTTATGCTAGAAACACACACACACCAAAAATGAATAGATCAAATGCTATATACCAACAAAGTGAATTCAAAGGAGATCTAAGGGTACTTGTGGAAAATCAGGCTCATATAGAATAACAAACACAAGATTGAACAAACGCATTCGACTTTTCAGAAACATAAATCAAAACACACATTTACAAATAAACCAAAGCTCTATTTATACTAAACTAACATTTTGGAAAACAGCAAGACTAAACTACTCAAATAGGAAACTAAGACTAAATATGTTAACCTAATATACGGCTAAAAAAATACTAATTAACCACTCTAAGTGTTAAATTATGACAAGATCAATCCAACAATCACCCCCTAATCAAGTTTTGGACACACTGTCCTTCACATCCACATTGTTATCCACAACATCAATCCTCAATCAAAACCCTGCTATTTTAATTACTTCTTTGTTCGTAACGCCACGTGCTATCGACCGTCAACTGGAAATCCACTCATCTAATTGGATTACTTCTACCAAAAGAGTGAGCTATCCCACTTTTCTATTCTAATCCTAGGCGAGGAAGAATACTATTATGGTACAAATAGTAGGACCACAATTGTAATAATGTAGGGGTCAATTGTAAACACAAATTAGTTAGTTTGTCATGTCGTCCTTGTACTTATAGGAGTTGAACAATAAGAAATGGCATCGATGATTTGAGTAAACTTCTTCTTTCTTTGTGTTGCTTCTATCTCTAAAATCGACCATAACAATGGTATCAGAGTTGTCCCAGCCTCATTGGAGCTCTTACCGGCAGTAATTTATAGTTGTGATTCATCAAGTAAAACATCAAGAGGAATTCTGTGGCAAGCCTCCAACAACAATGGAATAGGAATTTTACACCAACGACCAGTTTCAACAACTTATACATCAACAAGCAAGCAATGGCAACTATATGCGTGTGTGTGGCGAAATGAGATGGGGTAACATTACCTCGCTTTTGTGGGACTAGGTCAATTTGTGGAGAGATGAAATTCGAGAATGGGACACACTTTTGTGGCTACTTACCAGATTATTCAAAACCACCAATATATTATGAGCTTTGGAGAGGTTCAAATGAATGGCTTGTAGCACCTATATGGAATACAAAATCAAGAAACATAAATTCAAGCAGCAACAACATTTTACAACCATCATCAGTCAACAACCATGGCTAAAATTTGACACATATTGAAAGAGATGATCAAAAGGTTAGATTCATATTCTTCTAAATCAACAAAATTGGTAACTGCCCCATGGTGTTTGGTGAAATGCTTAGTAGGTTTGAAAATGAGATTCAAGAAACCATTAATGATTGGGCATTAGAAATTAATAATGAAATAATGGTTGATGTTAAAGATTCATTAAATGAAAGAATGAAGATGCTAGTGAGTTAGAAAAGGATTATAAAGAATCTGCATGTAGATGAAAAGGGCATTGATGTTAAAGAATCAATATAAACGATGGTGATGTATAAGAATCAATTGATGGTTCAGACGTTCAAGATCTAATTGATGGTTATGTATTAAAAATCTAAAAAGAAGTTAACAATCTAAAATTCAAATGCATGTGCCATGGAAGTTTAATGAAAACGAGATTCATGAAAGATTTAGTTGCAAAATGAATGTAGTAGCTAGTTTCGATTCAATAATGGGTGAAAAAGAAGTTAATCTCTGTTAGATTTCACTTGATGTTCCTAATGATAAGTTAGATACACTAGTACAAAAAGACATCGGTTAATTTTTTTTTAACTAAAGCGGCGTGCTATTATAACCAGAACAAAAAACATTTAAACACCGCTACTTGACTATCAATTCATTGTAAACCATTTTACTTAATAGATTAAAACAATGGTGCAAATTAAATCATGTATTTTAACATATCTTTTAAAACCCCACCGTTGTATCAAACATAACAATTTACACCGATGGAAACCCATCGTTTTACTATATGACATTTTGTGCAACCAATAGGGATTAAGCCAATGTATTAAATGTAAAGATTTACACGGATGGAAACAAACTAATTTATTTAATACATCTTTGACAATATATAACAACGATGCAAACAAAACAAACCAAATCTATTATATGTAAAAACTCTTTTTGTATATGTGTTTGCATGTGTTGCCAAACAGAAAACAAAGTTATATATATATATATATATTAATCATAAAAAACTACATACATAGGGTTATCAACATATATATTCACAAAAATTAAAAAAAAAAAAACAACCACAACTTAAAATTGTAGTTAAACTCCTTCGTCATATGAGCATCATCAGTGGTTGCCTTGTACACAACATCCATGGCTTCTGTGTAGAAACCTTGGGCTGTATTATAGTACACAATCTGTGTATGACCGGGTTCCGCCCTACCTAGTGCTTCCTTGAACGAGTGGAGATCAACTCAAGAGCTCCCATTCATCTGATCAAAGAGACTCTTGTTTTAAACTCATCCTCAGATCATTTCTTTAGGTGATTCTTCATCAGCTCCTTAACATCAACTTTAGCCGTTTTCTTTGTTGAATGGCGTGGGTAAAATTATGAGACGGTTAGGTTAATATAAATCTAAAAGTAATAAATGGTATTATAGGCTAATCGATTAGGCGACCACACGTTTATTTTATTTTGGTTAAAAAATGCAGATGATAAAAATATTTGTAAGCTATTGGATAGGGGTTGTTTTAAATGCAGATTATTCAAAGTGTAGTTACGGTTGGGATACAGAACCTTTATTTAAGGGTGTGTCTATTTGCACACCAAACCCTACCTTTACCTACGCTGCGTATAGGTCTATACGCTGCGTATAGTTTGCATGAGTTTCGGAGCCTGACCACCAATCATTGCACAGAAAACCAGGGTTTATATACGCTGCGTATAGGTCTATACGCAACGTATATAAACCATCAGAGTTTTTGAGGTCATTTAGGTGGGGTTGAAGCATCAGTTTTTCCACCAAGTTTATATACGCTGCGTATAGATATATTTTTTTCGCTTTTTTGTGTTATAAAATCTCAATCGTTTAAAATATATAATGTCTTTTATTATTTAGTCGATGTCATCGGAAAGCGTATAACGTTTAATTTTTTTTGAAAAAGGTGTATACGGTTGAAATATATAATATCGGTATCGAGGTTTTAAAATAAAATATTATACCAAGTCTAGTGCCGTTAATTATTTTTAAATACTATAAACGTTTAAATATTATATCGTTAATTATTTTTAGATACTCGTGTACGGTCCGAATATATAATACCGTTTGAATATTACACTGTGCAGTTCGGATAATGTAACGTTAAAAAATATAGCGTTAAATATTTTGATATATATACAACAAAAGTTTGTACATACATAACAAAAGATATAATACTAAATACAACATAAGTTTGATATATACAACGGATAACAAAAGATATATAACTACGGTAGCGGGTCCTGCTGCTGCTCCTGCTCCTGCTCCTGATGCCATTCCGCAGCCGGAACGAAGTGATGTGGAGCTAACCCGTCACGCTGTCGGCGCTCCTGCAGCTCCTCAACCACCCACTCCATCACATAGTTCAGCCGATCAACGTCGCGACGTAGCCGTTGAAACTTCGCGTATGAGGGGGCTGGACCGGGCCCAACATGTCGTGGGAACTGAGGCGCTCCGGGTGGTCCACGCGGATGTGGTAGCTCCGGAATAATCACAACTGGCTCATGTTGCGGCTCCTCCGGATCGTGCGGGGGATATTTCAGCTCGAACTGTGCCGGCAGCTGCGCAGGCTCGAAATCTCGCCGTTCGGACCCTTAAACCGCCTGCCGACTAGGAACCTTTTGGTGATTTGCATTCCCGATATCGTGTTCATACCCATCCGCTTCGGCTGTATCGCCAGGCCCACACGCGGGTCAGTCTCAGGGTGATAGCCAAGCGAAAGGGCTAACACCGTGACGTAGGAGCCGCCGGATAATACCCCGCGCTCCTGTCGATGATGCGAGGAGGCGAAGTACTGCGCTAATCCGTGTGCTAGAGCGCAGGGCCTCTTGTACAGGAGGCAATACAAGAAAAACAGGTCACCGCTCGTACACCACTCCCGGCTCTTGTTTCGAGCGATGATGGAAGTGGATATCATCTTGTGAAGGTATCTGCACAAAAGAAAACAAGTTAGTAAATAATAACGCGAACCGAACCCGAACCGTTAGGCGCGTATATCCGAAACGCGAGCCGAAACACGACCGTCGTTAAAATATAAATTTTTTTACAAACTAGTCGAACCCGAACCGTTAGGCGCGTAAGTCCGTAACGCCTGCCGAAACAAGATCGTCGTAAAAATATAGTTTTTTTTATAATCTAGTCGAACCCGAACCGTTAGGGTACGTAACGCTTGCCGAAACAAGATCGTCGTAAAAATATAGTTTTTTTATAATCTAGTCGAACCCGAACCGTTAGGCGCGTATGTCCGTAACGCGTGCCGAAACAAGGTCGTCGTAAAAATATAGTTTTTTTTATAATCTAGTCGAACCCGAACCGTTAGGCGCGCACTTACGTAACGCTTACCGAAACAAGATCGTTGTAAAAATATAGTTTTTTTTATAATATAGTCGAAGTCGAACCGTTAGGCGTGTACGCCCATAACGCGTGCCGAAACAAGGTCGTCGTAAAAATATAGTTTTTTTATAATCTAGCCGAACCCGAACCGTTAGGCGCGTATGTCCGCAAGCATTACGGACATACGCGCCTAACGGTACGACTTCGACTAGATTATAAAAAAAACTATATTTTTTACGACGACCTTGTTTCGGCACGCATTACGGACATACGTGCCTAACGGTTCGACTTCGACGAGATTATTAAAACTATATATTTTTTACGACGATCGTGTTACGGACCTACGCGCCTAACGGTTCGGGTTCGAATAGTTGGTAAAAAAAAAATATATTTTAACGACGAATGTATAGGCTGCAAAAAGACATTTTTACCCCTGTTTTACAGCTGCAAATAGACCCGATTCAGGGGTAAAATGGTCATTTTGCAGGTCAAGGCATTTTGACCTGTAAAATGACCATTTTACCCCTGAATCGGGTCTATTTGCAGCTATAAAACAGGGGTAAAAATGTATTATTTACGGCACAACCTTGTTTCGGCACGCGTTATGGACATACGCGCCTAACGGTTCGAATTCGACTAGATTATAAAAAAATATATTTATACGACGACCATGTTTCGGCACGCGTTACGGACATACGCGCCTAACGGTTCGACTTCGACTATATTATAAAAAAACTATATATTTTTATACGACGACCATGTTTCGGCACGCGTTACGGACATACGCGCCTAACTGTTCGACTTCGACTATATTATAAAAACTATGTATTTATTACGGCGATCTAGTTTCGTCACGCGTTACGGACATACGCTCCTAACGGTTCGGGTTCGACTAGTTTATAAAAAAACTATATTTTTACGTCACGACCTTGTTTCAGCACGCATTACGGACATGCGCGCCTAACGGTACGACTTCGACTAGATTATAAAAAACTATATTTTTTACGACGTCCTTGTTTCGGCACGCGTTATGTCCTTGCAAATAGACCCGATTTAGGGTAAAATGGTCATTTTGCAGGTCAAGACATTTTGACCTGTAAAATGACCATTTTACCCCTGAATCGGGTCTATTTGCAGCTATAAAACAGGGGTAAAAATGTCTTTTTGCAGCCTTTAATTTCCAGTTACAATATATAGCGCGTTACGTACCTGTAGAGCGGGTCACGAATGGTCATAACCCTTCCCTTGGAGTTCACGTGGTCCTAAGTGGTCTCATCCGCAATCACATGCCAAAACCCTAAAAGCGTGGGTTTATCAACCAGTACCAACCCCTGTTTACACGAATGATTAGTAGATGTTCAAATAATATAAATCTTATATATTATATGTTTAAATAATAATAACAATTCAACAATTACTGTTAAATCTTTAACGTACCTGCGTATATATATCCGTAACGATCTCAGCCTGGGTATATAAACCGCTGTAGATCGCAAACTCTGCAAGCGACATTTCACGCGCCACGTTCGCCATGCGAAAAGAAACCTCATGCCCGGGGGGGGGGGGCGGTGCGCCGGGTCCACGGGCTGGTCTGGCCGACGTGGATGAAACTCGAACGACGCCAGAAACTCGATAAGTATCTCCCTGAAGGTCGGCGTATACGCTAGCTCAAAAAGCCGATCCCACTGTGAACCCTCGGGAATAAACTCCCGCGCCCTATCCTCCGCCGCCAGGGTCCGAAGGGCATCCCAAGAAACCGATAACTGGGCACCGACATGCATATGCCGAAGCTTGTCGCAACGGACCCGAGCGTCGGTATCTGGAGGAAACTCCAGGTATGCGTGACCAGGGAGAGGATTCGGCCGATCATCCTGCTGCTGCTGCTGCTCGTGATTGGACTGCTCCATCACGTCATCCATTTCATCGTCCATCATCATAATCCTGAAAAATAAATAGAATTATAGTTATTATATTTATACGACAACCTTGTTTCGGCACGCGTTACGGACATACGCGCCTAACAGTTCGGGTTCGACTCTATTATAAAAAAATATATTTATATGACGATCTTGTTTCGGCATGCGTTACGGACATACGCGCGTAAAGGTTCGAATTCGACTAGATTATAAAAAAAATATATTTATACGACGACCTTGTTTCAGCACGCGTTACGGACATACGCGCCTACGCCCGGTACATCACAAATACACCTATACACCTACATCACAAATACACCTACATCACAATACACCTACATCACAAATACATCTACATCACAAATACATCACTAATACTACTGATCTACATCAATAATACCTACACACAAATACACCTACCTACACACTAATACCTACACACAAATACACCTACATCACTAATACTACTGATCTACATCACAAATACATCACTAATACCAACACACAAATACACCTACATCACAAATACATCACCAATCCACGGTTAAAATACAAAAAAAAATTCGAAATTAATGAACTAGGTTGTAGAATTACCTATTTAATGCTTGGAATACGCTTCGTATACTGTCCAAATACCTAATCGCCCTTCGTATTGATCGTATTTTGTATTTGGTTTGATTTTGGGGATGAACTGTGATGCGTATACAATTCCAGGGTTTTATCAGGACACATACGGTGCGTATAGATCTATACGCAGCGTATATAAAGCCTTCAAAAGGACTATTTTACCCTTCCAGTGAGCCTCGTATAGACCCTTTATAGGGGTAAAAAGGTAATTAGCAAGAAGTCAAAGATGCTTTGACTTGGCTAGTTACCTTTTTATCCCTGTAAAGCGTCTATACGAGGCTCAATGGAAGGGTAAAATAGTCTTTTGAAGGCTTTATATACGCTACGTATAGATCTATACGCCGCGTATATGACCTGATAAAATAGTCAACTATACAGTCTACTATATGATCCGTAGGGGTCTATACGCATCGTAGGTAGACCCTAAAAATGACGTTTTTACCCTTCTACTTAACCTCTTATAGGGTTAAGACATGGGCCAAATGGTAATTTAACTCGTTCAAATTGTTTCAAGTCTGTTTTGGGGGGAATTTGTTCGCCCCAAACATACGCTGCGTAGGGCCCTATACGCAGCGGGTACAAAAGTGAGATTTTACCTTGTTACCCTTGTAATGGGTCTATACGAAGCAGGTTTGAGGGGTGAAAGGGTCATTTGGATGCTATACGGTGCGTAGGGATCTATACGCAGCGTATATAAAGGTCAAATTTTTTTATTTTTTTGTGTATTTTTTTGTTTATTTATAGAAAAATAAATAAAATTATTGTATTTATATGTTAATTTATAAAGGTAATTTCAAAGTTTTAAAATTTTCAAGTTATTTTGTGTATTTTATATGTATTCTTGTGTTTATTTATCGAAAAATAAATAAAAATTGTTGTATTTATATATTTATCATAAAAATCAATATTATAAAAAATTAAAATTGATACAAATGTATTTTCGATTAAATGTATACTATACAATTAACAAAAATTTACGTTTTCGATGAATCTTCGATTAAATGTATACTCGGGTCTTTGTGTTTGTCTGAGTCTTCTTTAGGGTTGACTATGCTGTAGTAGTGCTGTAACCGCGGCGTATACATGTCCTCCCACTGCAGATGTTCTGCAGCTAGTGTTCGATGTGTGGACCACATTGGGTTCACTGTAGGCATGGGGTAGTCGCTTTCCAACTTAGCATGTATGAAGTGTGACCGGTTAACATGTACGAGTGTTATCGCCTAAGGTCGTGGATTTATAGGGCCAACTGTTAACTGGAAATAGGTATAGCTCTCTTCGATGCTTAGCACGTGGAGGATGATATTATACCTTTGCGCTACGAGAAGCCCTACGTGGGCCATTTCCATCCAGTGACTTTCAGGACACCCTTCCACTGATTGCCAAGAGATATTGTCACGTATCCGGATAAAGTCCCCTTCATCCCATCTATCGAATACATGCGTCCATAGCGACTCGTTAAAGTTAATCTCCAGTAGTAACTCATTTCGATTACGGGGCCATACGTACTCCCCATAACCTAACCCGACAGCCACAGACCTGTACCCACAATGACCGTCTGGGATCACATCTTGTATACGCGATATGTAAGGGTGAAACTCCGATGGAATTTGAGGCCCAAACCTCTTAATTGATAACAAGTCCCCATCCCCCTTTATTAATGGAAAACCATGATCATCCCGCATCGCCTTCTTTTTAGAGCCTTTCATTGAACGGCTTCGTTGCATATTAGGTTTTTCAGACTTTACAACCGAACCAGTTCCACGAGAGCCCTATGACGGTACGTATGAGCTGTGTCAGGGTAAATCGTGCCTACGGTGTGGGGAATCAGAATATACGTTGCTTGCCTCCCCATAGGAGCGTTTTCTCACATCTTCGTCTAACCTCGCAGCTTCTTCTAGCCTTTGTTGTACTTTTTTTTGTTATAGGCCGACTGCGAGTGTTCTGCTGGACAATCGGTGGTTTCTTAGTTGAGGACTTCGAAGTGAAGACCGCTTTTATCTTTGAAAGCAGACTTTTTTGCTGAATGGGGGATTCTGACTCTAGCTGTTGCCACACAATATTGAGCTCTTCTACAACATCGACCTCCTCGTCTACCAGTTTACACGGTAGTAAGTCAAGCTTACGCCAGAATACATCAACGCCGTCGAGTTGTATCTTACGCCCTGCACAGTTAAATCAGTACGATGAGAGAAACAACTAAAATGGTACTAAATAACAAAAGGTTTATCGGTTTACTATTCCGTACCTGTTCGTCTGTACTTTTGCAGCCTGCAAGCACACGGCAACCCACAACTAAGCCACAAATGGCAACCACATGTTGCGTTAAGTTTTCGCAACACCTCCAGCTTCCTCATTAGCTCTCCTTCCAGCAGATCAAGCGCTGTATACGAAACTTTTCCACGTAGGTTGTCCAACAGTGGTTGTCGTAAATGGTGGTTCATTGTTTTTTCTATGCTTTCGGTGAAACTTTTTCTTATTTCCCCTATCTGAGTTTCAACTATATCAATGACGCAACCCACAATTTTCTCCAATGAGCTCCTGTGCTCAATGTATCTTTTAAAATTTGCGTGTTGGCTCTCAACTCTGTTAGTGGTGTGCTGACCAAAGTTGCGACGCGTATTAGTCCACGCAAAAACGAACATTTCTTTAAAGTTTTCGAGCCAGTTTTCGTATACATAATCAAAGACCCCTGCAAAAAAATGAAATGTAAAAGCGTGTGTAAATATAATAGATTGTGTGAGTTATTTGTTGAAGACACACTTACTCTTACGGTTGGCAGCCACGAGTCAGTTATACATTTTGTCCAGGTTGTATGCGTATATGGGCTCTGAAGCAGACTCGCACACTCTCCGTCAGTACGACATAAATTTCTCCCAATCTAATTTGTTGAACCCTTGCCTGCAATTTTTAACTATATTTTGTTCAATGTGAAAACGGCATAGAAACCTGGACGCGTTCGGGAATACTTTAGCGCACGCGTTAATCAGGGCTAGCTCTCTATCTGTGACTATCACACGCGGCATCATACATTCCTGCAACATTGCCTTGATCTGCTCAAGAACCCACACGAAGATATCCCTTCGTTCCTTGCAAATAACGGCATGTGCGATACAAAAAGACTTGTTGGTCGACGTCAAACCCACAACCTGGACAAATGGCATGTTGTAGATGTTTGTTTTGTACATTGCGTCGATCAACATCACGTGCGTGAATGCACACCACATAATGATTGAATGAGGATGAACAAAGAAAAGCTCTGTAACGACATCTGTTTTTGGCTCCTGGCGGGTGTCATAAATGAATCGGTGGTCACGCAGCATGGGAGTCTTTCCGTCCATCCATGACGCTCTAATCTTTTGTACCACATTTTGCACGTCTTTCTGAACATGGAGGCTGTCGGGAAACTACTTTCGTTGGGTTAGAAATATGTAACGCGGTTCCATGTTTTGGGCAGTTAGCTGTTCGATTAGCCTGTGTTTGACTTCACTAAATCTTCGCACGAAGGCGTGGCCCAATAGACTCTGCGTAGGTTCGTGGTTATGTTCCGCGCAGTCCACTTTTAACTCCCACGTGTCATTCGTCACGTCCCGTATAGCAATTAATGTAAATGGGCAACCAATTTTTTTGCTACCAGCTTTCCTAACTGTTGCTTTACTACGGGGTTCACCACCATGGTCGCACACAAGCCATACCATCCCCGTGCTACCACTAATATTTTTCGATCGGCGGGTAACAATAACGTAACCATTCTCATTTCCGTTGCTTGCACCCAATTTTTCAGATCAGTTAGAGTCCCGAAACGCTAAAAAACAGTTACGTTATAACAACAATTACATAATTTTAACAATCATAACAACAATTACATAATTTTAACAATAATAACAATAATTATATAATTTTAACAATAATAACAATAATTATAATTTTACAGTAATTATATAATTTTAACAATAGTTATATAAACAATAATAATAATTATATAATTTTAACAACAGTTATATAAACAATAATAATTATTATATAATTTTAACAATCATAACAATAATAATATAAGTTTAACAATAATAACAATAATTATATAATTTTAATAATAATAACAATAATTATATAATTTTAACAACAATTACATGATTTTAACAATAATAATAATAATTATATAATTTTAACAATAATAACAATACTTATATAATTTTAACAATAATTATATAATTTTAACAATAATTATATAATTTTAACAATAATAACAATAATTATATAATTTTAACAATAATAACAATAATTATATAATTTTAACAATGATTATATAATTTTAACAATATTAACAATAATTATAATTTTAACAGTAATTTTATAATTTTAACAATAGTTATATAAACAATAATAATAATTATATAATTTTAACAATAGTTATATAAAAAAATAATTATAATTATATAATTTTAACAATCATAACTATATTAATATAATTTTAACATTAATAACAATAATTATATAATTTTAATAATAATAACAATAATTATATAATTTTAACAACAATTACATAATTTTAACAATAATAACAACAATTACATAATTTTAACAATAATAACAATAATTATATAATTTTAACTATCATAACAATAATTATATAATTTTAACAATAATAACAATAATTATATAATTTTAACAATATTAACAATAATTATAATTTTAACATTAATTATATTATTTTAACAATAGTTATATAAACAATAATAATAATTATATAAGAGTAGCCTTATATAATTTTAACAATAATAACAAACAATTTTTTAATTATAATTTTAACAATAGTAATAACAAAAAAGTGATACCATGTTAGTTTGAAACGGAATGCCCGGGGTGCTGGGTTCATAGTCATCATATAGTGGTGTGTTAGGAGGCTGATCACCGCATCCTCCGTATCCACCATATCCTCCGTATCTATCTAAACTATCTTCTTGCACGTAATAATCTTCACCACCGTATCCGTAATCAGGATACGATTGCTGCATCGGGTAATATGGATCATCAACAGGGGCATTCTCAGCACCTTATCCTACGTATCCATGCAGATTATCTTGTTGCATGTACGGAGGTTCAAACCCGTATCCGTAATCCGGATACACATGATGTCCCGGGTAATATGGTTCATCAACAGGTGGAGTCAGAGCCTCGTTCAAGTCTGGTAGTTGTATTTTTTGATTAACAGGGACGCCGGACACAACCTCCTCCTCCTCATTAGCATCATTTTCTTCCCATGTGTCGTTAGAATAGCGATTAAAGAAATAATTCCCGTCCTAAAATGACGACATTTTATCCCCACCGAAGTAATTATACAAAGAAATTGAAGGAGAACAATAGTAACTGTGCGAATTCGTAGGCAGCGATGGATGTCTAAATACACTTTGAAATTCATCTTTATCAGCCTCGTATAGCACTATCCTCTGCGTATAGCTTTCTTCACGTGCCTAGACAACATCGTATCATGTCAAATCTGTCTGACATACGCTGCGTATAGATCTATACGCAGCGTATATTGTACTGTAAATACGGTGCATATAGGTCCATACGCAGCGTATGTCAGACATATTTGACAAGGTACTAGGTTTCAGTGTCTGGTCGTGTACCTACCACTTATCTACGCTGCGTATAGGGCTATACACAGCGTATATTTGAAACCCTATACGCTGCGTATAGACCTATACGCAGCGTATATAAACCCTAAGTGTGCAAATAGGCAAGGCCGATGTGCAAATAGTTTGAGCCTTATCTAATGCATGTTTTGTAATATTTGCAGTAAGCGTTAGAAGCATTAATATATATATATATATATATATATATATATATATATATATATATGGGAAAGTGAATATGAGGCTGTTATACATCTAACTTAGATGTGAAACTCATCAAAACGATTTATTTTATCTCTCTGTTCGTCAGTTTCTAGCAACTTCTCTCCCAACTCTTCAATCCAACAAATTCAATAGGGCATCGATCTGCAGACTGGTTATTGACTTTTAGCAGTCGATCAAAATCAAAATTAATCAGTTATATGTTTCTCTCAATATTTGATGAATTGCTGTTCTCAATCAAAATCAAAATTAATCAGTTATATCTTCCATTTCTCGTTATTATTCCAAAACCAATCAAGTTAAATGCTTTTCTAGATTTTTTTCCAAAATTAAAATAAATCATATGTTTCTCTTTATTTTTGGTGAATTGCATTACCCGTGTTTATTGAAATGCTTTCATTAAAAGTTACTAAAATTTCATTAGTACTGTTATTGTTTAAGTGTGAGACTTTATGATGATGATGATGATAATACATATGGATTTAAGGATTTGATTGGAGATCGATGAAGTCAGTGGCAATCAAACAGGAGAACAAAGACCAGTAGGTGTTGATAGTGAATTGGATATTGATAGGAAGGTAGCATATTAAATTTAGGGATTTGATTGATTTTAATCCAAACTACGTCGTTTTGAGGGTTTCACATATAAGTTAGATGTATAACACCCCTATATTCACTTTCCCCATATATATATATATATATATATATAGAGAGAGAGAGAGAGAGAGAGGATAACGAGAAAACTACTTAAATGTGAGAAAACTATAAAATTAAAAAAAAAACCAAAAAAGCATAAAAAACATACAATTTTTTTATAAAAATCGTTGCTTTTTATGTATAAAAATTTTTTTTTCAAAAAAAAACTTTTACTGCACATGTGCACTATATGTGTACTACACATGTGCACTATATGTATATGTTGCACATGTGTATTATATGCTTTTTATTTTTTTTTAAAAAAGTTTTTTTATATAATATATATAGCGATTTTTTATAAAAAAAATCAAAAAATTTTTTTTGATATTTTTTTGGCTTTTTTAGTTAGTTTTTTTGTTTTCTCATTTAAACTAGTTTTCCATGATCCATCCGGGTTCTAGAGTGAAAACTAGTGTATTTTCATCATCAAATCTCGGCATTGATTTACAGTTGTGTATTGATAGTCAAGGGCTAGGATTAGTTCACAATCAAGTTGGTTGTTCACAAATGAACCTAACCCTATATGTATATACATATAGGGAAGGGATAGAAAGAAAACCTATATTAGTTAAGAAAACTAATAAACCCAAATGAATGGACCTTCTTTTGCCATGTGTCACACCTTTTTGTAGACTGTGTTATGTGTAATAACCGGAGGCTGCCACGTGTTATGTGTAACAGCTTTTGCAGACTTTCAGCTGCTTTTTCAGAAAAAAGTAAAAGCTATTACGTAACACATGGCAACCTCTGGTTGTTACACGTATCACGTCTGCAAAAAGGTGTAACATGTGGCAAAAGGAGATCTATTCATTTGAGTTTCTTAGTTTTTTTAACTAATATGAGATTTCTTCCTATAATTGCCATATATATATATATATATATAGGACAAGGATCCGTTAGGAACCACCCTTTATTGCGTAAACACGAGAACCACGAGAACCAGTGTGAACACAAACAGTAATACCTAAAAAAATCCCAAAAAATACCAATTTTTTTTTGTTTTTTTTTAATATTTTTTTTTGAAAAAGTTACTATTTACTCAACAATAAAAAAAAGTTTCAAAATTTTTTTTTGAGTACCAACTATCCATGCACATGTGCATTTTCGTCATTTCTTTGATAAATGTCATAATACATTACAAACATTAGACAACTGTACCTTCATAACATGTGTAACACACTACTTTTTACGTTACCAATATTAGCAATACACATGTGTATCTATATATATCAACATGAAATAAGGTGTTTTGGTACATTAATTTGAATACATTTTCCCTTTCATCTATCATACCATCCATAATACATTACCATGCACATGTGCATTTTCATCATTTCTTTGACAAATTCCGCAATACATTACAAACATTAGACAATTGTACTTTCATTTACACTACCATGTGTAATACACTACTTTTTACGTTACCAATATAAGAAATGCATATGTGCATCTATATGTATCAACATGAAATAAGGTGTTTTGGTACACTACTTTAAATACACTTTCTCTTTCATCTATCATACCATCCATAATACACTTCCATTACCTCCTACCATCCATAATACAATACCATTACCTCCTACCATTTATTATACAATACCAATACCAATATTTTCACTTTATTACATGTATATCAACACCGTTTATACCATCCAATCAACATATTACTCATAAAGTGACAACTATAATGAACCCATCAACCACTGGATATAACTAACCAAAAAACATATATATGAGCCTACTTCATTATTCAAAATCACAAACTTTTTGTACAAAAACACGGTATATAATTGTTATACATCATGATGCACATGTGCATTTAATGTAAAATTGAGTGTATTATGGATGGTATTGTAAATTAAAGTGTAATTGTCTACTAGTGATAACGTATTACTGAATTTGTCGAAGTTATGATACATATGCACATGTGCATGGATAACTGTTACTCGAAAAAAAAAAGTTTTTTTTTGGTAACGAAATATAACGATTTTTATTAAAAAATATTAAAAATTTTTTTGAGTGCTTTTTTGATTTTTAGATTTTATTTTGCAATAAAGGTGGTTCTCGCGGTTCTCACAATAAAGGTGGTTCTCGCATGAACCTTACCCTATATATATATAGTGTGAGGTTCATTAGGGAATAATAAAAAAGTGGGGAACCGACTCAAACGAACTCTGATTGAACTCATTCTAGTGGTGTTGGAATCGGCGCGTCAAACCCTAACTAGGATTTTTTAACTCTAAATCCTAAACCTTAAATATATTAGGGTTTGGCTTTTAGGGTCTTATATTAGGGTTTAGCTTTAGGATTTAGTTTTAGGGTTAATCATTAGTATTAAGGGTTTAGCTTTTAGGGTTTATAGTTTAAATTTTACGGTTTAGCTTAGGTTTTAACTTTATTGTTTAGCTTTACGGTTTAGAGTTTAGGATTTAGGGTTTAGGGTTAAGAGATCTTACTTAGGGTTCGACAGCCAATTTCAATGTTGATGGAATGAGTCCAATCGGAATTTATTTAGGTCGGTTAACGCGTTATGGTGTTTAACTAAGGTTTTAGGTGAGCTATCATGTGGTGTCATCCCACAACGTGTAACCTAATAAATGTTGGTGAAGTATTTTCAGTTTTCGGTACTGGATTGTCAATGTTAAAAAAAGGCAATCTGAAATTGTGCTGTTTGTATATACTTATTATTATGTTTGTGTTTCAACAAAATGAAGTTATTTGCTTCAAAACGTGGTCATTTTTTTTTTCTAATACGATATGAACACAAATTACTTAATTATCTGCTTCAACTGTTTCTATGTCAATTACAAATAGTCAACTGGCACAATTCACACTAAATGTGTTCAGGTTATATATTCATATATATCTCGTAGTCAAATGAAATAAAAATTTGTTTTTCATACTACAGTAGTGAATTAAAAATCACCTAATAGTGGGGCTTTCACATTCGGATTTTCTTTTAAGGGGCTCACAACTAATTATATTGAAATCATCACCTAATAAACTCTAATGATGTGATCTAATAGAGTAATGTGAACACATGTTACCTAATTATTAGTTTCAACTGCTTTTTTGTTACTTACAAATAGCCAATTGGTTGTTGACTATCAATACGTTTTCAGGCATAATAATATATTAATATACACTCATACACCCATCCTACTCAAATTAAATAGGCATTTATTATTTATAGTGGTGGAGTTATAATACAAAAGATTTAAAAATAAAAAATATAAGAAACATTAAAGATTGACAAGTGTTTCAGAAGAAATCAAGTGAGAAGGGTAATTTTGTCTACAAGAGGAAAGAGAATATGCACATGCAAGTCACATCCAAATACCCAATAGATTTGGCCCTTTTTTATAGCTTAAAATCGTTCAATCACATCGTCATCTTTTACTTTATTAAAAGTTTCTTTTTCGACCGCACAAACCATAGCATTATTCAAATATTTCAGGCCCATTCAATTGTGTAAATCCGTCTTACAAACTTCAATTTAGAAAAAAACATCTCTCAATAGTTGCGGTTGCAACCGGTAAAAACCAAAACTAGCTTCACTACCAATAAACCAAAGGACAAGAACTATGTGTTCGGGTTTCCACCATAAGACGAGCAAGATCACTTATTCAATTATGATATTGTTTTGGGTCTTGGGCTAACTTTATCAATTATTTATATAGTGTCTCCTTTCAATTATATTATTGTTAATTTGGACTTATTTTATCATTCGGGCTTAATTATTCTACAAGTGTTCAGGTTGTAAAATGTTTGGGCTTACAAAAAATGGGATTTTAGTAATATCAAGTATCCTACTTTTTCGTTAGGGGTATCCTCGTATTGTTTAGAGGTATTCTATGTATAAAACCGGCAAAAAACACTATAAATACGGAGTAGAGCCGTAGCCCGTGCTACGGCTCCTAATATAGTAGTTCCGCCCCTGGTTATAATACAAAATATTTAAAAATAAAAGTGTAAGAAACACTAAAGATTGACAAGTGTCCCAGAAGGAATCAAGTGAGAATGGTAATTTTGTCTACAAGAGGAAAGAGAATACGCACATGCAAGTCACATCTAATTCCCCCCCTAATTTTTAAACGTCTGTAACTTTTTTATACGTCATTGGTTTTGAAAATAAATCATACCATAAAATCGAGCGTCTTTTTATCTTTAATATGAGTACCATATTGTTACATTTTTCAAAAAAATTTCAAAAACCTAGTTGCGTATTACATAATGGATATAACGTAAAACACAATGAAAATAGATAAAAAACACAATCAATGACAATAGATAAAGACACAATGGAAAACAGACTAAAACACATTGACCATAACGTATAACACAATAAGTATCAAACTAAATAAAAAGACCATCGATGAAAGAAGATAAAAGACACAATTGATGACAACAAATAAAAGACACAATGGAGAGCAGATGAAGACACAATGGACAACAAACTAAAAACACAATACACAACAAACTAAAACACAATGGATAACAGATTAAACACAATGATCAGAAACAATAACACAATGTATAGAAAACCTAAGTGTAATACCATCTTCATTGTGTCATATATTGTGTTATAGGTTCTTACAAAAACGCAATGGTAGTACCCAAATTAACATTGTGTTAGTCTTGATAGTAACACAATGTACAGAAACCTTAATAAAACGTAATGAACAAAACCCACTTAAAAGATACAATGACCAGCAACACAATGCAAAAAAAAAAAACCAGTAAAGATGATTTTTTTATATGAAAATATGATACTCATATTAAAGATAAAAAACGCTCGTTATTATAGTGAATTTTTTTTTAAAAATGTCATATGAAAAAGTTATGGACGTTTTAAATTGATGAGAGAAATTAGCATGTGCCTTGCATGTGGAGAGAGAAAATCCATAAATGTAGGATTCCCTTTATACCCTTCCATCATCTTTTTTCCCTAAAACTAATCTTAACCCTCCAAATTTAAGATCAATGTACTAAAATACTTCTTACCCTTTTGCTTATTGTATCCTTTTTATTTGATCCTAATCCTTATTTATAACTCAGTGGAAAATAATCACCTAATGTTAAGAAGAGGAATGCTAACAAGAAATATTGAGATCATCACCTAACAAACTCTAATGAAGTGATCTGCAGTTTTCCTCTTTGTATCTTAAACATTTGTCTTAAAAAAATAATAATAAATAAATGTATAAATAAAATCAATGACTAAGTTTTATCATTTGGGCTTTCACATACTTAGAAAAGAAGGAATAAATTGCTAGAAAGTAGATAGTTATCCGAAGAGGAGGAAGGGTCCAAACTGGAATGCCTGAAAGAGCTAAAGGAGATGGAAGGATACAAAATTAAAGATCTCAAACATAGAGCTAGTATAAGATGGGATTTGGAAGGCGATGAAACTCAGCTTTCTTTCATGGGTATATCAATAGTAGGCGTGCTAGTAACAATATCCCTGGGCTTATGATAGATGGAGTATGGACATCTAAACCTTCTCTAATCAAAAAGGAGTTTATGGGGTTCTTGAGAAAGGCTTTCAAAGAAAAAATCAAGGACATGCTTAACCTTACTTGCCATAATACTAAGCGGCTGTCGAAGGAGGATGCAGCTACTCTGATTGTTCCATTCAAAAATGAAGAGATTAAGACTGTGGTTTTCGAGTGCAGGGCGGACAAAGCTCACGGGCCAGGCGGTTTCAACTTCAAATTCATCAAAATGTATTGGTATTTATTTGAAAAAGATTTTTCTAACCTATTAACTTCCCTTTACGGTAGAGGGTCGATCACGGAGGAATGTAGTTCGTCCTTCATTACTCTAATTCCGAAAAACAATGATCAGGTGGGGTTAAAGGATTACAGACTGATAAATTTGATTGGGGTGATTAGCAAAACGATATCCAAGATTCTAGATAACTGGTTAAAGAAGGTGATCGGGGGCATCATTTCAGAAAATCGACGGCTTTTCCTAAGTGAAGGTATATTCTCGATAGCCCTTTAATGTTAAATGAACTTATCGCCTCGATGAAAAAAAGAGAATAAAAAGGCTTTTCTTTTAAAAATTGATTTTGAAAAGGCTTATGATAACGTCAATTGGAAGTTCCTTTTAGACATCATGGATCAAATGGGTTTTCTGGGGTTATGGTGTAAATGGGTTGAAGGGGTTCTAGTTTTGGCTAGATCCTCGGTTTTGGTGAACGGGTCACCTACTTTTGAGTTTAGCTGTTCCAAAGGTGTTAGACAAGGAGATCCGTTGTCTCTGTTCTTGTTCCTATTGGTAATGGAAGCTCTATCCAACATTTATTTGTAAAGCTGGGGTTGAAGGATTATTCAAAGGAATTCAAACCCCTAATAATGGGCTGAAAATCTCCCATTTGTTTTTCGCGGATGATGCTCTCGTGATGGGGGAGTGGGATAGGGTTAATGTGTTAAATGTTACTAGATGTTTGAGAATTTTTTATATGTGTTCGGGTTTAAAGATTAACCTACATAAATCTAACTTATACGGGTTGGGAGTGGAAGATGGTGAGATAAGGGATATGACTAAGGTGGTGGGGTGTAACTCTGATAAAGTTCCGCTCACTTATCTAGGGATTACGGTGGGAGCTAACATGAACAAAATTAATAATTGGACTTTAATTATTGAGGTTTTCGACAAAAGATTGTCGGTGTGGAAAGCTAAAACTATTTCGATTGGGGGGAGACTCACTTTGATTAATTCTGTGTTGGAAACTCTGCTTATCTATTACTTCTCGTTATACAAGGTTTCGGTGGGAATTGTAAAGATCCTTCAAGCGAAAATGAGAAATTTTTTCTGGGCGGGATAAAATGAGAATAACAAAATGAACTGGGTGGCTTGGGATTGGATCACGTGGCCTAAATCAAAATGGGGGTTGGGTATTAACAGACTTAAAGAGATCAATTTGGCTCTTCTTTTTAAATGGGGATGGAGGTATAGAGTCGAAAATCAAAATTTATGGAGAAAGGTGGTGGAAGCTTGTCATGGTAAAAACAATCCAAGGAGCTTCCTTCCGCTTAATGAAAAAATTACGGGATGTTGGAAAAATATTGTGAATTCGATTTCTAACTTGAAAATTAACGGGAATGGTTTATACAACCTGATTTTGGGTAAGGTGGGGAACGGGGAGGAGATTCGTTTATGGCTGGATATTTGGATGGGTGATACGCCCTTCGTGGAAAGATGGCCTCACTTGTTCGGGTTGGAATTGTCTAAATTGTGCAAGGTTGCTGACAGAAGGGATGAAAATCAAGGAAATAGCGGTTTGTGTGGAATTGGTCGAGACAACCAGAGTCAGATGATGACTTAAGGAATGGCAGGAATGTCAGGAGGTTCTCAACAGGGAGTCTTTTCAAATAATGAGGATTTATGGATGTGGAACGACGACAAGCAGGAAGGATTCTCAGTGAAGGCAGTAAAAAGGCTCTTATTGAGGATAGAGGAGTTAGTCATCCCCCTAACTTTGAATGGTGTAAATGGGTTCCGATCAAATGCAATATTATGGCGTGGAGAGGTAATCTGGATAGATTAGCTACGAGAGTTAACTTAAGAAGAAGGAACGTGAATATCCTTCGGTTATGTGCCCTTTTTGCGATGAATTTGAGGAAACGGTGGAGCACTTATTTACTGCTTGTTCGGTGGTGCAGAGAATCTGGTCGGCATTCAGCGCTTTGTGTAAATTATTACAGATATATGCTTTCGACTTCAAAGACATTATGGGGATACACAATTTCACGTGTCTAGGTAAGAAAGCAAAGAGTATCATTCAAGGTTTGGTGATAATTTCGTGCTGGTGTATCTGAAAAGCAAGAAATGAATTGGTTTTCAAGCAGTTTAGACGAAGTCCACTAGATATTTTAGGGGAGGTTAAATCAAAGGGTTATGGGTGGGTTAGAAATAGGACTCGTTGTAATTACATTACTTGGGTGGATTGGTGTAAATACCCGTTGTATATGTTGTAATTGTCGGCCCTTTGCCCGTTTGGGTCGGGGGTTTTCGTTTTGTTGTTTGGCCTTTTGCCCTTTTGGTTGGAGGTGTGTTTTTAATGAAGTTTTCTTGTAAAAAACATCCTTAAAAAAATTTATGACATCACTATCCCACTTCAACTACTTCATTTGGTACCATTAATTTTCCATGTGAGTCTTGTCAGTTTAAAATATTAAATAGTAGAATTTATAATTTCCTCCATCATTTGAATATTGTTTAACATTAAGCTAAAATTTTATCTGTTCATTCACTTCTCTTTTGAACTTACTGCACTTTTTCCGCTTTAGGCAAGCAATCTCTATCCACAAAGCAAATTTCCCTCCACCATTTCTTTGATACAATATGCTTTGTGTTTGTGGAGAACCACTTCGCAAGATATAATGACACAATAGATAGTATATCTTATTATCAAACACCACCACTGGGTGGTGATAAGCACATTGAATTTAATTACTGAGCTTTCAGGAACTTTAATTAACCATAAAATTCATGTTCGGGTCCTAACAAGAATACAAGATCATTTAGCAATATGCTATAATAGAGAAAAAGAGTTTTCAACTAAATAGGTTATTGCCAATGTGGAGTTACCATTTGGTAGAGGCATATAGGTAAGGTCCTAGATTAATTTAGGATTATTGGAGAGGGTTCGGGAGCAAGCATTGCCATTAAAAAAAAACAGGTTACTCCTTGGATAAAAACAACAAAAATATAATTAAAACATTGGTTATGTTTGTACAACAATTAGTGGCATAATTAGTGACCAACCCAAAGTGTCGCTGATTCCGAGTCATTGAATCAATCAGTGACTACATTTGTTCTGTCACTAAAGATTGGTCTGACATAACCTTTTAGGGACAAACTATTTGTTAGTCATGGATATTAATGAGTCCAGTGACTATTTCATTTCTGTCTGGTATATGATTGTGCAAAATGTGAGAGTTTATGTGTTTTCTTGGATTTTTAATGTGTTACAAATGGTTCTTGTTTCACACTTATTTGATTGTTATCTGTGAATGGTCCCAACTCTTGGAATAACCATATGCCGAAATGAAGATCACTATCCTTCGAACCAAAATCATTTGGCTATCTAAACTCTCCGTGAAACCAAACATACAGATGTGAACCAATTATATGTTTCTTGTTTCCTATGTTTTCTAAGACTTCACCTAAAAGATACACATTTCCCAACAAAATTTAAGGTACCGATATTTCATTTCTGTAAATTTTAACCATATATCATTGTTTACTTTTAATGTTGTTTGTGTGTTGTTTATGTATTAATTTTATTTGTGTATATGTGGGGGATGGGGCAGTTGGGATGTGGGCTGGGTGCTTGCATTATATAAGCTTTCAGAGGAACCTACCTCAAACATGCTTCTTCCAACCAAGGTTTTTGCTAATACTAATCCTTGCCATGTTGATAATTCGTTTGTATTATGATATTTATTCATACAAACATCTGATTTCTAACATGTTTTATTCTTACCAATTTATGTAGATATATCCGAGGAATCTGCATTCAGCTGATAGTCAGAGCATCTGTTATGGCAATAGAAAATTACCAATATGGACAGGAGGTTCATGAATCCATCAGTATACTGATAGCAGGTGAAAGATTAAGACCTAAGCGAATCGAGCAATCTAATGTCACCATTTGTATGGTGCCTGCTACACTCCGAAATCTGAATCCAGGTGCATATACACCACGAATTACTTCAATTGGTCCACTTCACAAAGAGGACAAACATCTAAAAGCTATGGAAGAGCACAAAGTGACTTTCATGTATCGATTATTTCGTCGAACTGTTGAATCTACAAAGATGGACATGGAGCAAATTACTCTTAAATGTGTATAAGAGATCCTTGGGTTTGTAGCACAAGCAAGAGCTTGTTATGCACCAAGTTTTACCATTTACGATGATTTCAAATTCGCTGAAATGATGGTTATTGAGGGTTGTTTCATACTTGAATTACTCTACAGGTTCCAATATGGAATTGCGGAGGGTGATCCAATATTTGACAACATTTTGGTGACCAATGACGTTAAAGTCGACTTGTTGCTGCTAGAAAATCAAATCCCTTTCTTTATTCTGGAAATATTATTTCGTCTCACTGTGAAACAGATATTGGAACCTGCTTTGCTAACTAACCTTGTCTTTTATTTCTTCAAGGATATTAATATCATAAACGACAGTGAACTTACTGTGGCGGACGAAACAGTGGAGCATTGTCACATCCTTGGGTTTATCCAAAGCTGCTATCGACCTAGTACGAAAACGCGTTGCGAAATACCAAACATTTCATATTCAGCAACCGAAATTGCTGGAGCTGGAGTCAGATTCAAGGCACAAAGCGACAAGAGTTCCTTGCTTGCCGTGAAATTTGAACAATCGTATATAGTTAAATTATTTGTGACAGAAACATGCTTCAAAATTCCAGTATTAAGCATCAAGAACTCCACTCCCACGTTATTGAGGAATCTGATTGCCTATGAGCAGTGCTACCCATTAAGTTGTCATTATGTTACCTCGTTTGCCTTTCTCATGGACAGGCTCATTGACACAAAAGATGATGTTTCATTACTTCTGAGGTCAAAGGTCATCCAACACCACCTGGGAGCCAGCGAAGACGTTACAAATCTCTTCAACAATATTTGCAATGGTGTAGTCCTTCGGGATTTTTATTACACTGATGAATGGAGAAAGCTGGACAAATACTGCAACCAGTTCTGGCCTAGCATATTGATTTCGTTGAGACGCATTTATAGAAGTACTACTTGGAAGACATTGACAGTCATTGCTGCTTTGATAATCTTTTGTCTAACATTACTCCAGACAATCTTTACAATTCGAAATGCTTGAGTCCTTGGAGTATGATCTAAAGACTTACCAACAAGCGGTTGGTGTTATTTCTAGTTCTTCAATTGAATTTGTTATTGTAAATGAAATTAAATGACATGCCTAGTACATGAATAAATATGTTGTAATATTGAGTTTCAAACCTAATTTATGTCATGTAATATTGAATTTCAAATGTAAGTTTACAATCTTTAAATAATTAAAAAACTTATACAATCTTTTATGTTATTAAGTTATTTATAACTATGTAATAGAGCAAAAAAAGGGCTCCAACAAACCACCAACTACAAGACCACCTCTTTGGTGGATGTAATTGTGGTGTAGCATCTTGCTATATTCACGAATAAACCGTTCAAAAAAACAAGAGCACCTCTAGACGATTTCCATAGTCAAAATTTGTAGCAAGCCCACAAGGGAGGAGATTGTGTGAGTTTTAGTGTCAGGGCTTTAAGGAGGGGAAGGGACTGAGAATGGTGTTACCAATGTGGAGTCTTTACATCTTTTATTTATTTTTTTTAATTTTGAACAGCGTTGAAGGGTATATTTTTTCTAATATTCATGAAAAAGTTTCAAACAAGACACCGATACAAAAAAAAAAAAAAAAAACTAGAGGAATTATCAATATATTAAAAGCGCACGGTTGAGATCATTTCAACGATTTCATCATTTATCTACTCTTCACCCATAGATATCCAAGAGTCATGATGTCGTCGGTGATAATAGATAAAAGAGATGTTCTTGTTGTTATAAAACCTTGAATCATCTATTTTTGGACTTATTACCATGCACTTTTGTATGAAGCTTTAGCAAGCTAGTCTCGAACAGCAAATGCAAATATAGGAGATATTCTACACCACTGACTTATGTTTTGGCTTGATTATAGCAAATGTTCTGCAGTTTCGGGATATTCTTTACACATTGTACACAATGTAGTGTAAGTGCAGCTCCCGCTGGGTAACTGTGTATCAGTTCTGGTCACTGAAGTCAAAGGTCCAAGTAAAGAGAAGTCAAAGAATAAACCAAGTCTTGTCCGAGTTAGTTATTTTGTAATGTCCGATTTTATTATAAGTTCGGATAGTTTTGTCAGGACATGTGGTCCGGGTTTGTTAGGTTTAGTCCTTAGTCTATATATATGTGTTGATAAGATAGATTATGGCAAGCCTTTTGGCAACTCTCACAAACCCTAGCCACCCTCCATCAGTGTGTGCACATTCTAAGAGAGAGAGAGAGAGAAAGACTATGTGTTAGTGAGAGAGAGCTAGGTTTAGATCTTAGTGATCTAAACCAGCTTATAGATGATGTATGCCCTTTCGGTTGTAAATCTGTGTTGATTGATTCATTAATAAAGGGATTCATCTTCTACATCTTTCTATCTTTTACGTTTTTGTTGATTTCACGTCTTGTTTGAGAGCAGTAGATGTTGTTCGTCATCGATCCAGGGGTCCCGAGGGCTTTCAGGTGGTATCAGAGCGTGGTTACCGATTTGGAATGGTCTAACCGCCTTCCGAATCACCATTGCTCTTGATTTGATGTTTGTTTCTGCCAAACATCATGGAGACGTGAAGATCCTGCAGAAAGCTTGAAGAAATTGAAGATGTTCGTCGTCTGAGATGGTTTTCTTGTTTTCGAAGTTGCTCAGATCTGAGGTTTGATATGTTTTTAGAGCTGTCCGTGTTTATGAAAGTTGTTTGGAGGTCCGAATTATTGTCCGAATTTGTTCCATCTGTATTTATTGATGATCAAGTGTGCAGTCACGCTTGGGAGATAAATTTGGTTGTTGTTTGGTTATCTTGTCCGAATTTAAAGGTTCGATTCTAAAGTGTCAGGGTTTGTGAATATTCATCAGGTCAGAATTTAAGTGCTTTTAAAAAATCCAAACTTGGTTCAATCTTCCGAATTTAATTATCTCCTTATTCCCTCATGTCCGAATTTATGCAATCCTCCTGAATCCGTACTTGTTCAACCTCCCTTGTCATGGTTTATAAAGTTGTAAGGGTTTGTGAAAGGGTTTGTGAGTTTGTTAAGACTTGTGAACTTGTAAGAGTTTATGGAGTAAGAGTTATGAAGTGAACTTGTAAGAGTTTATGGAGTGAACTTGTAAGAGTTTATGGAGTAAGAGTTAATGGAGTAAGAGTTTATGGTGTAAGAGTTTATGGAGTAAGAGTTTATTCTGTCAGAGTTTATTCTGGAATTTTTGAGTTAAATTCAAAATTTCTTTACTTGTTCCGGATTTCTTTGTATTCAGAAGTATTATTCAGATGATCCGATCTGAGGTTTCAAAAGCTTCCGGGTTTTACGAGTTTCGAATTTTCTATTAACTCCGGGTTATCTGGGGTACCGGATTTTAGCTAAGTTTAGAAGTTTGTGAGGTTCGAAAGTTCCGAGTTGTGCATGTTCCGAGTTTTTTCTAGTTATTCCGGGTTACCTGGGGTACCAGATAATTAGCTAAGAGTTAGAATTTTGTATAGTTCGGAAATTTGAAGTCGATTTTGGATTAATGAAAAGTTCTGGGGTACTTATGTTGTCCGGATTAAGTGAGGATTTTTGCTTGTCGGGGTGAGACGCGGTAATGGTGGTCCACAATGTTCTTTTCAAGATTCTCGGTGTTTGGATCTGGTCCTTACTAGAGTTTTTGGGAAAATTTGGGACTTCTATCGGGTTTTCTAGGAAGAAACGAAGGTGAAGTGACTTTGTTGGACCTTGAAAGTTTACAAAGAAAGAGGGGGAGTAAAAATTTAAAATACCCTATTTTCTTTGTAAATTTCTAAAAGCTCGTGGTGCGACAGTGAATCTAGTTCGTGTTTCCAATAGTGAGATTAAATGAGGTTTAATTTCGCCGGGGCAGAAAAGTTCAAAACATGATACAGTTTAGAGCTAGTGTGTTTGATTGAGTTTCATCAAGTTTGATCGAGGTTTGATCTAGTGTTGACATGATGAAGCTGATTGCTCGTTTGGCAACTACTTGAAGATTGAGCTTTTAGAGTAGGGAATATTAGTCTTCTTGGTCCCTCTTCCAAGTTGGTGGCTGATCGGATTCTCGAAATAATGGTTCTTACATTGAGGGGGAGATCGGAGACGAAAGTCATTGGGTAATTGGTGGATTCGTGAAGATATGAGATTGGATCCTGAAGATTCGAGATGAAATGATTTCAGACACTCGGTTGAAGACTTTGATCAAGGTGGTGGATGTACTTTTTCGGAGTTGGTTTGTTATTAACTTACCGAGCCAAAATTGGTGGATTCGTGAAGATACGAGATTGGATCCTGAAGATTCGAGATGAAATGATTTCAGACACTCGGTTGAAGACTTTGATCAAGGTGGTGGATGGTTTTTTGTCAGAGTTGGTTTGTTATTAACTTACCGAGCAAAACTTCATGCCTTTGCGGAATTTGAAGTGTTCGATGTTGCGCTTTGGAAATCCGACATTTTGTTCTTTTGTTGTCGGTTAAATTTGAAGCTCAAGGATCGAGCGATATTCGTACATTTGGTTGTAGGTTGGTTTGCGTTAACTTGATTCGGGAGTAGTTTGAGGGGGAGGATCTACAATGTTTGATGTTGGATTCGTCAGGTGACACAAAGCGGCCACTTAAGTGATCCTCAGCAAGCCTCTAGCAAGTCTTTGATTAGAAGGGTTGGAGACCGCTGTGCTCTGCCGGAAAGATCAAGTCACAGCCAAAGTTGAAAGCATGCATGATATCATCGGTCAAGGGGGAGTCTGTAAGCGCAATATCCGGTGACTGAAGATTGTCGATGCCACACAGAACTGATAGCAACAGTTAAGGGGGAGTCTGTAAGTGCAGCTCCCGCTGGGTAACTGTGTATCAGTTCTGGTCACTGAAGTCAAAGGTCCAAGTCAAGAGAAGTCAAAGAATAAACCAAGTCTTGTCCGAGTTTGTTATTTTGTAATGTCCGATTTTATTATAAGTTCGGATAGTTTTGTCAGGACATGTGGTCCGGGTTTGTTAGGTTTAGTCCTTAGTCTATATATATGTGTTGATAAGATAGATTATGGCAAGCCTTTTGGAAACTCTCACAAACCCTAGCCACCCTCCATCAGTTTGTGCACATTCTAGAGAGACAGAGAGAGAGAGAGAGAGAGAGAGCTAGGTTTAGATCTTAGTGATCTAAACCAGCTTATAGATGATGTATGCTCTTTCGGTTGTAAATCGGTGTTGATTGATTCATTAATAAAGAGATTCATCTTCTACATCTTTCTATCTTTTACGTTTTTGTTGATTTCACGTCTTGTTTGAGGGCAGTGGATGTTGTTAGTCATCGATCCAGGGGGTCCCGGGGCTTTCATGTAGATCCCGTGTTGATATTTCCTGTTGATAATGCTTGTAAGTAGGGAATCTCGCCATTTCTGCACACGCCAACTATAGATGTTTGCTTTCATTGGAATCTAATTTTCCAAACATGTTTGAAGTGGTTATTGTGGGAAACTAGTTGATTAATCTTCTCCCTGGTTCCATTTACTATGAATACACCACTGCTACCACTAGTCCAACGCCATATGTGCCTATCTTTGGAACAATTACATAGTTTAGCAGGTCAATACATAGTTGCCGTAAATCAAACTCCTCTGACTCCTTCAAGTCTTTATTCTGTCTCCAAAGCCACTTTGTTATTTCCTTCACTGCTGTAACATTGCTCCACCGTGCACATTTTTCATGTTTCTAGTTGAACACTTGGAACAGAATTGGAAATCCTGGCACAATGAAATTTGGTCCACCCAACAATCCAACCAAAACCGAATTGAGTTGACCTTCAAGGAGCTCTAGCTTGAGCTTTTAAACAGACTCATTTAATAAGACAAATCAAGCCAGTCCTTCACATATAAAGCTCGAGCCGCCTCACGACCTAAATTAGCTTTATATTTATATATGTATTGTTTAATATAATTAATACGTATACAATAACTATAACCATTAATATATATATAACTATGATTAGAATAACTAAGATTTATATTATGTTATGTATAAGAATTAAAATTATAAATATATATGTAAACACATTTAAAAATATATGAATAAATAAAATAAGCATTAATTAATAAAAATAAACGAGTCGAACCTGAGCTAGAAAAAAGTCACGAGCTGAACCCAAGATTTAGAAGTAGAGCTTTAAATGAGTCATCTTTAGTTAAACAAGTTGAGCTCAAACCTAAACAAGCACATGCTCGGTTTGGTTAATTTACACCCTAGCCATCACCAGAATCACCTATTGGTCATCACCACTGTCGCCCTAAAAACCCACATCCAACCCCTCGCCCACTAACACTAAAATGACCTTTTCTTAAAACGATCGTACCCGAAACCGTTGCTACCCTTTACTTCACACCATTCAACCTGATGTTTTTCCGGGTATACTTTTTAGGTAATAACACAAATCAATACATTAAAAGGCATTTATGTTTTATTCACTTTTCAGATCTTTTAGTTAAAGCTTTCTTAAAATATCTAATCTTAATTCATTTGAGTAGTCATTGTTATGGGTATCTGTGTACTATATGAAACATATATAGGAAGCAAGCAATTTTGTTATGTAGTTATAATTATTTTAGTTGCAAATTAATCCTTACTTAGATTTAGGTATTTGAACTTGGAGCTTCTAGCTCTAAAATAAAGAAGTCAATATCCTTGTTTCTGTTTTTTATTTAAGTTTTATCTAAAGGTTAACATTTGATTACAAAATTTTTAGTTCGTTATATACTGTTGATTTTTTTTTTTCGTATTATGCTTTAAATCAGATGGCACATGTATGTTGTGCAGTTGACTGTTAAGGTTTATAAGGTATTGGGTTGAAAATGGTAAACCAAACAAGTGTTCTTGTGCAATTGCAGAAGAGGCTAAATGGAAAGATGCTTTGAAAACTTATTGTTGTTTGTGGAACCAGAAAAAGGTCAAAAGTTAAATGAATATAGAAATTTTGTGAATTTACATATTATAAATTAGCAACCTTTCTATGCATCATAATGTCATACCTTATGTTTTGGGGGGATTTTTCAAAAAAATTTTGGTTTTTTACTTTTTAACCCAAAGCTTTTTCATCTTTTATAGTTTTTACTTCATTAAATTTGTTTTTTACTTTTAACCCAAATCTTTCCGTTATTTGAATTTTTACCACACAATTGTTTTACTTTCAGCTTAAATTGGCCTCATGTTTCATTATAAATTTTACAAGTTAACGCGACGCAATGTGCGTGTATAGTTCAACGTGTTTACATTTCACTTTACGTTTTCGTTCAAATTTTTACGAGTTAGCACAACGCAATGTGCATGTGTGGTTCAATGTTTTTATGTCTATTTTTTCCCGTTTGACAGGTTCGTCACAACGCACGGGTCATACATCGACTTAGTTATTATTCTCTATATTTTACATTTCAGTCTAATTTTTTCGTATTAACACGCCGCAACTTCAGTGTTTGTGGCCGTTAGCGGTGGTGTGATATTTGTGCTATTTGGCATGGTTCTACGCCCTCGCAGCAACACGGGGGAGCTTAATTCTAGTTTGTATATATTTTGAATTCATTTGTAGTTGAGATTTTTTTTGGTTTATCTATGATATTATTGATACATTGGGTTTCATTTGTATATGGTCCTGGATACCCTTTTTTGTATGGGTTATTGGATTTTATCACGCTTAACTATTAGGTATTGGTTGTTGTCACTCCCAACTATCATTTTGGCTCCCGCCACTCCAAACTTAACATTTTGCGTGTTCTGTCAATCGGGTTGAGTGGTTTTTAGCTCCCCTTTTGTCTTTTAGGAGCAAAGGCACCTGTAGTCATTCGTAATTCACAAAGTGTTAGCCTAATATCACCAATAACACAAGTCAAACACTACGAAATGTTCACCTGCGGGGTGACACAACACACAAAGTGTTAAGTTGGGGGTGGTGGGAGTCAAAGTGATAGCTGAGAGTGGCAGCGGCCAATACCCAACAGTTGAGAGTGACAAAATCCAATAACCATTTTTGTATTATCTTCGAGAACAAATGTTATCATACTTTTAGACTTTGGAGACTAAAATGAAAATTCATTTGAGATTCATTTTCAAGAACTAAAATGGCGTGATAATTAGAGACGGACTCTCAGTCTCAGAAACATCTTATTAAGGACTGAATCGATAAGGAATTGTGAACTTAATGAAATGTATTAAAAACAAAATATACATAACTTAAACAACTGATTTTCAGTCCCTAAAGATATGCTTCGGAGACTGAAATTCATAGCATTCGAGACTAATTTGAAGTCACCAAAGACATGTATAGTGGACTGAAATTAGGTTGTAACGGGGGACAAATTGAGGACTGAATTTTTATGTATTAAAGACTAACCGTTAGGTCCCTATTGGTGTCATGCAATCGAGACTGATTTTGATCAGTTACTAAAACCACTATTTAGTACTAGGTATTTTGGGACTGGACAGAGACCGGCAAATAAGTCCTTGATAAATATTAGAGAAAGATTTTATCTAATACTCATTTTTTTGTAGTGGATGTTACCCATCCTTCACAATGGCGGTTGCGGGTCGGATTTGATCGGAACAAGATTTTAATGATTTATATTGATCTTGGCTCATTCCATGAGAGTCAAAGCTCCTCATTATCATGCATCACCATTTTTACGAATCACATTCCTTACCGGCAAATGAAGACATCTTTTGTGTTCCTTTGTCGTGTCCAAAAACCGAGTTAGTTTTGTTTCATTTAATCCCCATATTTTCTAAAAAGATTTTTTTTTTCACTTGGTAAATACGGTTACCAAATCAACGATCATTGCTCTTGATGCCAAACCCTTAGACACATACGTGATCGTCGTTAGGATTACCACCCATCCTTCATCGGATAGGGTATGAATGTAAAATTGGAATATAGTTATTATTACTTTTTACAGATATATTTTAGTAAGATGATTTGCAAAGCCATGTAACATACTACAATTAGCATAGGTTTAAAAATGATTTTACTAAAAAATATAATTTCTACTGATTCACAAATTGAATTCTCACATCGCTTTTTCCCCATCTAAGTGCTGACACTAACACTGAAAGTTTCCCTATCAGAATCAATAACACGTTTTGAAGATTGAATTTCAACAACAAGACATTTGTGTGGTTGGTTAGAGCCTAGGAGATTTTATCAGAACAAGATTTTAATGATTTATGTTTATATCTTTTCATGTAATTTAAAAAAAAGTTTAGTTTATCGTTCTTTTAATTTAATGTTCTTTATTCATTTTGAGTTGCTCTCATTAACAAATAACATAAATTAATTATTGAGTTTACGTAGTCAGTTGCTTAAATAAATTGTAATAAATAAAAAAACATAAAACTCATATCATTAATAACTTAAAAGAAAATAACCTAAATAAATACATATGTAATAAGGGAGAAGATCAAATAGAAAGTATGTTTTCGGTAGGAAGGATAGGAAGTATTCTTAGCCGTTCATCTGGAAAAGTAAAAATACAAATGAGAAGGGTATTTTAGTCAATCTTCTTTTATCTATTCTTTCTATTTCCCTCCTCTATATCTTCAAAACTCAGATGTTCAAAGCCCACCATCTTTAACATTTCATTCCTTTTCTCTCTCTAAAAATACTACATCACGGTGCAATTTTTCTTCATCAATGAATGGTTCGAACACTCAATCAACGTGTTCTTCGATTTCTTCGAAGTAAACCCAGTTTATGTTTCTATAATTTATCATTTTTTCAATTTAACATGATGCGATGGAACATGAGATTTATGTTAAAACAAGTATTTCTCTTCTTAAATTTCTCAAACAATTTTGAATTCAAAGTGAAGATATCTCTGATTTTACTCTTTCTCTTGACGTATTCATGCGTTTGGACAACTTCATTAGTTCCAATTTCATTGAGAAATCATTAATAAAAAGTTGTACAGTAGGTGTTTGATAAAATGTCTCAAAGAAAAATTGTAAAATACCTTTCAGTTTACACTTTCAATTAAAATTGTGTTTTACAAAAGAATGAAAAAACACATTTTTTTGTTTTTTGGTACATTGCATTTTACAAAATAATGTAAAAACACATGTTTTTATCCATTGTGTTTTACAAAAGAATGAAAAACACACTTTTTGGTGTTTTTTGTCCATTGCGTTTTACAAAATAATGAAACTATTTTTTTTATCCATTGCGTTTTACAAAAGAATGAAAAAAAACACATTTTTTAGTGTTTTTTGTCCATTGCTTTTTACAAAATAATGAAAAACACAGTTTTTTATCCATTGCGTTTTACAAAAAAAATGAAAAAACACACTTTTTGAGTTTTTTTGTCCATTGCGTTTTACAAAATAATGAAAAAAACAAAAAAAAAAAAACACTTATTTTTGTGATTTTAGTCCATTGCGTTTTAGAAAGTACACTTTCTTTTATAATTTTTGTCAATTGCATTTTAGAAATAAACTTTTTTTTGTGTTTTAATTCATTGCTTTTTAGATAAAAAAACGTTGTCTTTTATGTTTTTTGTCCATTGCCTTTTAGAAAAGAACATTTTCAAAAAAAAAAAAAAAAGATTTGAGTACCAACTATCCATGCACATGTGTATTTTCGTCATTTCTTTGACAAATTACGTAATACATTACAAACATTAGACAATTGTACTTTCATTTACACTAACATGTGTAACACATTACGTTTTACGTTACCAATATTAGTAATGCACATGTGATCTATATATATCAACATGAAATAAGGTGTTTTGGTACACTAATTTGAATATATCTTCTCTTTCATCTATCATACCATCCATAATACATTACCATGCACATGTGCATTTTCATCATTTCTTTGATAAATTCCGTAATACATTACAAACATTACACAATTGTACTCTCATTTACACTACCATGTGTAATACACTACTTTTTACGTTACCAATATAAGAAATGCACATGTGCATATATGTATCAACATGAAATAAGGGGTTTTGGTACACTACTTTGAGTACACTTTCTCTTTCATCTATCATACCATCCATAATACATTACCATGCACATGTGCATTACTTCCTACCATCCATAATACAATACCATTACCTCCTACCATTTATAATACAATACCAATACCAATATTTTCACTTTATTACATGCATATCAATACCGTTTATACCATCCAATCAACATATTAAATCATAAAGTAACAACTATAATGAAACCATTAACCACTAGATATAACTAACCAAAAAGCATATATATGAGCCTACTTCATCATTCAAAATCACAAACTTTTTGTACCAAAACACGGTATATAATTGTTATACATAATGATGCACATGTGCATTTAATGTAAAATTGAGTGTATTATGGATGATATTGTAAATTAAAGTGCAATTGTCTACTAGGGATAACGTATTACTGAATTTGTCGAAGTTATGATACATATGCACATGTGCATTGATAACTATTTCTCGAAAAAAAAAAGTTTTTTTTTGGGTAACGAAATATAACGTTTTTTATTAAAAAATATTAAAAAAATAAATAAAATTGTTTGAGTGCTTTTTTGATTTTTTTAGATTTTATTTTGCAATAAAGGTGGTTCTCGCGGTTCTCACAATAAAGGTGGTTCTCGCATGAACCTTACCCTATATATATATAGTGTGAGGTTCATTAGGGAATAATAAAAAGTGGGGAACCGACTCAAACGAACTCTGATTGAACTCATTCCAGTGGTGTTGGAATCGGCGCGTCAAACCCTAACTAGGATTTTTTAACTCTAAATCCTAAACCTTAAATATATTAGGGTTTGGCTTTTAGGGTCTTATATTAGGGTTTAGCTTTAGGGGTTAGTTTTAGGGTTAATCATTAGTATTAAGGGTTTAGCTTTTAGGGTTTATAGTTTAAATTTTACGGTTTAGCTTAGGTTTTAACTTTATTGTTTAGCTTTACGGTTTAGAGTTTAGGATTTAGGGTTTAGGGTTAAGAGATCTTACTTAGGGTTCGACAGCCAATTTCAATGTTGATGGAATGAGTCCAATCGGAATTTATTTAGGTCGGTTTACGCGTTATGGTGTTTAACTAAGGTTTTAGGTGAGCTATCATGTGGTGGCATCCCACAACGTGTAACCTAATAAATGTTGGTGAAGTATTTTCAGTTTTCGGTACTGGATTGTCAATGTTAAAAAAAGGCAATCTGAAATTGTGCTGTTTGTATATACTTATTATTATGTTTGTGTTTCAACAAAATGAAGTTATTTGCTTCAAAACGTGGTCATTTTTTTTTCTAATACGATATGAACACAAATTACTTAATTATCTGCTTCAACTGTTTCTATGTCAATTACAAATAGTCAACTGGCACAATTCACACTAAATGTGTTCAGGTTATATATTCCTATATATCTCGTAGTCAAATGAAATAAAAATTTGTTTTTCATACTACAGTAGTGAATTAAAAATCACCTAATAGTGGGGCTTTCACATTCGGATTTTCTTTTAAGGGGCTCACAACTAATTGTATTGAAATCATCACCTAATAAACTCTAATGATGTGATCTAATAGATTAATGTGAACACATGTTACCTAGTTATTAGTTTCAACTGCTTTTTTATTACTTACAAATAGCCAATTGGTTGTTGACTATCAAAATGTTTTCAGGCATAATAATATATTAATGTACACTCATACACCCATCCTACTCAAATTAAATAGGCATTTATTATTTATAGTGGTGGAGTTATAATACAAAAGATTTAAAAATAAAAAATATAAGAAATATTAAAGATTGATAAGTGTTTAAGAAGAAATCAAGTGAGAAGGGTAATTTTGTCTACAAGAGGAAAGAGAATATGCACATGCAAGTCACATCCAAATACCCAATAGATTTGGCCCTTTTTATAGCTTAAAATCGTTCAATCACATCGTCGTCTTTTACTTTATCAAAAGTTTCTTTTTCGACCGCACAAACCATAGCATTATTCAAATATTTCAGGCTCATTCGATTGCGTAAATCCGTCTTACAAACTTCAATTTAGAAAAAAACATCTCTCAATAGTTGCGGTTGCAACCGGTAAAAACCAAAACTAGCTTCCCTACCAATAAACCAAAGGACAAGAACTATGTGTTCGGGTTTCCACCATAAGACGAGCAAGATCACTTATTCAATTATGACATTGTTTTGGGTCTTGGGCTAACTTTATCAATTATTTATATAGTGTCTCCTTTCAATTATATTATTGTTAATTTGGACTTATTTTATCATTCGGGCTTAATTATTCTACAAGTGTTCAGGTTGTAAAATGTTTGGGCTTACAAAAAATGGGATTTTAGTAATATCAAGTATCCTACTTTTTCGTTAGGGGTATCCTCGTATTGTTTAGAGGTATTCTATGTATAAAACCGGGAAAAAACACTATAAATACGGAGTTGAGCCGTAGCCCGTGCTACGGCTCCTAATATAGTAGTTCCGCCCCTGGTTATAATACAAAATATTTAAAAATAAAAGTGTAAGAAACACTAAAGATTGACAAGTGTCCCAGAAGGAATCAAGTGAGAATGATAATTTTGTCTATAAGAGGAAAGAGAATACGCACATGCCAGTGACATCTAATTCCCCCCCCCTAATTTTTAAACGTCTGTAACTTTTTTATACGTCATTGGGATTGAAAAAAATCATACCATAAAATCGAGCGTCTTTTTATCTTTAATATGAGTACCATATTGTTACATTTTTCAAAAAAAATTCCAAAACCCACTTGCGTATTACACAATGGATATAACGTAAAACACAATGAAAATAGATAAAAAACACAATCAATGACAATAGATAAAGACACAATGGAAAACAGACTAAAATACATTGACCATAACGTATAAAACAATAAGTATCAAACTAAATAAAAAGACCATCGATGAAAGAAGATAAAAGACGCAATTGATGACAACAAATAAAAGACATAATGGAGAGCAGATGAAGACATAATGGACAACAAACTAAAAACACAATGGATAACAGATTAAACACAATGATCAGAAACAATAACACAATGTATAGAAAACCTAAGTGTAATACAATCTTCATTGTATCATATATTGTGTTATAGGTTCTTACAAAAACGCAATGGTAGTACCCAAATTAACATTGTGTTACAGGTTTTGATAGTAACACAATGTATAGAAACCTTAATAAAACGTAATGAACAAAACCCAGTTAAAAGATACAATGACCAGCACCTTTAACACAATGCAAAAAAAAAAAAACAAAAAAAAAACCAGTAAAGATGATTTTTTTTATATGAAAATATGATACTCATATTAAAGATAAAAAACGCTCGTTATTATAGTGAATTTTTTTTTTAAAATGTCATATGAAAAAGTTATGAACATTTTAAATTGATGAGAGAAATTAGCATGTGCCTTGCATGTGGAGAGAGAAAATCCATAAATGTAGGATTCCCTTTATACCCTTCCATCATCTTTTTTCCCTAAAACTAATCTTAACCCTCCAAATCTAAGATCAATGGACTAAAATACTTCTTACCCTTTTGCTTATTGTATCCTTTTTATTTGATCCTAATCCTTATTTATAACTCAGTGGAAAATAATCACCTAATGTTAAGAGGAGGAATGCTAACAAGAAATATTGAGATCATCACCTAACAAACTCTAATGAAGTGATTTGCAGTTTTCCTCTTTGTATCTTAAACATTTGTCTTTAAAAAAAAATAATAATAAATAAATGTATAAATAAAATCAATGACTCAGTTTTATCATTTGGGCTTTCACATACTTAGAAAAGAAGGAATAAATTGCTAGAAAGTAGATAGTTATCCGAAGAGAAGGAAGGGTCCAAACTGGAATGCCAGAAAGAGCTAAAGGAGATGGAAGGATACAAAATTAAAGATCTCAAACATAGAGCTAGTATAAGATGGGATTTGGAAGGAGATGAAAACTCAGCTTTCTTTCATGGGTATATCAATAGTAGGCGTGCTAGTAACAATATCCCTGGGCTTATGATAGATGGAGTATGGACATCTAAACCTTCTCTAATCAAAAAGGAGTTTATGGGGTTCTTGAGAAAGGCTTTCAAAGAAAAATCAAGGACAGGCTTAACCTTACTTGCCATAATACTAAGCGGCTGTCGAAGGAGGATGCAGCTACTCTGATTGTTCCATTCAAAAATGAAGAGATTAAGACTGTGGTTTTCGAGTGCAGGGCGGACAAGCTCACGGGCCAGGCGGTTTCAACTTCAAATTCATCAAAATGTATTGGTATTTATTTGAAAATGATTTTTCTAACCTATTAACTTCCCTTTACAGTAAAGGGTCGATCACGGAGGAATGTAGTTCGTCTTTCATTACTCTAATTCCGAAAAACAAAGATCAGGTGGGGTTAAAGGATTACAGACTGATAAATTTGATTGGGATGATTAGCAAAACGATATCCAAGATTCTAGATAACCGGTTAAAGAAGGTGATCGGGGGCATCATTTCGGAAAATCGACGGCTTTTCTTAAGTGAAGGTATATTCTCGATAGCCCTTTATAGCCATTTAATGTTAAATGAACTTATTGCCTGGATGAAAAAAGAGAATAAAAAGGCTTTTCTTTTAAAAATTGATGTTGAAAAGGCTTATGATAACGTCAATTGGAAGTTCCTTTTAGACATCATGGATCAAATGGGTTTTCTGGGGTTATGGTGTAAATGGGTTGAAGGGGTTCTAGTTTCGGCTAGATCCTCGGTTTTGGTGAACGGGCCACCTACTTTTGAGTTTAGCTGTTCCAAAGGTGTTAGACAAGGAGATCCGTTGTCTCCGTTCTTGTTCCTATTGGTAATGGAAGCTCTATCCAACATTTTTTGTAAAGCTGGGGTTGAAGGATTATTCAAAGGAATTCAAACCCCTAATAATGGGCCGAAAATCTCCCATTTGTTTTACGCGGATGATGCTCTCATGATGGGGGAGTGGGATAGGGTTAATGTGTTAAATGTTACTAGATGTTTGAGAATTTTTTATATGTGTTCGGGTTTAAAGATTAACCTACATAAATCTAACTTATACGGGTTGGGAGTGAAAGATGGTGAGATAAGGGATATGACTAAGGTGGTGGGGTGTAACTCTGATAAAGTTCCACTCACTTATCTGGGGATTATGGTGGGAGCTAACATGAACAGAATTAATAATTGGACTTTAATTATTGAGGTTTTCGACAAAAGATTGTCGGTGTGGAAAGCTAAAACTATTTCGATTGGGGGGAGACTCACTTTGATTAATTCTGTGTTGGAAACTCTGCTTATCTATTACTTCTCGTTATACAAGGTTTAGGTGGGAATTGTAAAGATCCTTCAAGCGAAAATGAGAAATTTTTTCTGGGTGGGATCAAATGAGAATAACAAAATGAACTGGGTGGCTTGGGATTGGATCACGTGGCCTAAAGGTATTAACAGACTTAAAGAGATCAATTTGGCTCTTCTTTTTAAATGGGGATGGAGGTATAGAGTCGAAAATCAAAATTTATGGAGAAAGGTGGTGGAAGCTTGTCATGGTAAAAACAATCCAAGGAGCTTCCTTCCGCTTAATGAAAAAATTACGGGATGTTGGAAAAATATTGTGAATTCGATTTCTAACTTGAAAATTAACGGGAATGGTTTATACAACCTGATTTTGGGTAAGGTGGGGAACGGGGAGGAGATTCGTTTATGGCTGGATATTTGGATGGGTGATACGCCCTTCGTGGAAAGATGGCCTCACTTGTTCGGGTTGGAATTGTCTAAATTGTGCAAGGTTGCTGACAGAAGGGATGGGAATCAAGGAAATAGCGGTTTGTGTGGAATTGGTCAAGACAACCAGAGTCAGATGATGACTTAAGGAATGGCAGGAATGTCACACCCCGACCCGCAAGGGAATAAGAGTCGGGGCATAATTGGGTTATCACCAAAGCTCATGATATTTACTAATATGTTTCATATTTATTAATGTCAAAATTACATTCTCAACAATCCAAACATGTCCATACAAATATAAAGGAAAATAACCAAACTAAACAATCCAAGCTCTAAATCAGTTTATTCTTCTAATCCAATCCTAGGTGTTTCTTGCTGCAGCTGGTTCACCTGTATCATGTGTAAATATGGGGGTTTTTGGGTCAACATAAGTTGGCGAGTGAACCTTGTTAGATAAACATTTATTATTGATTTTCTTGTTATTTTATCAAGGAAAAATTGTGCAATAATCATAAGTGAGCAAATGTACAAAATCAAACAGTAGCAATAACAGCCACAAACTATAACATACAATAACATACAATAACATAAAATAACAAACCAACAGCATACCATAACATATCAACTTGCATAAATATATAACATGAACGAAACTGTGCGATCAAGGCTCAATCAAACGGAGCCGATCGTATTGCATGTACTGAAAATGATAAATGTCTGTGCGATCAAGGCTCAATCAAACGGAGCCGATCGTATGTTGGCACGCCAGGTTCACGCTCATAATGTAATGGGGAACATGCTCAACGCTCATAATGTAATGGGGAACGACGACCTATGAAATTGCATGTACTGAAAATAATAAATTAAATCTAAACAATAACCACACAAACAGTTGTAACAAGCTGAATACACATTTGTTCATGATATGATGTATGCACAATGATTTAAATATAATAAAGGGCAAGACACATGATACACCCCAAAAACGTGATTAAAACGGGGAATTTGTAAAGATTCACTCACATTGGGTGCGTTTGGTTGGAGATGGTGAGATGCGCACGAGTTGGAAGAATTGAACAACGAGAATGAACTAACCTAAATAATAACGGAAAATATAGTAAATGAGTGGATTTTATTAATAATTTTAATAGGATTTTTAGATATATTTTTGTGAGTTTAAGGCTATTTCCTATCTTTAAAAACATTATTTTTAAGTATTTTTAATTGATTTTTAAATTAAATTAAATAAATAAAAATATAAAAATATGTTGACTTTTGCATTGACCGTTGACCGTTGACCGTTTGACTTGTTGACCGGTTTTATTGTGTAGATGTATGCGCCGGGTGAGGCTCGAACCCGAGACCTCCCGTACGCGTGCACGCAGCTCTACCAACTGAGCTACGTGTCTAACCCGAAATAATTCTGTTTTTAATTATATTTATATACTAACTCAGTTTATTCAAAATTCTTTTATTTTCAAAAATGTTTAAAATCATCGAACCGGTGTCACCAACAGGTCTCGAACCCGGGACCTGTGCTATAACGTTACACACAGTCCACCGCTGGACTGTGTGTCTAACTTGGTTAATATTTAGATTTTTATTATACTTAACATCTAATGTGAGTTCATCCGGTTCAGTTAGAAAAAAATAACATTTTAATTACAGAGGGTGTGTGTGCGTATCAAGGATCGAACTCGCGGCTTGTGTTTTGTATGTGCAAACAGTCCACCGCTGGACTGTGTGTCTAATCCGTTTATAATACTAATTTTAATTAATCTTATAATGTTATCACACTTTATCTTCTTCGCTGAATTTACAGGCAACTATTTACTCAACTGTTTCTTGCTTTAAAACGATTAACAAACATTCATAAGACTAAAATGAAATGGCAGAGACGGTGTTGGAAGTAAACATACCGGAGGAATGATTTATCTCAGAATTCCGGCAAGGCGTCGGCTCTGTTTTTATGAACTTCAACTGAGCGAACAAATTAACCGTTTTGATTAGCTAATTGTGGAACTGAAGTACTAAACAAGAGTTAACAGAAGGTTTGAATGTCCATACCGTCTTACAGCGGAAGATAAGAACTTTCAGAGGTTTTCCGGCGAGCAGGAATTATCCGATAACGACGTCTGAATTTGATTCCGATTGAAAGGTTTGAGTTAGCAATAGCTTAACAATTGATAGACAACGAAAGAATTGCGAGACTTACTGATTTGATGGAAAATACGGTTTTCCGGCGAAAGTCCAGCGAGTCCAAATAGCTTCTGCGGCGAACTGAAAGTTGTGCGAAAATGTAATTGGAGGTTTGCAGAGTGTTTTTGAGTTGCGAGAGAGGACAAAGGTTGAAGTAATTCCAGAATTGAAATTTTCGGTTATTAAACCGATTCACTCCAGAATTCAAGTTTCATTCAAAGCAAAATTGATTGGAATTGTCGGTGTATCGGTTAAACTCAGTAAACCACGAGTAATCAAACGTCTTTGGACGTTTGGTGACCGATTTCGGTTACAGTTGGCGTAACCGGTTGATTTATGGTTGTTTATAAGATTTATTTGTTTCCTAGAGTTGACAGAAAACAACAAGTGGCGGAGTGGTTATATGTGGGTGTGTTAAGTCTTTGGAGTTCAAAACCCGGCTGACCCGGGTTCGAGTCCCGGCAGCCTCATTTTCTTTTGAATTATTTTATTTTTACTTTTTATCAATTATAACTTTTATAGTTTAGTTTGTTTACTAATTATGCATCATTAAAAAGTAAATTGGACATAAATACGCAACGAGACATTTATAACTTGATATTCTATTACAAACGGAGCGCGTTTGGAAAAACTCGTTTTTGACAAATGTTACAGTATCCCCTACTTTTAGGAATTTCGTCCCAAAATTTAAGTAGTAGTAGTAGTAGGAAAAAGATGCGGGTATTTTTCGCGCATTGAGTCTTCACGTTCCCAAGTAAACTCAGGTCCCCGTTTCGACTCCCAGCGTACCCTAACAATTGGAATGCGACTTCGTCGATGACGTTTTTCTCCGAAATCCATGATCTCTACAGGTCTTTCAATAAAATGCATAGATTCATCAATCTGAATATCTTCCAGAGGAATGTGGAGGTTTTCATCAGCGAGGCACTTCTTCAAGTTTGATACGTGAAATGCGGGATGAATCCTGTTGAGTTCTTCTGGTAGATCAAGCTTGTATGCTACAGGTCCTACTCTTTCGAGTATCTTGAAAGGTCCTACGTAGCGTGGTGCTAGCTTGCCTTTTTGACCAAAACGAACTACTCCCTTCCACGGTGATACTTTTAAAAGTACATGATCACCAATGTTAAACTCCAAAGGCTTCCGTCGTTTATCTGCGTAACTCTTTTGACGACTTTGTGCCGCTAGAAGATTGTTTCGAATTTGATGGATCTTGTCTGTGGTTTCTTGAACCAATTCTGGATCAGTGATTTGAGCTTCCCCAATTTCGTGCCAACATACTGGAGATCGGCACTTACGACCATATAAGGCTTCAAAAGGTGCCATGCCGATGCTTGAATGATAGCTGTTGTACGAAAATTCAACTAATGGTAGGTGCGCGTCCCAATTTCCCTTGAAGTCTATGACACATGCTCGAAGCATATCTTCAAGAGTTTGAATGGTGCGTTCAGATTGTCCATCAGTTTGAGGATGATAAGCGGTACTGAGATCTAATCGCGTACCCAAAGCGGCTTGTACTGCTTGCCATGTTCGTGAAGTGAAACGACCATCACGATCTGAAATAATGCTTAACGGTACACCATGACGGCTTACGATTTCGCTGATATAAATACGAGCTAGCTTTTCGTTCTTGAAATCTTCGCGGATAGGAATAAAGTGAGCTGATTTTGTAAGTCGATCAATGATTACCCATATAGTGTCATACCCACCAGAAGTGCGAGGTAACCCGGTAATGAAGTCCATGGTTATGTTTTCCCACTTCCATACAGGTATTTCAGGTTGGACCAGAAGTCCTGAGGGTCTTTGGTGTTCAGCTTTCACCTTGGAATATGTAAGGCACTTGGAAACAAAAACAACAATATACTTTTTCATTCCAGGCCACCAATAGGTGTACCGAAGATCTTGATACATTTTATCGGCTCTTGGATGTATAGAGTATCGTGTTTTGTGAGCCTCATTCATAAGAAATTCACGAAGGTTGTTGTGGTGAGGAATCCATATACGATCTAGATAGTACAGAATACCGTCAGATTTAGTTTCAATTTTAAGTTCAGCTCCACATGACAGCTCCTTTCGTACATCATCTTCCGTTACTGAAACATGTTGGGCTTCTCGAATTTGATCTTTAATGTCAGTTATGATTTGCGAACATAGAAGACGAATGGAGTTCGCATAACCCTTTCGACTGAGTGCATTAGCCACCACATTTGCTTTGCCAGGGTGGTACCGAATTTCACAGTCGTAGTCATTTAGAAGTTCGACCCATCTTCGTTGCCTCATGTTTAAATCCTTTTGATTGAAGATATGTTGAAGACTCTTGTGGTCAGTGTATATTTCACACTTAGTACCGTAGAGATAATGTCTCCATATCTTAAGAGCGAACATAACGGCTCCAAGTTCTAGGTCATGGGTGGTGTAGTTCTTCTCATGAATCTTGAGTTGTCTCGAAGCATAAGCTATAACCTTTCCTCTTTGCATTAAAACACAGCCTAGTCCTTGCCCTGACGCGTCGCAATAAACCACGAAGTCATCACAACCTTCAGGCAGAGTGAGGATTTGTGCATCACAGAGTTTTTGTTTAAGGGTTTGGAAGGCTTCTTCTTGTTTGGGTCCCCATATGAAAGGTTTCCCCTTATGAGTTAAAGCCGTGAGTGGTACAGCAATGCGTGAGAAGTTTGAAATGAAACGACGATAATAACCAGCCAAACCAAGAAAAGATCTTACTTCAGTTGGTGTACGTGGCGCTTGCCATTCTTATACCGCTTTGATCTTTGAGGGTTCGACATGTATTCCCTTGTCATTGACTACATGTCCAAGGAATTGTACCTCTTTTAACCAGAATTCCCATTTGGAGAATTTGGCGTAAAGCTTTTCATTCTCTAGAAGTGTAAGGATGAGTCGAAGATGTCGCTCATGATCAGACTTAGACTTTGAATAAATGAGGATGTCGTCGATGAAGACTATAACAAAACGATCGAGATAGGGTTTGCAGACTCTGTTCATTAGATCCATGAAGACAGCTGGAGCGTTGGTTAAACCAAATGGCATGACCATGAATTCATAATGACCATAACGAGTTCAAAAAGTGGTCTTTGGGACGTCTTCTTCATGCACTCTAAGTTAATGATAACCAGATCGAAGGTCGATTTTTGAAAAGTAGCTGCCACCTTGAAGTTGGTCAAGAAGATCATCAATGCGAGGTAATGGATAGCGATTCTTGATTGTTAACTTGTTGAGTTCTCTGTAGTCAATGCACATGCGAAACGATCCATCTTTCTTCTTTACAAAAAGGACAGGTGCACCCCAAGGCGAGGAGCTAGGACGCATGAATCCCTTGTCAGTCAACTCTTGCAATTGACTGGCTAGCTCTTGCATTTCAGAGGGGGCTAACCTATAAGGAGATTTTGCAACTGGTGTAGCACCAGGTACGAGATCGATGCGAAATTCAACTTCTCTTACTGGAGGAAGTCCTGAAATGTCGTCAGGAAAAACTTGCGGGAAATCTTTTACTACTGGGATGTCTTCGAGTTTCTTCTCCATGGTTCCCTTTTTGACGACTTGGGTTAAAAATGCGACATAATTCTTGCGAAGATATTTTTGAGCTTGAAGACACGACATTAATCTGAGCCCTTTCGATGGGGTTTCTCCAAAGATTCGTAGAGTCTGACCGTTTGGAAGAGGAATGTGTATAAACTTTTCGCGGCATACAACTTCTGCCTGATGTTGACTGAGCCAGTCCATACCAATTATAATATCAAAACTTCCCAACTTCATAGGAATAAGGTCAACTGGAAAGTCGTGGTCGTTTAAGGTGAGTGTACAGTTGCGTATAATAGAGTTTAATGAGACTGGTTTCCCGTCAGCAACTTCTACTGTTATGGATTCCATGAGCTAACCACGATTTTGGTTTAGGATGGGTTCAAACTCTAAAGACACAAAACTTTTATCCGCGCCAGTATCAAACAACATGGATGCATAACTACCATTGATAAGGAACGTACCGTTAACCACATTGATGTCCGCTCTAGCCTGATTAGCGTTGATGTTGAAAGCTCTTCCTCTTGCAGGTGGAGGAGCTTGGTTCGCTTGATTCACCGGATTGGCTTGGGCTTGAGCATGAATAATGTTCACCAACCTTGGACAAGTGTTTCTAAAATGGCTTGGGTCTCCACAATTGTAGCAAGCCCGCATAGGTTGTACCATGGGATAGTTGGGTTGGTAGTATGTTTGGGCAAAATGTTGGGTAGGTGGTAATAGTAGGGGTTGTTGGGCTTGACCCATTATTTGTTGGTGGGTTTGGGTTGAAGGCTGGTGGCGGTTCGTTCGCTGAGGCATGCGACAGGTTTGAACAGTATGACCTGCGCGACCACAGCCGGTGCAATGTTGGCAAGGATGATCAGGAAAATGGTGGTATTGGTAACGGTTGCATTTTGGTAGTGGGCCAGAGTATTGTCTTTTGTATGGTGCAGGTGAAGGGGCAACTGGGTAATGGGCGCAACAGGAATAGGGAAATTGGTTTGTGTGACAGCGAAGTTTCTGGTGTTACGCTTCCTCTTGTTAGCAAACTTAGAGGAGGAGGTGGAATGGTTTGAAGTTTGGCCCTCAACAGGGGCTTTCCTTTTCTCTTCTTTAAACTTACCGTTGCGAATTCGATTCTCGGTCAGTTCAGTTGCTAGTTCCATAGCAGCTTCAAGTGTTGCGGGTGAAGTGCTGAGGACTGAATCTTGAATTTTCGAGGGAAGACCTCGAATATAATGCTCAATTAAGCGGTAAACTGGGGTAAACAAGTTAGGGACCATTTGGTTCAACTCTAAGAACCTCTTGTTGTAGGAAGTATGATCTCCCTCCTTTTGCTTCAAAGAATGAAATTCGTCCTCCAACTTTTTAATTTCACTCCTAGGACAGAAACGCCTAGTCATGATTTCCCTTAACTCCTCCCACGTTAAGGCCATAACATCTTCAATTCCCCTCTTACCCTTTTCAGTATTCCACCAGGTAAGAGCTACCCCAAATAGTCTTCTGGTCGCGTATGGAACCTTGCGATCATCGGGACAATCGCAGTTGAGGAAGGTGTTTTCCATTTCCTCAAACCAGTGAAGGAGAGCAGTGACACCTTCAGTCCCTTAAAATTTAGGAGGATCACAAGACTTGAAATGTTTATATGAGCACTTTTTGGTAGGCGGGTTGCCGATGTCCTGGTTTTCTTGCTGAGGAGGATTAGTGGGATTTGTGGCGAGAGCTTGTTGTACTTGAACCACAATGTCAGGAAGCACCGCGGCCATTTGTTTTGCGATTTGAGTGGCCAAGCGTTCGTGAGACCTTCCTGATCTTTTACCCCCTCGTTGTTGTCTAGCCGACATCTACAGGAACATACATAAGAAGATTGTGAGTTTATGGAGTCTTTTTAGGTGTCATGTGTCTTAAAGAAAATGAAAATAACATAAATATTAATAATGCAACTACATCCATAGGATGTCTTGGGTTTGCTCATGTTGGGCCTCAAATGTCCCCCATACCTTCACCTGTATAGTCATGTGGGCCCCCATGTCTATTGGCTTGGTAGGATTCACATTAGTATTGGCGTTTTAACACTTGCATCACCCGAACGAAAACCACGAAATATGTTTGCGAGATGTATGGTCGGAATGTGTCCAGGTGTAGACACAATGACAACTCAAAGTGGGGTTAGCTCACACGACGTTTGGTATAGCATGCTTTGGCCTAATAGGTACTTCGTACTCTCATCGTTAGTCCCCAGGTAGGCAAACTGGTCCTTTATTTTGGATTTATACGAATGCCAGCCTAGACAGGACGTTCCGACTGCCGGTACTTGTACCCTTCCAGTTACTACATGCCCGTCATGAGAACTCACTTTGATGTGATTTGAAAAAACAAAAATCATTGTAAAAAAATAATCATGAAAATGATGTGATGTGTGCTTTCATTGATATGATATGTTATGAGAATATGATTCATGATAGGCATTATATGATAATATATACTTATGAACATGCTTGCATAACATTGAATGTAACATTTAACATAAAGCATATAAATATCATGAAATTTGGCATGTAACACACAAAAATCTTAAAAATTTCTAATACTATAGTATATGCTCTAAGGGTCTAATAACCTATCCTATATCCCTATAGTCATGGCTCTGATACCATCTGTCACACCCCGACCCGCAGCGGAATAAGAGTCGGGGCATAATTGGGTTATCACCAAAGCTCATGATATTTACTAATATGTTTCATATTTATTAATGTCAAAATTACATTCTCAACAATCCAAACATGTCCATACAAATACAAAGGAAAATAACCAAACTAAATAATCCAAGCTCTAAATCAATTTATTCTTCTAATCCAATCCTAGGTGTTTCTTGCTGCAGCTGGTTCACCTGTATCATGTGTAAAAATGGGGGTTTTTGGGTCAACATAAGTTGGCGAGTGAACCTTGTTAGATAAACATTTATTATTGATTTTCTTGTTATTTTATCAAGGAAAAATTGTGCAATAATCATAAGTGAGCAAATGTACAAAATCAAACAGTAGCAATAACAGCCACAAACTATAACATACAATAACATACAATAACAAACCAACAGCATACCATAACATATCAACTTGCATAAATATATAACATGAATGAAACTGTGCGATCAAGGCTCAATCAAACGGAGCCGATCGTATTGCATGTACTGAAAATGATAAATGTCTGTGCGATCAAGGCTCAATCAAACGGAGCCGATCGTATGTTGGCACGCCAGGTTCACGCTCATAATGTAATGGGGAACATGCTCAACGCTCATAATGTAATGGGGAACGGCGGCCTATGAAATTGCATGTACTGAAAATAATAAATTAAATCTAAACAATAACCACACAAACAGTTGTAACAAGCTGAATACACATTTGTTCATGATATGATGTATGCACAATGATTTAAATATAATAAAGGGCAAGACACATGATACACCCCAAAAACGTGATTAAAACGGGGAATTTGTAAAGATTCACTCACATTGGGTGCGTTTGGTTGGAGATGGTGAGATGCGCACGAGTTGGAAGAATTGAACAACGAGAATGAACTAACCTAAATAATAACGGAAAATATAGTAAATGAGTGGATTTTATTAATAATTTTAATAGGATTTTTAGATATATTTTTGTGAGTTTAAGGCTATTTCCTATCTTTAGAAACATTATTTTTAAGTATTTTTAATTGATTTTTAAATTAAATTAAATAAATAAAAATATAAAAATATGTTGACTTTTGCATTGACCGTTGACCGTTGACCGTTTGACTTGTTGACCGGTTTTATTGTGTAGATGTATGCGCCGGGTGAGGCTCGAACCCGAGATCTCCCGTACGCGTGCACGTAGCTCTACCAACTGAGCTACGTGTCTAACCCAAAATAATTCTGTTTTTAATTATATTTATATACTAACTCAGTTTATTCAAAATTCTTTTATTTTCAAAAATGTTTAAAATCATCGAACCGGTGTCACCAACAGGTCTCGAACCCGGGACCTGTGCTATAACGTTACACACAGTCCACCGCTGGACTGTGTGTCTAACTTGGTTAATATTTAGATTTTTATTATACTTAACATCTAATGTGAGTTCATCCGGTTCAGTTAGAAAAAAATAACATTTTAATTACAGAGGGTGTGTGTGCGTATCAAGGATCGAACTCGCGGCTTGTGTTTTGTATGTGCAAACAGTCCACCGCTGGACTGTGTGTCTAATCCGTTTATAATACCAATTTTAATTAATCTTATAATGTTATCACACTTTATCTTCTTCGCTGAATTTACAGGCAACTATTTACTCAACTGTTTCTTGCTTTAAAACGATTAACAAACATTCATAAGACTAAAATGAAATGGCAGAGACGGTGTTGGAAGTAAACATACCGGAGGAATGATTTATCTCAGAATTCCGGCAAGGCGTCGGCTCTGTTTTTATGAACTTCAACTGAGCGAACAAATTAACCGTTTTGATTAGCTAATTGTGGAATTGAAGTACTAAACAAGAGTTAACAGAAGGTTTGAATGTCCATACCGTCTTACAGCGGAAGATAAGAACTTTCAGAGGTTTTCCGGCGAGCAGGAATTATCCGATAACGACGTCTGAATTTGATTCCGATTGAAAGGTTTGAGTTAGCAATAGCTTAACAATTGATAGACAACGAAAGAATTGCGAGACTTACTGATTTGATGGAAAATACGGTTTTCCGGCGAAAGTCCGGCGAGTCCAAATAGCTTCTGCGGCGAACTGAAAGTTGTGCGAAAATGTAATTGGAGGTTTGCAGAGTGTTTTTGAGTTGCGAGAGAGGACAAAGGTTGAAGTAATTCCAGAATTGAAATTTTCGGTTATTAAACCGATTCACTCCAGAATTCAAGTTTCATTCAAAGCAAAATTGATTGGAATTGTCGGTGTATCGGTTAAACTCAGTAAACCACGAGTAATCAAACGTCTTTGGACGTTTGGTGACCGATTTCGGTTACAGTTGGCGTAACCGGTTGATTTATGGTTGTTTATAAGATTTATTTGTTTCCTAGAGTTGACAGAAAACAACAAGTGGCGGAGTGGTTATATGTGGGTGTGTTAAGTCTTTGGAGTTCAAAACCCGGCTGACCCGGGTTCGAGTCCCGGCAGCCTCATTTTCTTTTGAATTATTTTATTTTTACTTTTTATCAATTATAACTTTTATAGTTTAGTTTGTTTACTAATTATGCATCATTAAAAAGTAAATTGGACATAAATACGTAACGAGACATTTATAACTTGATATTCTATTACAAACGGAGCGGGTTTGGAAAAACCCGTTTTTGACAAATGTTACAAGGAGGTTCTCAACAGGGAGTCTTTTCAAATAATGAGGATTTATGGATGTGGAACGACGACAAGCAGGAAGGATTCTCGGTGAAGGCAGTAAAAAGGCTCTTATTGAGGATAGAGGAGTTAGTCATCCCCCTAACTTTGAATAGTGTAAATGGGTTCCGATCAAATGCAATATTATGGCGTGGAGAGGTAATCTGGATAGATTAGCTACGAGAGTCAACTTAAGAAGAAGGAACGTGAGTATTCCTTCGGTTATGTGCCCTTTTTGCGATGAATTTGAGGTAACGGTGGAGCACTTATTTACTGCTTGTTCGGTGGTGGAGAGAATTTGGTCGCATTCAGCGCTTTGTGTAAATTATAACAGATATATGCTTTCGACTTCAAAGACATTATGGGGATACACAATTTCACGTGTCTAGGTAAGAAAGCAAAGAGTATCATTCAAGGTTTGGTGATAATTTCGTGCTGGTGTATCTGAAAAGCAAGAAATGAATTGGTTTTCAAGCAGTTTAGACGAAGTCCACTAGATATTTTAGGGGAGGTTAAATCAAAGGGTTATGGGTGGGTTAGAAATAGAACTCGTTGTAATTACATTACTTGGGTGGATTGGTGTAAATACCCGTTGTATATGTTGTAATTGTCGGCCCTTTGCCCGTTTGGGTCGGGGATTTTTGTTTTGTTGTTTGGCCTTTTGCCCTTTTGGTTGGAGGTGTGTTTTTAATGAAGTTTTCTTGTAAAAAACATACTTAAAAAAATTTATGACATCACTATCCCACTTCAACTACTTCATTTGGTACCATTAATTTTCCATGTGAGTCTTGTCGGTTTAAAATATTAAATAGTAGAATTTATAGTTTCCTCCATCATTTGAATATTGTTTAACATTAAGCTAAAATTTTATCTGTTCATTCACTTCTCTTTTGAACTTACTGCACTTTTTCCGCTTTAGGCAAGCAATCTCTATCCACAAAGCAAATTTCCCTCCACCATTTCCTTGATACAATATGCTTTGTGTTTGTGGAGAACCACTTCGCAAGATATAATGACACAATAGATAGTATATCTTATTATCAAACACCACCACTGGGTGGTGATAAGCACATTGAATTTAATTACTGAGCTTTCAGGAACTTTAATTAACCATAAAATTCATGTTCGGGTCCTAACAAGAATACAAGATCATTTAGCAATATGCTATAATAGAGAAAAAGAGTTTTCAACTAAATAGGTTATTGCCAATTTGGAGTTACCATTTGGTAGAGGCATATAGGTAAGGTCCAAGATTAATTTAGGATTATTGGAGAGGGTTCGGGAGCAAGCATTGCCATTAAAAAAAAAACAGGTTACTCCTTGGATAAAAACAACAAAAATATAATTAAAACATTGGTTATGTTTGTACAACAATTAGTGGCATAATTAGTGACCAACCCAAAGTGTCGCTGATTCTGAGTCATTGAATCAATCAGTGACTACATTTGTTCTGTCACTAAAGATTGGTCTGACATAACCTTTCAGGGACAAACTATTTGTTAGTCATGGATATTAATGAGTCCAGTGACTATTTCATTTCTGTCTGGTATATGATTGTGCAAAATGTGAGAGTTTATGTGTTTTCTTGGATTTTTAATGTGTTACAAATGGTTCTTGTTTCACACTTATTTGATTGTTATCTGTGAATGGTCCCAACTCTTGGAATAACCATATGCCGAAATGAAGATCACTATCCTTCGAACCAAAATCATTTGGCTATCTAAACTCTCCGTGAAACCAAACATACAGATGTGAACCAATTATATGTTTCTTGTTTCCTATGTTTTCTAAGACTTCACCTAAAAGATACACATTTCCCAACAAAATTTAAGGTACCGATATTTCATTTCTGTAAATTTTAACCATATATCATTGTTTACTTTTAATGTTGTTTGTGTGTTGTTTATGTATTAATTTTATTTGTGTATATGTGGGGGATGGGGCAGTTGGGATGTGGGCTGGGTGCTTGCATTATATAAGCTTTCAGAGGAACCTACCTCAAACATGCTTCTTCCAACCAAGGTTTTTGCTAATACTAATCCTTGCCGTGTTGATAATTCGTTTGTATTATGATATTTATTCATACAAACATCTGATTTCTAACATGTTTTATTCTTACCAATTTATGTAGATATATCCGAGGAATCTGCATTCAGCTGATAGTCAGAGCATCTGTTATGGCAACAGAAAATTACCAATATGGACAGGAGGTTCATGAATCCATCAGTATACTGATAGCAGGTGAAAGATTAAGCCCTAAGCGAATCGAGCAATCTAATGTCACCATTTGTATGGTGCCTGCTACACTCCGAAATCTGAATCCAGGTGCATATACACCACGAATTACTTCAATTGGTCCACTTCACAAAGAGGACAAACATCTAAAAGCTATGGAAGAGCAC